>CM039120.1:5602313-6202755 GCA_022036555.1 Microstegium vimineum | reverse complement strand
GAAGCCCGACGGACGCTCCACCATGCATCCAGAGTCTTCCGGGAAATTCCTCCTGCTTCTCTGAGGAACCGACGGGGGGGGAACGCCCCACCCTCCCCACTCCCCGATCAAAGTCCTCAGCGTCCGACGCCACTTAGCTTGCAGCGTCCGACGCCTTTTCCATCACTTGTCATATTTTCAATGAGTGTACTAATTACTCAAACACTTGAGCTAGGTTAGTCCCTTAGGTTTTCATCAATTATCCAAAACACTCGAGATCTCCAATCCCCCCTTTTTTGGAAATTTGTGACCCCCGATATAAATATAGGAAATATGATTTGAGTTCTCACAAGGGTTGAAAGTGTTTTACTCCCCCTACATTGTGCACTTCTTATGTTTAGGTCAAAGCTTTGCCAATGCTTAGATAGATCTTTTGGGGGGGGTAAAATCTTGCAAACTATGACATGAGCAAAGGTAAAAAGAAATGGACCTTTGAGCGTGATACCAAATCGAAGTGCGCCAATTATACTTTCCTTTAGCAACATGGTTAGTCGATCCCCAATTGGATATACCAAGATTTTCTAAGGTTAGTAACTTCTATACTGAGTGATCAATTCATAAATCAAGATTATACTAGACATGTACCACACAAGCAAGTCATATTAAATTTGAAGTACAATGCAAGAAACAATTGTAAATGCAACCCAAAATAAAAAAACTTGTTCTAGGCTTCCCCCCTATTTGGGTGTTCATAGTCCCTTCCTGTTACATAGTTTTGTTTCAGTTGAAATTTTTTGGGAACAAGTTGGTGGTGGTTGACTGGTATAATTTTGCCTTTTGGGTAGCCAAGTAGCCCGTTGATGTTTCAATCTGAAATTTGGGCCTCAAATTTGAGTTTTGATCTAAAAATATATCCTGCGGGTTTGCCCCAATTCATGCCTGTTTTAAAATTTAAAAAGTTTGTGCAATGCTCATGCTTATTAGTGCAAGGGTAATCAATTCTGAGCATAAAGAAAATAGTCATATACGTTTACCCAAACAGCAACTTTCCTTGGAAAAAAATACCCTTCCCAGAGGTTTTCTTCTGCATAAGAAATTACGGGTGAAATGAAATGAAAATTAAACGTGAAAAGATCACAAGATTTCCAACAGGGCCTAAAGGAGTCTGAATACAAAGGAACTCTTGCGTGGAAAAACATGGAACTACATACCAAATTTCTCCCTCCATCTCATTGGGAAAATTTGTTTTGAATTCAAAACTTTTTTTTTGACCGTTTGTCTTATTTAAAATTTTTGTGTAATTTATTTATTTTATTAAAACTTTGTTTTTCATTACATATACTTTATAATGTTTTATTTATTTTATTATTTACAAAAGGTTTTTTTAATAAGACAACCTCAAACGAGGGAAAATCAAAAACGACATTTTCAATGGGACGGAGGGAGTATCTGGGTCCCGTGCCTGGCGACATTAGAGGAGACAGTCTCCTTTTTTTTTTTTAATTATAGTTTTCCCTTTCATGTGCCTGGGTACAGTAGAGGGACAGTACATACTCCTCCTCTTTTTTTTTATTGTCAGTTTTCCCTTTCTGTTAGAAATTTGAATTTTGGGGGCATGTTCCCTTCACCTGCCACCTTTACAGTGCTACTTTTCATTTCCGAAGTCAGCTAGCATAACCCTTTATGCACATTATCTCATCATGTATTAGTCAATTGTCATACGAAATGATTACATATTCAATGGGGTGCAACCTTTTATGGATGGCTGCAAGGCCAAATTCAAGATGGGGTTTTCCTTAAATTTTACTAAGAGCGCGCCCAAAGCTTCACCTGCTATTGATCATGCCCTTTCTTTCTTTGGTAATTCTATGATTTCTTCCTTAAGTTTTTTCTCTTGAACTTGTACTTTGGAACCTTTCTGTTTTTAATATATTTACCAGTAGGGGGGAACTTTTCCTATTTTTTTTAAAAAACATATTTCATCCTTGGAAATTTAATTCATTTTAAAAATCATAATTTAGTACATATTAATTAAACTAATATGATTGTATATAAAATAAAATTTGTATACAAATTGTTAGTTTAAAAACGAGAGAGATACTTATGTGTTGCATTTCGACATTATATGAGCGAGTTAAAGAGTGTTTTAAATTAAGTTGCATAGTAGAAACATAACATTTTTGATCAATAAAAAATCTATTTTCTTTTCTTACCACCCTATGAATTTAAAGATAGACTTATAAATTAAAATTAAAAAGGGTACTTAAAAATGAAAAATTCCAAGTCAAATACCCCAAATTTTATTATTTTATATTTCAATTCACCCAAAAAGAAAGGACCAAAAACAGCCTCGGGAAAGAAAAGCTAGTACAATGCAATAGAGAATTACTACAGTGTACTCGAGAAACAATGAAAAATTGTACCCCCTCCAAATGAAAATATTAAAGAAAAAAAAATCCTATGAAAAATCTTGAATCAAAAATATGCAACATGAATCAAAAAATTTCCCCCATGACATCAAAATTAAAGAGGGATGAAACATGTCAAACCATAGGAGAGATCTTTCCTTTTTTTTCAGCGAAAAGGAGAAAACATCTTATGGATCGCGTTGAAAGGGTCCAAAAATTATCTAGATTTTAAAATTTCTTCAAGGGAAATTTTTTTGTGACTATAAACCAAAATAGTACAACTAGGCTGATAAATTGAAATAAAGTGCAAGCCCGTTTGTGACACTATTTCTGCATTATTTTTCACGAACGAACAATATTTTCTTTTCACAATGAATCCCTTTAAGAAATTCATCGGGCCATCGGGATATCCGATTGAAAGATTTATGAGCTACTCTAGGCACTGTTTGGCTAGTTTTTTTCTGCCCTTTTACGCTTTTTTTGGGATATCGAGTTTTTTTTTTCCGTTTGTACTTGTACTGCTTAACTCTAGGGTGTCCCAATCCATCATGTATTTTGCAATTTTCAAAACACAAACGGATTAAAGGGCTATTTGCTCCAGCTAACTATGTAATTGATGCTTCCTTTTAGAATATGTCTTGCTCAAAAAAATATGAGCGGGCCTATGTAATTGATGCTTCCTTTTATTTTAAAAAATATGTCTAGAGCCGGGGGCGAATCTGGGGGGTTTCATCGGGTCCGCCGACCCTAACAAAATTTTAAATAATTTTTTAATAAATTACTTTTCAATTTTCTTAAAAAGTTTTTAAATAAGGAAGTTGATCTCGATGACCTAAATGAAGATTTCGGCTAATTCGTCACGTCTAGACAAATGCGATATCTATCGTGAAAAAAAAACAAAAACTATTGTTTGCATTTTTTTGGTTTGTCCAAAAGGTTAAAACCCTGACAAGGCAATGCGACGAAGCTTTGATCTTGTAAGGCTTTTTGAGTGACACAGGGGGTGTGCCCTTTAGATTATCCCCCAACAGATAATCCGTAAGGGCATCTAAATTAAAAATTGGGTCTTAAATGGTAATGTATCGGCCGGTCTTCAACAGAAATCTATAAAAGGGGATCTGTTTTGGGTTGCATGAGAGAACAACCTAAATATGATCATCGCTCTCCAAAAAGACTCATTTTGAGAAAGGGGTTCTCTTTTGGGCCCTGTTGCGGGGGAAGACAAAAAATTAAATATTAAACCCTTTTGCATGTAGCGCTACCTAAACGACGAATCATTCTTTTTTTTGGCATAGTTGTTGGAAATTTTGGGTTTTCGAGCTGACATTTTCGACAACGGGGTTTTAATTTTTTAGGGGGTTTTTTCCCACACAACCCCAAAAAAAAATTAACCTTCTTTGGGGGGTTATTATAGAAAAAAATCCCGTTATCCCTTTTTATATAAGAGGGAAAGGGGCCCCACTTTTTTACTTTTAAAAAATTTTTTTTAAAAAATTATAATCAATAAAGGGGGTGGCGGCACAGTAAAGCCCCTTTTTGGGGAAATTTAAATTTTTTGAGTTTCTTTTCCCCTAAATATGTTGCATACTTTTTTTAAAAATACAAGATTTAATAAAAAAAAAAAAAAAAGGGTTTTTTTTTAATAAAAAACCCTTTTGGGGGACAAAAACCCCCAAACCCCTATGAGTTTTTTTAAAATTTAAAATTAAAACAAAATAAACCTTCATTGAAAAAGGGGGTTTTAAAATTTTTTTGATATGAAATGGGTTGTTTGAAAAACGATGCAATAACTCCATTAAAAACTGACCAAAAAAATATTTTCAACAAACTTAAAATTTTTTAAAAAACCATGTCTTTAGCTGTTTTTTTTTTCCCCAAAAGGTGCTACTCTAATTTGAAGGGGGTTTAAAAAAAATCCCTTAAAATTTTTGTCTTTTTACTATCGAGTCTGTTTTTTTTTTTGAAAAACAGCACCATGGGTTTGATTTTTAGTAAAATAAAAAACAAATAATGAGGGGTTTACCAACCGGCAAAAAGTTTCCCCGGGGCTTTCCCGGGACCCGCGAGGTTAATAAAAAAAAAAAAGGGAAAGGGAAAATAAGGGCCCCGATTCATTTTCGTTTTAAGTGACCAACCCCTAAAACGGGGGGGCGGGCCCAAAAATAAAATTTCCATTTAAACCCAAAAAAACCCGAGAAAAGGGGCCGATTGAGCTCCCCTTTTTTTTGGGGTTCAAAGGGGGCTCTTTGTCTTTTTTAAATTACGAACTTTTTTATTTTCAGTTTTATTTTTTTAACGGGAAAATTTTAATCAAAAATTAAAAAAACAATAAAATTTGAAAAAACCAAAAAATTTTTTTTAAAACTAGACGAAGGGAAAGGGGTGCATCGATTTAAATACTGGGGGGTTGTGGTCACGCTTACCGGGGTTACCCTTTTTGATTTGACACGGGGCCCGGGGTGCAGCAAATAAATGAAGATTTTTAAAATTCAACAAAACAGCTACATTTACCCCCCGTTTAAATTTTAAAATTTCTTTTGTTTTTTTTGCCCCCAAAATTTTGACCCCCCTTCGCTTATTCAAAAAGTTTTACAAAAAAAAAAAATTTTAAAAATCTTTAAAGTAGACTATTTAAAAAAATAAGCCCCCAAAAAAGAAATGGATTTTGCAAAAAAATTTTGAAAAAACCCAGTATCAAATTTAGATTAAAAAGTCAAACAAAAAAATTTTTAAACGGATTAATACTTTTTTTTCTGATAAAGAACGGGCCCCAAAACCATTTTTTAAAAACAAACGGGCGAAACAAAGGGGGAAACCCAAAAATTTTAACACTTAAACAACCCGGGGAAACCGACCCCCAAAAATTGAAAGCTGAGTAAAAAAAAGAAAAAAAAAACAAAGACATCCCCCTTTTTCTTTATTTTTTTTAAAATCACTAAAAATGCCCCAAAAAGGGGTTTGGGGGGCAACAAACAAAAAAAAAAGAAGCCCCCCCCCAAAATACAGAGGGCCCTTTTTTATACCAAAACAAAGAAAAATTTGACCTGCACCCAACAACGATAAAGCTGACCATGGATGCATCAAAGAACTCTAAAACCGCCGCCGCCGCCACCCCCACCCCACCACCCCCAAACACCGCCCCCACCACCACCACCTCCGCCATAGAGGTTGTTTTCCCCCCCCTTTAGAGTTGCTGCCCACAAAGGGGACGTGAGCTGATGGCCCGGGGGGAAGCAGGGCCAGCCGAGCACCGCGAGCCAGGGGGGGACGACGAAGTCATTTGGGGCAGCTGCTCCCCCGGGGCGAAGCTCTTCCATATTTTAAAATGGAATTGAACGGGGCACAAAAAAAAGCGTAGGCAGGGGGGTTTTTCTTTTTTTAAAAAGGGAGAATCACGCGACCATCTTAATAGAGCACCTTTAATCTCTCTTTCGAGGGGGGCCCCGGTTGGTCGGGGGGATTAAAAATTAAGCAGAAATTTTAAAATTTTTGGAAAACCCAAAATAATTTTCTCCCACGCAATTGAAAATATAAAAAAAAGGGGAAAAAGGACGCCCTCGCCGGGGGGTTTAAACACACAAAACAGAAAAAACAACCCCCAACCTTTTTGCTAAAAAAACCCTTTTTCCCGGCCCGGAAGTCACCACCGTTTCCCCAATTTTTTTAAAAAACATCACTTTTTTTTTTCACAAGAAGGGTTTTGTAAAAAATCTTCATTTAAAAAGGGGGTTCATGACCCAAATTTTTCCCGGGAAAAAAATTTAAAATTTTAAAAATTTTAAAAGGGGGCTAAAAATTTTTACCCCTTCGTTTTCATCTTTTTTTTTTAAACAAATAATGTTCTGCTGCTTTGAAAAAAAACCCCCCCCCACCCCAAAAATTAAAAAACCTTTCAAAATTTGGGAGATCAAAAAACCCAAAAAATTTAAGAAAACTAAAAATTTTTATAAAAACAAATAACATTTAAAAAATAAAAATTATAAGGGATCCAATGAAACAAAGTTGAAAACAAAAATTTTTAAATTATATTGTCAAATTTTTTTAAAAAAACTTGAGATTTTTTTGCTCCCAAATTCGTGGGGATATTTTTTTTTGGGGAACGGGGGAAAAATAATGGAAAAGGGACCTTGGATCCCGGGTGCATAAATTTAAAAAAAAACCCCAATGGGAAAACAGACCGGGTTTTTTGCTCGGACAAAACCTTTTTGGGGGTTTGGGGAAGTAAACCGCGGCGAAAAATTTTTTTTAAAAACTCCTTTTTTTAATGAAACGGTTTTGTCCAAATTTTCCCCTTTAAAAAGGTTTATGACCGACTTCCAAAAAATTTTTTTTTTTTAAATTTTAGATGGGGCTAAAAAAACCCAAACCCACCTAGCCTTTTTTTTTTTAAAAAATTAGTAAAAAAAAAAAAGCTGCCAAATTAATAAAAAAAAATTTTAAAAACTAAGACGGATTTTTTTTAGAAAAAAAAAACTCAACAAAACCCCCTAAAGAAATTAAAAAACCATCCCACCGCATCACAACAAAAAACTACCACAACAGATAAAACTCAGGCCGGGGGTTAGATTGCTAATTGACATCACTTTAATTTAGAAAGGAAAAATAAGGATTTTTTTTTTTAGAGTCCGGAAATTTCATCCCCTCTTTAAAGATATTGACAATTTGGCACCCCCCAAAAAAAAAATCCAAAAAAAACATTCATAATTTTTTTCGGCAAAAAGGGAAAAATAAAAAATTTTAAAATTAAATTTTAAAAACTCGAAGGATCACACTTTGAACTCCTATTTTTAAAAAATTTTGAAATTTAAAATTTTTTAAAATGCCCTAGTTTTTGGGGGTTTTTCTTAATTTAAAAAAGTTTTTTTTTTTTTTTAAAATACCCGGGAGTAAAAAATAACAAAACCCCAAAAGTTTAAACTTGAAGAGATTTCACTTTAAGGAAAATTTTTTTATTAAAACCCATTTAATCCCCAAAAAATTTTTTTTTAATTTTTTATTTTTTTAAATTTTTTTTTTTTAAATTGGGAAATTTTCAAATGATCCGAGAAAAAAAAAAAACAAATCAAATTTGAGTACTCAAAAAAAGTTTTACACCTCGTATTTTTTGGGTTTTTTCTTTTAAAACAAAAATTTCTCAAAAAAATATTTTTAATTTTTAAAAATTTTGAAAAAAAATTTTTTTGAATATTTTAAAAGGCCCAGGGGGCACTTTGCCCCAAAATACATAAGTTTTTTACTTTTGAAACATATTATTTAAATTTTTTTTTTATTTGAAACTTTTAAAACTTTTAACAAATTTTTTTTTTTTATTAGACTTTTTTTTATTTTTTGGGGCATTTTAAAAAGGACTTATTTTTTTTTAATTTGTATAAAACATTGAATGAAAAAAGGGTTTTAAACCCTAAAATCAAAAAGTCAAAACTTTGGGCCTATTTTTTTTATAAAACCAAAAGATTAAGACTTTTTAAAAAACCCAAATTTTTTTTTTTTTTTGGGAAAAAAATGAAAAAACTTTAAAACCCTATTAAACGCATAAAAACCCCCGCCGCAAACCTACGAGCCACAAACAAACTTTTAAACCAAAAATTTTTTAAGTAAAAAAAATAACTGTACAGAAAACTTTGACAAAAGTGATTTTGAGTATTTTTTTTTAAAAAGGGGGACTCCAACCTTTTTATTTTTTAATTGCTCAGCCCTCCCGGGGCCTTTAGCGCTGCTTTTTTTCAACTTTTTCCTCAAAAAACCCACTATTCAATCAGGGGGTTTGAAATAGCCTAAACCTATATAAAAACCCCACTAATCATTGTTTTGGGCCCGGGGTTGGCACCGTTGAAATTATTTGGGAAAAATAATAGTTAGTGATAAATTATAAAAATTTTTGAAACCCTTTTTTGGGGGGAAAACCCAAACCCCCCCCCTTTAAACCCCCAAAACAGACCCTTTTTTTCCCCAAAACCGGGGTTTTTTTTCCCGTTTTGGGCTTTCCCCCAAAGGGAAAGGGCCTTTTGAATATATAAAATTTTACTGTTCACCAAAAAACCCTTTTTAAAAATCCAAATTCACTAAAAACTTTACAGTTTTTGCACAACCGCGACCCAAAAAACAGAGTAGGAAGTTCCCCCAACTTGCCGGATTTTCCGCCAGTCTTGCTCTCCACCGTGGGTACCATGGTCCTCCTTTTTCCCTTTTCCAGAATCCAACGATGCCATCACCGACGTTGTTGGGGGCCCCCTCACCCCGGGGCCAACTCCCCCCTTTGGGGGCGTTTTTTCGCTTCTCCTCCGGGACCCCCCCTTTTTCCCCTCCGCGACACGCAGACCCCCTCGCCCTCCCTTTCATCGACCGGAAACCGAATCCCGGGGGGAAAACCCACACGCAGACAGGGTGCCCGCCCCGCCCCCCCCATACGCCCCCGGATTTTCCCCCCCACGACCCAGAAGTTCCCCCCCGCCCCGGGAAAAAACTAGGAGCACTCCCCAATCGATTCCCCTGTCGAGGCCGTCCTCTATGCGCCCTCCATCGCCACCATTGTCTTCTTACTGAAACCCGTCTCAACCAGGGAAGGGAGGGGGTGGCCCCATGTTTCACCGTGGCGCCCCTCCCCCCCCTCGACAATGCGACGGCGCGGCCCCGCCAGGCCCCCGGGGCTTCGCCCCCGCCTCGACCTAACTTCCCCCACGCCCCGTTTTTTTTCCTAAAGGGGGCTTTTCCTCCATGGGGACCCACGACCCCACGCGCCCCCCCAAACCCGCGTCCATTGGACCCCCGCCACGCCGGAACCCCCCCCCCCCCAGGGGCCCTCGGGGGGGGGTTCGTGAAAGGACCTTGATGTCCCCCAAAAAAAGGGGAAAAAAAAGGGGGGTGAATGGGTTTTTTTTAAAAAATAATTTAAAAAAAAAAATTTTGCACCAGGCCGGGCACTCCCGGGCCCCTTTGGGTCCGGCACGCTGCTCGCCCGGCACTGCTGCTCTAAACCCCGGGCAGTGCGGGACCCTCAACAAAACTAGCACAATTCAAAATGAAAAACTAGAAGGGAAAATTTGGGGCTTGAATGAAAACCCCCTAGGGGTGTGGGAACCCAAGCACCTTTTTAAAAAAGGGGTAGGAGCGCACCCCCAAGTAACCCCCCCCAAAAACCCTAAAATCACCTTGGGGAAAAATCAATAAAAAAAAACACAAACACAAGTCCCAAAGATTTACCGTGGTTCACATTGCCCCCAAGGCGGCCAAAACCCCCCTTTTTTGAGGTTTGCCAAAAAAGGGGTTTACTTCCCCCACAAGGCCCCCCCTTCCCTCGTTTCAAATAAAAAAAGTGAACCTTGTAGGGGGGGGGTGATTTCTTAGCGCAATAAAGGTTAAAAACCCCCTCCCGACTGCCCCACAATTTGGAAAGGGCCTCCAGGGGATCCTAACCCGGGCTGGGAGCAAGCCCCAGATTAACAAAGAAAACCAAACCGGCTTAAACCAACCAAGTGCCAACAAAAAAGAAAATTTTGTTCTCCTCTAATAATTTGGGGGGCCAATCCCTCAAAGGAGGGGGAAGGAATCAAAGAGAAAGGGTTTGGGGGGTTTCCAAGGGGTTAAGAGGGGAAAGATTTTTTTTTTTGCACGGAAAAAGGGGAATGGTCAAAAACCTTGGGGGGGAAAGGGGGTTTGGGAAAAAATACCCTCCTGCCCAAAAAAAATTTTAAACCCCCCCAAAAAAGGGCTAACCCCCCCCGGGCACGGGGGCCAAGTCCGGCACTGGGGACTGTCCCACTGCTCCCAGGGGAAACACCGCTGCGCTCCCCCAAAAATGTTGCGAAAAAAAAATTTTTTGGGGGGGGATCTAAAAGGATAGGGGTTTTTGGGGGAATTTTTTGAGCATTTGGTTACACTTTTAAGCAGCACTTTCCCCCCCCCCCTTTGGTAGTAGGGCTTTTTAAACCCCCAAAATTCAAAACCAAAAAAAATTAAATGTTTTTTTGGGGACCGCACCCTTTGAAAATTTGGGGCTGCACCTTAAATGTATTGTCCCCCTTCTTAAAATACCGACTTTTTTTAAAACATCATTATCCACTCTTTAAAAACACACCTTAAGTTTTGGGGACTTGAATCTTTCAACCATAAAAATTAGCCCGGGCTTAAAGGGCATTCCACTAATAAATTTACACAACAAATATACTCCCAAGTTGATTTACTTCGCCAATGCAAATCCTTCTTCCCCTTTAGCCTAGTACCCGTCTCCTTGCCCTTTCACCTTTGCTTAGACCTCGAACCTTTCCTTTGCTACTTCACCCATAAACCATCTAATCACCATATTAAGCACCGATTGAAAACCATTCTACAATATTGTGATCCTTGCTTGAATATCTTGTAGATATGAGTGTTGAGATAAATCAAGCTTTGATATATGAGACTCCACATCAATATGGTCAAGCCAATTCACAATTCCTTAGATCCTCCTATTTTGGCTTGACACTCCTATCACTCACTTCAATCTCTATCTTCAAACTTCTAGCTTGATCATATTAATGCAAAGTGATTCTCCAAATCTTTGTCCATACAAGCAAACTAAAGTAGAGACCATATTATATCCAATATACATTGTCTCCTTTGTCATTTGACCTTTGCTTGGTGTTTTCTCACTAATGCACTATTGATTCATTATTCAATCCTTGATCAACACTAGTCTACTATCCAACTCTTCTTGTTCATGTAAAGCAATCCAATATAGAGACCAATCCATAACTATCAACTCATGTCTCATTTGCCATTTGCCAAACATGCTTGCTTTCACATGATACTATGATATCCCACAACATAGAAGTCATTTCATTGATTCCATTTGCATTGTTGTCTTTTGGTTGAACTAGATTATTCCCATGATCTTTCAATACAACAATACAGAAATTGACCTTCACTCAACATTGTGTGGAATACCATCAAGTTTGCTTTTCTTGTTAAACCTTTGATACACTTAGCAAACTTGTTAACCTTTAATTGTATTGTCATTCATTCACCAAAACCCACTAAAAGGGCTAGATGCACTTTCAATCTCCCCCTTTTTGGTGATTGATGACAATACAATTAAAGCTTACAAGAGATTGATAAACATTAAGATTTTGGGATCCTATGATATAGTGAGCTCCCCCTAAATGTGTGCATTGAATGGAATTCAAATTTGGCCTCAAATGCCAAATGCACATATCTAAGAACAAGTGTGAGAACTGTCCTATATCATAGCATCTGTGGGGTGTAAGGTGTCCATCAAGATAAACGTGATGCTCATGACAGTTATACAATAATAGATACTGAAATTACACTGGGCGGCACTGCCGCTCTGAGAGCGGCACTGCCGCACCTGTGACAGTTAACACAACTATCCTTGCACACACAACATATTTTTCCCTTTTACATATCAATCTTTTTTATACCCCTTACACTTTTAATATTTCTCCCCCTTTGGCATTAATCTCCAAAAAGGATCTCTCTACCAAAGGAAGAAATCATGTAGACAAGAAGGGCAAAAGGTAGGTAGAAGTTTTAGTAGATAGGATTTTGTTTTTATATTTCTACCAAACAAAGTATGAAACAAAGTAAGTCAAGATTCTTGAGAAGTTAGCATATTTAGCTCATACCTCACTTAGATGAAGTTTAAAAACATGAGACAAACTCACGCCATCACTACAAGAGGTATCAACCAAATATCTAACTCATTCTATAATCGTCACCACAAGAACAAACTTATGGTGTGGCTCAAATTATTGCATACACATGCACACACACTAGCATGTAAGGGCCTAGATGCACAAAGGTAGTAACAAGAGTTCATGGAGTGATATACCTTTGTTCTAAGCCTCATAGTCTCCATCATGATGATTAATTTGAATTTAGTGCTTTGATGGGCTTGGAACTTGTTCAAGCAAAAGGATCTTATTTGTGCCCATCTATCATCATCATCATCTTCAAGGAGATATCACAAACTTGTGCTTGATATCAATTGAAAGTCCATAGCTAGCTCTTGTTGTAATTTTGAGATACCAATTGAAGACATATTTCTTGATATACCAAAATGAAAGATTGTCCAACAATATCAATTGGAATATGATCTTCATAGTATGACACCAATTGAGGAATCTTCCCAAGTTGATGCCAATTGGAATGCATGCTTGTATCTCATAATGTCACATAGATATTTCCTATAAATGCTTACAAAAACAAGAGATGACATTAAATTGCACAAGCTAGAGTTTCACAACTAGTGACCATTTTGGATGTGGAAGGCATGTAGATCACTAATTGCAAAACCTCATAACATAGACTAAGTTCCCCCTTTTTGATAGTGCATACATATATATGTGGAAGACAAGAACATATGCACTTTTGGTCATTTAAGTCCAAACTAGGGAATTTAAGCTATATTATGGAGAGTAGCTACTAACAAGGTAAAAATTGCAATCCAAATTAATATGAGAGACAACTTTACCAATTTGGATTGAGTTAGTGTAGCATACTCATGAGAAACTCATTCTCACCGAGAGACTACAAATTCACTAGAAGAAAAGGTTACTCTCAAAGACACAAGACATAGAATGGGCTCCCCCTTAATATGTGCATCAAGTACTCAAATTACTTGTGAAATGCACTAGAATCGATTTAAGAGTCTAGAGGAGTTCATCCTATATCTTGGTCAAGGCATGATAAAACTGCAACAATTGAACTTATGCCAAAAGAGGACATACCACCACCAAGGTAAAATATCACCATATTAATATGACCATCATAAGTAAGAATTGTGATTTGGGTGGTCATAGGTATCACTTGAAGAAATATGGTCACATGGAGCTTTCAGGATCATCCAAGATCCATATTAGGTTCTTAGTTCTGTCTTTACCTAAAGCAACTCACATAGAGAGCAAAAGGTAAAATTCATAAAAATTGCAAATTGTGAACTAGGAGTTACCACTTTTGTTGATAAGATCCTGGGTAATCAATGTGATGGATCATGAGCACTTGATGAGCTATAGAGTGAGAAGTAACAATAGTAGTTCACAATTCTTTATTTTCTCCAACTCTGAAAATCTGGTTCCACCAAGGATTGGAGCATCCAACACTAAACCATAAGCTCTTGTTTATAAAGACCAATAATTCCAGGAATAAATGTGAGGCAGCCAGAGAATGTAAAGGAACGATCCATCCTTGTTTCTCCAATGTGTGAGACAACATAATCATGAATTTAAGAGAAACCATTTGTCCCACAACAGATAGACTAGACTCCCCCTCAATTTGTGCATACAAGGTACACAAAGCACACTCATGCATATCAATGAACATAGGTGAAGGAAGAAGTTCAGACTATATACCAACTGATTTCAAACTCCTTCAAGCAACTTGCAATTCAATTCCAAGCAGTCAGTTTTTAGATTTTGTCTTCATTGAAAAGAATTCATATCTCTCAGACCACTAGACAAACATGCATGAAATTTGGTGAAGATGTTCATACATGAGTCCTCTAACTGCTGTCAAAATTTCAGCTCATTTGGACTCCATTTGGTCAGTCAAAATAATTTTCTACCAAGACTGCTAGGTCTGAAAAACACTCAGTTTTCAGCTTTTGTCCACCTCAGAGAAAACTTCATATCTCTCACAATACTAGTCCAGTATTGATGAAACTTGGTAGAGGTATGAATATACATGTCCTTTAACTGTTGTAGAAGTTTTAGCCCATTTGGACATCATTTGAGCAGTCACATATATTTTCTACCAAAAACTGCTCAAGTCTGAAACTGCACTGCTGAGACTGACAGAAATCAACTCAAAACTGATTTTATTTCTAAACCAATCTTCATGTCAACTGTACAGCACAAGTACTAGATGTGTATAGCATGTTCACAAAGTTTCAAGATAATACAACAGTGTTTGAACTTCCAAATCAATGCTTGAAGGCAGTCAACTCAGATTTCTAATTTTTCTGGATAGATTTGATATTTCACAATTTTTCTCTCTTGTCCAATCTTGAGGTGAATTTAGATGAGAATAATTCACAAAGATATTATTTTCCATTCAGTCATCTTATAAATTCTTGTAATCTTGTGAATTCTTCAAATATAGCTTATCTAAATCAACCTCATCTTACTTTAGGTGAAGAGCAACCTTTAGGCTTGTGATTCATTCAATTTAAGCAAACCTCTTCTTTTAGATTTTCTATAAACAAGTTCAATCACAAGAGGTTATTAGTAACACAAGAACTACTTTCCATTTAGTAACCCTTTATATGTGGATGGCAAGTAGGCTACCAAAATAGAGAAACCTCATAACATGGATTAAATCTCCCTCAAAGCCTCATGCACACCCTTTTAGTGGAATAGAAATGTGAATGTGCATGGTTGGCAATTAAGTCCAAAGGGTAGGTTTAAGCCATATTATGGTGAGTGACTAACATAGACAAATCAACTCCAAATCAACTAGAGAGAGAATACATTACAAAGTTTTGGATTGATGACCTTCCTATGATAGAACACTCCATTTGAGAAATGCATTCTCAATTAGCTAGTGAGACTACACAAATATAACTTAGAGAGAAAGGTTAGTCCACAACACTATTCATAGAGTAAAGTCCATCTTGATAAGTGCTCTAAGTATTTGAATTTCTCATATAGCACTTTATTCAATTAAGAGCTTAGGATTTCACTCTATGTCTAGGTCATGGCAACAAAGGATAATCAAATTGAAATATGCCAAGAAATACTTACAACCATTAGAGCATGTAGATGGCCATAATATGAGAATGAGATTTTATCACTCTACCATATGGCAAGAATCCACAAGTAGAGAGTTCTTGAATTGTGAGTGATAAGTGTCTCTACTTGACTTGAGCTTGATTTTTCATTCTTGACCTTCTTGAAATTTACTTGTATTCTTCAATGTAGATAAGTATTTGAATCCCTCAAACCAACTCAAAGTATGCTTTCTTCATCTTGAAATTCTTGTTTGAAGTCCACAAAGTAAACTCAAGTCATCTATGTTTCTTGGTGTGGATGATCTATTCAATTCTAATCATATTCTTCTTCCATGACTAGAAACCAATTATAAAACCTCAAGTGCTTTATTTCCCTAAGTGGCTACATAAGACACAAAGGAGTAAAATGTGAAAATAACATGCACTTGAGATTTAGTTGTTACCACCCTTATGAATGTAATGGATGAGGTGGTCTCTTCATCTTCACTTTGCTTATGAACATGTTGTAGGCTTCATCCATAGCTTGGACTGATTCAGTTGCTACTGAGGTAGGAGGGCGGCACTGCCGCCCATAGGTGCGGCACTACCGCCCTGCTGATTTCCAGCAAGTGTGTGTGCTGCACTTCTTCATAGAGTATGTCAGCGGAACTTTGGTGCAGCAGCAACTTAATGATCTCCTGTCTCTATACTTTAATAACCACAACATAATAAGAACTTGCTCTACTAGAGAGTCATTAAAAGCATCATATGGAAAGTGAATTATTTACTAGAATATTCTAGCCACTCTACTCATTCACAAACATACACACATTTGTGAATTTGCTAGAGACTACACAAGTCAAGTGGCTAGCTTGTAAGGGTTTAGATACTAGTTACCAAGGTGAATATGAAGTTTTGAAATATTTCCATAAATCCATCTTCGGGTCAACCATATAAGGACAATATGAATTGGTTGATAGCTTGAGTGAATATTTTTCAATCAACTTGCTCAAGCACCCCGAAGCATCATATCACCTTCAAGTACCTATATCACTTTAAGCACAATTTGGTACCCAAACCAAGATGGGTCCATCAAGGTTAGTCACAAGAGACTTAGGCACCCAAATGGCCTTTGTGCTAGCATGTGGTGAACCAATCACCTTTCTAGCACAAGTGTCATTTTTGGGTCTCCTAAGCAAATTTTCATCAATTGAAGAGTTTGGCTTAGGAGTGTTACCCATGGGAAAATCCTTACCAAAAATGTCCCTTTGTTCTACAAGCGTAGCATAGGCGTCTCTTGTTCTTGTTGGCCTTCTTTTCTTGCCTTTTGCTTGCTACCTTGCTAGTGAGCCCTCTTCTTGATGATGCCAAGCCTTCATCATTCATGTAGGGGCATGATGCAATTTCATGTCCCTTCTCATTGCATCCATAACACTTCCTATTGCTTATTATTGTGTCCTTCTTTGGAAGTGTGGCTTGGTTATCAACCTTGTTGGAACACATAGAGGCATTGGGTCCCATGTTGAAGCATTTGACACAGCCATCTTATTCTTCTCTTGGATCTTGCTCATGTCCTTCTTTTCTTTCTCCAAAGAGCAATCTCTCACATGGGCCCTCTTTCTTGCACTTGAAGCAAGTGATGAAAACCTTCTTTGGTTTCTTAGGTTCTTGCTTTGGCTTGGAGACCTTCTTCTTGAGATTGACTGGAGTAGGGTAAAAGTGGTAGCCTTCCCTTTTCTATGGGGAGCGGCACTGCCGCCCTTAGTAGCTGTGCTACTCGGGGCTGCTGTTGTGCCACAATCTGTGCAGCTGATCTGTACCAACTTTACCCTTGCAATGAATCAAGTCTCTTCTTAGCTTCTCAATCTCTTCCTTGAGTTTGTTCATTTTATTTTGTGATGGAGTCATCATAGGTTTCTATATATACATGATCAACGAAGGTTGGCTTGCTTGAGAGCAACAATTGTTAGCACATGATAAAATAGATTGAACTTGTGTACATGTGCATTTGTGGGTGTGAGGTTGATATAATTTTACCGCTGTTATCATAACCTCATGAGCAATCTCTAGCATGATATGAGAATCCATAATGTTCTCATGAACACAATAGCTCATCATGACTTTCTTGTAAAGTCTCATTCTTGCTAGTGAACCTTTCCACTTTCTCCTTAAGCATATAATTCTCATCTTCTAATTGAGCAACACAAGATAGAGAGTTAATAGTATGAGTTTGCTCAATTGATAAGTTTTCATACCTTTCGCCCAAAACTAGCATGAGAGCACCTAAGCTTTTCATGCTTTTTGGTCAACTTCTCCAAGCATTTGATCTTTTCAATGCAAAAGTCATCTTGCTTGTGAAGTGTTTCTTCTTGCTCATTTATTTTCTCCATGAGCTTCATCAGCATCAACTTGTCTTTCTTGCTTAGCCGAGCAAGATGTTGAGTGATCTCATCATCATCACTTTCATCTTCACTCTCACTTGTCACATTCTTCTCTTTCTTTGCCATAAGACTCACATGAGAAGTGACATAGAGAGTTGAGATTCTTGGTGAGGTGGATTCATCATTTGACCTCCACCGATCATGAGCTTCTTCTTTCTTTAATATGTTAGTCTCACAAGAACTAAAGGAAGTAGAAGTACCATATGTAAGAGCAATGTCCTCACCAACAATTTAATTACCTTCCATTAAGTCATATGTCGATGAGAAGGTGGATGGGGCATGATCACTTAGACCTTTTTGAGAGAATCACTTGAGGCTCTACATGTGTTGGTGAAGTTGAGCACTCATCAAGTGATACTTCCAATGAGAGCAACTCCTCATCACATTTGGACTTGCCATATCTTTCTTTGAGAGTAGTCCAAATGATATGAGCATCATCAAGTGGTTCATCATCTCCAAATATGACAACATCAAGTACATCTTCACTCAAAGCACTAAATAAGACATTAGTAGCTTGAGCATTGTATTGTAAGCATTTCACTTCCTCTCTAGATAGATAGTCCAAATCATCACTATGAGGTGAAATGCTCACATCTACAATCTGTTCTATATGAGGACCCATGGTCCTAAAAACATCAAGTACATGAGCACACCAAGATCATAATTTGAGTCATCTAAAAGTAGAATTCTATAGATACCTCCCCACTTGTCGACATCATTCTCTCAAGGCGGTTAAGCCCGAAATAGAGAGCCTAGCTCTGATACCAATTGAAAGGACCTTGATGTCGCCCAGCAGGACTAGAGGGGGGTGAATAGGCCTGTTTAAAATAAGCTTTCAAACTTTCTGTCAGCACAGGTCCCCGGGACTGCCGGCCTTGGTCCGCACTGCTGCTCTGCCCGACACTGCCACTCTAAAGCCCTGCACTGATGGACCCCAGACAGAACTGAGCATAATTCAAAATGTATAACTAGAATGGAAATTGTGCTTGAATGAAAACCTTCCTAGAGTGTAGGGAACCTCTAGCACCTCTTAGAATAGGTAGGAGCTGCACCACCAAGTAGATCGGGACCAAACCCTAGAAATCACCTTGAGGACAAATGCAAGTAAAGAAAATAATACAAACACAAGTGACACAAGATTTATCCCTGGTTCAGCGTCGCCACCAAAGCTGGCCTAAGTCCACGTTGTTGAGGTTTGCCACACAAGGCTTGCCCTTCCCTCGTTCTCAAATCAAGAGAGTGAACTCTTGAAGTGAGGGGTGATTTCTTAGCTGCAATGAGATGGTTACAAACCTCCCGGGCTGCCATACAAGTTGGCAAGCTCCACGGGCGACGCTCTAGCCAGCTAGGAGCAAGCTCCAAGAGTAACGAATGCAATCCACCGGCTTGAACGCGAACCAAGTGCTCTAGACAATGAAGAACAGTTTGGGCTGCTCTCTAATGGAGTTTGGAGGCTCAATCTCTCAAAGGATTGGAGAGGAATCAAAGAGAGAAGCTTGAGGGGCTCCAATGGAGTTAGAGAGAGGAAGAGAGCTTTCTATTTTTGCACTGGTGAAGGAATGGTCGAGATGACCGTTGGGGCAACAGGGGGGGGAAATAAATACCCTCTGCTGTCCAACGGACACTTTAAGTCCTGGCACAGCTGGACTCAGGCCCGGCACTGCCGGACAAGTCTGGCACTGCTGGACTTAAGCCCGGCACTGCTGGACTGTAGCACTGCTGCTCAGGGAACAACACCGCTGCGCTGCCCAAAAATGCTCCGAATGAAAAACTGTTTTCCAGGGAGTCTGGGCAAGGTATGAGAGGATGTTTGGTGGAATTTGAGCACTTGGTTGCACATTTAAGCATACACATTGCATCGCCCTTTGTATATGGCCTTTCCTAAAATCAAATTCAAAACATCAAATAAATTGAATGCTTTTGAGTTGGTCCACTGCATCCTTTGATAATTTGGGTTGCACTATTGAATGTATTGTCCTCATTCTTATAATACCTTGAGAATGTGTTTGCAATCATCATTATCTCATCTCTTTGAGCAAACACACCTTAGAGCTTGTGACTTGAATCTTTCCAACACATATGAATTCAGCCCATGGCTTCAAGTCACTTCCACTAATAAATTTATCATCAACATAATATACTCCTCATAGCTTGATTAGTACTTCAACTCAATGCAAGTACTCTCTTCTTCACCTTAGCCATAGTACCTCGGTCTCCTTGACCTTCACCTTTGCTTAGTACCTCGAAGTCCTTTCCTTGCTATCTTCACCCTATCAAGCCATACTCAAGTCACATCATATTAAGCACCGATTGAAAACCATTTCTACAATATTGTGATCCTTGCTTGAATATCTTGTAGATATGAGTGTTGAGATCAATCAAGCTTTGATATATGAGACTCCACATAAATATGGTCAAGCCAATTCACAATTCCTTAGATCCTCCTTATTTTGGCTTGACACTCCTATCACTCACTTCAATCTCTATCTTCAAACTTCTAGTTTGATCATATTAATGCAAAGTGATTATCCAAATCTTTGTCCATACAACCAAACTAAAGTACAGACCATATTATATCCAATATACATTGTCCCCTTTGTCATTTGACATTTGCTTGGTGTTTTCTCATTAATGCACTATTGATTCATTATTCAATCCTTGATCAACACTAGTCCACTATCCAACTCATCTTGTTCATGTAAAGCAATCCAATATAGAGACCAATCCATAACTATCAACTCATGTCTCATTTGCCATTTGCCAAACATGCTTGCTTTCACATGATACTATGATATCCCACAACATAGAAGCCATTTCATTGATTCCATTTGCATTGTTGTCTTTGGTTGAACTAGATTATTCCCATGATCTTTCAATACAACAATACAGAAATTGACCTTCATTCAACATTGTGTGGAATACCATCAAGTTTGCTTTCTTGTTAAACCTTTGATACACTTAGCAAACTTGTTAGACCTTTAATTGTATTGTAATTTATTTCACCAAAACCCACTAAAGGCTAGATGCACTTTCTGTCACACCCGATTTTAAGAACAAAACTAGATATACACTATATGTGAGTCCAGGAAGTCAAATCTCACATATAGCCACAGAACAAGGTAATATCAAAAGACAATACTTAAGTACATAACATATAAAGTCAAAGAAATAACCTTAAGAGAGCAAACAATGGAAAGACACTCCGATCTTCAGGTGAAGACTCCAACTTCACAGGGACCAACTGACTGGTTGATCACAAGCCTATCTTCTCCAAACTCTTACAATCTGGTACACATCCGGGATTTTTATCCAAATATGAAAAATAAACAAGCATAAGTACATCTCGTACTCAACAAGTAAACATGGGGTTCATGAGGCTAAAAAGTATGACACTGGTTTAACTGCATCAGCTTTTATGTTGTCACAATTTTAGCATAAGGATAGCATCAATATAATCAAAAAGCCCAATAACCATATGATCAAGTAAACACGTATAATGAATAGCAAACGAGTAAATGGTAGATTAAAGTCATTCTGTTCCATAAGAATTCCAGGCCGCTCATATCCGTGAGCACGGCTAATATATTAGTCTTAAGACACTCTGCAAGAGGTTGTACATCTTTACCCATGAGTCGTGTTGCCCATATGCCCGGGTTAATTACTCCCAAAACACTGCCAAGGTGAGCGGGCATGGTACACTATGAAGTCTTTCAGAGGGCTCGCTGACATACAACAGACACTACGGATCCACGGGCAAGGGGTATACGAGGTCTCCTCGATGGTACACACGCGCAGCGGTAGCCACTCTGGCCATACCCCGCAATCGCTCGTCAGTGGCAACTTTCATGAACTGCCCCATGCGAGAGAGTGACCCTATTACTGAACTAAAGCCAGAGCCATGTAGCTCTCATGGTTACACTGTAAATCCCGGGTGATCCCTTACAGAGGTTCTAGAGCATCTCAAAAACTGTGCTCTAGATCACCTTAATCCATGTTGCTAAAAAGCATCTTTTACTGTTCGTTGCATAAGTCATTAGTCAATGTTACATGATCATAGTTATTTTTCGAGAGCACTAGCTTGATCTACCCAATGCATAAATTCCCGGTAACAAGGCATAAGGTACAAATCTAGGGTATAACCTTATAGGATATCGAGGAAACACATGCATAATGAATTAGTGTTTAATGTGATTAGGACAACAAGGATGCTCCCATGTATACTTGCCTTAAAACATATCCTTCTTCTAGTTCTAGTCTTCAAAAGATCTTCTAGAAAACCAACTTCTTCTTGATCTCCAACGCGAAACTCACCGATTGGACACAATCACAAACACCACACAAACACCTGTTCAAGCATACAGAGCAAGCAAACATATCTATTTAGAACATTACACCAATCAATGGAAAAGGATTTGAAAAGAAAACTACATCGCTCTACGATCACACAGTCGCGAAGAACACACTAACCGAAGCTACGATGATCAAGATACGACTTACGAAAAGAATTGCTTTTATAAAAGAGAATTATAGGCTTTATATATTTTAACTATATAAAAGAGTGGATAAAGTATTTCAGAGAAACACCTTGATTATATTAGGTCAAACTTGTATTTGGATTTTGAAAACAAAAGTAGAAACTATCATTATTTTATGTATAAAACAAGTTGCGTAGTGGTTAATCAAGTTAGGGTTTGAAACCATAAAAATACTGAGATATTAACATGGTATTAAATATAACTAATTCAAAGATTATTTCTTTATGAGATCAATGCAACTTGAACGGATCGAATCGGATATAAAACGTAAAAGATATGGAGAAAACAAGATTTTAGATAATAAAACACATTTAAAGCCATTAAATAAATCTAGATTTTCAAAGTTTTAAAACATGTGTATTTAGGGTTTCATCATGTAGATTACGTTGCTACGAATCCAACACAATTTGAATGAGTCAAAAGGGAGTTAAAATGAGCATTTTATGATGAAAACAAATCTGGTGGCATCTTGTAAATAAATGAAAACGCGTTTAGATTGAATAGAGAGAGGTTTACGTTTTCAGAACGGAGAAAGCGTATTCCAAATGAGGCGCTAAGGATTGCGGGTTTACCATTAAAAACATGGGGGTTCTTTTGCAAAAATGCCGGCCGAAGGGGTATTGGATGATTGGATCCGTCCGATCGAGTCTGGACGGACGAGATTAGATCGGAAGGGGGCTCGCCAGCCAAAGAGGGGTCCTCCACGGTGGTTGCCATCACCGGCGGCAAGAACCTCACTAGAGAACGTCGACTCGACGTTTCCGGGCACCGTAGTTCGAACAGATTGTACCAAGAGAGAGAGGGAAGGATGGCGAACACGTCCGGAGTACCAGTCGATGGCAGAGGGGGCTCGGCGGAGGTGGACCACACACAGAGGCGACATGGATACGCAGGCAAAGCTATGACGAGCGTGGACAGAGGGATAGGGAGGGGTAGCGATAGAATTAGAGCTCCTGGAAGCTCACTTACCACTACCTGAGGCTCAACGAGGTCTCGGAGGCGATGAGGAGCCACGGCAGCGGCGGGACCGAGAGGGTGGGGCAGCGCTAGGGTTGGAGCTCGTGGCGGTGGCGCTCTCGGGCACGGGTATGGCTGCTAGGGTTCGGGACAGGAGCGGCGGCGTCAAGGCCTCGGCTTTTATAGCCAAGGGGCGCTGTGAGAAAGGAAGGGGGAGACAGAGGTCCGATTCGCGCTGGTGGGAAGAAAGGAAGGCGACGGCACCTTCCTTCTGGAGGTAGAAGACGACGGCGCGGCTGACGAAGCGGGCCCACCCGCCAGCGAAGGAAAAGGTGGGTCGGGCTGTCAGCCAGAGCGGGAAGGGAGAGGCGCCTCTGCGCGGGCTCGCTGGGCCGGCCTGCACTGGGCGAGGCCCAAGGGGAAAGAAGGGAGAGGAGGGGAAGAGGCCGAGCTGGGCTTTGACGCTGGCTTGGGCCTGCGGGTGTGAGAAAGGGAGATGGGAGAGGAGGAGGGTTCTGGGCCTTCAGGCCGAAAAAGGAGGGGGAGGTTTTCCTTTTTTTCTCTCTTCTTTTTCTTTTGTTTTATTTCAAAGCACTTTTCAAACTCATTTTAAAATTTTGAAAATCCACTCAACTCAATAAGATAAATGCAGCAGCATGAATGCACAAACATTTTACTACCTCCTATTAAATTTTAGATTTTGATGAAAATATTTTTTTCCTATGTTTTCATGAGCACCAAAAATTGTAATTAAATCATTTTATTACTATTTTTCCAGAAAGCAAAATTTGGGGTGTTACAAGTTCGTCTCCTCCTCGGTTGAGGGGGAGGTGGCTCACCGTCTCTGAGCGGCCTTGGGAGAGCCGGTGGGGGCGGATCCGCCGTCTCCGGATGGTAGCGACGGCCCACGCGGCCGGAGCTCGCCGGAGCCGAGTGGACCTCGCCCCGCCGGCCGGCCTCCATGGCTGGAGAAAGGACTTCGGTCCCGATCCACCATGAGAGGAGCAAGAGGGAGAGGAGGAGGAAGCAGACAACATCCATCTTCTAAGGAGGCTCGACGGTGGAGGCGAAGCAGGGCGCAGGCAGCAATGGCGGGCGCGCAACAGCGGCGGCGGCGGCGGGAGCATGCAACGGCGGCGGCGGCTGGTGGCTGGGGCGGTTAGGGTTTCCAAACCCTAACCGCCACCGTATATAGGCCACTTGGCCGGCTGGGCCACGCACAGCGCTGGGCCTCGCCCCGCCTCTGGCCGCGCTCACGCCTGGCCGATGGCTGGGCTGGCTTGTCGCGCCCGCGCCTCGCCGCTTGATGGGCCGTGTGCCTATTTCGATATGTTGCGCCTCTGCTTGGCTATTTTCCTATTAATCAGATATTATTTGCTAGTTTCTTTTCCAGCATTGAACCCTTTATTAGCCTATGACTTAGCTAATTATTTTATGTTAATAACATCAATTATTTGTTGTAATTGTTAATTGTTCTGTACTGCTGGATATTGATATTGTGAATATAATTGTGGTTTGCTTATAATTATTATTACGCAATATCTCTTTTCTCTATCATTTTATGGTATGTGGTGCACCCAAACCCCCTTATCACCACATACCTATTATATTTGTGACATTGATAAATATTTTTGGGATTTGTTAGTGTACCCAAAACCCCCTGTTTTGTACTAACATAATAGTCACACTTGAATTTTATGATAGAATTGGTATGTTGGTGCCCCAAACCACATTTTTGCACCACATACAAGTTAAATTTGCAAGTAGACTTAGTTGCAATTTAACTACGTCATCTATAGAATTAGACATTTTTAATTACTATAGTTTCTCATAGCAATATATATATATCTTGTTTATTATGGTTAAAGAACACAAGGTAATAGAGTCTATGGCATTGGTTGCGTTTAATTCCTTGAGAATTATCCTGCCCTGAGACAGTGCCATAGCAGTGATCCAATCACCTATTACTGAGAGGTCTACATCTTGTTTCTTTGAAACTCGATGATTACCTACACTGTGTATTTAACCACAATAAAGGTTTTGGATAACCATGTTCATCATATTAATTTGATATTACACAAGATAGTAAAGACCTAAGAAAAGGTTGCATTTAATTCACTTGTGAATTATCTTGCCCTGAGATCGTGCTTAGGCTGCAATATATTTGCCTACTATAAAGATCTACTCTTTGTCTTTGACATAGAGATTATCGTGTCTTGTGTTTATCAAAAATATATGATGAATCTGGTTGTAGGGTACACACAAGTTTGTAATTACCTACAACAATCCAATACTATGATAAGATATAAACTTTAAAATATTGCTTTTGATACAACAACATTTACCATGTTGATTTTAATTTACCATACGGTAAATTAATTAATCTATGGTTGTCCATGTAGGAACATGGCATCTAAGGAGTTCGATGAACTTGCGTTAGATGGTAGTAATTACCCTACGCGGGCTTCTGATATCAAGATTGCACTTGCATCTCGTAGTCTTTTGGCAACGATACAGGAACCCCAGAATGGGGTTGTCCTGCGAGAAAAAGCAAACTTATCAAGCTTTGGCTTTATTACGGTTTTATATTCATAAGGATCTCAAATCTGAATACCTTATGATAGAAAATGCTCTTGAATTATGGGTCGCTCTTAAAGAGCGATATGAACAGCAAAAGGAACTCATTTGGCCTGAGGCCAATCATGAATGGAACCATCTACATCTCCAAGATTTCAAATCTGTGGCAGACTATAATCATGTTGTTCATAGGATTTGCTCCAAGTTGAAGTTTTGCGAGAAAGAGCCAACTGAAAGGTCTAGGTATGGCTAGAGGGGGTGAATAGCCTATTAAAAATTCTACAACAACACTTAAGCAAACTTGTTGGAATAAAATACGGCGTAAGCAAGTTTGCACTAGCTATAAGGTTAGGCAAGCCACCTACCAATTCTAGTTACTACCAAGATATGTTCTATGTCACACACAAGAGCTAGAACACTAGTGCTACTAGACTAAGCTACACAAGCTAAGCTAGAGGCTCTACTTTGCAAGAATGTAAAGAATGTAATGCAAAGCTAGAGATAGAATGGTTATACCAACGTGAAGAGATACGCCAATATATAACCAATCAATCACAAGATGAATCCTCGG
Source organism: Microstegium vimineum (assembly GCA_022036555.1). Taxonomy (NCBI): domain Eukaryota; kingdom Viridiplantae; phylum Streptophyta; class Magnoliopsida; order Poales; family Poaceae; genus Microstegium; species Microstegium vimineum. Next base: position 6,176,587 of record CM039120.1, on the reverse strand, counting down.
TAGAGAGGCAATGAGACACAATATTTTTTACCGAGGTTCAATTGTTTGCCAACAAGCTAGTCCTCGTTGTAGCAATACACCCACTTGGAGGTTCACGCGCTAATTGGCAATCCAAGCCAAACCCGTCAAGGGGTCGCACAACCAACACAAGATGGGGATCCCCAAGCTACGAGCAATCCACTAGAGATACCTTTCACGAACTCCCGCGGGTAGGTTCAAGAACCCCTCACAATCCACTGCTTTCTGCCGCTCAAACATCTTCTCCAACTTCTCCAAGCTTCCAAGAGCCAACACTAACTGATCCCAACACTTGTGCACATGTGTTAGCTTTTAGTTCATAATTATCTTGGATTTAGTTGGTTGTTTCCACTAGTTCAATTGATTTTAATGTAATGCATATGAACCTAGTGGCACATGATAACCGTAATCATACTTAAGAGCTCCCTCCTTGATAGTACGGATATCTGTCCTAAATGTGATCACATACTCTATGATGTCTTGATCACCAAACCGAAAATGGTTCCTAGCAATCACCTTTGCCTTCACACCATTTTCCTTTCCACCACCATGCTAGAGCTTGTGCCATCAACACTTGATTCACCTTGCTCCATCACATGGTATGTACCAAACTATCTCATGATTCACACTTAGAGATCAAGGTTAGTACTTAGGTGGGTTTCATCAATTACTCAAAACCAAAACACATGGGGACTCTCACCAACGGATGCAGATAAGATAGAAAAGACTCTATCTAATGTGCTTCCGTCTGATAGAGTATTGCAACAGCAATACAGGGCTAAAAATTACCAAATCTATTCCCAGCTTATCCATACATTGACTCAAGCAGAAAAACATGATGAACTTCTTTTGAAGAATCATCATAAACGCCCTGTTGGTTCGGCGCCTCTGCCTGAGGTTCACAATGTACAGACTAAAGCTAGGAATAAGTTCAATGGACCTTTTCCAAAGAACAAGACTGGTAAACGCAAACACAACAAGAGGCAAAGACCTAATTCACACAACAAGAAGAATGAAAATGTAAAATCCCCCAAAAATGACAAAAAATGTCGTAGGTGTGGAGATTTTTCACATTTTGCCAAGAACTGTCGTGCACCTAAGCATCTAGTTGCTTTATACCAAAAGTCTCTTAAAGAGGTCAAGCCTACAGGAGATAAAAGATATGAAGCACACTTCCATCTTGCTTCTGAGATTGTCTCTGGAGAGGGTTGCTCCAAGCAAACCCCTAAATCTCAAGAGAACAACAAGTCTCTCAGCATTGAAGAGAATCTCCCCTCAACGGACAACATGCTCCTAGACTTTGGCTCTGGAGACATGTTTGGAGATTTGGAGTAATTCAACTCCAAAATTTGATATCACCATTGATCGTTGTTGTAAATATAGTCTAAGTCATACAAACCTATAATTATTTAGGTAGTATTATTTTGTGTGCTTATGAGTCATACAAACTTGTTTGTATTATCAAGTTGTATTGACTCATTTATATTGTATTATCATACCCTTATATTTGATATTCAATATAATAAATATATATATCTATATGTTAGTTTGTAGTATTTATTTATATCTGCATTTACTTTACATATAGATGTCTGTTGAACTCAATCCAATGGAGGAAGAATTATGTATTGTGGATTCAGGTGCCACAAACTCTATACTTAGAGAGATTAAATAAATCCAAACTCTTAATAAAAGAAAGGAAATATTATGACCATTGTTGGTCATGATGCATTAATAGTTGGTTCTGGACAAGCCATTATTACTCTCCCAATGGGTACACAGATTACGATAGAGGATGCATTGTTGTATCCCGAATCAACTCGTACCCTTCTAAGTTTTAGAGATGTCCGTAAGAATGGTCTTCATGTGGAAACACATGAAGATAATAAAGAGGAATATCTTCTCTTTACCAAACTTACTGGATATAGCAAACAAGTTTGTGAAAAGATTTCTTCACTCCAACATGGACTGTACTTTACATACATTAAACCTGTAGAACATGTTGCTTATAAGATAATTTTCCAAGATGTCGATACATTCCGTAACTGGCATGATCGACTTAAGCATCCTGGAATAGGGATGATGGGGAAAATTATTAGCAATTCCATTAGTCATGACATGCAAAAAGCAAAATTTCCCCAAAATAAAGATTTTTGTTGCACTATTTGTGCAACAGGGAAATTAATTTTAAGACCATCATATCTTAAAATTAGAGCTGAACCACTAAAATTCCTTGAACGAATTCAAGGAGATATAAGTGGTCCGATTCAACCATTATCGGAACCGTTCAGGTATTTCATGGTTTTAATAGACGCATCTACTCGATGGTCTCATGTGTGTCTATTATCGACATGCAACCATGCCTTTGCCAAAATAATGGCCCAACTTATTAAGTTGAAGGCTCATTATCCTGAACATCGGATTCAATCTATCCGAATGGACAACGCTGCTGAATTCTTATCCCGTGATTTTAATGACTATTGCATGGCATTGGGAATTCAGGTTTAGCATTTTGTTCCATATGTCCATACTCAAAATGGTTTGGTTGAATCATTGATAAAAAGAATCAAGCTCATTGCAAGATCTATGTTGATGAATTGCAAATTGCCTACGTCGTGTTGGGGTCATGTAGTTCTGCATGCTGCTGACTTAATCCAACTACGACCAACTGCATATCATGAAAACTCCCCATTGCAGTTAGTACGTGGAAATCCTCCAAGTATTTCCCATTTGCTTAAATTTGGGTGCACCGTATATGTGCCCATCTCACCACCTCAGCGGACCTCAATGGGTCCTCACAGGAAACTGGGGATCTATATGGGATATTCATCTCCGTCGATCATTAAGTATTTAGAACCCTTAACGGGAGATCTATTTACTGCCCGGTTCGTTGATTGTATTTTTAATGAGGATCATTTCCCGGCATTAGGGGGAGAATTGTACCAAAACGAATGTCACGAAATAGATTGGAATGCAAAAGGCATTTCATTTTCAGATCCACGTACTACAGAAACTGAACTACAAGTTCAAAGAATTATTGATTTACAAAATATTGCAAACAATCTGCCAGACGTTTTTTCTGATTATAAAGGTGTAACAAAGTCGCTCCATCCTACAAGGAATGTGCCCACTAGAGTGGAGGTACCTAATGAAACCACTCAACCCCCAATTGGTAACAAGAGGGGGAGAAGCACTTCCAAGAGGCAAGATGTGATTGCTGGCAAGCAAAAGAAGACTGGAAATGCATCTCAACCTTTGGTTGAAAGACACCTAGAGGACATACAAGGTCCTGTGGATATAAGTAATCCACAATCTAGCTCAGTCATGCGCATAAACACTGAGGCTAGAATACCGAAAAACCTTAGATCCATCATTTCAGGAAATCATGATGAATCTTTAAGGGAAGACGAAATTTCTATAAATTTCACTGAGACTGGAGAGTCTTATAATCTTAAGTCCATAATATTCAACATATATTTCTCTGAACAAATTGCAAATATCCTTCAGACCGATTCGGATCCTAAGTCTATGATAGAGTGCAAGAAGCGCTCGGACTGGGATAAGCGGAAGGTAGCAATTGAAACAGAGATCGCCTCACTTAATGAAAGGAAAGTGTTTTCGGTTGTAATGCCAACACCTCCTGGTATCTTCCCTGTAGGATACAAATGGGTTTTCATCCGTAAAAGGAATGAAAACAACGAAGTGGTGAGGTATAAAGCAAGGCTCATGGCACAAGGTTTTATGCAAAGATCTGGCGTTGATTTCAACGAAACTTACTCTCCGGTAATGAGCGGAATAACATTCTGATACTTAACATCGCTGGCAGTACAAAATCATCTATCCATGCAGTTGATGGGCATAGTGACCGCATATCTATATGGGTCATTGGATTCTGAGTTATACATGAAAGTTCCTGATGGAATTCGTATAGAAAATCCCAAGGCAAATCGCAACATGTATTGCGTCAAGTTGCAAAAGTTATTATCTGGCTTAAAGCAGTCAGTCCGAATGTGGTACAATCGGCTAAGTGAATTCCTTAAGTTGAAGGGATTTACGAACAATGATGACTGCCCTTGCGTCTTCATTAAGAAATCATCAACATGATTTTGTATCATATCGGTATACGTTGATGATCTTAATATCATCAACAACGAATCCGATATTAATGAAGCACGTCATCATTTAAAGATGGAGTTTGAAATGAAAGATTTGGGTAAAACCAAATTTTGCTTAGGTTTACAACTTGAGCATTTTCGTTTTGGTATATTTTGTATATCAGGCTGCATATGTCCAAAAAGTATTGGAGAAATTCAATATGGACAAGTCATATCCAACAAAACTCTGATGGTAGTAAGGTCCATAGATATAAATAAGGATTCTTTTAGACCACCGGATGAAGGAGAAGAGATATTGGGACCACAATTCCCATATCTCAGTGTCATTGGAGCACTGATGTATCTTGCTAACAATACCCGACCGGATATTGCATTTGCAGTAAATTTGTTAGCAAGACATAGTGCTAAACCTACCAAACGTCATTGGGTAGGGATTAAGACGGTATTTAGATACCTAAATGGCACTAAGGATCTTGGATTATTCTATAACAGAAATCAAGATCTAATCTTGTTAGGATATGTGGATGTTGGTTATTTATCAGATCCACACAACGGTAGATCACAAACAGGCTTTGTCTTCTTGCAAGGTGGAACTGCAATATCTTGAAAGTCTTCAAAGCAGACACTATTATCTACTTCCACCAATCATTCTGAAATAATTGCTTTATATGAAGCATCATGCGAATGTGTATGGCTTTGCAGAATGATAAACCACATAATAAGGTCTTGTGGTATTGGTGCAATTGAGGCACCTACGATTATCTTTGAGGATAATTCGGCACGTGTTACTCAAATGGAATCAGGTTATATTAAGAGTAATATGACTAAGCATATTATTCCAAAGTTATTCTACCCTTATGAACTCCAAAAGAATGGAGAAATTGAAATCTTGCAAACTAAGTCATGTGATAATCTATCAGATTTATTCACAAAATCTCTACCATACTCCGCATTTCGTAAATGCGTTGACGGTATTGGTATGAGAAGACTTAGAGACTTGCAAGAATCAGGGGGAGAATCTATTTAAATATAACCTACTCCAATTCATATTATACTCTTTTCTTTATATGAGTTTTATCCTTTTTGGTTTTCTCACATAAAGTTTTAATGATGTAATAGTAACACATAGTACATGTCATATTATCTATTTTCCTCACAGAGGTTTTACAAAGATAATATTTATGACATATTGATCTTTGATCAAATTGTTTTTAGACTATATCTTTAGGTATTCCTAAAGGGTCTATTAACATTGATATTATATATCATAGTTTTCTCCTTATTTTTCTCACTGGGTTTTTAAGAAGTTTTGCCTGGTATATTGATATTATACATATGGTTTTCTCCTTATTTTTTCCACTGGGTTTTTAAGAAGTTTTGCCTGGTATATCGATATACTTTGGATTTTTCCCACAGAGTTTTTCCAAAGCTTCAAGACATTTATAGATGAACAAAAAAGGGTGCCTACACAAGATCAATTGATCAAGGGGGAGTGTTGAGATTATTTAGGATAAATAATAATTAGTGATCAATTATAATAAATCTCGTAATTAGCATGTGCTAATTACATTCCTAGTTCAGGCATTGTAGCCGTGGTTTTTTTTGCTATTAGACTATTAAGCACTACTGTAGTAAGAAAAGAAATTGATATGCTGCAGTGCTGCACTCAACCGAAAGTAGATAAAGAAATGGACACGGTGCCTCGATCTCGGTTTCAGATGACAGCAGTTGCCACGCAATGAAGCTCGCGTGTACGTGTTGAAGGAGATAGCGTCATTCCTGTACTCGTGTTGGACGTCTTTTTCTAGGATGGTTCCTTTTCCGTTCCAAGGAAGCATTAGGCGCCTTCTGGGTTGGTTCTACGGAAATTGCAAACCACAACAAAGGATGAGTGGGTGAGCGCTCGTCCCTTATTTTTCAGCGTCTATTTCGTATTAAGATTCATGCTAGATGTTTTAAAATTTGTGTCTCGATACTTTAAAATCTGTGTCTCAGTTTTTTATTTGGCTTACACAAATTACGAAATAAACTAAACCGTTGGATAAGACCGGGGTATGTGCCCACCCCATTGTGGAAAATACTAAGTTGGTTGGTTCTACCCGAACCGGTGTGAAGCACGAATGAAGTTAACAGTCAGTTGTGCATCATGTGTTCATGGTCAACAATAGTAGCCTATGTATGGAAGAAGCTGGTGGCAGCAGAAATCAAAGACTATCGCCCAATTAGTCTGATGCACAGTTTTGTCAGTGGCCAAATGTTTGGTACTTCGACTGTCGCTTGACTTGACCGCTTGGTTCTACCTAATCCGAGCGCGTTCATCTGTGACCGATGCATCCATGACAATTTCCGAACAACTCACGACAAAAGCAATAGATTCTAAGCGCTGGCTATGCTCAAAATTGACATCACCACAGCCTTCGACTTGCGTAGCCTTTCATACAGGAAGTTCTCCTAACATATGAGATTTGATGCACGCGGCAGGAATGGATCTGTATACTGCTGGCTTCGGCATGTACTCGTAGCCTATTTAATGGTAGGCTCGGGAACCACATCAGCCATGCTAGGGGACTCCGCCGAGGAGATCCACTATCGCCAATGCTTTTTGTCATTGTCAATAATGTCTTAACAGATTCATCATTTGGCTGGACGAACCGGCACCTTCTTTTGCCGCTACCATATGTCCTCGGCAAAGTTAATATCCGATGCTTGGCTAATTGGGCTAACCAACCTTTCGCACGTATTGGTGTCGGCATAAATACATAAGAGCATCTCTAATAGTTTGCTAAATCACTTGTCATCCTTTAAAATTTGGCAAATCAATCAAAAACATTCTTCAACAGTTTGTCAATTGGGCTTGTCAATTCTACACGCTTGTCAAAAGATTGCATCGGTTTACCATTTTTGTAAGCGCGCATTGGTTTGTCATCCTCTCACCCGCGAGTCCTCCGCTCGGTTTCTCGCATGCAAATTTTCTTTCTTTTTTAATCTTCTTTTTTTGATTTGGCAAGTGAGAAATAGCAAATTGTTGGAGATGACATCTTTCCAACTTAGTAACTCGGTAAATTATTATAGCAACTTGCTAAAACACAAGATTTGGCAAGTGAGAAATAGCAAATTGTTGAAGATGCTCTTCCCCTTTAGATGGATGATGTGGTGTTTTTCTCCAATCCGATAGCAGATTGGCCTCGTTTCACTAAAAGAGGCCCTTCAACAATTTGGGTTTACTTGAGGCCTATTCACCAATTTGGAAAAGTGTGTGGCGATACCAATAAGATGATCAACGGAACATTTGGCAATGCTTTCTGAGTTCTTCCCCTGCCCGATTGAGTACTTCCGTGTCGCTACCTTTGAGTAGCACTTTCGGTACACATGTTGAAGAGGAGAGATGAACAATATCTTACTGATGTGGTCGCTACTCAGATCCCAACTCCTTCGAACCAAGTCCTATCACACCTTGGTCAGCCACTTCGACTCAAAGGGCTCATCGGCAATCTAGTCTGAACATCTACCTCAACTACTACATATTACTACATCGACTACACCAAGGAAAACAGAGGATTTGTCATGAGCACCGGCAAAGTATAGATGTGCATGCAGCTCGGGGCAGGAAGGTTCGGTTCCATAGCAGGATATTTTAGCCTGACACGAGCACGACATGGCCCGATGAGTAGTGGGCCCAAACCAGCACGCCCTGATGTGCAAGGCATGCCTGGGCGCTCCCAGACACATCGGACGGCATGGTCTGACCCATAAAATCGGCTCGTCCCAGTACTAGCCCGCTATCACAATTGTAGGTCACATCTATATACAGCACAATACACTCCTAACCCTACCCTACCTTATTTTATTTCCTTCCTAGTCGTGGTGAACCCCCACAGAGCTAGCAGAGCACGCCAAGCTGGCCAAGCAGAGCTCGAGGAGCAAGCCTCGCCAGTCGCCACGCGCGACCACGGATGCCCCAACCGACGGTCGGCGCCACGGTTTATGCTATGACTAAACTTGAGCATGCAGCCTGTGGGTCGGAGGCACGGCCCAAAGCACGACAATTCGGCACGGCCCGAGCACTTACCACCAGCTGTCGCACGCACCCGTGCTCGAGCACTCCCGCCGCTTGCTTGGGCAGTGGCGGACCCAATGGGTAGTCCAGGTAGGCCCGGGACTACTCTCAAATTTGGCCCAAATATTTTTAGCAAATCTGCAACCCATGAAAAGTTTGCCCCAAAAGGGAATGAGCAAGCAAAGCAGACGAGCACGACGCGAGGCTCCTAGTCCGCGACTTCCTCCGCGCGAGTGTCCAACTGGCCGCCGCCCGCCCGCCTCCGCTAGTCCACCGGCCTCCGGGACACAGGAGCATCACCGTCCGCCGCCCACCCACGGACCCACCCATTGTTGCGCGGCCGCACGCCTCCGCCAGCGGCAGTCGCCAGTGCTTCCCCGCTCAGAGTCAGACTCGATCCAGTTCCCTTCTCTGGTGAGTGCATCTGATTACTTAGCTTAGGGTTTGACGTTTGCACATCGGAGAATGGGGATTAGACTGTAAATTGGGCATAGGGAATATGGATTGTGGATCAGTGAGCCTAGTATTGAATGAAATTGCTTGTCATTTTCTAGGAAACTGAGACATGAAGAAATCAAATACCACATTTCTTTTCAGAAACATGAGCGAAAAGGTCACCACATGTGCTCCGCCAAATCTAGCTGTTGATGAAGGGTTTTCTATTCCTGTTGTAGAGGATCCTCCACCCCTAATTGTGATTGATGAAAGTGAAGAACAAGAAGACACACCTACAACTACAGATCCTACTCGAAATTATTGGGTTAATTTATAGCCATTTTACCAAACTTTTTCTTTGGATTTTTTTTTATTGCACATGAATTTTTTTTTGGATAGGACTACCTCGATTTCAAATCCTGGATCCGCCACTGTCCTTGGGAATCGCTAGCCTGCTACCAGCGAGCACACCCCCGGCCGCAGCACGCTTGAGTCCTGCGAACACCAAGGCCGGAGACCAAAGCACGTCGGCGGTGCGCCCTGTAGGTCGAGATGGCAGAGCATGCCTGGGCCAAACCCTGCGTCACGCCCACCACTGGACTTCTGCGCTGCCAGCCTGCACAGCGTGCGCCTACGCCTCCGGTGGCTACCCGCCTACGACGGCCATGCACGACCCTAGCTGCCACTGCCAGCGGCCGCCCGCACGGCGCTCTGCCACCACCCTTCACCTGCCTTCAAGCGCTGCACGCCTGAGAGCTGCAGCCTCAGGCTTGCGCTTGCGAAAGGACGATGAGTGTGCTAACTGTCCCAAGCAGCGTCAGCTGCCCAACTTGTACCGTCGTTACTAGCGTCAGTTCAACAGAAGACGTTACAGACCGTCTACACAACACGTGTCGTTAGTAGAACACGCATTTTACAGACCATCCTTTGGAAACGCATATGTAATTGTAATACAATAAGCGTATGTAATATCTCATTTACAGATGCGTTTGAACACTAGTAAGCGCGTTTGTGATATGAAAATTAAAGATATGTCATGAAACACACATATGAAATATAGCGACAGACCCCACCCGCCCGCACCCACCCGCAACCCTAGGTGGCGGCGCCGCCCCACCCCCACCCCCGGCGCTGGCGCCCGCCTCCATCTCCCCCTCCCCTCCCACTCCCCCTCCCCCACCCCCTTCCCCTCCCCACCGTGAGCTACCGCTGCCAGGCCGCGCGGCTCGCCCCGGCATCACAGGCGATGGCGACGGCGGAGGCGGCCGCACCTGCCACGACGGCCGCCTCCGCCCCTCTCTCCACTCCCTCATCCCCACTGCGGCTCCTGCCCCGAGCGCCGCGTCTCCTCCGCCGCAGGGGCCCAGCGGTGCCGCCGCCGCGGTTTCTGCGCTCGCGGGCGACATGGGGAGGGCGATCCAGCCGCCACAGGCCTCGGAGGAGGCCGGATCCAGCGCGGGCGGGCCTCGCGTGGCTCGATCCATGGGCGCCAATGCTGGGGAGTCCGCGCCACGGCTGCTGCAGTCGCCGACCGTCCCCGAGTTGCTGGCTGCTGGGCGCGACGCACACACATCTCCGCGCCATGGTCGAGTCGCTATCACCGCTCCCAGCTCGCCCAATCTCTTTCCAGACGAGTCCTCGTTCTGCCCAGGTGGACCTGGGGGAGGGCACTCCAAGCGCCGCAGGTGGGCGAATTCTGATGGCGAGGCGTCCGACGACGATCGCACCACCAGCTACCTCGACGTCGTTCGTCGTCCGGCAAGGCCGGCCGTTGTGCCCCCGCCATGGCCCCCGGCTCATGTGACCTCGGTTGGTGTTGTAGCAGAGGCGGGTCGTCAGGGCCCAGTGCCAAGGCGGGGGAAGCGAAGCAGGCCGCACCCTAAGCTGGTGCACGGCTTGCCTCTTCGGCCAGTGGATGGCCGCATCCCTGCTCGCCAGCGGCTCGGTCGCCGCGGAAGGGTCTCTGCCCCCAACATCGATGGGTGGCGGGAGATCATCCCGCGGCAGGAGGCACACCATGCTACCACCTCGCCTAAGCCCCGACATGACACAAAGCAACCTTCGCAGATCCGGAAGACTTTGGTGGAGTTCCACGGCAGATATTTCAAATGTCTCTCATACTCGCACCGCGTAGCGAGTTGTCGTTTGCCGCAGCGTTGCCTGCGCTGCCATGGCTTCGGCCATCTCGCTAGGGTCTGCAAGCAGCCTAGGCATACGACGACGAAGGTTGACGGACGTCCGCGACACCGAGCTCGTGGCGACACCTCGGCGACCCACCCGCACGCGCCCCGCGGTGGCTCGGGCGGGGTTCTCGTTGGGGGCGCTAGCGGAACCCGCCAGAGACAATGGCGGCGTCGGTGTGAGCCGGCGAGCGTCATCAGCACCGGTCCGTCGGCCGACAGTGACGGCAACGCCGCGGCCGTTGCACCAGCACGCTACTCTCCCGCTTCCGTGCAAGATCCGGTGACGTTGGAGCTAGGCCCGTGCCCGGTGGCTCCCACGTGGATTGACCCAATGTTGGAGGAGTCTGCCGCTTTGCTCGCGGGGCCACCACAGGCCATGCCGTCGCCGGGGGTGCAGCCGGCTGTCGTGGATGTCGTGGCATGCCTTGACCCAGCGTCGGTCAGGGCTACCACGTCAGTTGGCGCGACGGTAGTGGTTGCCATGGGCATCGGCGACAACACTCTATCCTCCCAGACGGACTCTCCGTCTGCCGAATGTCGCCTCATGAGCTTCATCAAGCGAGTCACTGTGGCAAGGCAACCGCCGCTCCTAGAGCTGCCTGGAGTTGATCCGGCCCCCGATAGGCGTCCGCCGCCCGCACTCCCCAAGAGGAGTAGGCGGATAGCGGCGCAAAGCCTATCGCACATCCCGGTGGCCAAGCGAGGCGAGCACCTTGTCTTGAAGCGCCTGGGACTAACCAGTGGGATGTCAACTCCATCCACGTCGGCCATGGAGACGTACGAAGAAATCTACGGCGATGACCCCAACCCCGACCACGTGGAGGCGCTTCATGAGCTCTTCCCACCGGTCGCTGACGTGGGCGTGCGCAAGCGGTACCGTCGCCGCTCGGCTGCACGGGCATAGGCCTCCCAGACGGCGTTTCTTTTCAGGTTGATTAGTTCTCAATGTAACACCGTACACTTCAGTACACTAGGGTGATCCCGAGCGTCTAGGTACAATCCTTTTGACCCCCTAGGGCGCTACTAAAGCGCGTTGTATCAAACCTTCTCTATCTTAATACAAAAACGCGCAAGTCTTTTGCGTGATCGAGAAAAAAAACGACAACGCTTGTATCATGCGCGCGTTTATAGTAAACGCTTATTATAGACGCATGTTGACCTCACCGAACCAGCGACCCTGCCGGCGACTTACTACCAGGGTTTTCAAATCCGACCGGTGGCCGGGAACCGCCCGCCGGCGGTTTGGCGGTAACCGCGGTAACCGCTCCAAACCGCCCCAAATTCGAACGGTTCGCATTTTGAATTCAAACGGCGTAGTTCAAACGGTTTGGGACCGGTAACCGGTCGGTTAGGGCCGGTTACCGACCGGTTTGGGTGGTTACCGACCGGTTTGGGCGGTTACCCCCCAAACCAAATTTCAAATTTGAAAAAAAAATCGAAAATGCTGAAAAAATTCCTAAAATAGTTCATGATTTGTAGAGTCGAATGGTGCAAAAAAATTTCAAATTGGAGTTCGTTTGCTATTTATTTTGACGCGTACAAGTTTGGAAAAAAATAGAAAAGATCATTTTTCCTTTTTTTCAAACTTATACACGTCAAAATAAATAGCAAACGAACTCCAATTTGAAAAATTTGTACACCATTCGACTCTATAAATCATGAACTGTTTTTAGGAATTTTTCAGCATTTTCGATTTTTTTTCAAATTTGAAATTTAAATTCAAACCGGAATCGAAACCGAACCGCCCGGGGTTACCGACCGGTTTTGAAAACGCTGCTTACTACAGACACGTGTTGTGGAAGCGCGTCTGTAATTGCACTCAGGCCTTGTTTAGTTCACGTAAAAATTCCAAAACTTTACAAGATTCACCATCACATCGAATCTTTGAACGCATGTATGTAGTATTAAATATAGATAAAAAAAATACAGTTTATCTGTAATTTGCGAGACACATCTTTTGAGTCTAGTTACTTCGTGATTGGACAATAATTACCACATACAAACAAAAGTGCTACAATGCCAGTTTTCCAAATTCTTTCGGATCAGTCCTGATGATATCTGTAAGCGCACTGTGGATATGTGATTTTTCCATACTGTATATCCAGGTGTGTATGGATATTAGGAAACTGTACAAACATGTATAGCCCAGAGCAGCAGGATTGAAGGAAACAAAGCCCAGTACCAATACTCCATGGCCTGATCAGTGATCGATTAGACTCCTTGGGGGCCAAGCAATCAGCAGATCAGGATTTCCACCGATGTCTTCCACGCCCCGGAGTGGTGAAGACGGCGTCAACTTACATGGATGAGTGGTGGTCTTGTTGTCCGATTAGCATCAATTAATATGTGTTGGCATGAGACTTGAACTAAATTGTTTCACCTCTGTGGATTAAGATGAATTCGACAATATCCGAAACACGGTATAATGGAGCGGCTCATGGAAGTGGATAGGGCAGGTAACGGGTACAAGTGAACACAACCGAGACTATACGACTGCCTTTTTTTTGCCTAATGGGTAAGAATGTGAGTTGTGGAGTTCAAAGACCTATTAATCTTAACACACTTTGTGATCAATATCTTTATTGGAGTTAATGAAGGAATATGTCAAAGGCTTGGTCCTTCAGTTTGGTGGTATAGAGTGATTGCCTGAGTTGAAGAAGTGTACAGCAGAGCAGTTGATTGTTTGAGATATAAGGCATTGCCTTTGAGCTGTACTAGTCGGCTAGCAACGTGCAACCTCTGACATAAGTACAGAACTCGTCTGAGAACTGAGATATTTTGAGATGTACTACTAGTCAAACGGTGTCCCGCCACTGTACAAAACTCAAATCAAGCAACAGCGCAAGGACTTTTTTTTTTTTTACGAATCGCGCAAGGACTTTATATGCAGTTACCCACTAACGCAAAAAACCTCTTAATTTTATAAAACCCAGAAGCATAATTAATATCCAAAGGCCATAGCCACGAATAGTGTTTTACTTTCACAATTTGCCTTATTTAGATCCAAAAAATTTTGGATATAAAGTACTGTAGTATTTCATTCGTATTTGGTAATTACTGTCCAATTATGGAGTAACTAGATTTGAAAGATTCGTCGTCTCGGAAATTACAGACAAACTGTGCAATTAGTTAAAATTTTTACTTAATATTTCATGCATGCGTTCAAAGATTTGATCTGACAGGAATCTGGTAAAGTTTTGGAATTTTAAAGAGAACTAAACACCCACTAAATAAGCATAAGCATCCAGCATAAGCCAAATTTCAAAACGAACAGGGCCTAAAAGGTGGTACGAACTGCTCCAAGTGCATCTGCATCATGAGAAACCCACAGGATCTTACATGATACATGGTTTCCTAACACTTGCATTACCATAGCAAACCTAGGCAAGGGAACGGAGCTCATGACTGAATAGGCTTGACCTTGAAGTGGAGACTGATCAGCGAAAACACAAAACACTTCAGATCCTGTGAAAAACACCAGGGGAAACATTAGCAATGTAGATCTCATTTACAGTACTTGACAAAAATAAGTTGCACAAAAATTTAAACGAGACAGTCTAGAACACATCCACCTCAATTTCATGCTTTTGGATTACATTCAAATTAACCCCATGACAATGATCCAGATTCTATAATGTACTCAAAATGGAAATGATCTGCTATCCAAGCTGAGAAATTTTGAGGATGTATCAACATAAAAACATCTAAACTACATGGATGCCAATTTGGTCGATTTTGAGGAAAGCATCAAATTTACAAATACATCAACAGTGCAGGAAACCACATCGCCACAAGCACAGGGACGATGGGTATTTTGTCTTTGCTCCGCACGTGGCAGTTCAGAGTTAACGCTTGAGGTAATAAGATCTCAATTAGTTGTACTGTGTGTAATCAAAGCAACTAGCTAATTTCAAAGAAATAGCATAATCCATCAGCTAAGTTTCTGAAGGGAAGTTGTCAGTTAGTATAGAAACATAAAAATCAATGTTTCCCCTGCATCTGGTTTGCGCTTAATAATGATGATTATGTCAAGACTACTAAAGCCTAAGAGTGCAAGTTGTAAAGGGTGGAGCTAGAGATGCTTCCTCCATAGGAAACGAATCAGAGCAGTATTCCCAGAATGCCCAGGAAAAAAAAACGTGACCATAGCTATTTCTTCTGAAAACACTGAATAGGCCACATCAAAACAGCTAGCCGATAAGCAGATAATTATTTCTATTATTTTTTTAAAAGGAAAGAACAAAGTTTGCTCCTAAAATTCCAAAACAAAGCTAGCATCAAAAAAGGCAAATCAAAGTATATGCATTCACATAAAAAACTATTTCGTTAGGTAATCTGTAATCGGTACATGTTACTTGTATGTATGGCCAAATGGTTGCCAAGAAACAGTCTTCCTCAGGGTGTATTATATTCGTGTTCAGCAATTAGTTTCTACTAAAGTTTTCATCATTTAGTCATATATATATATATATATATATATATATATATATATATATATATATATAATATATATATATATAGAGAGAGAGAGAGAGAGAGAGAGAGAGAGAGAGAAAACATAATCTTAGTGTCAGGTTTAAATTTTACCTCCAAACCAACAAGTGGTTTGTTCGTTTGGCAGGATTATGCACTGTTTCGGTAGGATTATTCACTGTTGGCTGATTTCTTGTGAGAGAAAAACACTGTTCCGGCTGGATTTAAGCCGGCTGAAAAGCCAAGCAAACAGGCTGAAGAGCCACTAAGGTTAGTCATTGATTCATATATATCTCAAAAACACTTGATTCGAACACTAATCAGTTCTACTTGCTCAACCAACACTAAATACTATTTAAACTACATGAGAATAAGATTTCAATCAATTTTATCCAATGTCCACCAATCTGAACCTAAGAAGCGCAAAAGAAGACCAAATGACAAATCTCAGAATTCTGACCGCAAGATGATAATTTTGGGTGACATTACAATATCGAACCAGTACTACAACCTGCCATAAACATACCGGTGACCTAACAGTTTAACAAATCAAATTAACAAGTACCCATATCTATCACTGTCATGTCAACTATATACATTATGATTCGAATATCGTTGGCACCTAATAAAAGTACAATGCAGGGCCAGGAATAAATAAAAAACAATATAATGGTGAGGAGGGTTGAGGATAAAAGCCTGAACCAAGTAGTAGAAGATGCGTAGGCCGTCTGGGTCTTTGCTTGCCGCAATATCGACAAGGGATCCAATCTTGGCGGTGGTGAATGAGATGTGCTCATTGCCCATAACGATTTCCAGCTCCTGCCTGCCATCGACGTTGGGCTCGGGCCAACTTCTGTCATCCTCCTTCATAATCTGCCATGGGAGTCAACCAATCAATCAATCAAAGCGAGGCCTCTGTCATTAGTTGCAAACCCTAGCTAATTATAGGGTTTTCCGGAGAGATTGAGAACCGGATCGACGAAGAAGTACAAGGAGAGGCGAACTCACATCGGACTTCTGGATGATCCTCCTCGCGGATGACGGAGCTGGAGAGGAACACCTCCTTGCGGATCATGGTGTCGTTCTTGTAGTTGGAGTTGTTGGCGTAGCGAAGCTTGCCATCGGGCGGAACTCGAACTCGAGGAACTCGTGGCCGAACTTGCCCCTGTGCCCCACGTAATACCGCAGGTAGAACTCGTCGTCGTCGCCGCCCCTGCGGTTCTCGCCGCCGCGCATCGACATTGCGGGCTTGCGGCGCGCACGACACGACTTGCTTCGGCTGCTCTTTCGTTTTTGTTTGTTTTTTCACTTCCCGGTTTTTGTTTGGGCCTCGTGCTCGGGGTGGGTTTTTAGCAGCCGCAACGCGCTAACCTCTTCTTATTCGAAATTTCTTGGAATTCCTTACCCGTTCTCTCTCGTTTCTCTTCGAAGCGGAATCGGACCCGTGTTGAGCTCCGTTTGGGCTTTTGACTAGGGTAGGTCTCTTGACCTTTCAGGCCCATTTTGTAGCATTATCAAAGAAGCCCATATATTGTATTATTATTCAACCAGGGAACCAAAATGGGTCTTCTTTTTAAATAAAAACAAAAAAGAGAAGAGCTGCTACAGCGAATTGAGATGAGTAGGGCTCCTTATATGGAATCTGTCTGTTCGGATTTAATGTTCAGATTTAAGTTTTCGACTAAGTAAGTTCGATTAAGTAAGTAGTGCTCATCAATCTTGACTAAGTCGTAGCTCAGCCTATAGTCTTGCGCGCCGTGGAGTGGAGGCGTGCCTCAGCCTGCATGTGAGCTGCTAAAGGTTGCCAATTTGCCATGCCACACCGTATAGTACCCGTGTCCCATGATGACTGACGTGGATGTGCAGTTCACCCTTCCAAGTACAGGCCTACACAACACCTGCTGCAGCCTCACCGCGTCCAGCAGCGTTTCGGTGCAGGCTGCAGCAATTCCCAGCTAGTATCCTCCTAGGTTTCTAGCTATAAGTATGGAACCATGGACCATGAACTTGCGAGTTCAAGTGTTGAAACCTTGAGCTCATCGCATTCTGTGCACTCCTATAGTTGAGAGATGCTAATTGGTGCCCTAGCTAGTTTCTTATTGGCATTGTGAACGGTGGCTGATTCCAGTTCAACTTTTCTTTAATTCTACAAGGTAGTAACAAGGATTTAAATTGCAGTTCACTTAAATCAAGTACTGTGTGCATGTTTCTTGAGAGTACAGTGTGGTTAGTTTCCCTATCAAGAGTAGCTGTTGTGTGCCTCAACTATATGCATGCATGCACGGGGTGACTGCTGCAAAAACGAATCATTGCCTGCATGTGTTGTGTTGCCGTTGCGGCTCCTCTGAATCAAGCGATGGGCCCAGGTTTGAGGTTTGTCTGTTGTAAACACGAGTCTGGGACAGATGTGCGGACTATTTAACACCGGTAAGAGTTCATTCATCGATCTTACCCGATGGTAATTGGGCTGTTACGACGATTCGTCTTCACTTCCAAGAGCTAGCAACTGCAGGCCTGCAGCTATAAATATATACAGAGAGAACTTTTCTTCTTCGAACTACAATAATGGAAGATGGATTTATTTCAAAGAGATTGTTTTTTGGTAACTTATATTGAAGAAGGCATTGTCCGCAAAGATTAGTAATGAGGATATTATTAAGCATTTAAGCCATATGATATTTTGCTGGTAGTCTTAGAGCAAAGTGTTTAAATTAATAGAGATGCATGTAACATTATTTACATTTTGGATAATAAAATATTGTTGTCCTCATATGGAGTAGTAGACTATAAGATCAGTCTCAACGAAGGGTTTCACCTCCCAGTTTCCAAGACGGTGAAATTGTCCATAAAATAGCTCTCTCTCTTATCATACATAATTTCATAGCACAATTTCACATGTCTTTTAGTCACTCATGGGTCGCATCTCTCTCTCTCCTTTCCTTTCTTCCCCAGTGCTCCCCTGCGATTCTTTTTTTCTGGCTCTCGGATGGATGCCGAACAACCTGAGGACGAAGCAACAGCGGACGGAGGCAGCAGCGAAGCTCCTGCTCGCCCCGCGACTTGGCCGACGGAGCCCACAGCGGAGCTCCTGCTCGCCCCCGCGCCATGGCCGGCAGACCTCCCGCTCGCCCCCGAGCCCTGGCCGGCGTCGCACGCAGCAGAACTCACGGCTGGCGCTCGCGCTTGCCCGCGGCCGGCACTCGCGCAGTCGCGCTCGCCCGCGCCGGCGGAGCTCACAGCCGTGCTCGCCCCTGCGCCCCGGCCAGCGCTCGCGCTCTCGCGCGGCGTGGCAGAGGAGCCGTGTGAGCCGTCGCGCAGATGCGTCTCGCAGAGGAGTCGCGCGGCAGAGGAGCCGCATCCCGCAGAGGAGTCGCGGCGGCGGCCTCGCGGGCCCAGCTCGCGGCGAGGGCGCCCCGCCCGCGCGGCCACGCCCGACGGCTTCACCCGCAGCGGAGGCGCCCCGCCCGGCGGCCTCGCCCACGGCGGAAGCAACCCCGCCCGCTCCCGGCGACCTCGTCCCGAGGGGTCCCCACCCGCGCGGCCATGCCCGACGACCTCGCCCGAGGCGGAAGAAGCAGCCCCGCTCGCTCCCGGCGATCTCGTCCCGTCGTTCAGCCGCGTGACGAATCCCGCTCGAAGGGGATGAAACGAAGGAGCCCCTCAACGCGAGTTTCAATTCGGTTTCACGGTCTTAGAAACGCCCCGCGGTAGTGTCGTGGGATGAAACGAATATCTTCTCTCTCCTACCGCGTTGGATTATGCCGCACAAGTTGTCTATGTTGCCCCTGGCCTATATACTGTATATATCTAATTTCTTGCTCTGTTGCCTAGGACGTGATTAGTTCCGGATTCGGGGGTGGCCGAATCGGCACAGTGCCACCTCCGAACACTGTAGCATTTTTGTTTTTTATGTTAATAATTATTTAAAAATTAATTAATTAGGTTTAAAATGTTCGTCTCGTAAAGTACAACAAAACTGCATAAATAGTTTTTGATTTCATTTACATTTAGTACTCCATACATAGGTCGACATTTCGATGTGATGGAGAATCTTCTTTTTGCATAGTAAAATTTGGATGTGAATTTGGGGAACTAAACAATACTCTAGCTGAAATGCTCATAGGCTTTGCATCTACGCTGTACGCTGCCCAGCTAGGGCCTAGGGAGAGTAGAGCAAGAGCTTGGATTGGAAGAAAAAGAGGCTCGCTTTAGCCCTTTCCTACTCGTTGGTCTAAAGTTTAGACCGTGTCACATCGAATATTTAGACCATGTTACATCTCAATCTGTGTAATATATTTTATAATTAGTATATATTTAATAATCTAAATTAGTGTCTAAAAATTTAATGTGATGGATCTAAACTTTAGACCGTGTGCGTGCCTTCTAGCGAGGAATTTGGCTCAAGTGTATGACATGACTTGTCGACCCGGCCCTGAACGCGTCCAGATAGAACATGGGTAATTGGGTACTAGTCGTCTTCACTTTATTTTTTTTTGTTTTTTTTTAAAACGTCCACTTTATTTTTTATACAACCGGTAGTAGTAGATCATCTCGCTCATACTCATTTGTTGACCGAGGAAACAGTTGAATTACCAGCCAAATTTGTGAGGATAATTCAGCGAAGGTCTACACTAGCTACTAAAAACCAAAGCACACAGGCGAAGACAGAGATCAGACACTAATGGTTCCACAAAGGGGCAGCATATAAAGAGCCCAACGATAAAAAACACGGTAACAAATCCTGCCGCAAACCCTAATGCCCCCGCCACCATCTGCATCTCCGCGATAGACAACAGTCGGTGGCGGCGGCGGCGCCTGGACGACAGGGTGTCGGCGGGGGGCTCGGTCCCCGGCGTTGTCGCTGGCGCTGGCGCCGGCGTGGGAGCGGCGCCGCTGACGATGTTGAGGGGATCCACGACGCGTACGACCATCCGCTGGCCCGCCTCGCAGCGCGCCGGCACACCGCTGATGAAGTAGAAGAGGCCGGGGCGGCCGAGCCTGAACCGTGTGTCGCCGCCGCCGCCGTCCGCGAAGAACCGGCGCACCGGGTTCGCCGCGGTGCACCGGTCGTAGTCGCCCTGGCGCACCAGGAGGACCGAGTCGCTCGAGCGCTCGAAATCTGGACGGCGACGCGGCGGGCGGTACGTGCGTGCGTGCGTCAAAAGTGGCACACAAGCAAGAACCAGCAGAGTGCCAGAGCTTACCCAGCACGTCGCCGACGTAGAAGCGCTGCCTCGTGGCCCACTTTCTGAACGTCTGCTTGGTGCCGTCGTCGACGTTGCCCGTCGGTGAGGCCCGCCCCGTCTCGTCGCTGACGCTATACACCTCCGGTGGCCGTGACGACGACGCGGAGGCGGCGACGAGGAGGACGCCGAAGGAGGAGGCAGCGATGAGGATGGAGAAGCGGAGGCGGCTCATGTTGACGGACGTGCGCAGATCGAGATCGAGCCCGCACGATCGATGATCTCAGCTCGCCGCGGCAGACAGCAGAGAGCAGACTGGGGTTTTGCTGGAAGCGTCCCTTCCCTCGCTTCTGCAGGTGAGTGTGACGGGTACTGCACGCAGCACGCAGCGTACGTCCAGGAGACCAGGAAGGATCCCAGTGCGCGTCCACCCACCACCGTACCCTACTACGTACAGTAGGAGTACACATCCACATGTGACTTGCCCTTCCTTTTACGACTCAAGCCGACCGGCCTCCTTTTACTTTGCACACCTGCTTGCGCTGCTCCTGCTCATGCGAAATTTGCAGGAGCAAATCTTAAGACCCTCTTTATTTGTCTAGAATTTGGTTTATGCTAAATAATTATATATACTGATTTCTGACGCACGATTTTTGTTTA
The DNA here is from genome assembly GCA_022036555.1 of Microstegium vimineum. Classification (NCBI taxonomy): domain Eukaryota; kingdom Viridiplantae; phylum Streptophyta; class Magnoliopsida; order Poales; family Poaceae; genus Microstegium; species Microstegium vimineum. The sequence goes on along the minus strand of CM039120.1, from coordinate 6,155,463 downwards.
AGGTTTTTCTCGTTTCGAGGTTGTATGTAAAAGTTATGGTCGTTTTACCGAACAACACTTTTCTGTAAAATTCCCCTCCGACGGCGAATTCAATTCGTCGCCGCCGCGCATCGTATGCGCCTGAAACTTGACCTAGGTTCGATTCGACCAATCTTATTGATCTCCAACTCACCATAATTGGGTTTACATGTATCACTTAACTTGGATGGCGGAATTCCGACCGGTACGAGTAGATCGTTACAATACCAACGTGGCAAGATCACGAACCATGATCAGAGATTGATCTTAAACCGCACATATCACCATATGTTCGTACCCGAATGTATAACGAGTAAACTAACGGCTCTGATACCACTGTAGGGTTATGAGGTTGCTATGCTAGCCAGAAAATAAAAATTTTCTACCCCATAAACCAGGAACTAGTGCTAGTTATAGATCACGGGGTTACCACTAGACGCGCAGGTGCAGCGGAAGCGACTTAATGTAGTCGTGCACGTCACAGCAGTGTCGTGCAGTTGCGAGGTCATCCGTCTCAACGTCTCCTTCTCGCGGTTCGTCCTTGTGCTCCAGATGTAACACCTCCAAGGAATCCCACACGTGCAGGGAAGAAGCGTCACGCCTCTGGACTGCTAGGTTCGCGAGGAGTACTAGGCGCGAGCGTGGGGAGGGCGACGGTGGCTGCTAAAGAACGTGAGTATCTCGCCCCACGCCCACCCCTTGCTTATATAGGCGTCATAATGAGTCCCACGTTGGAGGCCCATTAGCAACCCTAAACCTAGTCTAATTTCCGAATTAGGCTTCCAACCCCTTAAGCGTGCGATCTTATGGGCTCACGCACACATAGACATGGCCCAAGTACTCTTACTCAACCAATAGTTGATAGTGGCCTCTAGCAAGGCGTGTCAACTCCTATGCATACGCTATGATCATATCAGACGAACCACCACAATTCAATATACATGTTATTCCTTTGCCTAATGTATTTGGTTTAACTCGTGGGTTAACACTTAACCCAAGCACGGCCATGCATTTCATGATCTAATCATTTGAGTGATCCAGTGATATCTCTCTCATATGGAGAGTGGCAAATTCCATCTTGATTGACTATGTCTCACAGCATGTTTCCTGACAAATCCGAAAGCTACCTTTATAACTACCCAGTCACGGAGTAGCATTTGGTAGTCCTAGGGTAGGTCGTTTCACATCTTGAGTACATACAACAATCTCAGGTCTAAGAACATAACGTACACGATGTGTATAGAGACAACCTCATGTCGGGTCTGTCCAGCACCATGTCCTACATGTGCCCACATTATTAGTTTGACATCTCATGTCCATGACTTGTGAAACATAGTCATCAACTAATAATGTGTTGATCTAATATTCATGCACATTCTAGCACGAACTCCGATCAGGGACAACTTTAGAATAACCATACAAGTAAATGAGTTTCACAAACAATTCACATAATTGTTTATCGATACAAGTTGTCTTTAATGGATATCCATTGAACTCATAACATATCATGGATACAAGGAAATACAATCATCTCTATGATTACCTCTAGGGCATATTCTCAACATCATCACTGTCGGTTCCTATTACAAACCGGCAGTGATAGGGGACATCACTGCCGGTTTATAATAGGAACCGGCAGTGATGAGGTGGACTATATAAGGAAAGGGCGCGGTCTGAAATTTTCAGACTCGCGCCCATTCCACACTTAGCCGCAGCAGGAGCCCGATGCCGCAGCAGGAAGCTCTGTGCCGACGATGCCGCCGCTCGACGCCGCAGCAGGACCCTCCCGCCGACGCTCGAGCTCGCCGCGCTCCAGCCCGATGCCGCAGCAGGAAGCTCTCTGCCGACGACGCCGCACCACGCCAGTGCCCGCCGCTGGACTTCACCGGCCACTGCTTCAGTGCTGCTTCGGCGCCGCCACTCCTCCCTCCAAGACGCCGCTCGGTGGTCCACGACACTGCTAGGAGTGCTACATCCTGCCAGAAGTTTCCACGGTGAGCTCTCCCCTCCATGCAGCCAAGGCGTTCGACAAAATGTGGCAGAGAGAGAAAGCTGAGAGAGAAAGATAGATAGAGATAGAGAGATAGGTAGAGATTAGAGATAGATTCATATTGATGGTAGCATGCCATATTAATTCATATATATTTCAAGATTCAAGTTTTGTATATATATATATCATGATTCATTTTTTAATGGAGAGAACGATATTGTACCATATCATGATAGAGAGAGAGAGAAAGAGTTGTCCCTTCATCCTTATATGTCAAAGGCTCGATTCATATATGTTGCTACCATATAGATAGTGATAATGATAGAGAGATAGATAGAGATAGAGAGATAGAGAGTGAGATACAATCATATATATGTCATCTCTTTATTTCATATTGTGGCTACCATGATTCAAATTATGTATAACATCACTTATATAGAGAGATATAAAAAGAGAAAGAGAAAGAGATATAAATGTCATCCTATGCTTGAGAGATAGAGAAATAGATATAGATGTATAAATGTCATATCATATATACATGGCAAAGATAGAGAGATAGATAGAGATATAAAGATAGAGAGATATATGCCATCATCCTATGCTTGTATATATGGCATCATCTTATGCTTGTATATATGTCATCATCCTATGCTTGTATGTATATGTTATATACCTATGAGTTAATACCAATAATTGAAATTATTGTCCAGAAACATGATAATTAAGCGCCGATTCACCACCCGTCGCCCTGCGACCGTAGCCGATGACCAAGCCACTAGTGGTGGCGGTGCTGAACGTGACCAAGGATCCGATGACAACCAGCAAGGGGATCAAAGACCTTGGAGCCCTAGCCATATGCTAAACCTAGAAGAGGGCCAAGGAGATGAGGTAATAACTTAGGTCATATCTAAAAACACGGTAGATATAGCCAGAAAAGTTTGATGGGGACTTATTTATAAATTATGAAGCAGGTTCCGCCGAAAGGTCCAAGTACTGGTGAGAGTTCTAGAAGGACTAAGCGTGGTGTAATAAAGCTCCCTCAGACAACTAGACACTGTCACATCTCTCAGTTCGATCAACTAGGGGAGCCGGTGGAGCCACTTAAAGCATTGGGCCCATACAAGAGTACCATCGGGGCACTTGTAAGGGACTTCATCCCGATCAAATACAGGAAGTGGAATGACAGTGAGCAAGACCCGTGGAGGGTTCCAGAAGTGGAGAAGGAACTAGTTTGAAACAAGCTCAGAGGGTATTTCACTTTCCCTAATGATTGTGATAAAGCGACAATCAAGAAGAGGCCAAGGAAATCATGGGTCACTCCTTTAAGAATTTCAAGGGAAAGTTGCACAAGCTCATCAAGGAGGAAAAAGAACCGAATTTTGCGGGAGGTGAATTCAGCAAGCAGAGGGACTTCTGGGAGGAGTTCAAGGCTTACAAGCTATCCGAAGAGGCCAAGGCATCAAGCGAAAGAAACAAAGCAAACTCGCTTAGGTCAAATAATTCTCACTGCCTAGGATCGCGTGGGTACGTAAGGAAGATTCCGGTTTGGGATGCCCAAGTCTAAGCACTAGAGCGAAGCGACGTTACGCCTCAGACAAGCGATTGGCAGCCCAGATCAGTGAACTACCTACTCGCAAGGGGGGCACGATACAATCCTGAAGGAGCCTTTCCGCCAGCGCTGAACCCGTCACGGATCTCCTCCAGAAGATTTCCACTATCACTGAGGAAGTGCCTAGAGGAGCCCGCAGGTCGGATAGAGAAAATGACGTGCTCACGCAAGCACTTGGAACCAAGGAGCACCCCGGTCGGACTAGAGGAGTCGGGATAATTCCTTGGGAGAAAGCATTTGAAGGTGAATCTGCTTCCTATAGGAGCCGGGTCAGGGCTAGAACGCAAAGAGAAGAGGAGTTCCAAAGGATGCGAGAGGAGCTAGAATAGAGCATGGAAGCACGGATAGCTGCTCAAGGGGCGAGCGCTATGCAATCCATGTGTTCAAGTCAAGGGCCGCATGCAATCCCTGCTTTGAATATCCCAGTGCCCGGCAAGGGCCGCAGTAGCTGTGGCTCAACCCCTATGCCTGACAACGAAGAGGTCAATGCTCCTCATCCGGTGGACGACATCACAGAACCTGTGAATGTCAGGTTGTACATCCGTCAGCAGTGGACCAAAGACAAGGTGGTCGTCGGGCAAGCATTTCCTAGAGGAGAGAACGTCATTCATGGCAAGCTAGTGCCACTCGGGTATATCAGGGTCAACATTGATAAGATCTTGGACAAGAAGTACAATAAGATACATATTGATTTCCCAGTGGAGGAAGAAAGGCCACGTATAGTTCACAACTTAGGCACTCATGTCGTCTGGCGCAAACGCTTCATCAAGCTAGACGAGCAGCAATCTTCGGAAGATGAGGATGACAGTGAATCATCTCAGTCCCCTCCGCGAAGAGGTTTCTCTCCTCGTCAAGATCCACCGACACCTCCTCCACCGCCAAAGGAGAAGACTCCTCCTCCTCCTCCACCAGCTTCAAAGTCCTCAGGACTGGGATCTTGATGCCCTAGGTCTATATCAGGTTCGACTTCGCAACAGAGGAGGTCATCAACTTTAGTTGGTAAAGATCCCAAGATGACTAGTAAAAGGCAGAAGCTAGCGCCGACTGAGGACAAAATTCTACAAGCTCAGATTGCAGAAAAGGCCACCAAACTTGCCTTGTATGCACGATTGGCTTATATACCTGAGAAACAGAGCAAATTTGAAAGGCAAAGCAAAAATCTGGGTAATCAAGAAAGATTTAGAGAAATACACATCTTACAGCAGCTAGAGATACAAACCTTGGCCGCGGACCTGAACATAAGCATGAAGGATGCCGAGAATCTCTATTTTGGAAAAACCGAATTTGAAAACGCCAAAGTTGTATACAAGTTTGAACTAGGCAAGCCTATGGTCGCCAGCGAAGAAGAGTATAGAAAATTGCCAACAAACATGCGACAGTTGCATGATTATTACATCATAGAGAGTAATAGCAGCGAAGACAAGATAGCAACCTTTGAAGTATGTATCCCTTCCTGTTTACATTTTAATCATCCTGAAGAAGTTGTGCATACTATTCTTTATGAAGACCTCTTTCAACTCTTTCAAAGACGCTCGCTGGATGTGCAGATTATGATGTTATGGACTCTGTAAGTACCATACCCTAACAACGTTATAATAAACTACGTGATCTGCATTTGAATATATCCATGCATGTTTATTTTGCAGGTCTATAGCAAAATTTTGCCTCCAAAAACGAAATAGCATTTTTGACTTCTTGGACCCCATCTTGGTAAATGAGAACATGCAAAGCCGGTCTCCAAGATCTGTATGTCTCAGCAAGTTTGAAGATAGAGTTTGAAAGAATGTTCTCAGTCGGCAAAACAAACGCACTGCTAACCTACAATTGCGAGTATGTGTTCTCTACCCTTACTTAAGTGTTTTTTTTCTTGATATATCATTCAATAACATGAGCTTTGTGATTACAGCAACCATTACGTCCTCGTAGATATAAGTCTTAAAAATTCAACTATCGAGGTGTGGACTCAAAAAAGAAGCCACTTCAACTTATCGAACCCCTAGTCAAAGTGCTAAATATGTAAGTGAACCCAATATCACCACACTTTTCAATCACATATGACATTGTAATTAATGTTCTTAGCCTTCACACTTCATTTACATAGAATGAAGGCGTTACCTGATTGGAGAAATGTGGAGCCTAAGCTGCAAAAGAAATGGAGAGCCCCATTCAAAGTGGAGTATATGAAGAAGGTCAAGCACCTAGATCAACCAATGGGGAACAACGAGTGCGGGTTCTATGTGATGTGGGCAATGCTTGCCTACTTTGGCGCAAAACTAGGAATAGGAGATGGCATAGTACATACGCGTCACATTTTAATTCTATTGTTTTATCTTACGTATGTGCATCTCAATATCATCTTGTATCAATTTACAGCGCAAAGATCAAGGCCACAATAGGTTGGTATATTTTGAGATAAGAGGATTTCAAGAGGAGATAACAGCTCTTATTCTGGACGAGATAGTGTATAGAAAAGGATATCTGTCCATTGTACAGAGTAAGGACTTCAAGAAGATCTACGGAAAAGACCGCCTCGAAAGGCTATTGTAATGCGATATTTAATTCGATACTTTAAGTTTTGTTTGGATGTTTTTTAATAATTATTATAAATGTGTGATGGGTTTGTATTGTCGCTAGTGCACAACCACCTTCAATTCACGTCGATATCAAATGTTTCGATAGCAAACACCTCCACGATCTCCCACCCCACCACCTCTACCCTAAACCCCAAATGAAAATAAAACAAATAATAAAATACAAATTTAAAAAATAATATCACTGCCGGTTCAATTAAAACCGAAAGTGATGGCTCAAGCATCACTGTCGGTTGGTGGAACAAACCGGCAGTGATGGCTCAAGCATCACTGCCGGTTGGTAACATGAACCGGCAGTGATGTTTGAACCATCACTGTCGGTTTGGCATAACCGGCAGTGATGGCTTGGCCTCATCACTGCCGAATTGCCAGTGCCAGTTCAAATTTCATGTCATTTAAGCAAGTATAGAAACCTCTATGAAAAAGACAAAAGGTCTATTGCAAACAACTTTAAACAACAAGGCAGATTCTGCACTCAACTTTAAACAACTATAACATGAGATGTACAACACCTAAAAATATGACTCTTAACATTTTGGAAAGATTATGAAATATAGTTCAAATGTTTTCACAGTGACAAAGCATGAATCTAAAAGTAAATTGCACAAACAATTCATTCTTAGCAGCTCTGTCCAAAAACTGAACAGCAACTGTGCTCAACTTGCAAAATTGATAAATCCTAAACTATCAGATGTAAAATCATACAATTTTAACACAAGACAGATCATAAAATTATCTATCACTTTAGTATTCAACTTATCCACATAAAATATCATCTTGACCACGAAATAAATTGCTCAACCAACATCACTGCAGCAGTTTTAAACAGAGACATAGTAACTTTGACATTTTTATAACTCTACAACTATCAAACCTAAAATCATGAAATTTTTACCAGACATCAAGCATAAAATTATACTCATCACATAAAAAAATTCAGATTTATTTGACAAGTATAACAGTGGCTACGAAAATAACAAAAACATGTTAACAGAATTGACATGTTTGCACAAAATGATTTTTACAGCAAAATTAATGAACTAAAGCATGAAATCTGATAGATCTACTGCATAGAAAACTTCGTGAGGATTTTAAAAAGTCCAAAAACACATTCATATGATTTTTCTATGAATAATTACGAATTTTCAAAGATCAAAAAAAATCTGAGGAAAATAATTACGAGATTTAACTTAAGCATCAGGAATCTCAACTTTTCAAGAAATCAACCAAACACTTATTTGCAAATACATGAGTCATGAAATATATGCATAAAAATCTAACAAATATCATCCCTTACCAAACCATACCCTTATGATTGATTTTTCATGGGAGGGAGTAGAATCAATCAACAAGGAAGAGGAAGGGGAGGATTTGAGCAGCAGCAGAACAAAGAGAGAGGGAGGTCGATGGAGGAGGACTGAGCAGAGGGCAGCGCTGGGCGTCGGGCTCTTGGCCTCCTGCCGCTGTGAACCGAGAGGGAGAGAAAATGAGAGAGAGGGACAAGGAATGAGAGAGGAGGGAGCAGAGCTGGGAGACCGACCTCCCCATTTTTTCCCCGCGCCGAGGGACAGCGCAAGGGGGCAGGTGTCGGGCACGGGGGTCGACGACGGGAAGAGGGACACGCAGGTGCGTGTGTTGGCAGGAGGCCAGCACCAGCCCAAGAAAAGCCCACAAAATTTGATAGAATTTACAGAATTGCCACTGACTTTGATCTCTTTCAAAATCAAAACCGTTTGTCGATTTGATCAACCGATTGCACCACCATGCAGAGCAACAAAAGTAGAGCAACAAGGTAAAAAGAAGTTTGACAGATTTCAAAAGGTTTGATAAATTTTTTTGAGAACGCGGAATGCCAATGTCAAAGACTAGAAATTCCAGATTTTGAAAGCGTTGAACACTTTAACAAAAATAATTTCTAGAGCCATTACTTGACAAGTTTAGAAGAAGATTTATACTTGGGTAATTAAACAAAGTTTAAATTAGGATCTATTTTCATAATCTGGAAATTAACATCTGGGATGTTACATGCACATGACGGTCGCATGCTTCGTGATGCTATCTCGAGGCAAGATGGATTACATGTCTCTCAAGGCTGCTATTACCTCGTTGATGCAGGTTACACTAATGCAAATGGTTATTTAGCGCCATATCGAGGCCAAAGATACCATTTAGGAGGTTTCACTGCACAAAATCCACCCCATAGTGCAGAAGAGTATTTTAACTTGTGCCATGCTAGGGCTAGGAATATCGTTGAGAGGGCTTTTGGAAGGCTCAAAGGTCGTTGGGCAATTTTGAGGTCTGCATCTTATTTTCCTGTCAAGACTTAGTGTCGAATTATAATGGCATGTGCTTTATTGCACAATTTAATCTTGTAAAAGATGTCTAGAGACCCACTTGAATTGGAGGAATCAGAAATGGAGGTGCCATTTGAAGTTGTGGAAGGAGAAATTGGTGAACCGGAATTTATCACAGCTGTATCAACATCTAATGAGTGGACAAATTTTCGCAATACTTTAGCTCAAGAGATGTATAATAGATATAGATCTAACTAAGGTTTGTAACGTTGTTGTGCATGTTCATTGTCTTTAGTGCATTGCTTGTTAATCTCTTAATGTTTTTGTAAAGAACAATGTTTCTGGACTAACTAAAAATAAAAAAATTGTTACAGGATGAGTTCAACATCTTCACGCGGAAGGAAAAGTAAAAGAATCTGGACTTCTTTTGAGGACGAAGAGTTGATCAAAGCACTCTATGAGCTCTCTTTAGATCCAAAGTGGAAATCTGAAGGAGGTTTCAAGCCTGGATATTATTCTATTCTTGAAGGTATACTTGCTCAAAAGCTTCCTGGATCTGGCATAATTGTTGTTCCACATATTGATTCGAGGGTCATACACTTTAGGACAAAATATGGTGCAATTGAGATTATGCTAGCTAAGAGTGGGTTTTCTTGGGATGAGAATAGAAAGATGGTACAGTGTGAGAAGCAGCAATAGACAACCATGCTCAGGTATCATTATGTGCCCTCTCAGCAGTATATCTTTAATATCTAGGTAGTGCCGGCCCTAGCTAATTCCCACCTTCAGTTGCTATGTCATAATCAAATTCTATTCCACTGCTCTGACTGCTCTGAAGTACTGAACCTCATGAACTGCCCAACTTTCTGAATGACAATGTTGTTTTAACTTCTTATTTGTTCTGTTTTCTTTTCTTTTTACCACAATTACTATTGCTATTATGCAATAGTATATGTAATCAGTGATTTGGGCTCGGCTCATAGATGTGATGTCCAAAAGAATAATAGCATTGTGAAAGTAACATGAGATGGCATCAAATTATGGGGTTCAGAGAGAGTACTAATTCTGGCCTAGCTTGCTAGCTTGTGTAGTACGTCGTTCCTTGACCTGATAGATATTTTAGAGGTTTATTTATTTTCTTGCTGCTATATATTGTGGTAGCATTTGGTCGATCAGTGGCCATTTTGTCAAAAAGGCGTCGGATTATTATTGAAAATAAACATAGATGCAGTAGGCAAATATATAAGAACAGAATTCTATGTATGTATGTGGTGGTTAGTTATTTCAGTGCTTGTTGTTTTGGGAATGAATAGAAACTGAAAAACAACACATGCAAGGCAATTGTTGAGTAGTCTTGTAATTTTCTTGTAGGACAATCCAAATGCAAGGGGCTTGTATGGCATTTTATTTCCACACTTTGACACATTAGCTATTATATATGGGAAGGATATTGCTACTGGAGAAGGAGCAGAGGGCCTTGGTGATGCGGTTTCAAACATGGAGAAAGAAACAACCTTTGAAGATAATCCTAATCTTGCTGTGGAAGAAGATAGAATTTCTAGAGATGCATCGCGATGCAGTTCAGATAGGAACTCTATTGATTCAACTTCATCAACCTCCAAGAGAAGGAGAGGTAAGGAAAACTCTAGAGGGTCCGAGGGCATGTCAAGTGACCCATTTTTGAGTATGGTTGGTGAACTTCGAGGTGACCTTAAGAGTACTTCGGAACAATTTGGTAAAATGGATGCGACCATGGAGCGTGAAGCCAAGATTCAAGAGGAGGCAATACAGAAGGATCCAATGCAAGCCCTTCAAGAGAAATCAATTACTGTGTTGAGTAGGCTTGGTATGACTGGTTCAGAAGTTGTCAAAGCTGCAAGTGTTTTTGTGAAGATCCCAAATTAGATGACTATGTTGTTCGCACTTCCAAAGACTCTAAGATGAGAGTTCATACTGAAAATGCTTGCTGGTAAATTGTTCATAATACATTTCCATTCTAAAACCATGTAAATCAGATGACTATGCTATTCGCACTTCTAGTTTGCACATTATTTAATTTGTAGCTAGCTAATGAAACCTTGTAAATTTGTGTCTTCTAGTTGTCTATTGCTGCTAGCCAAATTTTATTTGTAAATCATATTTTATTCAGCCTTCCAGCTTGCTGTTAACACAATCATGAAATTTCTGTACCTGCATTTTGAGATTATCAAAAGGTAATTGTTCCATCTTGAGTAGATTACTTTATGTGAAATGTGTACACTACTTTCAGCTTGTTGTTGCGCTTCTGCAATGGATTTGTGAAAATACTGAGATAGTTCAGTTAGATCTTTCACTGATATGCAATGTCGACTCTCTGTTAATCAAGATGAGATTTTGCACAAATATGTTCTTGTTTGTAACTGAATAATAGCACTTGGGATCATCTTTTTTGTATGTTATAAGAACCTACATTTATGCTAGCTAGAAATATCTTTTACTGCTACTAGCTAGGTGACATCCTTTTTTTCTGCCAACAATACTCATGGTCGTAGTACTAGCTTTGTAGTTTGTACCGTGCTGATGATGAACTCATCCATTCATGGAGACCCTTCTCTTTATTTTTGCCTGGGGATTTGCTTTCATGGCTTTCATAGAGACCCTTTCTCTTTATTGGTATGTTTACAAAACTCTGCAAGCACACTGAAATATGTGGAGCTTAGTTTAGTTTGGTCAGAGATTTGATTGACCATGAGTATCTTTGGATCAGTTTAGTAGTATCTGCTCGGCATGCAAGTTTTGCTAGAAATTTCTACATGTTGAGCCTTTTTTATCAACTAGTTGTGTTCCTAGAACAAAACTTGTACTCAACTTACAAATATAGCGACATGAGTAGCTAAGAGCTAGCCTTCTTTTGTTTTGCTCATCGTGGAAAAATGACTTGTTCTTATGTTTTCTTCATTCATTAGATGATGCTCAGGGAAGATATAAAGGATTTGCTGGTTGTTGACAAATGTTGATCTGGAAAGCACTTGAAGATCAAAGGGATGTCATCTTGTAATTTAAAATGTCGCCATGCATAATGCATTTTGAAAGTGTAATAAGTTTGGTCACCTTAGTTGAGATTTTGAACCATTTATCCAGAAAATTTGGAATTGTTTCTTGCTACTAGGCTGCTGCTACAACTATTTTATCTAACGAGTGGAATTGTTCAGTTTATGAACCATTTTATTTCAAATTCTGATTTGGAAAAGACATCAAATTTGTGAAAGTCAGTTCTCTATTATGCAAAGTTCATTAATTATCTTGAATAAATATGATTAATTATCTTTTTTATTTTTAAATAATGATTTATAGATGTGTTTGCTTCTGTCTTGTTGGGCAGCTGTCCTTGCTTCATTATCTATTATCTTAGTTTGTTTATCATTTGAATTTCTAGAAGTCCAGTAATAAACAATTTTGTATTCTTTTCATGTTTCTGTGGAACCTCCTGCATGCACCATTGGTTTTGAATTTATCACAAAATGCTTTGATAGATGGATGTTGTATCATGTATGTGTTGTTATATGCAAGCTGCAGTTCAAAGTTTGATGTCATTTCTTAATTATCAGTAGGCGTTACGTTACGCTCCTCCATACCAAACACAGTAAAGGCAATGGAAAACGTTACCCAAGGTAACCAAATAAAACGTGGTAATCAATACAATGTAACGGGTGCCGGCGGTAGCTGTTTACATTGCCGTTACCACCCCATTGGCTGAACCAAACAGCACCTTAGAACAAACTAACGCCGCCTGCAGCTAATTAAGATGAGGCGTAGTCCCACTGCGTCGGGACGGGGAAGGAAGCTAGGCTGCGCAGCGTTTCAGCGCCACCAGGTTCCACGGCGTCGCCGAAGCCCACCGATGGACGGCTCCACCACCATCATCCCCGCCTCCAGGTCGTTCAGCGGCTGCTCCTCCTCCTCCAAGTCGCCAGCGTCCCCCGAGCGGCCCTGACAGTACTGACAGCAGACGAGGACGGCGAGCAGCGAGACGGCGACGGGCCACGGCGGCCACACGCCGCCGCCGGAGGCCAGGTCGTCGAGGGCCCGTGGCATGGCTAGCGCCTAGCGCGCAGAGGCACCAGGAGACAGCCGGAAAGAGACCTGCACTGAAGCGCACGCGCGCTTGCCTTTGATGAGGTACAATCAGTGTGGTGGCTAGCTCGAAGCGTGGGAAACTGAGAATGGGAGTGGAGGCGAGTGTGTCTTGAGTCTTGACTCTTGACGAGTGAGCTCGGAAGGAATGAGACCGGCCATACTGTGGTTCTCTTTTCTGTGGAGCTGGCAGTGAGCGCTGTGCTTTTTGTGCAGGAGCGCGCGCGGATGCATCGTGCATATGACCCCATTGCGCGTGGTACGTTGTTGCTCTAACATGGTAACCTGGAGCAAGTGGCGCCATTGCCATATATAGCCACGGAGGAAGTGACAGCTGAGTTTGAGTGATGGTGAAGCTGCAGAGCTAGTACGTATACTACCTGCTGCTAAAGATCATCAAAGATAAAAGATCGTCGTGACAAGTGATAAAAGATCATCACTTGTCGTAGCTTTTTCTTCGGCGTGATATTTCCAACCTCACGACAGCCATGCAGTTAACTGATCAGATTTTTAGCTGATAAGCCATGGTCAATCCGGCCTTGGTGTCTCATGACGATGTAGTCGTCAAACGCTGATCTGCAAGACTGCGACTGCGAGTCGATCTGCAGCGCAACCCCCGCCGACCGCGGTGCCGTGAGTGCTCAGACCTCATCAATCAGCCACCACCTGCCGCGGCCCCGCCGTGTGCCGGTGTGCGAGCTAGCGTGGGTTCAGTTCAGGTTAATGCAGCCGCCCCACGCCATGGAATGCAGCACAGAAGAAGGCCTGTGCATCAAGCAAGCACAAGCACAAGCATTGATGGACAAGGTGGCCCTTGTGCTGCACTGCCTTTCCGATGCGAGCGCGTGCCATGCATGTGACCGCGTTGCCGAAAATGGCCAGCTGCCGTGGCGAGGCGAGGCCATGTTGCAGAGACGCGTCATGGGAGACAGAGCACAGAAGAAGGAATGTGATGATGGTGTTTGCGTAGCTGCCACGGTGCCAGAGTAGTCCAGCTCCCACCAACTAGCTAAAGATCATGGCAGTGTAAAAAAAAAAATCATGGCAGTGCAAATGTAAAGGATGCTGATCGAGATAGTCCTGGCCGTTGCTTCAGAGGTCGTCGTCGATCCTCATTAATTGGGCCCGTTTCGTTAACGTTTCTTTTTAATCCGTTTGGAAAATCTGATAGAGTAACTAAGCCCTGCATGGTCATGTCGTCGAATCAAACTTTTCTTCTTTTTCTGCAAAACAATCACAGAAGGACGCTCGATCCTATTCGAGCGAACGATATCCCACAGCTTCCCACTTACCCTTTTTAGGAATATAAATTAATCCCACTTCTTTTTCATTTCGGTAAGTAGATATTTTATTTTCTTTCTGCGCACGTGGACATGTTGATCTTTTTTCTTTTTCCAACGCACGCATACGCGATACATGCTGACGTATTTTTCCTACTGCTCATAACTCAGGAGTTGAGTTACACGGTATAACTCAGTGGAATAAGTTAAAAACTACTAAATTAACAACATTTTTTTTTCATTTTCCCTCTACGTCAATAACATTTTATTTAGAATTTGTCACTACTTTTTTCTTTTCATAAACTAATCATTCGGGAACATGGCGGCGCAGCTAATTAGCGAACGCAAATCGAGCGAACGATTCTCCGACACAACAGTTTTCTATTTTAGGAAACAAATTACCAACGAGTTAATTTATGGATGATGTGCATACGATGTTTCCTTTTCCTTTAAACTTTGGGTGGACACAGCCTGCATGCATTTCCTCTCTTTTCATGCACTGTATCATTTATATGCCGGCAGTTTCTCTTTCACGATTGGTCTGACACACTCTTATATATTTTTTTGAACTGTGCACATATAACTTAGATATTACACAGTATAACTTTGACGAGTTAACTGAGTTACACAGTATAGTTACACATTATAACTTAAATAACTGAGTTACACAGCATAACTTAGATAACTGAGTTACACAGTATAACTTTGACGAGTTAACTGAGTTACACAGTATAGTTACACAGTATAACTTAGATAACTGAGTACACAGCATAACTTAGATAACTGAGTTACGCAATATAACTTAGATAATTGAGTTACACAGTATAACTTATATAACTGAGTTACACAATATAACTTAGATAACTAAATTACGCAGCATAACTTAGATAACTCAGTTACATAATTGATATATACATTTTGTGTACATAAGTTATGCTATATAACTTGCTAATGCTATAAAAAAAGAAATTAAAAAGGAAATATATATATATATATATATATATATATATATATATATATATATATATATATATATGAAAGAATATTTAAAACACATAAGTTATTAAACACGCAAAAAAGAATGAAATTATAATTTATACCAAAACTTGAAAACGCAAAAGTTATGAAACACAACTTATATACAAAAGTTATCAAATACAACTTGTGTACATAAGTTACTCTATACAACTACAACTTGTATATAAGTTATTTTATTCATTTTGTGTATATAAGTTATTCTATACAACTTGTCAACGCTAAAAAATATAAATAAAATAAAAAATAAAAAATAACACGAAAACATCACATAAAACAAAACTAAATGAAAATAAGAAAAAAAAAGAAAAGGCTAAGTCTGTAATACAGGTTGTACACGTGAAAATAAAAGCTAAAAATAAACAAGATAGGTCTGTATATGTCTGTATATGTCACACATAAAGAATTGTTTAAGCATAGACGCACTCGTACGTGACAACGTTATTCACTGCAACGCACTAGAAAAGAAAAAAAATAGGAGGCGGAAAGAAAACGAAGTCAGTCGAAACTCGAGACATGCTCAATCGTTCACCCAACTGGAATCGCGAGAACGACCGCGGGATTGGATTTGCGATCACAGAAGCAAACTAGCTTTAATGCTCCTCTGATCGGGGTTGGATAATTCGCAAACGCTCATTCATCAAGAAACTAGCGAACGAATTCTGACAGAGTTTACCATTTTAGGAAAGAAACAATCTCCACCTATTAGCGCACTACTCCTTTTATGTGCGCAGTCGTGCGCTGTTATGATGTCAGCGCTATGTGGCAGAAAAAAGAGAAATATTTATTTTTAATTCCTATAACTTCTGAATGATGTATCTATTTTTAATTTCGTCTATACCAATGTGTTCTCACACGATGAGACGAACAAAACTAGACCACTCTTGCATGTGTTTTGAAGAGAATTTTTTACTAACAACTTATATATACAACTTATACATATAAGTTATCTACACAACTTAGAAACACAAATTATTAAACACAAAAAGGACGAGTTGCCATATAAGTTACGACAAAACTTAGAAACACAAGTTTTACCAAATATAACTTATGTACATAAGTTATTCTACACAAGTTATTAAAAATAAAAAGGAACAAATTAACATAAAATTTATATACAAAAGTTATTAAATACAACATAACTACCAAAGTTATTATATGCAACTTGTCAACGCTTCCTAAAAAGAAAAAAAATAAAAGAAGTATAGAAAATATTAAAATAAAAGGAATGTTAAGAATAACATAAAAAATAAACTAAATAGAAAATAAAAAAATAGATTGAAGCACGAAAAGGAAAAAATAAAATAAAAACCAGCATGTAACTATGCCACGCAACCAATTCGATTAGCGTGTACTAGTACTAAACATAACTGTATGCATGGAATATATACTCCGTATACACGCACGACACGGAAAAGGAGAGAAAAAGGTAACGACACGGAAAAAGTAAAAGTTAAGTGCGGCTCGGCTGGTTCGTACTCTCCCGTGGGTTGACGTGATCGTTCGCTAGTGTGGAACCACGTAATCCATCGCTAAAATGGAATTGCGCCTCTGATCCTCTCCCCTTAGAAACATGAAGAAAAAAAATATATTGTGCATCAGAAACCTTCTGCACCCGAAAACAGTCGAGGGGGGCGGGCCGGGGGCTTTTCAACTTGGGCCCAACAGCCTATACTGCGAGATTCTAAGCAGCCTAACATTTGCAAGATTAGAGGTAGCCCAAGTAAATTTGCGATGACAGAAGCCCAAGCAAAGGTAGATGTAGAGACGACAAGTGCTTGCTCACTGCGTACTCATAAAACATGTCAAGATAGTAGCACGGTCTCTAAAGTATAACTCTAACTACTTCTTATTTAGAAAATATTCATTGAAATATAATATATGTATATTTTTATGAAAATATTCTTCAAGACAAATCTATTGATATGATTTTTACATTTTCAAGCTCAACAAATTACAGATTATTCATGATTTATATATTTCTAATATATGACTCAAACCATATCTTAAACGACATGTTTTACGAGTATGAAGGGAATAATAAATTAGTGATGCGGGGGCATTGGTATCTAGGGACTAAATTTTAAATTTTATAAGAGGGGTCATATTAGGTTATTTTGGCTTTTCTAAATGCATATTTTTTATTATGCATCTACACATATCGTATATCTAGATACATATTTAAAGTTATTATATATCTATAAAAGCCAAAAGGACAAAATTTAGTACAAAATGAGCAATTAATTATGTACTGAAACTGAAATTGCATCTACTTTACATTCAAATAGTAGGTGCAACTTTTAAGTAATGATCATGGTCTAAATAAAAACTAGGGTGTAGGAAATTGGAGTTTTTTACGACAAACTAATTTCCCAATAGTACTTTATTCAAGCAAACCTCCCAACACTAGAAAAATCGTGCGCCATCACCCCATCCCCATAGAACACCCCCAACGACATTTTTGGCTCACATATTAGACTAAGCGAGTACAAGTAGAACGGTCATAGATTGTACGTGACTCTGTAGACTGGGCACACGAAACTAAATTCATAAACACATCCACAAGCGTATTAAACATCACACCGATATAGTCAGTCTTAGTGGAAATTTCATTAGAGTTTCATTTACATTAAATGTATTGTCATATAGGAATTTTTATGACATGGTAGTGTATTTAAGAAGAGAGAAAAAAATAGGTTCATCTAGATGAAACTCTCTTCAAGTCATACAAATAAATGTCGTATGAAACTATAGAATGAAACTCTCTATCGAGAGTGGGTGTTTCATCCAAATTTCATTTCATTCCATAGGATGTAGAAGTCTTGAAAACAACACATAAAACTCGCCATTGAGACTAGCCTAAGTAATCTATGTGTTTTATTTATATATGCACATGTATCTGTGTATGTGTATCTTCATAGAACATTGCGATTTTAAACACAGTCATGAGTAAGATCCATTTGGCAGGGCTCCAAATGGCTCCAACTTCTTTGATGCATTTACTGTTCATACATTGTTTAGGAGTCTTTTTTATCTCTCCTCTCTTCTCCTCTCACAGAGCTAGTGAGAGCAGGTGAAGGGAAAAAAACTAGCTTCTACTGCTCTCATCGGCTCTATGAGAGGGAGAGATAAAAACAACTACTATAAACAACGTATGAACAACGAATGCGTCAGAGAAGCTGGAGCCGTAGGAGCCCTGCCAAACGGGTCTAAGGGCAGGTACATTGCTACACGTCAGCGGCCTTGTACCTCGTCTCATGCAATGTCATTTTTTATTATTGCTTATGTGGAGAAAAGATGAATGTGAGAGAGAAAAATATTGTTGTTTCGCGAAACAACCACTTTTGAGCTGAGATTTACGACTATCAGACAACAATTCTACCATTGTATGAGTTGTTATTTTCATGAAATGTTCACCTTTATTCTATGCATAAATGAAGGAATCATGAATTACTACGGGACAACTTAAAAAAGCATTGTATATATAATTTGTTAAGTCGTCTTAAATTACGTGGCATTTTACAAGACCTCGTATGGGACAACATCAATGTACTTTCACTAATAATTCGTACTCATCTCCCGCATCCCTACGTAGATCTGGTAGAAACTTACAACAAAACCACTTGGCCACCCCTTAGGGCTTGTTTGGATCAAAGGATTTGCAAAGAAATTTTGAAGGAATGCAGTCCAAAGAAAAGTAATCCTTTCATGCATGGTATTTGGAATGAAGGAATGTTAATTTTCTTTCCAAAGAAAAGGAAATCTATAGTAGTGCAAAACAAAGAAAATAAAAACAACCACTCTAATTCAAGAGGAAGAATCTTTGCTCCCTCTACATTCCTATGTTTGTTCATGGTTCATGAAGTTTTGTTCACCCATCTCAAACAACTCAAAATATTTATTTTTGTATTTTGTAATCATATATTTTCCATTATTCATGGCCCTGTTTGGAACGTGGGAAAAATTCCTCTTTCCTGCGTTTTCCTATGAAAATGAACTGATTCCTGTGAAATTCCTATACGATTGATTCCTGTGAAATTCCTACGTTCCAAAGAGGCTCTCACTCATTTTTATTCTTGCGATTTTTTCCTACTCCTTAGTTTTGTATTCCTTTATTCTAAACTGACCCTTAATTTCTTTCTTTTTTGCGTTCCGGCTTTACCATACTTGACGACACTCAGTGGTGGGTGATCAGGTATATATGTCCATCAGGCCGTGCTAGCCCGGCACGGCGGGGTGCCGTGTCGTGCCGTGGCCCGTCGTGCCTCGCCATGCTGGCGTGCCGGCCGTGCCGTGTCGCGACCGTGCTTCGTGCCAGGGCGTCGGCCCAAGGCACGAAACGTGGGCCATCGGGCCGTGCCGAGAGCACGACGTGCCGTCGTGCCGCCCGCCGTGCCGAGCTCGCCGCTCGCGCGCGAGGAAGGGGCGAAGGGCGTGCCGACGCCGCTTGCCGGAAGAGAAAGAGGGCGAGGCGAGCTCGAGCTCGAGCCTCAAGGCGGAGCTCGGGGAGGAGAGCCACTGGCGCCTCCCACCGGCGAGCGCGCACAAGAGAGGAGTCGGCGGGTGGAGGAGCACTCACGCGTGGCCGAGCGGGCACGGAGGAGCTGCGCGGAGGCCGGAGGAGCTACGCCGGCGCGGGCCTCGCGGGGTTGTGCGAGCTCGAGTGCAGGGCAACACGCGAGTGCGGCGCTGCCGAAGTGTCGAGCGCGAGTCATTGCGGCGACGGGGGGGGAGTCGGGAGGAGAGCTAGCCAGCTAGGGTTAGGGGAGCCGGATGCTGAATCCCGGATGGGCCTCTTTTGGTTAGCAGGGCGCCACCGGGCCACCGTCCCGTTCCTGTGCCGTGCCACGGGCCAGGGTGGCACAAAAGACTAGTCTGATAGGGGAAGGGTGACTCTCCCTTTTTATGGTGGCTTCCTCCTCCCAAGCTAAGCAAGGTGAGATTATTCAGAGGCTCACACGTTCGCCGCCCGACTACAACTAGGCCACTTGGCCCATTATTTGTTGCGTCTTTGCCAATGGGTAATAATGGAGGATGTCCTCATCATTCCCACCCTGTTAAACAAGGGCCCAGTTCTGATACCAAATGATACATCCGACCCAGGTAGGGTTGGTTGAGGCCCGATAAATTGAGGTTGCCCGGACCCCAACAGTTCTTAGGCACACCCACTCGAAGAAAGGCCCAATCTCCCTAAAAGACTAGTCTGATAGGGGAAGGGTGGCTCTCCCTTTTATGGTGACTTCCTCCTTCCAAGCTAAGCAAGGTGGGATTATTCAGAGGCTCACACGTTCGCCGCCCGACTACAACTGGGCCACTTGGTCCATTATTTGTTGCGTCTTTGCCAACGAGTAATAATGGAAGATGTCCTCATCACATGGCCTGGGGCCTTGGGCCGGGCCGGCACCGTGCCGTGCCGTGCTTCGGGCCGGGCCAAATCCCCGTGCAGCGGGCCGTGCTATCGGGCCTCGGGCCACATGGCCAACTATGATCAGACGATCATCATCATCATCCGCGCCGCGTGAATCGGACTGTCCGGCAGACCAGATCATCTCGGCCTCGGCTCGGCGCGCGCTAATCTGCCCGATTCACTGGTAAAATGATTCTGTGACTGAAATTTGATTCTCTTTGATTGTTTAGCCTAAACTCTCAAAATCAGCATGAAGAATCATTTCACATAATCAGGTGAAACTACTTTTTCCAGCCCCCAACCTCTTAGTTCATTTCAGATAATCACTTCACAGAATCAGCACTTCTCGCTGAAAAATACGTTTGGTACTACTCAGATAATTCTCCCTTAGAATCAGGTCCGCAGAGCTGTCGCGGGTCGTCATCCTTTGATGATTTGTATCGTCTGCCCGTCATGCATGTCCGGACCGCCGAGCCGATGATATGTGTGGCTCTCCTATCCTTATCACGAACAGGAGGAATTCATGTGCGCTGCGCAACCGCATGTCTGTCATGGCGTGTCGTATCCGGAAAAGCTGGAACCGCTTGCAGTGCAGTGCAGAAGCCACTGCGGATCAGATGACCGGGCAAACTTTTCCGGGAAGCTGGAAACCTGAGTCAGCTTTCCTTGTCCACGGCTAGGCCTACGACTACGAGGCTTCTGTGGTGGTGGAAGCAGAAACACCCACCCCCGTACGTGTGGTGCGGCCGTGACGGTGTTTTTTTCCCACCCTGGACACGATCGACAAGCGGCAACAGCACCGGTTGTGTGGCCCTGTTCCCACTGTCAGTGGAGACGCGGGGGGGCCGCCGCAGTACTATGTACAGTACTATGATGAACAAGCAGACGATCGATTACCACCACACAAGCTGTGCCGTCTGTGGTGTCGACGCGAGAGATCGACAGGAGATGGGTGCTCCATGCGCTCCTGTTCCTTGGCCGCACCCGTTCAATTCGAACCACGTTTATCTCCAGCTGCTGTACTGTGCCTGCCTGCGGATGGGCGTCCGGCGTGTCTAACTCCAGACAGGCACACAAGCAAAACGCGCGTTTGCTTGCTTCGTCGGGCCGACGACGAGGCCAGCCAGCCGGCCAAGCTTATCAGATGATGACGCTGGATGGAGATGCCATCAGGCGCGGGCAGTACGGTGTGAGTGTGACGCCTGCCTGAAGCCCTGAACAACGCAAACGCAAACGTCCGGTGTGAAAGCCGACGTCGCAACAAACTTTGCTCGCGCTTGGTGTTGGACGGTGGTGCGCGAGCGACAAGGACCTGTGCTCGCTCACTCACTCACTCACTCGGCGTCCCGGTCGTCTCGTCGCGCACGCACGTCACCCAGGGCCGCCCCCGAAGCAAAATCCTCGCGCGAAGCGACAAAAGCCGTTTAAAGCCGCGCGCGCCCCGCCTACCGGCTACCGTCATGAATCGGTGCTGCGGTGAGGACCGGCCCCGTCGTCGGCGGCTACTGCGCCTCCCATCGATCCGAGACGCACGCATCCATGTCGATCGATTAGGCGATTTAGCTCTAGCGATGCTGCTCACTCATGACTCATCTCTTTCTTTTCCGGGGGCTCGTGTTCATCCTCATCATCCCTTCCGGTGCAGTGGAGTGCGGTGCGGTTGATCTTGATGCGTGGCCTGGTCCATGCACGGTTGCGAGTTGCGACGCGAGGCTGTTCCTTTCGGGGGCCGAGGACGGACGGCATGTGCCATCGGCGACGGGCGGGGCCCGCGCACGCACTCCACCACTCCGTCGTCCATGTGACCTGTCCCTGCCCCGTTCCCCTAAACAAACCCCCAACCTTCCGTGCCTTTCAGCGCGCTGTCCACCCCCCCCCCCCCCCCCCCCCCCTTCCGTCCCCGTCTCGCACAGAACGAATCGGATCACCCGTAAAAGATGCCCCCTTTTTCTGTGTTTAATAATATATATACGCATACCTGAATTCTACAGGGTTTCTTTTTTTGTAATATTAATGAATTATGCAGTTTTCTGCATAGTTACTGTATCACAGTATGTACAACATACAACCATTCCAATTTCACGGTGCAACTTTGTATAGGAAAAAACCAAATTCTGGTGATTATCCTCGATAGGGGAACTGGATTGAAGCATGCAATGTACACGAGCTGAGCTCGTAAAAAGTGCTACACCATCAGCACACACCCACGGGAGCACTCTACTCTCTGCTGCGAAAGTGCGAACTGCAGTATTTACACGCTACAGCGACAGCACGGAAACAACAAGAGAATGGAGGAGAGAAGAAGAACACAGAAAAAATAAAACGAGAAGGGAAAGGGAAAGCAACAGAGCAACTCTACTACTACTACTGCTCCTATACTTTTTTTTTGTTTTGCTGAGCGCACACGGAAGGCCACACGGAGCTTGCAGCACACAGCCGAGGCGCGCGACGCCCGAGTCCGATCCCCGGCGGGGGGTCACCGCTCGACGGGCGTCCGGTTTACCGGATCACTCGAACTCCGGGTAGCGGTGCACGGGCGTCTCGTTGATGGGGAGGGGCACGTAGGCGCGGCAGAGCGGGCAGGTGGCGCGCTCGTACCGGAGCCAGGTCTCGAGGCAGGCGCGGTGGAAGAGGTGGCCGCAGGGGAGGCGGTTCACCACAGACTTGGCCTCGAACCCGGCCAGGCACACGCTGCACTCGTCGCCGTCCGCATCGGCCGCGCTGCACGTCGTCGACGTGGACACCAGCACCCCATACAGCGCCGGGTGGAAGGCCCTCAGGAACCGGTCCGCAAGGCCCAGGCCGCGGCCGGACGGCACGAGGCGGTCCCCGGCGTCGTCCTCGCCCCAGTCGACGGGCAGCGCGGGCTGGAGGTCCAGGAACACCAGCGCCGCGCGCAGCAGCCCCGCCAGCGCCGTGAACGAGATCACCGCGTTGTACAGCAGGTACCAAAAGAGGCTGTCCCGCGGCTCCGGCATGCTCGAGATCCCCATCGCCGACGAGCTCGAGGAGGAGGTTCGATTTGGGGTGGGGGGATCCGACCCGTGGACCGGGTTGTAATTTCTGATTCTTTTGGGGTGGCCGGTTCGAGGAGTGGCAAACGGAATGGAGACAGAGAGAGAGAGGTGAGGTGAAGGGGGAGGGGTGGCCTGCATTTATAGCTGCGGCTGGCTCTATCTTGTTCGGTGGGCCGCTAGCCGCTGACGGCTGATACCCCCGCCCTCCTTCCTGTGCCGTTGGATCCGCGCGCGCCCGGCCGTCCGATCGGCAGGAGACATGCCACATGCGTGGGTTCGTGGCAGCCAATAATGCCCGCCGCTTTGGGTCGTGGCGCCCAATAATGTGTGCGGTTTGTGAGGGAATCCGGCCGATCCAAACCGGTCTGTCGAGCTCGTACGAAGAGCACAGTGAATCGTCACAAGGCACTGTCCGGCCTCTTGAAATCCGCTAAGCACTAAGATTAGTACAGTAGTACTGGTACTCTCTCCATCCTAAATTGTAAGAAGGTTGAAGAGTCAAAGTATGATCAAAATTATATAAAAAAATATAAAAATTTATGACATAAAATAAATATATTATAAAAATATAATTGATGAAAAATCTAATAATACTTAATTAGCATCATAAATATTATTATATAAGTTTAGTCAAAGTTGAGATGCTTTAAGTTTCTAAGATTATTGGAATGACTTACAATTTAGGATAGAGGGAGTAGCTTATACGTACTGTAGTTACGGAGCATCCAAAACGTGGAAAAGGGTTGGGCATCAATCTCGGACTCGGAGGTGCCAAACGCAACAGCTTGGCGTCGAAGCGAGAGGACGGAGACGACCGCGGACATACTAGCACGCAGACACGACGCCCGCACGTCCGCGCGCAGCCAGCGAGGCGTCGCGATCGGGACGGCACCAACTTGGTTGGAAGCGTCGCCGTCTCCCCGACGAACGTCCACTCAGACGCTACGGGCGCTGCTTTGCGACTAGCTAGTGGGAGGACGCTACGGTAGGCAGGGCCAGGACGGCGACCGCTGCGTGCGCGCCGCGCCATCGCGGTTGTAAAAACCGGCGGGTTAAAGCGTCTCACGTCGCGGCAAAGAGGCGTCATGGATACGGACGTGGAATTAGCAAGTGCCGCGCCCGGGCGCGCTGTCACGATCGGCGCCGAGGAAATCATTAGCACTTTGGCAGCAGTACGTACGTGCATGTCGTAGCGACCATACCGGACCGGATCGGAACCGAGAGCAAGGACGATTAGCCTTGCTCGGCGGTACTACTAGTACGTGCAGCCCGAGCGTGTTCCGGTTGCGGCTGGACTTGACCACCGCCGGCCGGCTTGACTTGATTCGGGGTCAAGACGCGCAGCGCCTGTCCCACGAAATTGCAGCAAATCAGCATCCGTATCACCTGCCGGAGATTACGACGAGATGAAAACACGTCCACCGGCGATGGCTCTGCCCGGCCGGCGGAGAGGGGCCAGCGGTTCTGGCGCGGTCGGGGCGCGCGCCCGACAAGCGGGGACACGAGACCAAGCGCCGCGCGATTCCGTTTGTTTCCGTCCACCAGGTTCCGTGCCTCGCTTAGCTGCCGGCCGGGCAGCGCGCGCGCGCGACGCGACCCCCGCTAGCCACCGCCCGGGCACAGCAACGAACAAACCCGCGTGCACGGTGTGAACGGAACGGCGGCGAGGATTAGTTTAGTGAGGTGGAGCGGACTGGTGGATTAGATTAAGGGCGGGATATGGATTGGATGATGCTTCTGGCGATTAACGACTTTGGTTAAGCGAGAGATTTGGCCGGCGATTCTCGGCCGTGTGGGCGACCGGCCGGTACGCGCGGTGATGTCAACGTGGGCGGTGCTCGTCCACGCACCACACCTGGAAGAACCCGATGACGACGGAGCGTGCCAGACTGCTCTGCTTTCCGCCCAACTTGCTTGTTGCTTACTGGCTCTTCATCCATGCCTCTGATTGGCGAGAAGTGAGTGGCTAGTCTACTCCACTGCTTCGACACACTCCAGAGCACTCTAGACGCTGCGATCTTCTTCGGAAAAGTAAGGAAGAAAGAAAGAAAATTGGAAGCTCTCCCGTTCAATTAAGGAAACAGAGATCTACACGGCAAATTAGATCACGATGTATGCGGTGAATAGTCATATATAAACAAAAAAGGACACGATGCGTACTACTCAGTTTTGGTGCTACCTTTTCATTTTATGCAAATAATACTGTGGTACTTTCAGTGCCAAACGGTTAAAACATAATGCACGAGTCAAGCTCAAATCATGGTGCCTCCTTTCCTTATTGCGCGTTGAACGTCTGCTTTTTTCAAATGGATGATTTTGGTGGCTAAAGCGTAAAAACGCTTGCTTATATAAGTGAAAACGTATAAAAGCCTGTTCATCTTTATTAATATACGCTTGACAAATTTTCTACTAATAGCTTTTAAAAAAAGTATGACGAGACATGAACATTATAAAATTTTACTTTATTAGATAAGTCTTTTTTATTCTAAAGTACTCCGTATAGAAGTATGACACGTAAAACGATGTTTATTTAGGACTTTTCTAACACGACAATCTAGATGGGAGTTTCATCTTCCACGTCATTCTCTCATCCTCCACGTCATTTTCGATCATCCAAATCAACGTGGGCAGTTGTTTTGTGGACGAACATAATGTCGTGGGGAGGTACTAGCGCTTTGTCCAAAACAATATCTTGAGTTTTCATTCTAGCGTGTATTGTGGCTGGAAGAACATGACTTCGTCAATGTTTCATCTCATACTTTATTAAACAAGTACCTTTTGACGCTAAAGTGTATAAGTGTGACACATAAAACAGTCTTCATTTAGTGTTTTCCTAACACGGCAAGCTAGATGGGAGTTTCATTCTCCACGTCCTCTCTCTCACCCTCCATGTCATTTTCAAGTATTCAAATCAACGTGGGCGATGATTTCGTGAATGAGCATAGTGTCGTGCGAAGGTACCAGGGCTTCATTGAAAACAATAGTTTGAGCTTCCATTGTAGCGTGTATTGTGACCGAAAGAACATAACTTTCTCAATGTTTCATCTGATACTTTATTAGATAAGTACCTTCTGATGCTAGTGTATAAGTGTGACATGTAAATCAGTCTTCATTTAGGGTTTTCCCAACACAACAACCTAGATGGGAGTTTCATCCTCCAGGTCCTTTCTCTCACCCTCCACATCATTTTCAAGCATCTAAATCAACATAGGTGCTGATTTTCTGGACGAGCATAGTATCGTGTTGAGGTTACCAACGTTTCATGCAAAACAAAAGCTTCACCCTCCATTCAAGCAAGTGTTGCGGCCAAAAGAACAAGATTTTCTCATAGTTTCATTTGATACTTTATTAGACAAGTATCTTTTGATGCCAATGTGTAGAAGTGTGACGCATAAAGCAGTGCTCATTTAGGGCTTTCCTAACACGATAACCTATATGAGAGTTTTATCATCCAAGTCATTTCTCTCATCCTCCACGTCATTTTCAAGCATCCAAATCAACGTGGGCGGTGATTTTGTAAATGAGCATAGTGTCGTGGGGAGGTACTTGCGCCTCATCCAAAAACAAAAGCTTGAGCTTCCATTCTAGCGTGTATTGTGGCTGAAAGAATGTGACTTTCTCAATGTTTCATCCGATACTTTATTAGACAAGTACCTTTTGATGCTAAAGTGTATAAGTGTGACGCGTAAAGCAGTCTTCATTTAGGGTTTCCCCAATACGATAACCTAGATGGGAGTTTCATCCTCCACGTCATTTCTCTCTCACCCTCCACGTCATTTTCGAGCATCCAAATCAACGTGAGCAGTGGTTTCATGGATTAGCATAGTTTCGTGCGGAGGTACCACTGTTTCATCCAAAACAATAGTTTGAGCTTCCATTCTAGCGTGTATTATGGCCGAATGAACATAACTTTCTCAACGTTACATTTGATACTTTATTAGATAAGTATCTTTTGATGCTAGTGTATAAGTGTGACACGTAAAGCAGTCTTCATTTAGGGTTTTCCCAACACGTCAACCTAGATGGGAGTTTCATCCTCCACGTCCTTTCTCTCACCCTTCACGTCATTTTCGAGTATCCAAATCAATATAGGTGGCGATTTTATGGACGAGCATAGTATCACGTGGAGGTTGCCTGCGTTTCATCAAAAACAAAAGCTTAACTTCCATTCTAGTGTATATTATGGCAGAATGAAGAAGACTTTCTCATAGTTTCATTTGATACTTTATTAGACAAGTACCTTTTGATGCCAAAGTGTAGAAGTGTGACGCAGAATGCAATGTTCATTTAGGGCTTTCCTAACACAATAACCTAGATTGGAGTTTTATCCTCCACGTCATTTCTCTCATCCTCCACGTCATTTTTGAGCATCCAAATCAATGTGGACAATGGTTTTGTGGAAGAGCATAGTGTCGTGGGGAGGTACTTGTGCTTCATCCAAAAACAAAAGCTTGAGCTTCCATTCTAGCGTGTATTGTGGCTGAAAGAACGTGACTTTCTCAATGTTTCATCCGATACTTTATTAGACAAGTATCTTTTGATGCTAAAGTGTATAAGTGTGACACGTAAAGCAGTCTTCATTTAGGGTTTTCCTAACACGACAACCTAGATGGGAGTTTCATCCTCCACGTCCTTTCTCTCTCAACCTCCACGTCATTTTCGAGCATCCAGATCAACGTGAGCACGCAGTGGTTTCGTGGATGAACATAGTGTCGTGCGGAGGTACCACTGTTCACTCAAAACAACACTTTGAGCTTCCATTCTAGCGTATATTGTGGCCGAATGAACATGACTTTCTCAACGTTACATCTGATACTTTATTAGATAAGTATCTTTGGATGCTAGTGTATAAGTGTGACGCGTAAAACATTCTTTATTTAGGTTTTCCCAACATGACAACCTAGATGTGAGTTTCATCCCCCACGTCCCTTTTCTCACCCTCCACGTCATTTTCAAGCATCCAAATCAACATAGGTGGTGATTTCGTAGACACGCATAGTATTGCGCTAAGGTTACCAACGTTTCATGCAAAACAAAAGCTTCACCTTCCATTCAAGCATGTATTGCGGCCAAAAGAACAAGATGTTCTCATAGTTTCATTTGATACTTTATTAGACAAGTACCTTTTGATGCTAAAGTGTAGAAGTGTGACACATAAAGCAGTGTTCATTTAAGGCTTTCCTATCACAACAACCTAGATGGTAGTTTTATCCTCCATGTCATTTCTCTCATCCTCCACGCCATTTTCAAGCATCCAAATCAACGTGGGCGGTGGTTTTTGTAAATGAGCATAGTGTCGTGGGGAGGTACTTGCACTTCATCCAAAAACAAAAGCTTGAGCTTCCATTCTAGCGTGTTTTGTAGCTGAAAGAACGTGACTTTCTCAATGTTTCATCTGATACTTTATTAGACAAGTACCTTTTGATGCTTAAAGTGTATAAGTATGACGCGTAAAGCAGTCTTCATTTAGGGTTTTCCCAACACGACAGCCGAGATGGGAGTTTCATCCTCCACGTCCTTTCTCTCACCCTCCACGTCATTTTCGAGCATCCAAATCAATATAGGTGGTGATTTCATGAATGAGCATAGTATCACGTGGAGGTTACCAACGTTCCATCAAAAACAAAAGCTTAACCTTCCATCACCTTTTGGGTGTTTGCATCAGAAAGGTTTTACTCGTTCTTTTTTTTATATATAATTTCACGACTAAATTATTAAAACATGTCACATACAAGATTAAAATTTGGTGTTATTGTTTTCACTCTAATCAATACTTCGGCGTGAAACTTGATGGATGCAGTAGAGTTCGAATGATGATGCTACGTTTTTGCTTTATATTGAAGTTCTTTTTGTGCTAAAACATAAAAGCATGTTACATGTATCAAAGTTATATAGTTGAAACTTGGTGTGCTATGTTTTCACTTTCAAAAGTGCTTTGAGATGTACAAGCGTATTTATATTTATATATCTTATATTTTTAATCCCAACTAGCAATCTATCTCGTTATGCAAAGTCTACATATCAACATCCACTATCACATCTAACTAGCGCATGCTATTATATGTCTTTATTCAAGCTATCTAACTAGCGCATGCTATTATGTCTTTATTCTAGCTATTCATATTATCAAACCATAATTTACTATTATATATTTAGTTGTCTACATTAAAATACTAAAAATCATCCACTAACATATACTGTATTATAATATTTATACGTTCATATAAGTGATATAACGAGCAGGGCATTCTTCTAGTACTTATTAAATTGCTTTGATGCTAAAGCGCCTATATATCCTATAAAGTACTGTATTAGCAACAAAGCGCGAGTGTGTTTCTCTGGTCCTTAAAAGAAAGAAATAGAATTTGGGAGCAGCTCTTGTAAGGTTGATATAACAAGACCCGTTGTTGTAAACATGTACCATGGTTATCGTTGGTTCGATTGTATAATTGTACGATTCGGTTCTTGGTTCTTGCCGCTAATAATGACCGGCAACATCAACGATTAAGATTAAGATTGTTGAAGTGCTTTCGAGGTTTTAGTAAAATTGATGATTCATCATCGCAGAAAATAGAACAAGGTCAAGGCGGACCAGCGTACCAGGATACTACAATTTAGACAGTCCATTCCTATATCAATCATCATATTCCACGGAAGACGCATCAAATGCCTCCAACTTACGTGGCCCCACCTATCGTAGAATCCAGATTGTTTCAGTGCCTTCGAGGCTTCTCGATGCTGTGCAATGTGTACGCGTACTCGCATGTGTGTGCCTAAAGCCTTACAGTAACTGCCTATGCCTACAGCTGCAGGTAGTAGAGCTGTATACTCTGCGGCGGCTAGTCAAAAGGAAAGAATTGCGTGAACCCAATTTTGAGGAAAGCACGCACCGCACGTGACAGAACGAGCACCGGGCCCGCGACGACACGGGACTACGCGTGGACACAAAGAGGCAGCCGAGCCGCCGGCGCCCGCGCGGCGGCGTTGCTTTCCCGCGCCGCCCGAGCGGTTCGGTGCACCCAGCGCCAAAGAATAGGGACCGCGACGGACGGTCCCCTCCTCCCTCCCCCTCAGGCCAGGGGTCACGTCTCACGTGGCCGCGGCGTGGTGCCGTGCCGTGCGCCCAGCGCCCTTCAGAATCGGACGTGGACCGGGGGTGGTGCGTGTTCTTGTCCCGGAGCTGTGTACCTGGGGGGCTGGGGCGCGCGCGCGCACTATGCCCACCGCTCGTGTCCCCGGGGCTGCTTGGCTGCCATCGCTCGGGCACAGCCTTTAACGTGGTGGCGGCCCACCTCTGGTCCGACGTCCGAATCGAGCGGGGAGGGTGGGTCTGTCCAAGGAAGGAGGATCCCTCCGCCAGTCTGCCTGTCGTTCTGCGCGTCGCCTTGCGTACTCTCGCGGCCGAACGGGGGCCCAGAACGGAGGCCGGGTACATGGGCCTTGCGGGCCGAATAATTTCTCATCTTGTTTCGACTAGTGAGCGAGCGGATAATTTCTCATCTTGCTTCGACCCGGACCGCCGGACCGGACGGGAGGATATCGCTGGAACCCGCTACAACCGCACGCGCGTTGGCCGGTGTGGCGTGTGGGGGAGAAGCTCGCTGCTCACGCCGCCCCGGGCGGTGGCTTCTCCGGCCAAGGCAGGCTTTCCCTGTAAGCCCTCCTCAGGTCTCCGGATCCCTTCTGTCCCCGTTACTGCGCCCTATGCTCTGCATCAGCTGGTTATCGCGCGGCACTCTTCCGTTCCTTTCGTGGAATGCTACTTTCTGACGCCGTTCTGGCCTTCTGGGTCAGGCGTAGTGAGCCAGATTAGGATTTGCTAAGTGCTCTTGTCATATTGTGAGAACTGGAGGGGCTGCAGAAATTTATCAATTTACCATACCAAGCGTCGGATTGGTGATGCTGATGCCTTTGGTGATTGGTGGTATGCGGGGTTTCTAGTTAGTTTCGCTCAGGCACTCGTGGCTGCCGCTTGATACTGCCATTTTCAGTAGGTTTTCAGTATCATGTTTAGCTTGGGAATGGAACCACAAAGGCGTTGTTCTCAGGAGTCTGTGCAAAGTTGGAGAGGGACAATAAGTTTGAGTTTGTGGGGAAAAATTGATTTGGGTGCTTGTGATTTTTCCATGTTCTTTATGAATGTGTCAGGCCTGGGTTCTGTCTAGTGTCTAGAATGGATACGTTCTTATTTGAATAAGTGCATGCTGTCTTGAGTTCATCTATGACATGATGGTTTTCACGTCATATTTAGAACAGGCAATTTGGAAGCTTGCCTATGATTGGAAAAGCCCGGCCAGAGTATATATATAGAAAAACTTAGATGATGCAAGCACACCTCATCTGGTTCTATCAATAGTATAACAATGTTATGTGCTTTTACTTCAGTTGCTGCGGCATCTACTAGAGATGGCGAATTTTTCATCTACTGGCTGTTCCTGTTTTGGAATGCCATGAATTCCTCATCGTTTAATCTTCACTTTTCAGAACTGCACATTTACACTACCCACTAACTCACTGAAATTATCAGTTGCTCAGGGATACTTTAGGCGTAAACAGGAATATAGTTGCAGTCACTGCAATCGTGACTTTCATTTTTCTTAGATGACAATTGACACCTACAAAACGTGTGTACTCAGACTTTTAGAACTTTGACTAAAATTTTGGAAATTTTTAGATTCGCACAAAGTTATGTTATAGTATTTATCATGAAAAGTACTCGTCTAAGTTCATGTTGGAGACCCTGTTGATGCCTAAAATGACACGTGGAATATGAGGTGGTTCCTTTGAAAGGAATATTTAAATCTAAGCATATTTACTTTAATCAGCAGTACCAAAGAACTCACAGATACTGAGCAACTCCAACAGTTTTGCATTTTTTATTTGGCAAAATTAGGAATTTGACAAGTCCCAAATGAATATGGCAAAGGTAAAAAAGTCAATCTCCAACGTTTTCCCATTATTCACTTGGTAAAACTAAAAATTGTACGCGCGAGGGGAAATATCCCGCGGGAGTAGCGCGGGGCAATTGCCAAGCGAACCGCAGTTTGGCATATATGCCAAATGTCACCCGGTGTTTGCCAAGTTAACAAAAATGCCAAGCTCATTTGCCAAATCGTTGGATAGGAGAATTTTAGATTTTTTTGCAAAAACAAGAATGTCAAGCCCATTTGCAAAACCGTTGGAGTTGCTTATGTAGCAGAATGGCCAAACCCGAATATTGGTATATGCTTGTGGGGGTGAGGGGTTAGCTACAAGTAACCATCTATCAATCTATCTTCACCTTTCTGTAAAGATAAAACATCTTGCAGAAAAATAACCTCTTTTATTTCCCCTTTTTTTACGTGTCTCAAGTGATTGCATTGTTGACTTGATTTGTGAACTGGATTATGTATCTCCCTGAGCATCTATTCATATCTTTGTATTGTTTGTTGCCTTCTTGTTGTAATTCTTATCTTTTTGCAGAGTTTTACAGGTTTCTGTTGGTGGAATGTGTTTGCAATGGAGATTGAAGAACACACAGCTTCACTTTCAGGAGAGAATCCCATCACAAGGCTCCCACCTGATATCATTGAGGGGATACTTCTTAGGCTTCCCGTAAGCTCTCTACTGAGGTTACGTCGAGTCTGCAAGCAATGGTGGAACATGATCAGCGTCCCTCGCTTCATCAAAGAGCATGCCTATCGTGCACCCAAGCACCTCCTCCTTTATTTGCCTAAATTGAGTATATCTGCATCCCTCCATCCCAAGACTGCCAAACCATGCCATGCAACGGTCATTGATGAAAAGTGGTCTCCATCAACATGGGCTGCATCACATATGGACCCTGATGATCACCTCTTTGCATCATGCAACGGCTTGCTTTGCTTCTACAAGACATACACACTGAAGATATCTAATCCTGCAACAGGTCAATGCCTGCATCTCTTGAAACCTGATGGGATATTGTTGCACGACTTCCATTATCTATACAGCTTTGGATTTCATCCGATTACTGGAGAATACAAGCTTGTGCACTTTCTCCGTGAGCCCCAGCGCTACAAATCAGGACAGCCTTTCCATTTTGACACCATTCAAGTGTACACCCTTGGTGAAGACAAATGGAGAGCTATCAAAGCTCCTATACCATGCTGCATGGTGCATCTTGGTGTTGTAAATGTGGATGGAGCGATGTATTGGCTAACAGAAGATGAAGGAACAAGCTGTGGCATGGCAGTTGTATCATTTGATCTCAGGGAAGAAATGTTTGCATTGATTCGACTTCCAGCATTGGAAGTGAAAGAGACATCCTCTTGTGCCATCCCCAAATTTGCTTACTATATGACTGAGATACATGACAAGGTGTGTGTAGTGACTATGTCATACCAAAGCCATGCGCCGAGGTGGCGTCGATACAACACAGAGCTTTCAGGTAGGACTGACATTTGGGCTCTTGAAAGTGGCAAGTGGTTCCTGAAATATAGCATCCAGTCACCATCTTTATCCCGGTATGTTCCTCAGCCATGCTTCATCCACAGGGAGAAGATCATATTGCAGGACCGTGACAGTAATGTGTGGTACCATGATTTGCGAGGCAGGAATGTGCAGATTGAGCATGGAGAGGAGGTGAAGCTTTTGCACCTTGGTGACCACAGATTCTATGAGACGCAGTCCTATTTCTACAAGGAGACACTTGCTCCCTTGAGCATTTATGCCAGAGCAGCCATTGTTCGTGCACCGCCTGGGCCTCTTGCTCCTTCAGTTGCTTCAAATTAGTTTCTATGAGGCTATTGCACTCTGAAGTTTCGGCAGCAAGTACTGACAAATGGTTTGTTATGGAGAGTGGGTAATGGGGATCGCACACGTGTGAATGATCCCTGATTTAGTAGAGAGTGGACTCACCATCCACGCCAAGGGGTGCAAATCTCATGAACTGAGTAATTGAGATGATTGACCCATTCACAGGCAATTGGAACGAGACCCTAAAGATGTGAATGAATCTTATTAATCCCAGTTCATATGGAGATGGATGATGTGGCAACCTGGTACTATGGTCTTTTCTTGATGAAATCAGCCTACATAGTTCAGGAGGAGTTTGAGAAAAAAAAGGAAAAACAAGTATGTAGCTCATTCAAGTGTGTTGGAAGAAAATTTGGAGCATGAGTTGCACGGGGTCCGGGGAAGATCAAAGATTTCCAGTGCACATTTTAGCCTGCCATTACGAATGACAATGAAGAAAAGAGGATGGAGTTCGACACAAAATGTGTTGTCTGCTTGATATGGAATGGAAAGCTCAGGTTGCAATGGCTGTAGAGAAGGTGAGAGGAGGGCAGCAAACGACCTAGCTTACATTGTGATGAAACAGGCAGATGAGTTCTCATTCCCTCCTCTCTCTAAAAAAAGGTTTGTCAGCATATGTACCGAGTTAGTGAGCAACTGAGCATGGACTGTAACTTAGGAAGATTGTCACACTTGAAGCCTGATACAATATTTCGGGTGTAATTTTCACAGTAATATTGTTCACACCTGTCGAAGGTTCAGCTGTTTTTCGCTTGCACATACAATTTCTGAACGCAAAATGCTATACATTTTTTGGTTAAGTTTTCTGGATCGAGAAACAAAAAGTTACTCCAGATTCCAGAATACGTAGTCGCAGTCATGTAGGGTAGAAAGTAGAATAGAATGCAGAAGCTCGCAGCCAAAACGCAATTCCAGAAGTGAATGGATGATGGATTGAGGTAAAAGTGGGACCACGCAGCTGGGCTTGTTGGGCCTCAGTGGGCCTCTGTGTTCGATAGCCTTACGCCCTTACCCTTCTTGTCTCGAATCCAACCCGCGAACTGTGTGTCTGGCGGGGAAATGGAGTTCTCTCGGCTCTCGCCATGGCGGCGGTTGCAGGTCTGGGCCGATTGCGCCGGTGAGTGACCCCCCTGCGTTTCCTCTATTGCTCGTCGAATCCGTGTATCCCTCGCGACGCTCTTCTCGCATTCTTCTTCCCGATCCGTGACGGCAGCTGCCAGCTAGGGTTTCTGTTTTGAGTTCATTAGTTAGGGTTTGGCGCACGAGACGGAGCGCACACGTGTTGTTGTGTTTGGTTTGAAGTTGACGCGTCTCGGCGTCTGGGAAATGTGTAGATGTGGGGATACATAGTAGGGTACTCTGGTTTGACTGTGGAATGGTTTCTTTTCGGTTGGGCGTTGAAGGAATGGTTGATTTATGAAACTTCATTCGTACATTGAAGAGAAACCCAGATATGGAGCCTGGTTGGGCTCAAGAAGATATCTCTATCCATCTTGGGGGCGCGGAAGGGGATGAGTATGAGCGGCGGGAGGAAGAAGGGCGGAAGCGGGAGGATGAGGAGAAAGTTCCTTTTCTATTTGTTTTTACTCTGTTTTCTGTGTTGACTTGGTTTCACTGGTTTTATCCCAAACCTGTCCAGTAGTTCCCGAACAAGGGACTGTGATATATAAATAATGGCCCACAAGCCCTGACCAAGCCCCGCCATAACCCATATTTTTTCCTATCACTTTCCCAGTGCACATCTGAAAGCTACCATGGTGCGAGGACTTCTGAACCTATAGGTTGCACTTGCACTTGGTTGAGTGCCCTTCTCAAGCTGTAGTTCTTACCATAGCCATAATCACATAGGCCCGAGGCCTGATTTAGGCTCCGGAATGGGCCATTCCACGCTCTAATAATTCTGGCGTTATACAATTTTGTGAAGGAATGGTCCGGCTGGGAACGGTTTCGAAGGAACTGAACAGGGCCTTACCAGTTGCATATTTGATCTGCAGCCACCGTTCTCCATGCTTATCTGGCAGACTGCCACTATTCTGCACCTTGAACCTCCCTTGGCATCCAAGTTGGACAACGCGTCCACCGCTCGCTTTGCCCCCTTGTATTATATGCGTCTTGGCACCCTTGCGCAGAGCCTGGTCAGGCACCCAGGGTTGCCAAGCCCTGGTACTCCCCTGT
Source organism: Microstegium vimineum (assembly GCA_022036555.1). Classification (NCBI taxonomy): domain Eukaryota; kingdom Viridiplantae; phylum Streptophyta; class Magnoliopsida; order Poales; family Poaceae; genus Microstegium; species Microstegium vimineum. The sequence goes on along the minus strand of CM039120.1, from coordinate 6,119,158 downwards.
ATGAAGGGGAGATGCTAATGTGGTAACAAGTTTTTAATGCATGGAGAATATTTTGGTAATTAACAGAGAGTTACAATTTGAAGTAGTCAAACTTTAGAGCCCTGTGATTCTTCCTTCTCTCATTGTTTGGTAGATGTTAGACAATAATATTGGAAATGAGTGTAAATTACTAGGATTGTGCCATCTGTGCTAGTATGATAATTAATTTGAAAATAATCTCTGTGCAGTATTTTATGCCTGTGAGTGACTCATTATAATAGTGATATTCTCTTGGCAGAAACCTTTCCTGAAGGACTTGGTAGCGCTGCTGCATCCTCAGGCCTACCAGATTGATTCCTATGGCTTCTGAGGAAACCAAATCAAAGAAGAAGAAAGAGGAGGAATGCATCATAAACTGCCTTCCAGGTGACCTCATTGTGCGGATATTTTTGAGACTTTCAGTGAGCACTTTGCTGAGATGCATTGAAGTCTGCAAGCAGTGGCACAAAGTCATCCGAGACCCCCAGTTCATCACAGCACACCTTGAGCAAGCTCCCCGTTGTGCCCTCCTATTCTTTCCTCAAGAGTCGTTTCAGGGCAAGCCCTACCCTAGTGATGCTATTGTCTTTGATGAAGGCTGGTCACAGTCAACAGTGGCCGTGCTAGTGATTGGGCCTGATAGATATATTAGGCAAGTGTGTAACAGGAAATCAATGTGATTAACACCTGCCATGTAAAGCATGTACACGCATGGCAACCACCCAATCTGTGGGATTGGTACCTGCTATGTACAGCATATGACCCTGCCATATTGGCTGGATTGGTACCTGCTATGTACAGCATATGACCCTGCCATATTGGCTGCCATATTGGCTATATATGAAGGTCACCCCCCCATGATTGGGAGGGTGGTGTCTCCTCTATCTCTCTGTCTTTCTACATGGTATCACAGACCAGGTGATCAATCAGATCTCGGGCTTCTACTTCCGCTCCTCTCCCTCTCTCCCGGCGGCCACACCCCCTGGTCGCCATGTCTGTCCCCCCCGAGGGCTCCACTGCCCCGGCACCACCTGCCCCAACACCACCGCAGGCTATGCTCGTCCATCCCTACACCGCTGTCAACGTCAAGACTCACGTTCCGGTGAATCTGGAGATGAAGACTCCCAATTTCACCAAGTGGGCTTCATTCTTCAAGTCTTTGTGTGGGAAATTCAGTCTCCTCCCACACATCAGCGAGTCTGCTGCCCCCACTGCTCATGATCCATCGTGGCAAATTGCCGAGTGCACTGTCCGCGGTTGGATCCTGAACACCGTCGACGACGCGGTTCTTGATCTGGCCATCACTGACGAGAACCAGACCGCCCGCGAGCTGTGGGTGGCCATTGAGGCCCTGTTCCGCTCCAACCGCGCACCTCGGGCCGTCTTCCTGCTTGAGGAGTTCCACTCCATAAAGCAGGGCGACCTGACGATCGACGAGTACTGCCAGAAGCTCAAGGTCACCGCTGCTGCCCTCCGGGACGTCGGTGACACGATCGATGACAAGCAGCTCGTCCTCAGTCTCCTACGTGGTCTCAATCCGCGCTTCAGTGCCACCGCCGACGACATCGCCAACGCCAACGTGCTGCCCTCCTTCTCCAGGGCGCGCGAGATGCTCTCCCTCAAGGAATTGCGCCTTGCCAACGATGAGAAGACCACAACGGCCTCTGCCATTGTAGCCGCCTCCGGCTCTAGCTGCACATCTGCGGAGTGCCATTCCTCCACCTCTGGCGCTCCTTCTAGTGCCCCTTCCAAGGGTTCAGGGGGCAGCAAGAAGGGCAAGGGCGGCAAGAAGGGTTCCTGGCGCGGCCAGGGCGGCTGGCAGCAGGGCGGCGGTGGCGGTCAACAGCACGGGGGCAACCGCCCCATGGTGCCCTGGCTCTGCTACCCCCCGTGGGCCACCCAGGGCGGTCCTCCTCCCTCCACTGGCGGCTGGCAGCAGGGCCCTCGCCCTGGCAGCGGGTGGCAGCAGGCCAATACCTAGGGCGGGCGCCAACAGGGGCTTATGGGTGCCAACCCACAGGCCCACTTCGCTGCTCCTCCCCCGCAACCGATGTGGGATCAAGCCGGCCTGATTGCCGCCTTGAATCAGATGGCGCTCCAGAACTCTGGCTGGGTCATGGACTCCGGCGCAACCTCCCACATGCACAACTCGGATGGTATACTTTCATCTCGTCATCCCTCCTCCTCCTCTTCCATCACTGTTGGCAACGGGCATCAATTGCCTGTGTCCTGTTCTGGGCACTCCCATCTACCTGCACACCCATCTCCTTTCTCTCTACGCAATATTCTTGTTGTCCCCTCCCTAGTACGCAACTTACTTTCAGTTCGCCAATTCACTCGTGACAACCATTGTACTATCGAATTTGACGCGTTTGGTTTTTCTGTCAAGGACCTGCAGACCAGGCGCGTGATTCTTCGCTCCAATAGCTCCGACAGTCTCTACACCGTACCCGCCATGCCACAGGCCAACCTCGCCACCTCCACCGACCTATGGCACCATCGTCTTGGTCATCCAGGCACTGCCACCATAGATTTTCTTAGACACAATAATTTCATTTCATGTAATAAATCAGCTCACACTCTATGTCACTCGTGTCAACTTGGCAAGCATGTGCGGCTGCCCTTTGGTACTTCTAGCTCAGTTTCATATTTCCCTTTTGAGCTTGTACACTGTGATGTTTGGACATCCCCGGTTGCTAGCATTTCTGGTGCGCAGTACTATCTTGTCATCCTAGATGATTTCACCCACTTCTGCTGGACGTTCCCACTCGTCCGCAAATCCGAGGTAGCCACTCACATCATTAACTTTTGCGCCTACGTCCACACACAGTTCAGCCTTCCTGTCAAGGCTGTACAGGCTGACAATGGCACTGAGTTCATAAATCATGCCCTCACCACCTTCTTTGCCTCCAGCGGCATTCACCTTCGCTGCTCCTGCCCTTACACCTCCTCTCAAAACGGCAAAGCTGAACGCATCATCCGTTCTCTAAACGATATATGTCGCACACTCCTCATCCACGCTCACATGCCACCCAAATACTGGGCCGAGGGGCTCACCACAGCCACCTATCTCCTCAATAGGCGCCCCAGTTCAGCCATCCACCATAAAGTCCCCTATGAGCAACTCCACCAGCAGCCCCCAGATTACGCCACCCTTCGTGTCTTCGGTTGTCTATGCTATCCCAACCTCACCGCTACCTCCAAACACAAGCTAGCCCCCCGCTCCACCGCTTGTGTCTTTCTTGGTTATCCCTCTTCCCATAAGGGCTACCGGTGTCTCGACCTCACAACTAAACGGATCATCATCTCCCGTCACGTTGTCTTCGACGAGACCACTTTTCCCTTTCGATCTGACTCCACCAGTGCGCTACCAAGCTCTCTGGACTTTCTTGCAGGTTCACCCGTGCCGGAGATACGCACTGCAGCTGTCTCTCCGTCGCAGCTCGACGTTGAGCAGCCGCGTCGTCGAGCTCATCTGGAGGAGCTTGCTGAGGACCCGGCCATTCTACAGCTTGGCCCGGTCCTTGCACCAGCCGCGCCTCCGCCTGCGGCGGCTAGCCCCCCACCCCTCCGGGTTTACACCCGGCGGCCTACGGCTCCAACTGCATCGACCCCTTCTCTGCCGGCACCAGAACAGCTTGCTGTTCAGGCCCCGGCCCCGGCTGTGGTGGCTGCTCCACCGCCGCCGGCCCCAAGCCGGCCTGTGACACGCCTGCAGACAGGCTCCCTCCGGCCTATCGATCGGTACGCTTTCCCTCCGGCTGCTCACGTCGCCACCGCCTCCATTGCCTCGCCCATCCCGCATGATTACAGGGGGGGGGGCTTGCTGATTCCCAGTGGCGTGCGGCCATGGCTGAGGAGTACAAGGCCCTCGTCGACAACGACACATGGGGCCTCGTTCCCCGTCCTCCCGGCGCCAACGTGGTCACCGGAAAGTGGATTTTCAGGCACAAATTCCACTCCGATGGCACCCTGGCTCGTCACAAGGCTCGCTGGGTCGTCCACGGCTTCACTCAGCGCCACGGCATCGACTACGACGAGACGTTCAGCCTCGTCGTCAAGCCTGCCACCATTCGGGTCGTCCTTAGCATCGCGACATCTCGCCATTGGCCTATCCATCAGCTGGACGTGAAGAATGCATTTCTTCATGGTCACCTGCATGAGACGGTTTATTGTCAGCAGGTCCCCGGCTTCGTCGACCCGTCACGACCCGACGCCGTCTGCCTCCTCCAGCGCTCCCTCTACGGCCTCAAGCAGGCCCCTCGGGCGTGGCACCAACGCTTCGCCACGTTTCTCTGACAGCTCGGCTTCGTCGCCTCTACCACTGACGCCTCCCTCTTCATCTACACCGAGGGCAGCTCCTCCGCCTACTTGTTGTTGTACGTCGACGACATCGTCCTCACGGCTTCCTCGACCGCTCTACTGCGACGCATCATCGACCGCCTTCACTCTGAGTTCGCCATGACGGACCTAGGCGAACTACATCACTTCCTGGGTATATCTGTCACTCGCTCCTCCGATGGCCTCTTCCTCAGCCAGCGGCAGTACGCCGTGGATCTCCTTCAGAAGGCGGGCATGGCCAAGTGTCTCTCAACATCAACACCAGTTGACTCTCGTGCCAAGCTCTCTGCCTCGGCGGGCGCCCCTGTTGCTGATCCCGCCACGTACCGGAGTCTCACCGGCTCTCTCCAGTACCTGACGCTCACTCGCCCCGACCTGGCATACGCTGTACAGCAAGTGTGCCTCTTCATGCATGACCCGCGCGAAGCTCACCTCGCGCTGATCAAGCGAATCCTTTGGTACGTGAAAGGCACCTTGTCGGCTGGCCTCCACATCAGCACTGGGCCCGTTGACAAGCTGATTGCATACTCCAATGCCGACTGGGCAGGGTGCCCAGACTCCCGCCGCTCCACATCAGGGTTCTGCGTTTTCCTCGGCGACAGTTTGGTGTCCTGGTCGGCCAAGCGGCAGACCACGGTGTCCCGGTCCAGTGCAGAGGCCGAGTACCGGGCTGTTGCTCACGTTGTTGCAGAATGCTGTTGGCTGCGCCAACTCCTTCAGGAACTTCATGTTCCCTTGAAGGTCGCCACAGTTGTCTACTGTGACAACGTCAACGCTGTCTACATGACAGCCAACCCGGTCCACCACCGCCGCACCAAGCACATCGAGATTGACATCCACTTTGTCCGTGAGAAGGTGGCTCTCGGCGAGGTTCGAGTTCTCCATGTGCCGTCACGTTTTCAGTTCGCTGACATCATGACAAAGGGGTTGCCGGTTTAGCTGTTTGAAGATTTTCGGTCCAGTCTCTGCATCCGGATTCCTGACGCTTCGACTGCGGGGGGCTGATAGATATATTAGGCAAGTGTGTAACAGGAAATCAATGTGATTAACACCTGCCATGTAAAGCATGTACACGCATGGCAACCACCCAATTTGTGGGATTGGTACCTGCTATGTACAGCATATGACCCTGCCATATTGGCTGGATTGGTACCTGCTATGTACAGCATATGACCCTGCCATATTGGCTATATATGAAGGTCACCCCCCCACGATTGGGAGGGGGGTGTCTCCTCTATCTCTCGGATGATTTTCTTTGCGGCTCATGCAATGGGCTTCTCTGCTTATACACAAAGGCATCAACAATCAAGATTGCTAACCTTGCAACCGGTGAATGCCTGCATCTTGACAAACCTATAAAAAAATTGAAGGGTGATCACTTCTCTTTCTACCGTTTTGGATTTCACCCCGTCACAAAAGAGTACAAAGTTACACACTTTCTTGGTGAGCATCATAACAATTCTCAAGGGGCCTTTAATGTCATTCAAGTTTACACGCTTGGGAGTGACAAATGGAAAAATGTTATAATTCTGAATATCTAAGCTTAAGCTGTGTGAAGAACTCTGGTGTAGTGAATGTTGATGGAGCGATGTTTTGGCTAACTGAAGACACCGAAGCTAGCTGGAAACATGCTGTTATATCTTTTGATCTAAGTGAAGAAAGTTTTGTACGGATACAGCTGCCAGATTCTACACTTGGGGGTAATCGTCGATATTGGATCACAGAGATAAATGGGAAGGTATGTATAGCGACTGCCAAAGTCCACCAGCACCGGCCCAGAATGCTTTATGGTAAGCTGTAGATCTGGACATTGTGTAGCAAACTAGAGTCAAGGTGGAGCCAGATGTACAGCCTTCCGTACACACATAATTACCTTCCAGGCCCACATTTTGTTCACCGAGATAAGATCATGATGCAGTCTATTGTAGGTGATCTATGTTCGTATGAGTTGTTTGGTGAGGGCTGTGGGACTAAATCAAGCAAAAGGGTGAAGCTGCTGAATTTCAGCCCCCTCAAACCTGATAACGTGCAATCCTTTATATGTGTGAAGTCACTTGTAAGATTAGATGCATACAAGAAGGTTGGTATCGTGCATGGATCAAAACAGCAGGGTGGCTGGGGATTGAAGAAATGGGAGGCGTGGGAGCATGAGATTCTCAGTGTAGAAAATTTGTGGAAAGATGTCTATGAATTGGAGCAGAACCCATTTGTAAGTTGCCTAAAGTATCATTAGCCTTAACTGGTATTGATTAGTATTTATTATTTACAGATTGCTAAATTCTCTGTAGGAAACTCCACAACTTCTGGCCATCTTAGCCAAGGAGTTCTTGCAGCATCTGCCAGATGAGGTGACTCGACAGCGAATAACAATGGAAATCGACCAGACATTGCAGCATTTGCCAGATTGTCCAGATAAGGTAAATCTGTTGTGAAATGAAACTAGCACATTTCCCTTTTTCTCGTTAAAATAGTGGTTAATAACCGATGGAAGAGCAAAGACTATTATAACCAACGTGTTTTGGAGAGTCCAGCATCGAAGGCCTCAGCGGTGGCTTAATTGGGTTGAATGGAATCGGGATAATGAGAAGTTAACAGCTAGTGTGAATAGATTAAAGGATATGTCCAAGGTAGTGTGCTCGCATTTACTGCCCAGTATTATCATCTGGAGTCACTGAGATATGTCAATTTGACAAAACTAACCTGCCTATAGGCCTCGAGGCAGGCAGCTAGTGACATCAGCAGCGCGTTAATTGATATGCTGAATCATCTTCAGGTAATGGTTCATGTAGGTTCCATCTTGTCTTTTTGTGTGAGCTTGGTTGTTCCTTTTACTTGTTTATGTTGTGATCTGATGTTCTGATTTGCTATAAGCAAAACAATCATGTCCTGTTAAAACATGAGGAAGATTAGTTTCTGTTATCTCCTTTTATTCGAAGAATTTCAGACATAAATGTGCTTATTTTTCCATGTTAGGACTTAGGACTACACTTGAACTCTGAGATGTGATTTGGTATTTTTTTGTAAGTGAAATTGTTATGATATGATTAGTACTTGTTTGCCAAGTTTTATGTAAGTCCCTATACAAATGAAAAAAAAAATCTTCACGCCACCTTTTTTAAAAATTTAAATGCATATTCTGTCTCTACAAAAGGAATCAGTCTTTTTACAATTTTACATGTTGAATAACATGATCTTGTATGCATTTCTATTCTTCAACAGTTATGCAGATCTGACATACTTTATGGGCTAATTGAGAACTGGAATACTTGCTACTTTTGCTGCTATTGAATTTATCTCATTCAAATGATTCTTTTTTAACACATTCAAATGATATTGTTTCATCAAACACATTCAAATGAAATTGTTATTCATATACATTTAGCACTTAGATATGTCAATTTCGCAGGTGGAGGTAGATGATGGCATTCACAGGTCGTTAAGTGATTTGCGAAATCATCTTCAGGTAATGGTTTATGTAGATTCTGAGTTATTACTCTTTCTGCATTAGATTGCTTGTTCCTTTTACTTGTTTCTGTTGTGATATGATTTGCCAAAAATAAGGCAATCATTTTTTTCTAAAAGCATGAGGCATGAGCTAATGCTATCTCCATTCTTACAGAAGAACATTTGTTAAGTGTGCTTATTTTTCCAAGGCAGGGCTATATTTTAATTCAGAGATGTGCTTTGATTTTTCAAACTGTGTACTTTTCTGTTAATGGAATCAGTATAATATGAACAGTCATCGTTTGCCAAGTTCTATATAAGTTTTTATATAATTTGAAATTTTAAATGATATTCTTCTGTCTCCCCAAAAGAATTATTCTGGGAATTCTTTGTCGTCGCTGATATGGAAACACCAAGCTAGTCTTCCATCTGATCCATGTTTATATTTCACAGCGCATATGGAGCACATCCAACTAAGTTGCCAATATTTCTAATGAATCATCATGACATTCTAATTGTCTCGGATAATATTCCCCAAGAGTGACTGGGGATGGATGATGAATGTGGTGACGTGAACACAGGAAGACTTCTCATGTCATTCTTGTTGTCTCCTGCCAACTGTTTCGATTTTTTCTTTTCTCGATGGATTGCTGAACTATCAGTTGTAGTAAACTTATTAAGTTCACCTAACCCCTTGTAAGGGGATGCTTTTTGATTATTTATGCTCGCAACATGTTTTTACCTCTGTAATATGGCAATGGTGTAATATGACCATCTGGGTAACTTCTCTAGACTTCCGGCTACTGTCTGAAACACCTAACAAAGGCACTAAGGTGTTGTTTTGTTGATGTGACAGTTCTTATCAGCTCCCCACACTACTACTCTCTCTCTCTCTCGATCCAATGAAATTACTTTATAGAAGAATCCCGAAGCAGAGGACCGTAAATTGTTATCACGTCGAGCCGGACAGCAACCATGACATCCGGACTTCCTGTGGTGGCAAAACTGACAAATGATTCGGTACTTAGCAGCCAGGAACGTGGAATTTGTTCCGAAACGTTCACGTTCCTTTTATGTTTTCTAGTTACGTATTCCTCTGTTTCAATTTATAGTTTCAATTTATAATTTGTTTGACTTTTTTTACCTCAACTTTGACCATTTGTCTTATTCAAAAAATTTGTGTAAATATAGTCAAATTTAAGCCATTCATATAGACTATTTATTAAATAACTAAGTCACACCAAAAGAAATAATATTTTATATAAAAATTTGAATAAGACGAGTGGTCAAATTTAAGGTTGAAAAAGTCAAATGAACTATAATTTAGAACGGATTAAGTATAAAATAACACCTCGAGTTCTTATTTTCGTTCCATGTTCCTACAAGCCTGCTAAGTTACGTGCACGGTCGACCATCTCGTCCCTTAACCTTCGTCAAGCTTCACGCCGCAGGCATTGCCCAAGATGCCGCCAATGATGGTGGTGCCATTGAGAGAGCCTGGGGTGCCGCAGACTCGTTGTGAAGCCATAGTGACTCGGGAACCCAGATGCCCAGAAGGCACGCAACTCACAAAAAAAAAAAACAACGGAAGGTGGAAGAGCAGCGTCGTGGTTCTCGCCGTTGCAATCCTAGAGCTGTTGCCACTGAAATTTTCTTCCTGGGGGTGGATCTAGCATGTTCGTCTTCACCATCTACTGCTCCTACTTGGGGGATGAAGTCTCTGAACGTACAAGCCCAGAGATCGACGCGTCACGGGCGAGACGAGACCCGTCACCCGTTAACCTCTTGGACATGTTGATTGAAAAAAAGGGAAAAAAAAAACTCTTGGACGCATGCAGGTTGCAGGCCCATTCCTCTACGAGACTACGAGCGAGATATAGCAGGTGTACGGCACGGCGCCTGCGGTGTACCGCGAGCTGCACGTACTGCATGCATGGTTCACCTCCTCACACTACTAGAGAAGTGGCTGTCCATAAAGGTCCGAACCTTTAGTCCGGTTGGTGCAACCGGGACTAAAAGGTCACCAACTGTACACCCTGAGTTTCGAACCCAAGACCTCATGCACGGTCTTGCGCGTGCGCCATATTTTACAATCTAGCCTTTTTTTTGAATTTTTTTCACGTTTGGATCCCTGGAGGAACTAATTGCGGAAATGTACCCAGGGGTTCGGCGCCGTGGGGCACGGCGCCGAGGTAACATAGCTCGACGTCGTGCCCCACGGCGCCGAACTTTTAGCCCGCATCCAGCGTGGCAGTGACGTGGCTGGGGGCTCGGCGCCATAGGGCACGGCGTCGGCTCGGCGTCGTGCCCTATGGCGCCGAGCTGTGTTCCTTAAATTCCAGCCAGCTTTCCCACCCACCCGAGGTTTCATCCATTTGTTCTTCCTTCCTCTCGGGTTTTTCCTCTCCTCCACCCACCTAACCTCTTTGAATCGACATTTTGGACCTAGGAAACTTGGATTTGATCTATCGATCTTCGAGACCAAGGTATCCTTCTTCCCCTCCTCATTTTTTACGCATCGATTCGGTCTATATTAGGTGTATTTTGAAACCCTAGTTAGATTTTGACGTAGGGTTTGGGACGATTATTGATTTGTTATTTGTATTTTGCAACCATAGGATGCCAAGGCGTGGGAAAACTAGTAAAGCAAGGTATCCTCTGCTAGGTTTATTTTTTGTTCTAATTGTTTCGGTTACTAGAATGATTTTTTTTTCATTTGTAGGAAGGACCCGTTGACCGGCATCGCATTCGATCCAAAGCCTCTGCCCAGCGGTGTTCCGGTTCCAATGTGCTTTTGCGGTGATCCTTGCAAGGTAGAGATTTCTGAGGATCATGAAACCTATAGGCAGAGGTATTGGATGTGTTCAAATTATGCTTTTCAGCCTACACTTGCTCAGCGTCGTACTAACTTAATGGTGAGAATCTACTCTTATACGGAAATCGATTTATATCATATTAAATAATGATTTTATTTTGTGTGCCTAACTTTTGCATGATTTACAGACCCCTCCACCGCTATGTGACTTTGAGCAGTGGATCGACACTGAGATCAAGGAGTCCGACAAACGTCTTCTGCAAGGTATGAAGGACTGGGACGCGGAGCGTCGAATGGCCTATGAGAAGATAATGAAAGAGGAGGCAGCTGAGAAGGAGCACAAGAAAGAGGAGGAAGAGAGAAGAGGTGCAGCCTACAGGGAGGAGAGGGACAAGAAGGTTAAGCGCGCCCGCCGTGCGAAGGCAGCGATGGAGGAGAATCCTGATGTGATGAGGAAGGGAAAGTGGCCTCGTTGCACTCAGTAGTTCTATGTTTTATCCATAACTAACGGCATGTTGTTTCATTTCTTTTGGTAATAATTTTCATTTTAACTTTGCTATGGTAGTTATCAACGTATATAAATGTAAATAAATAATTCACGAAAAAAATTCGCCAGAGTTTCTCTTGTATATGGAGCATCAACAATGACAAATAGAGACAACATAATATGATCCAACATATATTCATCCAAATAGCACAAGACAACCACATAGTTCACCATCATCACACAATACGAATAATCCATAATGTCCATACAATCCAAATGGTCCGTAAAGTCCATACAATTCAAATAGTGAACCAAAATATACAACCACTAGCTCAACTCCACATTGTCACTGCCTCCTAGCCCTACCCTTACCCTTACCAAAAGGGTCGGTGCCTGGAGTGTAGTGAACTGGCGGACGTCGTCTCCTAGTTCCCAAAGGCTGCGAAGGCTGAGTCAAAGGAGCATCATCTAGCTGGGACGGTCCAAGTTCCTGATATCCGCCGTGGTCCTCTTCTTCCTCTGTGGCGTCACCTTGGAAAGTATCTTGAGTACCACGAGAGGAGCTCTGTCCGCCGTAACCTAGAATGTCACGTATCAATGAAATATGCATATAAGTACATTTACGTGTATTAAAGAAAGACACTTAACTAGACGACATGTAATGAAAGTTTACCTCCGCGAGAAGAAGTTCTCTCCCTCTGTGTTCTCTGTGGACTCGCTACATACTCCATCGTCGCGCTAGTCCCGCAACCACAACGAGCCGCAGCTCGACGCAATCTACGTGCTAGCCTCTGTGATAACAACATGAGCATATTAAGCGTTGTAATATATGCATTGTCGACGAGATAGTCGTTGTGTTTATGAGTACTTACTCCTAGAAAGTTGTTGAGCGTAGCCGCATCCACGTCCAAGGCCGAGGTGTCTGGAGTGTAGGCCGGCCAACCGGTATACGAGACCACATCCACAGCTGAAGAAGGTACACACAACCCTCAATTGAAGAGTTCTTCGCACCTCGTCGACAAGCCTCGCAAAGGTGGCGATATAGGAACGCCAATACTGCAGAACCCCAGCTGTATGTGCCTGCAGTGTCCCAATTACCCAAGCAAGGGAGGTACATCCATGACGCTGTATCTCCTGTTGCGTCAGGGAAGAGAACACACCCGAACAAGTGCAACACCCAAGCTCTGCAGTAGGACCCAACTGTGGCATTGTTTGCATCATCCGGACATGCACCAAAGGCAGCCCTGAGCTAAGGAATGGAAACACCTATGCCGCGAGAATGCGCCGCCTCTGGAGGTAGTGGTCTCCCAAGGAAGGCCTCCATTCTGTCCCTCCAACCTTCAGACCGGCAGTGCCCGATGACAGGAATACCTCTAATGGAGAGACCAAGTCACTTCTGCATGTCCTCAAGACTGATAGTCATCTCTCCACAAGGTAGGTGGAAGCTATGAGTTTCCGACCTCCACCTACAGAAGGTAGATAAGTAAAGATATTAGTTACATTTCAAAGAAACAGTGTGTAGTAATGAATTAATATTGGACATGGTTATACCTATCGACCAAAGCTGTGATCGCCGCGGGGTTGATGACAGGCAACCCACGACGAACCTGATACGATACAACGTCTAGTCCAACCCTCTCTAGTAAGGGTGTGTACCTTTCGTCGTACCGCATCTCGTGGAACTTGTCATGGGTTCGAGGACGAAGAGGGGCCAACACCTGCAACCATTACAAGTGTTTTAACGTAAGTACCACAAATTTAGCTCATATGCTTAAGCAAGATAAACTGCAGTAATTACCTCCCCCTCGAAATGCGTCGTCCTCGGTGGTTCTCCTCGTAGTACGGATCGAGGAGGTCGAAAGTTGCCATCCTGTTGGAGGAAAAGAAAATTGTCAGTAAGAAATTAAATTACATGCATAAATATTAGAAAGCGAACAAAGAGTAAACATTTATAAATATTAGAAAGCATATATATATATAACTATTGTCACCTGGCTAGGCGCCCAAGTGCATGTACGTGCATTGTGCCCAAGTCTGCCACATTTGCTACATTGGTTTTGCTCGGGATCAGTAACAAAGGGTGTTGCTCTACCCCTCCTTGTTCTTCCTGAAGCCTGATCTATGACCATCTTGTATCTCGTCCTTTTCCTAGTCCCACGTTTGTCCCAACGAGCACCTGGGTACGCAATGTATCTCGGGCCATGGTATGGTGGCCACTGCTCCTCCTCTAGGTAAGGCTCTAAATGGGGAGCCTAAGTAAGTACAAGGCTGTCAACACTTAATTCCCGTGGCATCCTACTCACATATGCATAGTTGCGATGTTGAGCCGCTGCAATGTAATGAGAACATGGAAAGTGGTACTGCCTTGGTTTCCCACACATGCATGAGAAATTACTAAGAACCACAATATAAGCCCTTGAAGGCCGAACCTCACCATCGGAGGTTGTCCAACCCCTTTCTATGACCTCATACTTTCCCGTGCTATGGTCAAAGCAATGAACTTCATGTGTTCTAGCCTTCTCCTTTGCCCTATCAAGATGGTGTTTTGGTTTAGGTGCCCACATCTGATTCTTGCTCTGTAGTGTCATTGCTGATGCATGCCGGTCATTGAACCATGCAACACACCTAAAAAAAGTAAAGGACACAATGGCATTGACAGGCATGGCCCGTATACCCTTGAGCACACTATTAAATGACTCGGCCATGTTGCTAGTTTGAAATTCATACCTCCACCCGCCATCATCATAGGCCCTTGACCATTTATCTTTTTGACTCATCAAACCATGTAGCCACTGCCTACCTTCTGCATTTGTTGCTGTCTTTAGCAGCTCCAACTTCTCTTCGAAGTAGCAAATCTCAAGCATGCGAGCAACCTCCTCGAACAGGTGGAAGTTGTCCTTTGAACTGTCCTTCCGGAGTAAATTCTCTGCAAGGTGGCGAGTGCACCAACGGTGATGCAATGGTGCATACCCCGGAATCTGCTCCTGTACGACACTAAGTATGCCCTGGTGTCTGTCAGATATGACACCAACTATCGGTGTTATGACCCGGGGGTCAAGACCACCAACGAGTAAATTTGTATATCGCGTGCTCCCTCTCTCAGACGTGATGCAAGATGGACACAAGGTTTATCCTGGTTCGGGCAAAGGAGGCCCTACGTCCAGCGGGGGAGGATGACTTGTATTATCTCGCACCCAAAGCGTGCTCGTACAGGGGGGGTACAAGCTGTGTTACACGGGGTTTGCCACCCGAGGGGTCGATCGAGTGGCGGTGTGTGTGTGCGTGGAGTGTCAGAGTCTGAATTGAGGTCCCGGAGGTTTCAGGCTCTGGCCGTCCAAAAGGAAGAAGCTCCAGAAGCAGCAGAAGAAGAAGCCGATCCCCCTCTTCTACCTCGGCGTCCCCTTTTATAGACCAAGGGGAGGTCCGAGGGTACAGGGTCCTAACAGTGGTAGTATGGGTAGCCTATCCGCGGCACAGTGTTGGCGGAGAGGCGTTGAGCACTGTGGCGGCATGGCCTTCCCGTCCTTCTGGCGTCCCCGGTCGTGGCGGTAGTAGAAGTCGTCGCAGTGCAGTGTCCGCAGGCGGGCACGAGTCCCACAGCTGAAGCGGGACGGGGCGGATGGGACGGCTTCCGTACTGGAGTTGTTGGAGAGAGGGGTCGACCCCCCCCCCCCGGTCGAGGGGGGGTCGAGCCCTGCGTGGCTCTGTTGCATTCCCGAAATCGTCGTCGAGGGTCGCACTGTTCACTTTCCGAGGGTACTGTTGGAGTCCGTACTCGCATAGTGGCGACAGTGGCGGCACAGTTGACAGGAATCGGGGACTTGACGGGGAGTTGGCGGATTTGACAGCGGACGCGGGCGCCCATGTCGTTAGGTGGGTTCACTTTAACCCATGCCGGGAGCAGTTGGGTTAATCGAGCCCCTCGTCCGGGGGTCGTCCGCTCGACCCATGGTCGAGGTAGAGGTCGAGGCGTCGACGGGGTCGGAGCAGAGACGGGGTCGGAGAGGTCGAGGTAGAGGTCGGGGGGTCGATCGTTCGACCCCTCGTCCGTCCTTCGTTCGTCGAGGTGGAGCCGGGGGGTCGTTCGCTCGCCCCCTCGGTCCGTCGTTGAGGTGGAGCCGCGGGGTTGTTCGCTCGCCCCCTCGGTCCGTCGTCGAGGTGGAGCCGGGGGTCGTTCGCTCGCCCCCTCGGTCCGTCATTTTTTCGTCGAGGTGGGCCGGCCCGCGACTCGTCGCCACAGCCGGTGTAGGGGGGCCTTCGAGTGATGGGCCGCGCCTTACCGGGTAGTGGGTTGGTCCCTGCCTTAGAAATGATTGCTATGTTTAGCGTTAATTTATCGAAGGGTTTAGGGTACCCCTTACCTTCGTACCCGACAGTAGCCCCCGAGGCCCCAGAGGAGTGATTTAGAACTCCTCTGGGGGCTATGATACGCGTTTCTCGGAGGGAGTAAGGATTGCCCGGAGGTTTTGTCCTTGGCCTGCAGGGTTAGTGAGAAGTCCGATTCTCCGCGGGGTGCGCGCGAGCGCACCCCGCGGGGGTAGCCCCCGAGGCCCCAGAGGAGTGATTTAGAACTCCTCTGGGGGCTAAAATACGTTGTATAGAGGGGTCTTTTAAGGATACTTGGAGACGTGGCACCCTGTCGAGGGGTCGATTCCATTCCTTTCCCTGAAAAGAGAAGTGTTCGAGGGCGGCTGTCGAACCCTACCGAGGGCCAGCCTTCGCTCCCTCGAGCACCACTGGAGTCAGAGCGCCCCGCCCGAGAGGTCGACTCTGTCTGCCAGGTTACGAGTTTTTGGACCCTCTTTCGTTGAGGGGTGCCGTGCGTAGTCGGGCCCTCGAGCCCTCGAATGGCTAGGCCTTCACTACCTCATAGCGTCCTTCCCATGGATCCTTTCGTTCGGATTGTGGGGTGAAGAGCATCGTGCTATCCTCGTTAGGACGAGCCCAAAGTCCTCGGTGAGCTGTTCTCGGGCATGAGTCCATTAGAAATGGTGCCCTGTACGGGTAAAAATCCGAGTGAGAACTCGTACCCCGTTCGATAGGGGTCGACTAGTGGCCCGGAGGCGCTCTCATTGTTAAGCAAGCCGTACAGCTTACTAACCACGACCATGTGGATCACCAAGGTGCCAACCTCATTCGATAGGAGTTGGTGGCTCGATGCCTCCCAGCGTAGGGATCCTTAGGTGTTCCTAGGTATGCCTCGGATATGTCCCAGGGAGCCTCGAGAGTTCGTTCTCGAGCTACTGGGACATCCCTGACTCGTGTACTCGAGGGCGGCTGTCGAACTCCGTTCGTGGAGCCAGCCTTCGCTCCCTCAAGATTTGGGGGTGGACCGGAGTCCGTTAACCATGGGTCCTTCCTGACCTCAGGTACTCGAGGGCGGCTGTCGAACCCTATGTAAGGGCCAGCCGTCGCTCCCTCAAGATTTGACGGATGGTTCGTCATCCGACGCTATCCTCAGGAGGAGGAGTCCTACCTCGTGGACCGCCGAGGGGAAAAGCAGGTGGCTGTTGTATTGAACTTGGGGACATACCTGTGCCAGAGCTCTCGAGGGAGGCTGTTGAACCCCCGGACGGGCCAGCCTTTACCCCTTTGAGGCCGTGGAACGAACTGCAGTTGGCGACCCGAGGCCCCGTCAGGCCTCGGGTACTCGAGGGGGGCTATCGAGCCCGTTTGTAGGCCGGCCTTTGTCCCCTTGAGATTTTGGGGGTGGACCGAGGTCCTAACCCGAGGTCATTTCTGGCCTCGGGTACTCGAGGGTAGCTATCGAACCCTCTTTCGAGGGCCAGCTCTCGCTGCCTCAAGATTCCTTACCCTCGAAGACGATGTTTCCGGCCGCGCGCCTTTTTAGGCGATGTCCGTTCGGCGCACAGTGGCGGTTGCTGGGCGGAGTGCGGTGCGGAGCCCGATGATGGGACAGGACGCCTTATCCTGGAGGAATATGAGGAAGGGAGTACAGGCGAATTAAATGCGGAGATTCTCTTGCCTGTTTGCCGGATCCATCCGTTGGCCTCCCGCGTATAAGTAGCGAAGGTGAGGAGTCGGGTGTTCTTTCCGCGCACTTGCCTTCCCCGCCTCCTTGCCTTCGTCTTCCTTGCCTTCTTCTCTCCGCCTCTGCCTTAGGCGTCCCGCGAGCCAGAACTCTGTGCGCGCGCGCGCGAGGAGAGAGAGAGAGAGAGAGAGAGAGAGAGAGAGAGAGAGAGAGAGAGAGAGAGAGAGAGAGAGAAAGAGAAAGATAGGGAACGTACCGTCCGCCCCTAAGTCCAAGCAAACCACCGTCCCCATGGCCAAGTTCGACCTCGTCGGCGCCGATGACTGGCCCGCCTCCTTGGTCCGTCACTCGCATCTGACGGGGTTGGTGGAGAGTGGTCTTCTCCAGCCCGTTACCACGGCAGAGAGGCCGGAGTGGATGCTTCCGCCGCGGGACCACGCCGAGCCCAACCCGCTGGAGGGGTATGTGGTGTCGTTCGAGATCTTCCACCGGGCGGCACTGGGGGCCCCACCCAGCCACTTCCTGCGTGCGCTCCTCTACTATTACGGCGTGGAGCTCCAGCACCTCACCCCCAACGGCGTCAGCCAGGCGGCGGTCTTCGCCGCGGTGTGCGAAGGCTACCTGGGGATCGAGCCCCACTGGGAGCTGTGGCTCCATATCTTCAAGGCCAACATCTTCCATGCCTCGGTCGACAGGGGTACCCACCGGAGGGTCAGGGCCGGGTGCTGCAGCATCTCCGTCAAGCGGACTAAGTGTTGGTTCCCGGCGAAGCCGTCCTCGAGCCACTCCGGATGGCACTCCGGATGGTTCTACCTGAGGAACGACGACGATCTGCTCCCAGCGTACACCGGGAGGACACTCGATGCCGAGCCCGACCGCTGGGGATATGGCGTCCCGACGGACAAGCAGGGCCGCCTCGACGGCTTGCTGGACGCGCTCCAGCGTCTGAAGGAGAAGGGGCTTACGGTGGAGATCGTCGCGTCGGCGTTCCACCGACGACGGGTCGTGCCACTGATGGCTCGACCCCTCCACATCGACGAGATGGGTCCGGGGCTCGATCTCTCGGGCTGTCGCTTCGTCGAAGAAGAACTGGCCCCGGACAGGGTGGTCAGCCGCGTCCGCCGCTTCTTCGCAGGGTCGTTCGACCCTAAGAATGTCGCGAAGATCCCCATGAAGCCGGACGAGGGCTTCTTTGAGCTGGTAAGGTCCTTTCCTCCGGTTAGAGTCATCGCGCTCGTCCCTTCCGTCCTCTCTGCCCGTGTTCTAACTGCCTCGCGTTCCGCAGGGGAATGTGTCCTACCGACCCTCGTCCCCGCCGGTGAAGGAGGACCGGCCCGCGAAGGAGGCGAATCGCCTCCGCGCGGAGAAGCAGAATGCCGACAAGGACAAAGCCAAGGCGAAGACGTCTAAGAGGGCCCGGGAGAGAGAGCTGAGAGATCAGCGGCGGACCCACCAGAGGCGGGAGGGCCTCGAGGAGGAGTTGTCGCCCTCGGAAGAGGAGGACGAGGAGGACGAGGAAGAGGAGGTGGTGAACTGGAGCGATATGGAGGAGGAGGAGACGACGCCTGAACCGGCGGCCGTTGTAACTGGTGGAGGGGAGGGGTCGACCTCGATGTCGGCCCGTTCCGTCAAAGTTGGGCCACGGGCGGAGCGCACCGTGGCTTCTCAGGAAGTCGTGCCACGGCAGACATGCTCGCAGACGTCGCGGTCCTCGTCGGGAGGTCGACCGAGCGAGCCCCCGATGCCCGCCGCCTCGAGCGCACGGGTGCCGGGCCCGTCAGCGCAGGCGGGGACCAGCAAGGGGACGAAGGTGGCACCGCCGTCTGGGGGTCGACCGAGCGAGCCCCCGACGCCCGCCGCGTCGAGCGCACGGGTGCCGGGCTTGTCGGCGCAGGTGAGGGCCAGCAAGGGGACGACGGTGGCGCCGCCGGCCCCTGCCCGGGAGACGGTGCCGAGAGCCGCCTCGACCCCCGCCCCCCAGGCGGTGGT
Source organism: Microstegium vimineum (assembly GCA_022036555.1). NCBI lineage: Eukaryota > Viridiplantae > Streptophyta > Magnoliopsida > Poales > Poaceae > Microstegium > Microstegium vimineum. The sequence goes on along the minus strand of CM039120.1, from coordinate 6,100,072 downwards.
GCTCAAGGGTTCGACCAGCCCGACGGTCACCGGGCCGAAGCGCTGGGCTCCGAGGGGGTAAGTCGCTTTCATGGAAGTTGTCTGTATTTTCTTTTTGTCGGTAATGACCCGTGCTTATCATTGCACACATGTTTCTTTTTCAGGTCGAAGCGCCCGCAGGGAGCCGCGCCCTAGCCCCTGCCAAAAAGCTGAAGGTGGGGGTTGCGGTCCATGCAGCCGCCGAGGTCGGTCCTGCCGCCCCGCCCCTTTCGACGCTTACCCCTGAGGCGGCATGGGCGGCCACGGCCCAGGAGGCGATGGTGCGGGGGAAGGCGCAGGGGGCCTCGACGCCTGCTCAGACGGCGGAGGAGGCGAGCCCGCCGGCGGTGGCCGCCGAAGCGACGGTCGTGGCGCCCGTGCGGCCGTCGGAAGAAGTCGCACCTGGCGCCCCGGGGGGCGTGGAGCTTCCGCCGACAGTGGCCGCCGAAGCGACGGTCGTGGCGCCCGTGCGGCCGTTGGAAGAAGTCGCACCTCGCGCCCCGGGGGGCTTGGAGCTTCCGCCGACGGTGGTCGCCGCCGAGGTGGTGGAGGTGGTCAGGCCTCAGGGCCCCGTGAATGAGGGGGAGGCTCGGGCTGACCCAACGTCGGGGCGATGGCCCGAGGGCCTGGCTGCACTGGAGGCTCGACTCTGGCTCGAGCGCGAGGGCACGACTGCCGCCGCGCCCGAGGGCCCCTCGACGACACCGGAGCTCGAAGCGGGGGGTCCGGTTGAGCGCGCCGAGGGAACGCCCGCGCCGGCGCAGGGCGGGATGTTGATGGAGTCCACCCCCGCCTAGGTGGACGAGATTGTGGCCGAGCTAGTGGGCCCGGCAGAAACGGCCATCGTCGCGGCTCCTCGGGCGGAGCCGGAGGTGGCTCGGCCTCCCCGCGAGGTTGGGGGGCCGTTGTCTCGAGGTAAGCCATACTTCGGCTCACTCGAGATGACGTGGGTTCGCCTTGCTGGGTATTTACTTTTTCGAGTCCTTTATCGCGCAGGACCGTCCTACTGGCCGGGATCTTCTTCTACTGGTGCCGACGGCTTGGCGGGGCCGTCGACGTCCTCGCGAGGCGGCCCAGAGGACGGGAGAGGACAGGCGGAGGAAGCCTCGCCCCTTTCCGCTTATCGAGGGGGGGGGAGAGGGCGATCTGCGTGAGGGAGTCACGGGGACGGTCGAGTAGAGGATCGCCGTTCGCAGCGTGGCTTGGGGCCAGGAGGTCCTCGAGCTGGCGGACCCTCGAGACCCCGAGCGGCTTTTCCTTACGCTCGACGACTAGGCCGAGCTCCGACGGTGGGAACACGTCGAGGAGTATCGGGCCTTGTTTGAGCACTCGGTACGTCGCGCTGCGGAGGTCGCCGTCGCGGACATATGCGAGGGAATGGAGGTGGGTTTTGTTCTCCCTTAGATTGTATTCGAATTGTCTGGTTGCCGTTTGTTGACGGTCTTCGTTTTTATCCTCGTCAGTCCCTACGGGTGAGGTCTTACGAGAAGTCCCAGTACATTCTCCGGGTACAGGGACAACTCTCGACCCTCCACGCCTCGCTGGGTAGGGCGGAAGATGAGGTCGCCCGCGCGAAGGCTGAGACGGCGGCTGTCCAGAAGGATGCCGAGTCGAAGGTCGCCCACGCGAAGGCCGGCTACGAGGCCATCCAGAAGGAAGCCTGGGCGGCCTTGCAGACGGCGCAGACGAAAGTCGACCTCGCCCTTCAGTCCTCCGTCACCGTCGGGCAGGAGGGGGATGCTGCCCTCGAGGCCAAGCGCAAGGCCGAGGAGGAGGCCGCCCGGCTGAGGGAGGAGCTGGCCCGAGCGAGCGAGAGTATCCGAGGGCTCCGGGGAGACCTCGACGCCGTCTCCCACGAGTGCGACGCGCTGGCCACCTCGGAGGAGAAGGCTCGGACCCGCGCGACCTCCCTGGGCGTGGTGGCGATGAACCATAAGAGGGCCCTTGATGACGCGGGCAAAACCATCGAGGGCCTCGAGGCCAAGGTCAAGGATCAGTCCTCCGACCTTGTCGACGTCCGCCGCCAGCTCGAGGAGACCGAGCGGGCCTACTCCACCCTGGACGTGCATGCCCAAGGTGAGTGTTTCGAGTGTTGCAGGATCTGTCCTGCCTCGACCCTTTTTCTGCTTTTTTGGGTTTTGACTGTTGCGTGCTTGTTTTGGCAGAGCTCGCGAAGGAGAATGCCCGCGCCCACAAGGACCTGGACAATCTTCAGGGCCTCCTCGGCACTGAGGCGAACCTCAACGCGACGCTTGCGGATGCCATCAACACCTTCTGCAACGACCTCTCGGTCAGGCCAGAGCCGGAGGTCGAGGGGGATGCTCGAGGGGACTCCCTGCTGCGCCGCTTCTACTCCATGACGCGGGGGGTGACGGAGAACGTCCGAGCCGCCCTGCATGTGGGCGTGAAGCGGGCCCTCGCGGTCGTCAACTCGCTCTACGACGTGGACCTCAACCTCGTTGTCGACGGGTTCGCCACCGACCCGAAGCTGACCGAGGAAGAGAACGACGCGAAGTGCCAGGAGTTGATGGATCACGCAGAGGTGCCTGGAGGCCTGCTGGCGAAACTCTTCGAACCCGAGGTGATCCCCTCGGTGGACGAGTAGCCCCTGGAAGGTGTCGACGGGTAGTCCGGGGCCTGCGAGCCATATCTGGACAAGAAGGTCCATGTAATAGTTAGGCCTTTGTACTGATACAATGCCAAGCCCCCGAGGGCTTTTTGTATATAATGCATTTTGATCGAGATGCACATAAATATTTTTGTTTTTTCGAGCTCTCCCTGCTTTTATTTGCCTAAGTCGACGCCTGTGAACTAAGTGTTGGACGCACGCTCGTATCCCTGGAAGGGGGGTGGCGAGCGGGGATACCGTAGCCCTGGGGCGTAGGTGAGTCCCTGGCTCGACGACACCCGCGACCCTTAGGGAGTTCGAGGCGCCTTTGCTTAGTTATGAAGCGTACTCGAGGGAAAGAACGAGAGGGAGAGTCGAGTTTCGAAAAAACGTTCGAGTTTTTCGGGGACTTAGGAGGGGGTGCCCCCCTGTTAGCCCCCGAGGGAGACGGGTTCGTCTCGTTATTTCTACTTCTTGAGCTCTCTCTGCTTTTCTTTGCCTAAGTCGACGCTTGTGAACTAAGTATTCGACGCACACTCGTATCCCTGGAAGGGGGGTGGCGAGCGGGGATACCGTAGCCCTGGGGCGTAGGTGGGTCCCTGGCTCGACGACACCCTCGACCCTTAGGGGGTTTGAGGCGCCTTTACCTAGTTATGAAGCGTACTCGAGGGAAAAGAACGAGAGGGAGAGTCGAGTTTCGAAAAAACGTTCGAGTTTTTCGGAGACTTAGGAGGGGGGTGCCCTCCTGTCAGCCCCCGAGGGGAGCTCGACTTTGTCCGGGCAAAGTCGAGGCTACCTTCGAGTTGCGAACGAACGCGAAATGTGTTTCGAGAACATTTTATTCATTCGAGAATTTGTACATAAATGCGAAAATGTACAAGGCCCTGGGGCCTCAGGGATAGAAGCGACGTAGCTGTTCGATGTTCCACGCGTTGGTGAAGATCTCGCCCTTCTCGTTCTTCAGTTTGTAAGTGCCGGGCTTCAGCACCTCTGCCACAATGAAGGGTCCCTCCCAAGGTGGTGTCAACTTGTGACGCCCCTTGTTTCTTTGTCGTCGGCGCAGAACGAGGTCGCCGACGTTGAGGTCCCTTTTGCGCACGTTTTTGTCGTGGTAGCGCCGCAGCGTTTGCTGGTACCAGTGCCGACTTGAAGAGGGCCATGTCACGGGCTTCCTCGAGCTAGTCGAGGGAGTCCTCTCGGGCTACCGTGTTGGCTTGCTCGCTGTAGGCTTTTAGTCGAGGGGACCCGTACTCGAGGTCGGTGGGGAGGACGGCCTCGGACCCGTAGACCAAGAAGAACGGAGAGAACCCCGTGGCTCGACTTGGTGTCGTTCGGAGACTCCATAGCACAGCGGGCAGCTCATCGACCCACCTCCTGCCATGCCTGTTCAACCAATCGAAGATCCTTGGCTTGAGGCCTTGCAAAACCATACCATTGGCACGCTCGACCTGACCGTTAGTTCGAGGGTGGGCAACTGCGGACCAATTCACCCTGATGTGGTGATGGTCACAGAAGTCCAGGAACTTTTGGCCGGTGAACTGCGTGCCATTGTTGGTGATGATGACGTTGGGGACCCCGAAGCGGTGGATGATGTCGGTGAAGAATAGCACGGCTTGTCGAGACTGGATATTGGCGATGGGTCGAGCCTCGATCCACTTCGAGAACTTGTCGATAACCACGAGAAGGTGAGTGTGCCCACCCTTGGTTCTTTTCAGGGGGCCGACCATGTCGAGCCCCCATACTGCGAACGGCCAAGTTATGGGTATCATCTGAAGAGCTTGGGCGGGTAGGTGGGTCTGCCTGGCGTAGAATTGGCATCCCTGGCAGGATGGAACGAGTTTGGTGGCGTCGTTGACAGCCGTCGGCCAGTAGAAGCCCTGTCGAAAGGCACTTCCTACCAGCGTTCTCGGCGCCGCGTGGTGACCACAAGCCCCCAAGTGTAGATCTTTTAGCAATGCCCTCCCCTCCTCGAGGGTGAGGTAGCATTGAAGTACACCCGACGGGCTACGTCGATATAGCTCGCGGCCGTCCCCATACAAGACGTAGGTTTTGGCGCGTCGAGCTACACGACGGGCTTCCGTGCGGTCTTCCGGGAGTTCGCCTCGCGTCAGGTACTCGAGGTAAGGCGTGCGCCGATCCGTCGGAGGGGTTGGCGCTGCGACAGTCCCGTCGATTTCCATGACCTCTCCCCCACTCGAGGGGGGATCGGTCGAGGGGGGGGTGCATCGACCCCTTGCTCGAGGGTGGGAGTCCCCGAGTCCAGGTCGACGGATGGCGTGTGCAGATCCCACGAGAAGATGTCGGGAGGGACCGTGCCTCGAGTAGACGCGATTTTGGCCAGCTCGTCGGCAGCTTCGTTGTACCGACGGGCTACGTGGTTGAGCTCGAGGCCGTAGAACTTGTCCTCGAGCCTTCGGACCTCCTTGCAGTAGGCTTCCATCTTAGGGTCGTGGCAGCTCGAGTCTTTCATCACTTGGTCGATCACCAACTGAGAGTCCCCTCGCACGTTGTGGCGTCGAACCCCGAGCTCGATGGCGATGCGCAGGCCGCTGACGAGGCCTCGTACTCGGTGACGTTGTTGGAGGCGGGGAAGTGGAGGCGGATGACATAGCGCATATGGACCCCTGAGGGTGATATGAATAGCAATCCGGCGCCTGCTCCCGTCTTCATCAACGACCCATCGAAGTACATGGTCCAGAGCTCGCTCTTAACCTGCGCTGGGGGTAGTTGGGTGTCGGTCCATTCTGCAACGAAATCTGCCAGTACCTGAGACTTGATAGCCTTCCAAGGGGCGTAGGAGAGGGTCTCCCCCATGAGCTCGACGGACCACTTGGCGATCCTTCCCGATGCCTCCCGGTTCTGGATTATCTCTCCGAGGGGGAAAGATGAAACCACAGTGACCGGATGGCCCAGGAAATAGTGTTTGAGCTTACGCCGAGTGAGGATGACCGCGTACAACAGCTTCTGGATGTGGGGGTACCTCGTCTTGGTCTCGGAAAGGACCTCACTCACGAAGTAGACAGGCCTCTGAACCGGCAGGGCGTGTCCTTCCTCCTCCCTCTCGACTACTATGACCGCGCTGACTACCTGGGTAGTTGTTGCGACATAGAGCAAGAGGGGCTCGGCCGGGCTCGGGGGGACCAAGACCGGGGGCGAAGTGAGCAAGGCCTTGAGCCTCGAGAGCGATCCCTCGGCTTCGGTGGTCCACGCGAAGTGTTCCGTCTTCTTCAGGAGTCGGTAAAGGGGTAGGGCCTTCTCTCCGAGCCTCGAGATGAAGCGACTGAGGGCGGCGAGGCACCCAGTAACCCTTTGCACGCTCTTGAGGTCATTGATCGGGCCCATCCTCGTGATGGCGGTTACCTTCTCGGGATTGGCCTCGATGCCGCGCTGGGAAACTATGTACCCTAAGAGCATGCCTCGAGGGACCCCGAAGACACCACTTCTCAGGATTTAGTTTTATGCGATTAGCCCTGAGGCACCCAAACGTGATCTCGAGGTCTCCGACCAGGTTTCCGACGGTTCTGGACTTGACCACGATGTCATCGACATAGGCCTCGACGGTCGGCCCAATGTGTTTCCCGAAGACATGGAGCATGCATCGCTGGTAGGTGGCACCGGCGTTCCGCAAGCCGAAGGGCATAGTGAGGTAGCAAAACATGCCGAAGGGAGTGATGAAGGAGGTCGCGAGCTGATCGGACTCCTTCATCTTTATTTGGTGGTAGCCGGAATACGCATCAAGGAAGCAAAGGGTTTCACATCCCGAAGTGGAATCTACTATTTGATCGATTCGTGGTAAAGGAAAAGGAACTTTAGGACATGCTTTATTTAAACTGGTGTAGTCTACACACATCCTATCCTTCCCATTCTTTTTCTTTACAAGCACGGGATTAGCTAACCATTCGGGATGATGCACCTCCTCGATGAATTCGGCCTTCAAAAGTTTGTCGACCTCCTCCCCGATGATCCTGCGCTTCTCCTCGTCGAGGCGGCGCAGGCGTTGCTTCACCAGTTTGGACCTGGCTCGGATGTCCAAGGAGTGCTCGGCGACCTCCCTCGGAATGCCCGGCATGTCCGAGGGACTCCATGCGAATACGTCGGCATTCGCACGGAGAAAGTCGACGAGCACTGCTTCCTATTTGGGCTCGAGGGTGGCGCTGATCGTCAGCGCCTTCCCATCCGCGAGGCCGGGGTCGAGCGGGACGGTCTTTGTGTCTTCCGCTGGCTTGAAGTTGCCAGCGTGGCGCTTGGGGTCGGGGATCTCTCCGGACAAGTCGTCGAGGGCCGCGAGGATAGCCGAATCCTCACGGGCCTCGGCTTTTTCCACGCACTCGACGTCGCAGTCGTATGCGTGCTCGTAGGAGGTGTCGACGGTGATGACCCCCGAGGGCCCCGACATCTTGAGCTTGAGGTAGGTGTAGTTCGGGACCGCCATGAACTTGGCGTATCCCGGTCTACCGATGATAGCGTGGTAGGTGCCTCGCCACGCGACCACCTCGAAGGTCAGCTCTTCCTTTCGGAAGTTCGAGGGGACGCCGAAACAGACCGGCAGCTTGATGCGGCCGATCGGGAGTGCCTTCTTCCCCGGGACGATCCCGTGGAATCCCCCCGCGCTGGGCAGGAGCATGGTCCTCGGGACCCCCAGGAGGTCGAGGGTCTCAGCGTAGATGATGTTGAGGCTGCTCCCCCCGTCCATGAGCACCTTGGTGAGGCGGGTGTTGAGGATGATCGGGTCGACGACGAGTGGGTAAGCCCCCGCGTTGGGGATGTGCTCGGGGTGGTCGTCCTGATCGAAGGTGATCGGCGTATGGGACCAGTCGAGGTACCGCGGAGCCCGGGCTCGAACGGAAAAAACTTCTCGACGCTCCCTCTTGCGCTGGCACGTGGTGAGGCGAGTCGAGGGTCCCCTGTAAATCATGTAGCAGTCGTGGATTTCGGGGAAGCCTCCTTTTTTGACATCACCCCTGACGTGGGCGTCATAGGGCGGGTCGTCCTTGCCGTCATCTCTCCTGAGGCCAGGAGGGACGAAGTGCCTTCGGAGCATACGGCAGTCCTCGAGGCGGTGGTTGGCCGGCCCCATATGATAGGGGCAAGGCTCTTTCAGCATCTTATCGAAGACGCCACCGTCGGGAGGGGGCCCTCGAGGCTTCCGCTTGTCCGCCGCAGCGACAAGGTCATCGGGCTCGTCGTCGTGCTCGACGTTGCGTCGGCCCGGTTGGTTTTTTTCTTCTTCTTCCGGCCGCCGTTGCCATCGTTGTTCCTTCTGGGCCCATTGTTTCTCTTGGGCCCATTGTTTCTCTTGGGCCCATCGTTCGAGCCCCCGGGCTCCTCCGCCTTGCCCTTCCCCTTCCCTGGGGGAATCTGGAAGAATGCGCCAACGGCCTCTTCACCAGCTGCGTAGTTGGCGATGACGTCCATGAGCTCGTTGGCGGTCTTGGGGGTGTTTCGCCCCAGCTCTCGCACCAACTCCCTGCAGGTTGTCCCGGCGATGAATGCCGTGATGACCTCGTGGTCGGAGATATGGGTCAGTGCGGTGCGCTGCTTCGAGAATCGGCGGGTGAAGGCGCGGAGGGTCTCTCCTGACTTCTGTTTGCAGCTGCGAAGGTCCCAGGGGTTGCCCGGCCGCTCGTAGGTGCCCTTGAAGTTGCCCTCGAAGATCCAGACCAGGTCGGACCAGTCCTGGATCAAGTCCGGGGGTAGCTCCTCGAGCCATCTTCGAGCGGTGTCGGAGAGGAACAATGGGAGTTGCCGGATGATGATGAGGTCATTGTTGGCTCCACCCAGCTGGCATGCTAGCCTGAAGTCGGCAAGCCAGAGCTCTGGCTTGGTTTCGCCGTTGTACTTGACCAGGCTGGTGGGTGGTCGGAAACGTACGGGCAGGGAGGCCCGCCGGATGGTTCTTTCGAAGACTCGGGGCCCCGGCGGCTCCGGAGACCGACATCGGTCTTCGTCGCTGTCGTAGCGCCCACCTCGGTGAGCGCTGTAGCCTCGAGCCTCGGCGTCGCCGTACCGACGTCGCTTGTTTACCCGAGGGGGGAGGTCGTCGACGAGGCGTTCCTGGACCGGTCGTCGCTCGACCTGGCCCTGGGGCGCCTTGTTCTGGTGGACAGAGACCTCCCGATTCTGTCGAGGGGGCGCTGCTTGTCGCTCAGAGGCAGCCCCTCGACGCCTCGAGGCTGAGCTCTCCGCCTGCTGCACGGCCGCAGTTTGGAGAAGCCCCTGGATTTCGTCCCTGATACGCCGTGCCTAGGGGGTTGATGGCGCCGGCATGTCGCGGAGCAGCATCGCGGCTGCTACGACATTTTGGCTGGCGCGGTTGAAGACTCGAGGTTCGGCGTTCCCCTCCTCGACGATCTGCCGGTGGACTTCCCGAGCCCGCTCGCGAGCTCCTCCACCCTGAGGACGCCCTCGATCCCGCTCGAGGGCGTGTTCGAGCTGCCGAAGACGCAGACGCTCCTCCTCGAGCTTGCCGAGAAGCTCCCGGACCTGTGTAATCTGGACGTCGGGGGGTGGATCGGCTCTATCAGGACTTGGGGGGATGGCATCTCGAGCTGGCGTGACGTTGGTCCCCCTTCCTTCTTCGGTGGCCGCGGTGTCATCGACATCCTCCAGAGGATCGACTTGCTCATCGAGGTGCTCATCGAGGTGGAAGCACTCCCGGGTGGAGTCGCAACTCTCGTCGGGAGAGTCCGAGTCGGTGTCTGTGTGGTAGAAGGGAGGGAAGGGTCTACCCGTTTCTTCCTCCTCCAGGCGCCGCCGTAACGTGCCCCACGTACGGGGCAGCTCTGGCTCGCCCGGTGAAGAGGTGGTGACGGGGTCGGCCGTCGCCCACGACGGAGTCCATGGAGATTCGTCGTATGTATGCATCCGCAGCCCTGCGAAAGCAGAGTAGAGTCCGGCACTGTTGCGGAGCCCGTATGGGAACGGGTCACGTGGTGGTGACGGGACCGAGGGTGTCGGAGAGGCCACGGGAGCCTCCGGGGACGACGACGCGGCAGAGCCGAAGTCCCGCTCGGGGAGACGCCCACCCTCGGCCCACAAGCGTGGGTCAAGCGGACCCCTAGGAGAAGGGGCCGTGTTGCCAACTGGGACTGGGGGAACGGCATCCGGCGCCTCAGAGCTCGCACGACGGCGAGCGCGTCGGAGCCGCTTGCGCCTCCTCCTGATCGCAGGCCAGAGACGCAAGCGGAGGGACCGTCGCCTGACCCTTGCTGGCTCCGGCGCAGCGGAGCTGCTGACGTCTAGGCCACGGGCGGAGGGAAAGACTATGAGGTCGCCCTGGTCCGTAGAAACGAACCCTAGACTGCCGAACCAGATGACGGTGGTGAACGGGAACGGTGGGATGGTAGAATCCATCTGAGAGAGTAGTTCGGAGTTGATCGACACGCGAATCCCCTACCTGGCGCGCCAACTGTCGGTGTTATGACCCGGGGGTCAAGACCACCAACGAGTAAATTTGTATATCGCGTGCTCCCTCTCTCAGACGTGATGCAATATGGACACAAGGTTTATCCTGGTTCGGGCAAAGGAGGCCCTACGTCCAGCGGGGGGAGGATGACTTGTATTATCTCGCACCCAAAGTGTGCTCGTACAGGGGGGGTACAAGCTGTGTTACACGGGGTTTGCCACCCGAGGGGTCGATCGAGTGGCGGTGTGTGTGTGTGCGTGGAGTGTCAGAGTCTGAATTGAGGTCCCGGAGGTTTCAGGCTCTGGCCGTCCAAAAGGAAGGAGCTCCAGAAGCAGAAGAAGAAGAAGAAGCCGATCCCCCTCTTCTACCTCGGCGTCCCCTTTTATAGACCAAGGGGAGGTCCGAGGGTACAGGGTCCTAACAGTGGTAGTATGGGTAGCGTATCCGCGGCACAGTGTTGGCGGAGAGGCGTTGAGCACTGTGGCGGCATGGCCTTCCCGTCCTTCTGGCGTCCCCGATCGTGGCGGTAGTAGAAGTCGTCGCAGTGCAGTGTCCGCAGGCGGGCACGAGTCCCACAGCTGAAGCGGGACGGGGCGGATGGGACGGCTTCCGTACTGGAGTTGTTGGAGAGAGGGGTCGACCCCCCCCCGGTCGAGGGGGGGGGTCGAGCCCTGCGTGGCTCTGTTGCATTCCCGAAATCGTCGTCGAGGGTCGCACTGTTCACTTTCCGAGGGGTACTGTTGGAGTCCGTACTTGCGTAGTGGCGACAGTGGTGGCACAGTTGACAGGAATCGGGGACTTGACGGGGAGTTGGCGGATTTGACAGCGGACGCGGGCGCCCATGTCGTTAGGTGGGTTCACTTTAACCCATGCCGGGAGCAGTTGGGTTAATCGAGCCCCTCGTTCGGGGGTCGTCCGCTCGACCCATGGTCGAGGTAGAGGTCGAGACGTCGACGGGGTCAGAGCAGAGACGGGGTCGGAGAGGTCGAGGTAGAGGTCGGGGGGTCGATCGTTCGACCCCTCGTCCGTCCTTCGTTCGTCGAGGTGGAGCCGGGGGGTCGTTCGCTCGCCCCCTCGGTCCGTCGTCGAGGTGGAGCCGGGGGGTCGTTCGCTCGCCCCCTCGGTCCGTCATTTTTTCGTCGAGGTGGGCCGGCCCGCGACTCGTCGCCACAGCCGGTGTAGGAGGGCCTTCGAGTGATGGGCCGCGCCTTACCGGGTAGTGGGTTGGTCCCTGTCTTAAAAATGATTGCTGTGTTTAGCGTTAATTTATCGAAGGGTTTAGGGTACCCCTTACCTTCGTACTCGACACCAACCTCTCTCCCAGGGCCTACAACATGTATGCGAACAAGCCGCAAGAACCAACCCTAGCTGTTTTTGTTCTCCCTCTCTACCAAAGCGAATGCTAATGGAACCAATGCATTGTCCGCATCACAACCAATGGCTATCAACATTGTGCCCATGTACTTGCCAAGAAGAAAAGTACCATCAATGGACAACACAGGACGACAATGCCTAAAGGCTTGGACACACTGAGAAAAGTACCATAATGCACGAAAGAATATCTCTCTGTCGTCCTTCCATTCATTTGGTTTTGGGATGTACTCGTAATGCATGCCCGGATTAGCTACCTTGATTGCATTGAACAATGCAGGCAACTTCTCATACCCCTCCTCCCAATCACCATATATCATCTTCCAGGCACGTTGCTTTGCCCTCCATGCTTTGCCATAGCTCACCTCATACTGAAAATGCTTCTCAGCTAGGTCCATGAGCGCCTTCACTCTCAAATTAGGCTGTTTCTGCAGTGTTGTGTAAAATTTTCTAGCAATAAGGGTAGAGGTCAACTGTTGATGCTTCTCTTTTAGATCCGTCGTTGCACAAGTATGTGGACCTACAATTTTGGTGATCTTAAACTTTTCACTATCCTTCTGTTTCCTCGCGCATACCCTCCAATTGCAATCAGTTTTCTGACATACCACTGTGTAACGACGCTCCACATAAGAATGCTGCACCTTGAACGGCCTTTTACGTTTCACAGAATACTCCTGTAACCACCTTCTCAATGTTGGCAAGTCCTTGAAAATCATGCCTTGAAAATTTCTTTGCTTTCCCCATCATCAGGGGCCTCTAGCAACTCTTCTTCTCTTGCTACTGCATAAGCACCATGAGAGTGTTTGAGATCGCTAAATTCATGCACTAGTGGATCAATATCGGAACAACACTGCCTCATGAGCTTAATCTCTTGTTCACTCAATGCAGCCACAGGACGTTCATCATCGGAACGAACAGCTCTTGCGGTCCCATAAGGCTCCTCTCCTTCATCAATATGAACATCAACACTATTAGATGTGAAGCTTGTATGCACCACAGTGGATGATGAAGGCACACGATGACAACCAACAGTATCAGGAATGTCTCCTACATTTAAATGAGGATGTCATCATTGGAATAACATATTACAAGGGTGGATAAGAAAAGGTAAAGTGTTACTATAACACTTACTTGGATGATTTTGGGTCAAAGGGATCTCCTGAGGGGCCGTAGCAACATAAGGTGCAACAACATAAGAGCATATTCCAACCTCATTTGGAGCGGATTGCGCATCGGGCACCACAACCACATCTTCCACATGCACCTCTGGATTGTGTAACGGAGGATCACATGTTAATGGATCGTATTGTGCTGGTGACAAGCCATAAGGGGATGAATGCCCAATAGGGGATGAATGGCCAAGAGGAGTTGGCTCATTAGAGAGCTTCCGCACAATCAAATCCAAACATTGAAATTAACTCTTCATCACAGTATTGACATATGTCTCCCATTGAGCCTCTGATGAGATTGGGACCAACCGCCTAAATATTTGGCCTGATTTACCATGGTGAACTACTCCCTCAACTGATATGACATTTTCAATGGAATTACAATGAAGCTCATCACGAGCCCTAGCAAACAACTCCAAAAAAAGCGGCCGCTCATCGAACATCAAAGGCACCCTTTGCATTCCAACTAAGGTGATATTACCAAAACCATCTTCCGCTTCCTCCACTCTTCCTCCATGATACAGGGGCACTAGGTTATCCATCTAGTTGATATGCACAACACGAAAGTTCTTATTATGGGTAAACTAAATTATCAATGACCTAACTATACATATATATATATATATACATATATCTATTTAGCTATAAATTTAGCAAACTAACTATCTATCTATCTATCTATTTGTCTATCCATCTATTTAGCATACTATATATATATATATATATATATATATATATATATATATATATATATATATATATATATATATATATATATAGTTAGTTACAAACCTAACTATACACACACACACATATATATATATATATATATTTAGTTACAAATTTAACAAACTAACTATCTATCTATGATAAGTTAACTACCTATTTATCTATCTATCATCTAAATTTGTAACTAAAATTTCGAACTACAATTGCTAACTAAAAACACTAAAAAAAATTACCTAAAAAAAACGGATGGCGGCGGACGGCGGCGGACGGCGACGGTGGTGGCGGCGGACGGCTCGGCGCCGAGACAGAGAGCGAGAGACAGAGAGCGAGAGACTGAGCGTGCGTCGAGCTCGGCGCCGCGGGCTATATCCTAGCGTGGCGTCGAGCTCGGCGCCGTGCCCTATGGCGCCGAGCCCCCAGCCACGTCACTGCCACGCTGGATGCGGGCTAAAAGCTCGGCGCCGTGGGGCACGGCGCCGAGCCCCTGGGTCCATTTCCGCAATTAGTTCCTCCAGGGGTCCAAACGTGAAAAAAATTCAAAAAAATGGCTAGATTGTAAAAATTTGGGTTGCGCGTGCTTATCACCCCGCCTACGCGACACATCTGCTAATGAATGAGCTGTTTTCCTTTTGAACCCACCGTAGATTTTACCAACCGGTGCTAAATGTTCTGGACCTTTAGCCACCAACCGAGACTCTTTAGTCCCGGTTGGTGTTACCAACCGAGACTAATGTCTATTAAACCCGGACAAAAAAATAACCAAGATTATTGTATATTTCGAGCATCGACGAAAGGTCTGTTTTGTAGTCCTGCTTGATCAGCTCGCTCGGTGGCTCAAATGTGCGTGCGTCGGTGCGTGTGCCGATCGGATCTCGATCGATCGATGATGCGCGCGGCTGGGCGCACCGCGCGCGCAAGCGGCAGATGCCAGCAGCAGCAGGGGGCCAGCTAATGATCGAATCGAACGCGCGCGTTTTGGGTGCTCATGCATATATAGAGCTATGCAATGAGCAATTCCCGATCTGAAATTGTACATATTAGACCCACCAGTGGTCTAATAGTATACCAGCCGTAAGCAGCCTGACCGTGCATATGGCAGCTACGCCGGCCCTTGTGCTGCTTTCGCGTGCAAACGTCGTGCGAGTTAATTAAAAAAAAAAAGACCTGCTGGCTGGTGTGTGCTTCACGCCACGCCGTGTCTTATTTGTGTGGCCATTGAAGGACGGTTGAAACAAGGAAGACGGACCAGGCATTAACGTGTGCTTGCTCTATTTTTGTGTGCTCCACACGATGCACGTACGCATTCAGATATAGTATTGTGTGTTTGACTAGAGTGCTTACACATATATAGTTGCACTATGTAGTCGATCTGTATAACGTACTAAAGGCACAAAACAGAAAGTTTAATTTGTTGGGTTATTAGTAGACGTTGCGCATTGATCTGATTCTGATCTGCTTCTGGTCGATGCATGCCTCTCGGGTCGGTCAACATAGCGACCGATCACCGGCAGGCGAGGCGATTCCATGCATGCGAGCAAAACGTACTGCTGCGCTGCTGCAGCGCGCAGAAGTGACACGTACGTACGTATGTCTGGCACGCGCTCAAGGCCAAGGAGGAGTCGTCTGCTGGCAGTGCACAGACAGACGTGACGCGTAGTACAGCCTGACCCGATGCCGCGATGCAGACGGCCCGGCCGGCACAAGCTAGGCGCTAGCTAGCTCCTCCGTTTCAATCTATAATTCGTTTGACTTTTTTAGTCTTAACTTTGACTACTCGTCTTATTTAAAAAAATTATACAAACATAGTCAAATTTAAGTCATTTATGTAGACTATTTATTAAATAAGTAAAGAAAAAAAATATTTTGCATAAAATTTTGAATAAGACGAGTGGTCAAACTTAGGTTGAAAAAGTCAAACGAACTATAATTTGAAACGGATTAAGTAATTAACAGTTTGGATGAAGTCTCTGAACGGGCCGGAACCCAACCCAGAGATATGGACACGTCACCGGTGACGAGACCTCAACCTCTTCAGCGACGCGGTGCCCGTGGACTCGGACCATGCATGGCCGCGCGCTCCACGCATCCAGGTAGGTTGCAAGGGGCACCACCGAGAATACGGGCCGATCGGATCGCACCGCGCATGCAAGCATCAGAAGATGCTAGCCAGCAGTTTTTTTTAGATTTTTTTTTAGATTACACAGTACAACACAGACGACGTCATCTACCACTTAATGCATAGCACCGGAAAACCTAGAATAAATAAATTCAAAATAAAGTGTCGCACCCAGGATTTGAACCCTGAGTAGAAGCCCCTAAATCAATGGTCTTTGCCATTACGCTGCGAACCACAAATCGAACGCGTTTTAGTTGGTGCTCATCGTCATGCAAATTCTACATAGCCTTCACAACATTATTGGAATGGCACTATGGCTACGCAACCGCCATATAACCTTCACAAGACGTGTTCCACTGACCAATGGGCCGGTCCAACAAACATCAGGCCCATCCCAAAGGCCGAAGCAATCCCCAAAGCATAACGGATTGCCTAATTAACAAGTTGTCCCCCGAAGTCAGCCTCCCATCTTCTATTATTGTCGGATTTTTGTCAGCCACTCCTTTGCCGCCTTCTTCGCCTTCCGCCTGTCCGTCCCGACGCGCGCGGTGCCGGGGGTGCTGGCCCGGAACAGAGTTGGCCGCCCAGCCGGTGCACACCCAACTGACCCAAGCAGCTAGCCCTGACTGCTAGCTCGACCCCGGCCGGTCGGCTTGCTGCAGCGCACCATATGCATATCTTCGACTTCAAGTCGCGCGCTCAATCGCGCCTATAAAAGGAGGGAGGCAGCAGATACTCAGGCAGTTCTCGCTAAACCCACTCGATCTCTTCCTCCCAGCACGTTCTCGCGCTAGCAGGCGTGGTGGCACTGCTGGCGCCAGCCGCCGGCCGCGCCGTGAAGTTCACCGCCGCGTACCTCGAGTCGGACACATCCCCCTGTGTCTCGGGGCGGAGATATCCCCCCTCATATCTACCGTTCGTTTTCGGCAAAGATTCGATCTTATCCGTCCGATCTCGACGAAGCTTCTTCAACACGATTGGACACGCATCTTGGAGCAAAACACGCGGTGCATGGGAGGGCCCCGAGACACCGAGACATTTGGCCTCTACGAGAGGTGGGGCGAGCGCTACCCGTGTCCGTGTAGCGGCGCGCGACCCGGCGGAGAAGCTCCGCTGGTTCGACTCCTTCAAGCGGACGGCGCGTCGCGTCGCGTCCCGTGCTCGTGTCGCGGGCGACGCGGCGGCGCCTCCTTGCCTGAACGGCTTCGCCGACCTGAGCGCCGACGAGCTCCACGCCTACAAGCGGCGCATGACGTCGACCGCGGCGGAGCGGCGGCGGAGGCGCGCCCCCTCCTGCCGCTGCCACCCTACATCGACTGGCGTGACAAGTCGTGCGCCGACGAGCCCTGCCTGGGTCCCGTCATGGGTTCCTGCTGGGCGTTCGCCGCCACCGGCGCCCTGGAGACTCACACGGCCATCCGAGGGGCGGCCAACAAGGTGAAGTCGGTGCCGCTGTCCCAGCAGGAGCTCCTCGACTGCGACGCCGAGAGCGAGCGTTGCGCCGGCGGAGAGGCCGTCAGCGCGTTCAACTATGTCAGCAAGAACGGGCTGGATGGCCTCCTCTTCCTCCTATCCCTACACGGCGGTGAACGGTACCTGCCACGCCGGCGGCATACCGCGGGCGGACCTCATCTTCAGAGGATTCGAGCAGACTCCGGCCGACGACGAGTACGCGCTCGTTTCAGCAGTTATCGACGGGCCGGTCGTCGTCTCCATTGCAGTCGGCGACAACAACACCGACTTCTGGGATTACGAGGGGGGGATTCTACACCAAGCAGTGCGGAGGAGTCGACATCGACAACGACCATGAGCTCCTCCTTGTCGGCTATAACACCCACGGGTACATTCTCAAGAACTCGTATGGCGAGGACTGGGGCGATCAGGGGTATCTCATCCTCCCGCGCCCAGATACGAGGTGCGGCATGCTCAGGGAGGGAGGCTCCTACCCGAACATCGGAGTCTGATGTCATGACCCGGGCCTGGATAACAAGAGTAGCAGTAGTACGTCTGAGTATGGGCCTGCGAGCCATTTGCGATTGGGCCTGGCCCATGTACTGATGAACATATAAGTCTCGTTGTGTTCCCTATGAGAGGTATCGATGAATTGAACTCGTGAACTTGTGTTCTACCTCTGTTATTTCTTCCTGTTCTTGCTAATCCCCGCCCAATTCTTCAAATTCATCCCAATTTCCTGCTTCCTGCTTTCTGACACCTGTTCTTGCTAATCCCCGCCCAATTCTTCAAATTCATCCCAATTTCCTGCTATCCTGCTTTCTGACAGTTGTTTTTTATGGCATCTCTATCGCGCGCGAGGGGGGGGGGGGGGGGGGGGGGGGGATTGACCACGTCCACTTTTTTTTTCCATGAAAGAGCAGGTTAACTATAAACCTTTTATATATAGTCACATAGTCGGTCCGAGATTTGATACAGAAAACAACTTTCCATTTGATTGACACATTTGCTATTGGAATATATAAAATTTAGAATCAGAACAATACATTCATGGAAACTGATCTTCCATTTGATTGGCACAATTTTGTTATAATATCCAATTTCATAAATCGATTAAATTGACTACAAATGCACTTTCAGACTTTGCATTAAGGTAATTAATTAATGAGCGCAAGTCATTCCAGTCAAAAATAAATGTTGAGTGGGAATGTGAATAGCTATACAAACAATGATTAAAAGCATAAATTTAATTTATTCTCCATCCATTTCATGACAGCCTTGTCCTCATGGTAGATTGGTACTCAATTTCAGTATCTATTGACCCATGCGAAGACAATGACCTTTTTAGATGACAAGGCGACCTTACAAGATACAAAATGTTGAACAAATATACAATTAGACAAGTGTTTATGAAACTTATAGCTACAAAATTGTGACCTACATGTGAGAAACAGGCACATTATGACCTCGTTTCTATTTCTGCTTGTGTTCACTAATGAGGTTTTGCTTCTGATCCACTGTACTCCCTTGCCTGCAATATGAACATCCAACTGATAAGTGGTTAGCATCACTGACCTTCAGACTTCAGTTTCCTAGTAAATTTAGTCAACCGGCTAACTAGAGATGGTTACAACAAAAGTAGCAAAGGTAGTCTCACAGTAACAGGGATGCAGACGAATTTATTGTTGCAGTGTGTAGGTGCAGGTGCAGGACATCATCCAAACTAGCCCTACACAACCCACCTCCCCCTCCCCATTTTGCTGCATGGAGATATGCAAATGGCCGCAATTAAACGGCCACACCGCGCGTGTCAGAAATTCTTATGATAAAACTAGGATCTCAATTCCAATCAATAAATATCGCTGCATCAGTGTAGAGACTGAATTGAAACATTACGTATTCTGCCAACATATATGTGTATTCTGATGAGCACTCAAGCAATGAGTTTCAATGTTTCACCACAATTCCACTATTATAAATAAAACCAATGTCCGCTGCACAAAATATGAAGCAAAGGGAATTGCTACATAGAATGACAATAAATAAGAAAATGATTTTAAATGCACCTTGGCAGAAACAGTGAAGCAACCCATATACCTAAAAATAAAAATTATATACACATATCTGCTATGTATGTATATCATCTCTTTCCAATCTACATTTTCTCTACCATTTCAGTCAGCAATTCCTCTTTGTATGGCTCCACTAAAAGTAATTGAAGAGACAGGTACATAATACCCTAAACGTAGCAGGTTTGTCTATGACCGTATTATGCAAAAGGTATTATGAAAAGAACAGGAATAACTTTTGGGACAGCACTGAAAACCATGTGAAATTAAACAAGGCATACCATTTGCAGTAGCCTAACCCTCTGTCCATGCAATTGGATTTACAAACGGAGGTGCCTGAGGTCCCTGTGCATTATCATCAGCTTTGGAGCCTGTCCCTCCGTCCTACACTGCCACACATCAGTAGGACCGTCACGATTCACGGCATTTATTCTCAACCATGAGTTTGAATAACGACCCAAAGTTATTGTTTACAATTGAGATGAAAAGTGAATATGTTGATATCTGGTTCAATATATGTGACGCAAAAAGAGTTGAAGTATTAGTCCCTTAAATTTGCTAGTAAAGTCCACAAATTAAATTAGACAGCAATTCTTTCAAACAGGCGCATGACAAAAAAAATTACCATTGCATGAGAGAGGCGCCAAAGAGCAGAAAACACCCCACCCATGATAAACAACAATCTTTATCATAGGTTGGAAATGGCTACATTTTCATCTCAAATTTACAATATTATATTAGCAACATCCCTTATTCTAAAATTCTCCAGCAACAAACACAGGTGATGTTCAGATCCACATGTGTGCTTCATCTCCAGGAACAGCGCTACCTCCAGACTCTGTTTGTTTCAGTTCTGCTTCGGTAGCAACGCACTGGCAAACCTATATAATAGAACAAGTAAAAAGTAGCGAATGAGAATATGTATAACTGGTACCAATAGGATTAAGAAACATCCACACTAGATTCAGATTTACGATGTTTCCAAGACCAACAGGCTATTTAGCATCATGTGAAACGACAGAAGATGGTGAGATCATCCATTATATTAGAGAAAAACGGGTAATGGATCCACCACAACAGCTTATCAAGTATTAGCACACTATATTATATTTTTCTCCTATTCAGCTAATCTTATCTCAGTCCAAATGACGAGAATCTTTAATGTCTGTCCATGTTTGATCAAAGGAATATGTTTTTTTTCTATAACACACATTGATCATAAAACCAAACCCTTGTTTCTCTTCCATGCTGTACTCCAGTTGGTAATCACAACTATACAACTTTGGGTAAAGCCATGTAGAAATTCTCAGTTACCATATACTACACTATTAGTAGTAATACAAATTGAACTGCTAGGTTAATCAATCGTATCCAAAGAGGTCAACAAAAAACTTCACATACTTGTAGTTAGCTCTAGAATATTGTTCCCATGTCTACAGACCAAGGCACTACTCATGAGATCTTTGCAGTTGCACATACGAAGCCATTGGTACACCATTGAAATATGTGTTTAGTCTCATGATCTGCAGGCGGAAGGCATTCCCTACTTGTGTTCATATGGATATATATATGGATACCGAAAGAAACCAGTGCAGTTACATTGAACAAACAAAGAATCCATAATTAGAGGACTAATGTACGTGGGGGCGCGAAACAAAATCCATAATCCCCCTTTGATGCAAATGGTAATCAACTACATGTAAAGAAATAACAATAACAATAAAGGAAAAAAAACAGCTAGCAACAAGATTATTACCTGGTACCGAATCAGCCTCTCATGGTCGGGGCCCGCGTGGGTGACGGCTTGGCACCTGGCGCTCAGGTCTCGGTCCTCCATCTCCGGGTAGCAGCGTTCCCGGACCTCCTCGTTGGTGAGGTTGCCGGACCCGGTACCCGCGCTGGATCTCCTCCGCGGCGCGGGCGCTGAGACCGTTGAGGCCAAATGTGGTCACCCCGGCGGCCCTGGACCGGGCGACGCGGCGGCGGCTCTCCTTGAACACCGCGTACCGGCACTCCTCTTCGCCGGCGTATCTAAAGGCACTCCTCTTCCTGTACTTAGCCTTCCACTCCACGAACATCCGGCGGCTCTCCTGCTCATACGTCTCCGCGTCCGGCGGCAACACCAGCAGCGATACCAGCAGGCCGCCGTCGCCGTCGCCGCCGCCGCCGCCGCCGCGAGAGCAACCGTGGAGACCCGCCCCATCTGTTCCTGTCGCCGCCGCCGACGACGAGGGTGGGGTTTTGTGATTTGAAAAATTTCAATTTTCCTCCGTGAACTTTCGCCCGCGTCCGTTTTTCCTCCATGAATTAGAAAATCAGAAATATTTCCTCCTTCAACTCTGAAAACCGTTCGTTTTACCTCCCTGAGTGGTTTTGCACAGTGATTTTGTATTTTTTCTTTTTTTATTTATTTCGATGAAATCTTTGAAAAATCGTATTAAATCATAGAAAAATCATAAAATGGAAATTCCAATTTTGTTAGACTCCACATGAGTAGATCTATATAGTGAATATATAATATGATATGTTTTAGTATAAAGTTTTTATAGTACCTTAAATATATACTTTTCTATAATTACTTTAAAAACTTTATACTGAAGTATATCATATTATATGTTCGTTGTATAGATCTACTCATGTGGAGTCCAACAAAATTGAATTTTTTATTTTATGATTTTTTATGATTTAATATAATTTTTCAAAGATTTTATTGAAATAAATAAAAAAGAAAAAAATACAAAATCGCTGTGCAAAACCACTCAGAGAGGTAAAACGAACGATTTTCAGAGTTGAAGGACGAAACATTTCTGGTTTCATAGTTTAGGGAGGAAAAACGGACGCAGACCAAAGCTCAAGGAGGAAAATTAGACTTTTTCCTTTCTGAAATGACGAGTGTGAGCCAATGAGTGGGGCGTTGGGCTAGACTAGATCATTGGTGGTAGGCCTCGACACTAAACGGGCTTAGCCTCATACACTAAACCGGCCGGGCTTTGCGCTTTGGAATATTTCTAAAAACAAAATGGGTCACCTTTATGAATAGAATTTCAGTAATGCTCAGGAGGATACGTTCGACCCGTCGAACGCGAGCGCACACGGCCCATCAAAAATCCCGAGTCGGCAGCGCCTCCTCCCCGGGCTTCGCACTCGCACGGGCACCGCGCCTCGCCCACTCCGCCCGCCCACTCGCACTTGCCCGTGCCGCAGATCCGCCACTCTCCCTCTCCGCTGCTCTACCTCACGCGCTCTTCGCCACGCAGATCTCCCTCACGCAGATCCGCCGCTCCCACCAGTCTGCGCCGCTCATGCTCCGCCTTCCTCCAGCTCTCCTTCGCCGTGCGCACCTCATGCCTCAGTCTCCCTGGCACACGCATCCGGGGGCACTCAACGCACCCTGCCATGGGGATTCGGCGCAAGAGGGCACAACTCGGCCGGATCTGTCGACAGCAGGCACGGATCCACCAGATCCGCCGGATCCGAAGGCGCCGACCACGGATCCGGCCCAGGTAAGCCTCTTCTTCCTCTTTCCTCTCTCCTTCTCTCCTATACCTCCCTCTGGATTCAATGTTTCTCTAGTGTTTACGCCGGTGGTTCAGTGCTCCATTTTCAATGTTTCACACATAGATGATGAGATGTTTCTCTGATGTGTCCCCTCCCCCTCCTCCTACCCCGCTCTGGATCTAATGTTTCTCTAAGTGTTTTACTGGTGGTTTAGTTTCTCATTTTCAGTGTTTCGCAACATATGATGACGATGTTTCTTTGATGTTGCCCCTACTCCCTCCAGATCTAATGTTTCTGTGATGTTCCGCCAGTGGTTAAGTGCTCAATTGTCAATGTTTCACGCATAGATGATGAGATGTTTCTCTGATGTGTCCCCTCCCCCTCCTCGTACCCCGCTCCGAATCTATTTCTCTAAGTGTTTTACTGGTGTTTCAATTTTTCATTTTCAATGTTTCGCAACATATGATGATGATGTTTCTATAATGTTGTCTTACCCCCTCCAGATCCAATGTTTCATTTTCATTTTTCAGTTTGTTTCATAAATTTAGATCTAGTGTTACAGCTAGGGGGTACAGACGCATGTTTCATGTGCTATTAGATATATGTTGCAATTGTTGTTTTTCTAATGTTTCAAAATTAGATCGGTTTATTGTTTTTCTATCAACGTCTTCTGATGTTTTTTGTTTTGTTTCAGAGGGGGCACGACGGCCATGTTGGACGGCGGCGACGGATCCAGTCGGAGGAGGAGGGTCGCGCGGAGGGGGGGTGTCGTGGTGGGGAGACGGTCGCGTGTATTTGTGTGTGTCGGGGTGGGCAGGGTAGGTGTCTGTGTGTCCCGTGCGGTGAGAGGGGTTGCGGGCCGCTCGAACGTCCGTTCTACCCATAGAACGTTCGTTCGGCAGCAGCTCCCATAGAATTTTCATATGTGCTCAAAGTATATTTTGGAATTGTTTCACATGTGTTCCTGCCGGTGAAAGGCTAGCAATTGGTACCTACCCATCGGTTTGAACCGGTCAGCTAATTAACAACTTTTGAAATGCTATACTCGGAAATTTGGTAGTGATTACAGGAACAGATGAAGTGCATCGTAGGTTTACTTGAAATTGGTCGCGAAATCCTTATGTTCTGTTGAAGTACATAAACGGTGCATCGTAGATAGATAGATACACTGTACACATCAACCAAAGTGGGAACCACAGTTTTACAAGACACGACATGACATACACAATGGCCGAAATAAACGGTGGGTTATGCATCGGAGGAGAGGACTGGATTGGATTTGGATGGATCAGCATCTGCCATCTAGTCCTCCTCTCCTCCACGTGTCGTCGTCCACGTGTCCACCACCTCGGCCAGCGCGGCAGCGGCGGCGCCCCCTTGGCGGAGGCCCTCAGCGACAGCCTTCCGCAGCTCGGGCACCTTGGCCCTGACCGCGGCTCCCTTCCCTTCCCCCCTGCATCACCTCCCTCACGGTCGCCGCGATCTTCTCCCTGCCCTTGGACTCGGGCACCCAGATCGCAGCGCCGACGCCGTCGTCGGAGAGCATGACGGTGTTCTGCCTCTGCTCCGCATAGAGCAGCCAGGCTACCATGGGCACGCAGTGGACGAGGCTCTCGAGCACCGAGTTCCAGCCGCAGTGGGTGAGGAAGCAGCCCGTGGCGACGTGCGCCAGCACCTTAGTCTGCGGCGCCCAGGATGGCACGACGAGCCCCACGACGCCGGTCCTCTCCACGAACCCCTCTGGGAAGTAGCCGAAGGGGAACTCCTTGCTCTCCGCACCACCCAAGGGAACCGCTGCCCGCTGAGCTCCAGCCCCAGCGCCAGCTCCTGCATCTGCGCCGTCGGCAGCGCGCCGTTGGACCCGAACGAGACGAACATCACCGACCTCAGCAGCTGCCGGTCCAGCCACTCCATGCACGGCGGTGGCGGCTCCGCCTTGCCGCCGTCAGCGTCGGCGTGGATGAGCGGGCCGATCGGATACACAAGGGGCGTGTCGGCGTCGTCCGGCCGGCACAGGATCCTCGCCGGGCCTGACTCGACGGCGTCTAAGGTGTTGATGAGGATGGCGTCGGCGTCTTGGTACTTGGCGCAGCATCCAGCGGTAGGCAGGGTCGGACCTGTCCTACAGCGGCATCAGGACGTGTGGCCGGTTCTTGAGTTTTGAGCTTTGATGAGCTACATGTGTCAACAAGGGGGAGAAATGTGCATTTCATTCATACTCAACCAAGGGGGAGAAAACGATGCATTTTCATACTTGCACTAGTCAAGGGGGTGAAAATGAGGTTTGGAGCTTTTAAAAGTTGTTCAATTGGTATCTCTTGGTTTTCTTGGCTCTTTTCACCCTTTCTTGGTATCTTGAGTGTGCTTGTTCCCAGGGGGAGCTCTTGCTAAATGTGTTAAGCATTTGCCTCTTCTGGAGGGTCTAGCTTGCCTTGTTGGCCCCGACAGGTTTCGATTAGCTTTTTGAGCCTTATGAGGTTTGATTGGTATCTTTGAGGTTCTCTTGTTGCTTCAATTGGTTTTCTGAGTTTTGAGAGCTGTGATTGGTATCTTGGACTTGCTAGCGGTGTTGAGCCCATTTCTGCCTCTTCTTGAGGGCTAGCTTTGTTTTGCTTGGTTGCATCGAGCCATTGCCCATGTCGTTGGGAATCAAGTTTTTGGACTCATTTTGTTTCTCTCAAGTGACCCCGTTTTGGCTTTCTTAGCTTTTTGGTCATTTGGAGAGCTTGACCTTGTGGCTCAAATCTGAAATGCACTTGTGTTGACAATGCACTCATCAAGGGGGAGATTGCGAACACATGGTGGATAAGTACCCATGTTGTTCAATTTTTGTGATGAGTGATTGCCCAACACTTGAGCGTTTCAGTTTGAGTGGCTTACTTCTAACCCTTGCGAAAGCATGTGTGTGCCTATCTATCGGCTTGTGGTGTGCAGATACTATGCCTAGTGACAGTGGTCAATGGCGTGGAGAAGGTCGAGTAGAGGCTTGTCGTGTCAATGGACTGAGAGCGGTGAAGGGCGGAAGCGGGGCTCGGATCGAGGGACCATGGGCGCCGGCGGACTAGCTGTGGTGGCTAGTGCTTGGCACCGGCGAGTGCGACAAGACATGGAGGTAGACCGAGTTGACCAAGTCAAGACGGCGGACGAGCGGGTCGAGTAGAGGCTCATGGGACTCGGAGTCCGACCGGGCGAGGACACAGTGGCTCGAGTCGAGTGGTTTGGTGGTTTGGGCCTCAAAACCATCCAAGGACGGTTTCCAAGTTTGGGCCTCAAAACTTGGGGTTCGGTAGTTGAGCCCAAAGCTACCGGTGGCGGGTTTCGCGGGTTTGGGCCTCAAAACCCGGGGTGGAGCTTCCAAGGAAGCAGGGATGGCACGTGGCGGAATCCTGGAGGTTGCGTCGAGGCGACGACAACTCTTGGTAGGAAGCGGGGCCGTTCATTCAAACGAGTGGCTGAGATTTACTGACTTGGATTACAGTGTCTTATGGCTAGGTAATTCGGTCTTGTATCTAGGGGGGTCTTTGGGAAATAGCCAAAGCCTGTTAAATAGGGGATGAAGGGGTATCCTCATCCCACCTCTGGAACCCTAATCATTTGCACCACATCTCTCTCTCTAACCTCTCTCTAGTTCATGAGGTCCCTAGGTTGATCTCTCCAACCTTTGTAAGAACTCGCAAATCGTTTGGTGGGAATCGGAGGCCTTACCCGTAAGCCATGGCGGCTTTGTTTACTTGATCGTGTCTCTTGTTTTGCTTGTGTTCTTCGTGGTTTGCTTTTGCTCCCTCTTTGTTCCCGAGATGAAATCTCTTTATAGGGAGTAGCTCTTGCAAATCCATTTGAACCAAGTTGTTCGTATTCGAGAGGAGCATCTTTGCACTAAAGGATCCATCCTCAAACCTCTCGAGTACATAGATCGGGCATTTTCTCTCTCGCGTTCTTCGTTTTGGGGTTTTCTCCCGAAATCCTTTTATTCTTGTTTAACCGATCCAAATTGAGCGATAATTTCTTCGGAGTAGCTCCCCAACTGCACTAGGATCATGACTACAAAACTTGGTTGTAGTTGGTGATCATTTGATTAGGTTTTGGAAAGATTTGGAAAAGAAAGCGGGGGTTTTTGCGTTTACTGCGCTCTGCTCGGGGGCACCGGACGCTCCGTCGAGAGGCGCCGGACGCTAGGACGTGCTGATGTCAGTGTCCGTCACAATCTCTGTCTGAGCGGCTCAAGTTCGCGTCGGACGCTCTCCATCGTCCATCGCCTACTTGCCAGACGCGTCCGTTGGTTTTCAGCTCTGCAAGGCTCTCTGTTCGTTTTGCAACGAACGCTCGCCAGCATCCATTGACCTTGCGTCAGAGCGTCCGTCGGTTTTAGTGCTAAGCAGGCTCTCTGTGTGTTTTGCGTCAGACGCTCCCCAGCGTCCGTCGCCTGTCCGCCAGACGCGTCCGTCGCCTGGAGGACCTCTCTGTTCGGCTCTGTGTTGGCGTCAGACGCTAAGCGTAGCATCCATCGCTTCTGTCCTAGCGTCCGGCGCTCAGTGTCCGTCGCATGTCTGTTCTGCCTATTTTTCCTAGGTTCTTGCCTCTTTTCCTTAGGGGTCGAGAACCTACGTTTTGGGGTTTCCGGTGAGTTTCTCTCCACTGCCGGTGAGCTCTCAATTGTTCGTTTTCATTTGAATCCCCGAGCAACGCGAGCAGGAGGTTGAGCACCCAACAACTGAGTTTGGTTTTTGGGAAGAGTGGCCCGAATATTTCGAGAGAAATTTGAGGCTCCCATTCACCCCCCCTCTAGTCGCCGTTATCGGTCCTTAATTAGATCTTGTTTTCTTCTAATCTAGCCCATGAGCTTTTGCAGAATAAAACCCGCACTCCAGAGCCTTTTTCCTTTTCAGATTTATTTATTTAAAGTCCGAAAATGGGTTTCTTTTATTTACATAATTGCCCCTGAACTTCAAATGTCTATATCTATTTCGTTTTAACTCCGTTTTGAGTCATTCAAAATGCGTTAGATTCGTAAAAACATGATATACAGTTTAGAATCCTTTAAAACTATGTTAATAGCTCTGTAATTTCATGCTAAATCCCTAACACTATTAAAGAACTATGCAATTTGCTTTACAAATAAAATAAATAGTTCTACTTTAGTTTTCAAATCAAAATATAAGTTTGACTTAATACAACTTAGGTATTTCTCTGAAGTACCTTATCTACCCTTTTACATAGCTAAAAATAATAAAGCCCTTAGTGCTCTCTTTTTAAAAGCTAATCTACTGTTAGTTGTATCTTGCAAACCGTAGCTCCGTTTTTGTGGTTTTCGCGCTCACGAGTTCGTAGCGACACGTAGAATACATTAGTTCCCTTTATAGTATGCTTTTGTAATGTATGGTGTACTGTTTTTAGGTTCTTTTGTGATGCTTGTGACGTTATAGAAGTGGAGCTTTGCAAGGATGATCTAAAAGGAAAGTTGAGCAAGTATATGGAAGGCAAGTATAGCATGGGACTCTCCTTGTTACCTATATACTTTAATGTCACCTAATTCATATGCATGTGTCTACCTTGTTAACCCTAAGGATTCCCTAGATATTGTTATCTTCTACCTTATCACCTTTGTGGGTTGCATTGGGTAGATCAAAGCTAGTGCTTCTAAAGAATAACCATGATCTTGTAACTTGATTAATGATATATGCAATGATGATAAAATATGACTTTTTAGCAACGTGGACTATAGGTGGAACATCAGGAACTCACACATATGTTCTCACTCATAGGGATATTTCTATAAGCGGCCACCCAGGAAAACCGTGCTACCCCGAGTGTTATATGACTCTGTGTTGACACAAAAAGAGTCTGATCTGCGAACACCTCGGACTTATACCCGAACTCGATATCCAAAGGTGTGCCAGTCGATTTGACCAGTTAATCAAGAAGGACGATAACTAGAACAACGATGAACGAGACAACAGCGATGTGCCCGGATGTCAAAGCTCAAATTGTTCAAAAAGTGGAACTCGCGAGATAGACGGAGATCTTGTAGATGCAGCCCATCGAGATCATAAGAACTCGTAGATAAACTATAGCTAATGTGAAAAAGTAGATGCTTGAAAAGTAGATGAAAATAATAAATGTATTTGATTGATTGTATGTCTCTCATATGGGCCCTAGGTACATATTTATACTCCGGTAGGAGGAGTTGTACATAGACACGACTCATACCTAAACAAAACTCCTATTTTTAAGGAAACAAATGACTCGTGCAAGAGTCGGACTCAAACTGATATAATAATACTGGTATAAAATCACCAGTTTCCTTATCTATTCTCTTCGCGATGGCACTTTCCATCGGCAGATTTCTTTCCATCCTCAACCTTCTTCCATTACCATCGGCATCTTTTCACTGACGTCAGCTATTTTCTGCATCCATCGGCAACATTCCCGATGGGCAACGTTTTCTTGTTTCCATCGGCAATCTCTCCTTATCGGCAAACACATCTTTCACCCTTAATGCGTCCCCAATCAAATTCACTACCGACTTCTGCCTCCATCGGTAACCTGAATAGTGGCATCTTGATGCCGATGAGGAACAACGTTTACCTTCTTGCCGATCAGCCCACTCGGTTCAATATTGACCCGTACGAAAAACGGTGTCAACACATGCCCCCCAATTTCGGAGTATAAAATATCTTATGCGCCGAAATTTGCTCTGTTGTAATCTTTCCCTCCAAAAATGCTTATGTCATCATCTTGATTACCGCGCACCATCTCCGCAAATTACCAACAACTCCTATAATTGAAGCGCCAACAGTTACAAATCCCTCGATCTCCGCACAAATCCATCGCGATATCTTTCCATACCTCTGCCCAGTAAAAAGAAAACTCGAAAATGCCCCTTGACTAGGCCTATAAAGATTACCATCTGCTTTCTTTTTTACCCTAAGCTCACATCTTTATCCACATTCCAAAGGCGACCCCGAAGAACACTCCGGCAATCTACCGACGGTTTCCCTCATCAAGAAGCTCGATCCCTCACAAGAACCCCTCCAATGGCGATCAACTTCACTGCTTCCGTGGTAATCTTCTCTATTCCCTTGCTGAATACACCGCAGTTTCATCTTTCTGCATCGATTTACAATTCCTCTTTCGTTTTTCTCTTTTCCGCCTTTTTGGATCTCTAGGAGATGCGCAACAAGATAGTGATTCCTATCGATCAGGAGCACCTCTGCTGTTTAGGCCCAATGGGGAATGCCGATCCAACCAATCTGATTAATGCAAAAACCAACCGCATCCCTTTTAGATCTGAGCATTTCGACCTAGGGTTATGGGCAGACACATTCCGTTCTTTGCCTAAACCTACCAAAGGGTGGAAGAACTGGTACCTCGGGATAGCTAGATCACAACAACTATATATTGGTCAGAACGCAACGTCGAGCAATGCATTAGGATGTCCATTGCCGATATGGCCAAGAACGAGAATATGATGATAGCTGCTTCTTACTTCTGGTCCGATACAATGAACGCATTTCTATTCAGACACGAACCAGCCACCCCCACACTTGCCGATGTACACATGCTCACCGGCCTCGACGTCTCCTCTGCCGATCCTGCTACTCTCTTCCGTAGGAAGTCTGAGCATCGGGTAAGCACCCGCAACATCGACGATTGGACCGGATACATCCAAGAAAACCAGAAGACCGGATCGGTAAACCAAAGGGAGCATGCCACCTTCCTCAACATGCGGTTGGAAAAGTTCGTCTTCTATGGCAGAACAGTCGGACCCACCAACATGTATCTCCTAGCAGCATAGCTCTTGACAAGCGGAGGATTCCCCCTTGGCCGATACCTCCTCGGCTCAGTTTACCGTCTTCTACACCAAGTATCGGAGAAGCTACTACTAGGTGAACCCATCGGTAATCTTGGAGGCCCTTGGTGGTTCATCAACCTGTGGCTGAACGCCCATATGTACAACTGAACGCCCAATAGTTCCCAAGGGATATATCCGAAGACTATGTCTTTGATGATGACGAATCGGCAACTCGCTCCCCACTCAACTTCGGAGAAGCTATAATAGGGCTACCAGGAACTGATGCCAATGTTGATCAATTTGGCATGTTCTTTCAAAGGCTCTACTACAGAATCCCTGTTGTAGAACGAGTTTGGTGGCCTTATGTTGATGAAGATAACCGATTCCCCATCTCCTTCAACCTTACCGACGGGAATATACCTCAAAATGAGGTAATCATGAAGGCTACCGTCATTCCCCGGGCCATCCCAGTCAACGTTGTTGGGACTGGGAAGAATTCTCACCCATCATACGAATTCTACTATCCATCGGCAGCAGCAAGACAGCTAGCATTCGGTCAATTGCCGATCAAGCTCAGCTATGACAATGTGATAAAACCAAGAGAGATCATCTCCAATGCAATGGACTGGAATAAAATTACCACTTTCTCTCCCCATGCCGATATGGCCAACATCGACTTGTCTTCTTGGGCGCCGACATCTTTCATAACCGAGTCATACAAGTCCTGGTGGCAAGAATGGAAGGACCATCTATTCGCTCCATCATTGCACTACTATCGGCACTTGATTGATGTCGATCATGTTATCCCCGATGACGCGGTAAGTTTATTCCCGATACCACTACTTCATTGACTTTCAAAGATACTGGTAACTAACCCTCTATCAGCAGGTCAATGATCCAGTTCCCAACAAGAGTAAAAGCAGCAAGCATTTCAATTTGCGACCGATGACCCCAATATCAACAATCGGCAGCAAGGCCCCTCCATTGACTGCTCTTACGCATCGCAGGGCAATCCCTAATGTGACCATCAGGTCTAGACCGCTGCCAATTGATGATGCGGCCACTGCTGCCGCTACCTTGGCGCAGGCCTTCATGGTAATACTTTACTTGCTTATACCGATTGTAAATTTTCATCGCTAATTTTACTCTGTTTTTCAATTTATACCAACCATCTTTCTCTGTAGCCAACAAGCTCATCGGCAACCACCCCAAGTGTACAAGCCACTCGACCTGCCGATGCCCCCCAAGCACAAGGATCAAAGCGCCAAGGCCATTCAAGTTCTGTTCCCAAACCAAAACGTAAGAAACTATCAACTCCTGTTGCACCTACTCAAGCTCCTGCCGATATGCCAACACCAGAACCAGTATCGACAGCTATCCCCGAATAGCCACAAGCCGAGCTTCCTGATCAAGGGACAACACCGCTGCCGCAAGAGATGGCCGCAACAACAGAAACAATACCGGCATCGGCATCAGCACTAGTACCAAACGAAATTCCTGACCAGGGAACAGCAGTGTCGCCACAAAGGTCGGCAACAACGGAAGCAGCACCGGCACCAACACCAGCGCCAATCGTACCTCCTGCTGAGGCAAGTTTATCGACAACATTTGTCGATCTTCAATATACGGTTATGTCAGTTGTTCTGCCGAGTCCAAGGCGAGAGATCCGCCTAAAAATAGTAAACTGACCGTCATAAACATGCAAAACTTGTAATCGGCATACTCTAATCCTCTTCTTTTCAGGCCCAAGATTCCCCAAACAGTCTATTTTCCTTTGGTATCAATCTCCCAGATGAGGACGAAGAGGAAGAAAGCTCTGTTCCGCCATCAGGTACTATATCGGCAGAAGTGAAGTCCAAACTCGAAGCACTGCTATCCTTACTGCGGCAAAGCACTTCCGAACTAGTCCAAGACTCCAACGCAGTAAGGATAGCCTTTAGAGAAGTTCGAAACCAACTGCCTGCCGATGTTGAAGAACTACTCTTCCAAGCGGCATTCCTCGAGAGTCGGCAGCTACAATATCAAAGAGCCTCACGGCGCATCGCCGATAGAGCTGCTCAAGCAAAATCTGCGGAGGAGATACTCAAATTCAAGCAAACTGCGGACGAGAGACATAAAGACATTGGCCGCCTAGAAGCTTCTGGTAGCGCGCTTGAACAAGAGATCACACATCTATCGGCGTGAAAAGAAGAACTGCTAGCTGAGTTGAAGATGATTGATAAAGCTCTAAGCGCAACCAGCCAAAAGAAAGCTCAACTCCCTGCTGCCATCAAAGTTTTACAACAAGAGAGAGACGCCAATGCCCGCGAAGCCCTTCTATTGAAGAGGAAGCTCAAGCCAATCGAGGGCTCTGCCGATGATGATGCCAAGAAAATAGAAGAAGCAAATCAAATTCGCCTGCGTGCGATATCATCAATTCAATCCTTGTTGTAATTTGTCGTGTCGACAAACTGTAAACTTGACAACTGTTCTTGCCTGTAATATAACGTTAATACGATTTTTGCCGATGTTCGGTATGATACTCCTCCCATCGGCATCTATACATGTATTGCCTCACGCATCTACCCAGATATTAGGATAATATTTCTTTAAATATTTACCATTGATTGCTCTGGGAAACGCAACCCCTTCGAGGGTCTCCAAAATATAGGCATTACCAGGAGCAGATTGCTTTATCCGAAAAGGACCTTCCCAATTAGGAGACCACTTCCCAAACTCTGAACTCTTAGTCCCAATCGGTAAAATCAATTTCCACACTAGATCGTCATCGACAAACTCTTTCGTTTTCACCTTCTTGTTATACCACTTGGCAACCCTCTTCTTATTCTCCTCAATACTGATTAGGGCTCTCAACCGATGACCCGCTAGATCTTCTAACTCATCCTTCATAAGAGTATCATACTCATCGGCTGTTAACTGATCCTGAGAAAATAACCGTCTAGAACCAGTTTTAATCTCCCAAGGCAGGACAACATCGTGTCCATACACCAACTGATATGGTGAAACTTTAGTAGCACCATGACACGCTATCCGATATGACCACAAAGCCTCATTCAGCACCGTATGCCACTTCCTAGGGTTTTCTTCAATCTTACGTTTAATAAGCTTGATCACTCCCTTATTAGTTGCTTCGGCCTGACCATTAGCTTGAGCATAATAAGGAGAAGAGTTCAATACCTTAAACCCCATACCGGCAGCGAACTCATCAAACTCTCCCGATGTGAACATGGTTCCCTGATCAATCGTAATAGTTTGAGGAATACCAAACCGATAAACAATATGCTCTTTCACAAAATTTATCATGTTTGCCGATGTCATATTTTTCAAAGGGATGGCTTCAACCCATTTTGTGAAGTAATCTGTGGCAAAGAGTATAAATTTATGCCCTTTACTAGATGGTGGGTAAATTTAGCCAATGAAATCAATGGCCCATCCTCTAAACGGCCACGGTTTAATGATAGGATTCATTGCCGATGCGGGTGCTCTCTGAACATTACCAAACCTCTAACAATCTTGACATCCCTTGAAATATTTAAAACAATCCTCAAGAATTGTCGGCCAATAATATCCATTCCGCCTAATCATCCATTTCATCTTGAATGCCGATTGATGTGCTCCACATACTCCCTCGTGAATTTCACCTATCAACCTCTTTGACTCTTCTCCATTGAGGCATCCGAGCAAAACCCCATCAATTGTCCGATAATACAATTCATCATCAAGGAGCACATACTTGGTAGCTTGAAACCTTAACTGCCTTTCAACTTTCTTAGACGGATTTCTTAAGTAATCGGCAATCTCTTTTTTCCAGTCATCGGCGACCGTTACCGATGTCATCACCTCTTGAATCGGCTGATACCTCGAAGCATGTTGCGCCAATCGGTTGGCTTCTTCGTTGTGCAACCTGGGAATGTGCTCAAGACGATACTCTTTGAATTCCTTCAACAATTGTAAACATTTCCTATGATACTCAATTAAAATATCACTTCGGCATTCATATGTTCCAATCAACCGATTGATCACTAACATAGAATCGCCAAAGACCTCAACGGCATCGACACGTACATCCTTGAGCAATGCCAACCCTTCAACAATGCCTGATATTCAACCTAATTATTTGTCGAAGTAGCAACAATCGACAATGAGATTTCATACTTTTTTCCTCGGGGTGAGACCAACACGACGCCGATACCCGGTCCTTCCTTACATGTATAACCGTCAAAGAATAGAGTCCAAGGAGCAATTTCTACGAAATCTAGTGCACCACAATGCTGAGTAACAAAATCAGCCATTACCTGTCCTTTAACTGCCTTAGCTGATTCATACCTTAGATCAAACTCTGACAGCGCCAAAATCTATTTGCCGATCCTCCCACTCAAAATCGGCATTGATAGCATATATTTAACTACATTATCCTTACATATGACGGTGCATTCGATCGATAGCAAATAATGCCTTAATTTGGTACAAGAGAAGTACAAACATAAACACAATTTCTCAACGACCGAATATCTGGTTTCAGCGTCCACCAGCCTCCTACTCAAATAATAAATCACACGCTCTTTCCCCTCAAATTCTTGAATCAAGGCCGACCCGATAACACCGTCATCGGCAGACAAATATAATCTGAAGGGTTTCCCATGTTGAGGCGGAATTAACACCGGAGGATTCACCAGATACTTATTAATTTCTTCCAACGCCAATTGCTGCTCTTCTCTCCACACAAATTCTTGACCGGCTTTCAGCTTCAATAATGGGCTAAAAGATCTAATCTTCCCGGACAAATTAGATATAAATCTTCTGATAAAATTAATCTTGCCGATCAAAGATTGCAGCTCAGTCTTGTTCGTAGGAGCGACCACCTTGTTAATCACATCAATGGATTTTCTGCCGATTTCTATGCCCCTTTGATGCACCATGAACCCTAGGAACTGACATGCCGATACGCCAAATGCACACTTATTCGGATTCATCTTAAGTCCATGCTCTCTTGTGCATTCCAAAAATTTTCGTAGATCGGCAAGATGCTTTTGAAAGTCTTCAGATTTCACCACCACATCATCAATATAGATCTCGACCAATGTGCTGATATACTTATGAAAGATAAATTCATTGCTCTTTGATAAGTAGCACCGGCATTCTTCAAGCCAAAAGTCATCACGATCCATTCAAACAAACCGACGTGGCCTGGACACCTAAAAGCAGTTTTGGATATGTCTTCTTCAGCCATGAATATTTGATTATATCTAGCTTTACCATCCATAAAACTGATAATCTTATGTCCAGCAGAGGCGTCGACTAGTAAATCGGCAACTGGCATTGGATAACCGTCCATTGGCGTAGTTTTATTCAGATTCCTGAAATCAATACAAACACGAAGTTTTCCATTCTTTTTATATACAGGAACCACGTTAGAAATCCACTCGGCATATCGAATTGCCGAATAAACCCAGCCTCGATTAGCTTTGTAATCTCAGTTTTAATATCGGGCAATACGTTAGGATTGCATGGGCGTGCTGGCTGCCGATGTGGTTGAAAACCCGATTTAATAGGTAACCAATGTTCAACTATTGATCGGTCTAGACCAGGCATTTCTGTATAATTTCAAGCAAAACAATCTTTATATTCCGTCAGTAAATCACTCAACTGTTGCTTACATTGGGAATCTAACTTAGCACTAATAAAAGTTGGCCTAGGCTTGCTACCGTCGCCGATGTCTATTTCCAGCAAATCATCGGCTGATGTGAATCCCTGCCCCAGTTTTCCATCATCAGCGAACTGATCCATTAAAACACCTCTTCAGAACTGACTGCTTGGATCGGTGTAATTTGGAAATCAGAAAACTTTGTGAAACTCGGCACCTCGTACCGATTTGGAAGAGGAATCAAGACATATGCCTGAGGGTATGGTGTTCGATAAGAATATGTATCGACCTCAGACTTACCACCGAACCATCCTTTCGTTAGTCCGGCGATCTCATCGGCCCGACGTACATTTTGACCCTGCCGACGCATTGGTTGTATGTTTATCGGCTGGACTAGTGGATACCTCCCTTCTTGCCTTTGTGGTAAGTAAACCGATCCGATTAGTGTAAGCGCAACACCATGTTGCTGAACATTATACATCGGTTGATCTGTTGATGTATATCCTTGGACACCAGCTAGAGTATTTTGAGATTCTATCGACATCTCATTTTGAACATCCGCTGAGTAATGGCATTGCTGTGCCCCTGCCACCTGATATATGGGTTGCACCAACTGTTATTGCCTTGATGTCTGACCAGTCCATCCAGGATCACAAGTCATCGGCATGTGATTTGTCGATAATTGATATCCATACGGAGCTTGTTGCCCTTGCAGTCTAGGACAATCAATAGATTGACTTCCTTGTTGTGTTGATACCTCCATCTGAGGATTTATCATCAAAGGATAGCCTGCATCTGCCCTATTTTGTTGCATCGGCAGAGCGCTTGCCGATGGTCGCCCGCAAGGCATCTTGGGTACCGCCACCTGAAGAATTCTTGTCGATGGCTGCCCATTTGGAGAAGGCGTAGCATTATGCATCACTGGATTCATCGGCTGTACTGCTACTGCCGATTCCACAGGGGCTTTTCCCACCGTGCCGTCACCTTGGATCGACTTGACATTGGTCGATGAATTTGTAGGCATATCATATCCCCACCGGTTAGTAAGAATCGGCTAGCTCTGGATTGCGGGTCCTGACACCTCCGATGCTACTGGGTCTGTATTCAGCCGAACAACGTTCACCGGCAGACAGCTTCGCAGGCTGGGAGGATCCCGCTGGGGTTGCCGATGGAGTTATAGTAGATGCCGATCCAGATTGATGATACGATGGACCAACATAATGAGATGCCTGCCCTTCTTTGAAGGATCGCATAACGACGTTGTATACAACGTTGGACATCATAGTAGAGTGGTTAATCAATGCTTGATTTAATGCAGAATTAACCATCTCTTGAAATTTACCAGGATTGGCGTCGAAAGTGGCCCGTTGTGGCGATGGCGGATCTTGCTTCTGGACTGTTTTGCCACTCCTGTTTAGACTGAAGGACTTCAGATATAGCTGCTTGTATTCCTCCATAGCTTGCTTCTGATCATCCTTCAGATCTGCTTCAGAGACTACAATGACGTTCCTCGAATCAGCGTCAGTATAACCGCCCATGATCTTGATCAAGAGATGTATCTAGGGTCCCACCAGGTGTGCCAAAAGAGGTGTTGACACAAAAAGCGTCTGATCTGCGAACACCTCGGGCTTATACCCGAACTCGATATCCAAAGGTGTGCTAGTCGATTTGACCAGTTAATCGACAAGGATGATAACTAGAACAACGATGAACGAGACAACAGCGATGCGCCCGGATGTCAAAGCTCAAATTGTTCAAAAAGCGGAACTCGCGAAATAGACGGAGATCTTGTAGATGCAGCCCGTCGAGATCTTAAGAACTCGTAGATAAACTATAGCTAATGCAAAAAAGTAGATGCTTGAAAAGTAGATGAAAAATAATAGATGTATTTGATTGATTGTATGTCTCTCATACGGGCCCTAGGTACATATTTATACTCCAGTAGGAGGAGTTGTACATAGACACGACTCATACCTAAACAAAACTCCTATTTTTAAGGAAACAAATGACTCGTGCAAGAGTCGGACTCAAACTGATATAATAATATTGGTATAAAATCACCAGTTTCCTTATCTATTCTCTTCGCGATGACACTTTCCATCGGCAGATTTCTTTCCATCTGCAATCTTCTTCCATTACCATCAGCATCTTTCCACTGACGTCAGCTATTTTCTGCATCCATCGGCAACATTCCCGATGGGCAACGTTTTCCTGTTTCCATCGGCAATCTCTCCTTATCGGCAAACACATCTTTCACCCTTAATGCGTCCCCAATCAAATTCACTACCGACTTTTGCCTCCATCGGTAACCTGAATAGTGGCATCTCGATGCTGATGAGGAACAACGTTTACCTTCTTGCCGATCAGCGCACTCGGTTCAATATTGACCCGTACGAAAAACGGTGTCAACACTCTGACTTTAACTAATTACCTAGTATGTCTCTATCTTGTTAGTGGTTACCATTTATTGGCGCAAGAGGGGAGTGTCGGGGGATGTATGACACTTCTCCTACCTCGTAGGAGAACATAGTGCTGCGACCATATGTGACGCGACTTGAAGGAGAATACCCATGCGTACCTGCCACTGAAACCTAGCGACCCTAACTTGTTAGGGTATCTAGCGAAAGGTTATGTAGTGAAACCCTCCCACACCTCCTAGGTAGAGGTATAGTGGGCCTTGCAAACCCAGACAAATGGGAATCACGGCTTGGGGGTAAAGATGTACAACCTCTGCAGAGTGTAAAACTGTCATGATAACCGTGCTCACGGTTATGAGTGGCTTGGATCCTTACAATGTGATGTGCTTATGTCATAGTTCATCAGCTATTATTAATCATAAGTTATTATTACTTGTTCATATAAGCATTATATCTTGTTCACTTGATCATGTGGTTATTGGGCTTATGAAGATCTTGATGCTACTCAACTGCTAAAACTATGACTTACTAAAAGCAAACGCAATTAAACATGTGTCTATCCTTTTTGAGCCTCATAAACCCCATAGTTATACTTGCTGAGCATGGTTGAAAGGTCTAGGAATGGCTAGAGGGGGGGTGAATAGCCTAATTAAATTTTCTACAACAACACTTAGCAAACTTGTTAGAATAAAACACGACGATAAGCAAGTTTGCTCTAGCACTACAAGGGTCGGCAAGCCTCCTATATCAATTCTAATTACTAGCAAGAAATATCATATGTCACACACAAGGGCTAGACAACTAGAGCTACTAAGCTAAGCTACACAAGCTAAGCTAGAATCTCTACTTTGCAAGAATGAAAGAAAGTAATACAAAGCTAGAGATAGAAGGGTTATACCACCACGAAGGGATGAATCAAAAGATAACCAATCACAATATGAATCCTCGGTAGAGACAAGTTGACACAATGATTTTTTACCGAGGTTCACTTGTTTGCCAACAAGCTAGTCCTCGTTGTAGCGATACACCCACTTGGAGGTTCACGCGCTAATTGGCAATCAAAGCCAAACCCGTTCAAGGGTGCCGCACAACCAACACAAGATGTAGATCCCCGAGCTACGAGCAATCCACTAGAGATACCTTTCGCGAACTCCCGCGGGGTAGGTTCAAGAACCCCTCACAATCCACCGATCGGAGCCGGAGACAATCACCTTCCTCCGCTCAACGATCCTCGTCGCACCAAGCCGTCTAAGAGATGGCAATCTCTAAGAATAACAAGAGCTCCGCGATGACGACAATCACCAAGTGCCACTAGTATGCAATCAAAGAGCAATGCACTTGGATTCACTCTATCTCTCTAGAATATGTCAATATGTTTAGAGGATGAGTGGTGGAAGCTTCTCAAGCAAGCACAAATGTGTGAGTGATTAGAATGTGCAAGAGATGGTCCAAAGGGCCGGCCATATCACCTTATATAGCCCACACTCAACACTAGTCGTTTTGCCCTTGAAAAACGCTTTCTGCGCCCACTCCGGACGCACTTTTCACTAGGGGTCCGGACCATCAACAACGTCTGGACCCTCTTCCAGCCAAGAGCCAACGGCTCTCTTCTAGCCTCCGGTCACAGGGTCCGGACGCACCCAAGGTGCAGTCCGGACCATCACACATGCGTCCGGTCGAGCCTCCGTTTGAACTTGCTTCTTCCCGCGTGCACTGCAACGCGCCACGTGGCTCCGGACGCACGCAACAGTGTGGTCCGGTCCCTGCAACAGTAGCGTCTGGACCTCAGGCAGGGAGCATTCCAGAGAGCGCTTTCCTCCGGACGCGCGTCCGGTTCCTCCAACCGGACCAACAACAGCGTCCGGTCCATTCACCAGGGCGTTTACAGAGAGCTCCAAACTCCGGACGCAGCATCCGGAGCTGAGCGTCCGGACCATAGAATGCGTCCGGACCTCTGTCCACAGCAGAGCCGACCTAGGGTGTGTGTCCGGATGCACACGAGATGGTCCGGACACACTCAAACCCTAGCGTCCGGACCTCAGTCTGAAGCCCTTTTGAGCTGCCCAACACTTCTCCAACTTCTCCAAGCTTCCAAGAGCCAACACTAAGTGATTCCTCCACTTGTGCACGTGTGTTAGCTTTTAGTTCACAATTATCTTGGATTAAGTTGGTTGTTTCACTAGTTCAATTGATTTTAATGTAATACATATGAACCTAGTGGCACATGATAACCGTAATCATACTTAAGAGCTCCCTCCTTGATAGTACGGCTATCTATCCTAAATGTGATCACATCCTCTATGATGTCTTGATCACCAAACCGAAAATGGTTCCTAGCAATCACCTTTGCCTTCACACCATTTTCCTTTCCACCACCATGCTAGAGCTTGTGCCATCCACACTTGATTCACCGTGCTCCATCACATGGTATGTACCAACCTATCTCATGATTCACACTTAGAGATCAAGGTTAGTACTTAGGTGGGTTTCATCAATTACTCAAAACCAAAAACACATAGGGACTCTCAATGGTGAGCTGACGCTTGTTGTCATCACCTTTATATGAAAATCCCGGATGGGTACCAGATGGTGGTTCAAGTGATGTGTTACCAAAGGAGTACTAGGCGAGTGTACCCCCAGTCAACTGTCCCTGTGGAGTATGGAGACCCGAAGACTAGAGATATAGAATAGCTTCCGCGATGCTTTGTTATATATGCAAGTATTGTTGTAACTATGTTTCAATATATAATAAAGCATTGACTTTGATAATCTCCATATTTGTATATATGTTTTGTGTGGACATCCTGATCACACATATACATCGTATTCAGTATTCTTCGGAAAATTGGGTGCTACACTCAAGTTAAGTGCCTTAGGTTCTTGCTATTGTGTGATAGACACTTAATCAACTAGAATTGCTTGGATAGGTGGCTTTGCACCCCTAGTAGATAGGGATGAAAACGGATCGGATCGGAGCGGATAATGGCTTCCCCATATCCTAATCCTATTTTTTTGATCGGATTCGGAGCGGAGCGGATATTATGCGATTTCGGATGTGGATACGGATTTTTTAGGATGTCAGAAATGGTACGGATTCGGACCGGTGTCAGAGCGGAAGCAGACTTTTCTAAGTCGGATAATATATGCTTTTGTGTTGTTTTTTATTTGAAGGAATAATTTGTTAACCAAAGTCTTAATTCTTAAAGCGGCAATACAACATGAAATAATCACCATCAAATATCAATTCACCACTTCGATTTTAGAGTTCACAAAATATTTTCAGAAATTAGTCTACAAATATCATTCACGCATACAACTGAATAATTGATACACGCATGTAAATAGGAAATCACTAGGATTGCCCTTCCATGTCTTGTGAAAATATACTTAAATTAGCGTATATTAGCACATATATAGTTGACTAGCTTTCATGGGCTATATGGGTTGGGCTGATTTCTAATCTTGCCGCTCGGGCTTCTTAAAAAACCGGATATCCTATTATAAGTGTCGGATAATCCGCGTTCAATTATCGGATAATCCATATCCGCCGGATTTCGCCGATCCCATATCCTACACCACATCTGCATAAAATCGAATGCGGATTATCCATATCCGCACAGATATTGAAAACACTTCTCCATATCCTTAAAAGTCGGATTCGGGGCGGATCGGAGCGGAGGATTATCCATACCACTTTCACCCCTACTAGTAGAGCTAGAGCAAAAAGTTTTGCTTAAGTGTTATCTAACCCTTTGCTCTAGTGATTTGTAGAATTTTTATTAGGCTATTCACCCCCCTCTAGCCATCTAGGACCTTTCAAGTGGTATCAGAGTCGTGGTCACCGCTATTATCAAGGCTTAACAACCTTCGGTGTTAGTAATGGCTCAAATATCATTCAACCATGTGGGAAGCAAACCACCAAAGTTTGATGGCTCTCAATGTAATCTACAATGGCATTGACTCAAAAGTATTTGAGCAAATCAAAGATCTTGAGAAGGCAAGTGAAGTGTGGAAGAGACTTTAAAATACTTATGAAGGCACTTCAATGGTAAAGAATGCCAAGTTATACATGCTCAAGGACAAGCTATCTCATTTCAAGATAAAGGATGATGAGTCTATCCCGGAGATGTTCCATAGGCTCCAAGTGATCATTAATGATCTCAAGAGCTTGGGTGAGAAGGTCAAGGATGAGGACTTCTCAAACCGGTTTCTTGGTTGTTTGCCCAAGAAATACAAAACCTTGAGGCAAATAATTAGGAGAGATGGTTTGGACAAGATCACTCCCAATGAAGTACTTGGTGAGATCATGACCGAACAGCAATACAATGAAGAAAGTGAAGAAGAAGAGGTCAAGGAAGAAGAGAAGAAGAAAAAGAGCTTAGCATTCAAGGCTTCATCACCCAAGAGCAAGGGCAAAGCAAAGAAGCAAGAATCTAGTGATGATGAAGAAGAAAGTGACATGGATGATGAGATGATGGCCCTCTTTGTGCGCAAATTTGGCAAGTTCATGAAGAAGAAGGGCTATGGTGCTAGAAAGAGAAGAGATAACTTCAAGGGCAAAGAATATGAGAATAGATGCTACAAGTGCAAGAGCATCGGTCATATGATTGCGGATTGTCCTAATCATAGTGATGATGATGAGAAGAAGAAGAGCAAGTATGAGAAGAAGGAGAAGAAGCTATCATTCACCAAGAAGAATAATAGTGAATCATACATGGTGACTTGGGAAGTAGTGATTCTTTCGATGATGACTCTAGTGATGATGAGAGGAAGAAGTCCAAGAAGAAGGCATTGGCAAGCATTGCTATCAACAACAAGCCTTCTATCTTTGACACTCCATCATGCTTCATGGCTAAGCCAACTAAGGTAAAATCTCATGATGATAGTGATAGTGGTGATGATAGTAGTGATGATAAGGAGGAGTACTCAAAGGAAGAACTAGTAGATATGATGAAGCAAACTTATGCTTACTTTGAGACAAAGAAGAAGGAGTGCAAATAATTGAACAAGAAGCTCAAGACTCTTGAACAATCCTTTGATGAGCTCAATGGATCTCATGAGAGGCTAATGGAAGCCCATGAGAATCTTAAGAGGACTCACTACAAGCTTGAAAAAGCTCTCTCCTCCCTCCTTGAACAAAACAAGGATAAGGTTGTTGCATCATGTGATATTGAAGTTACCTGTGATATACTTGATGAATCATTTTTCACTCCTATCATTGTCACCCCAACCGACACTAGCACATCCACTTGCACATCTACTAGTGATAGCTCAAAGGATGATGCTACACTAGTGATTGAAAATGAAAAATTGAAAAATGATGTTAATGAGCTCACTCATGCTTTGGGTAAGGCATATGGTGGAGATGCCCGCTTGCTAAAGTTCTTGGGTAGCCAAAGATTCTCCCTTTGCAAAGAGGGATTGGGCTATACCCCTAAGAAGGGCAAGTCGGCCTTTGTGACTCCAAAGCCTAGCTTTGTGAGGAGCAATGGTCGGTTTTGCAACAAATGCAAGCAAGTGGGGCATGTTGACCAATATTGCAAACTTAACATGAGTCAAACCAAGTTTGCTAAAGACACCTCCATGCATTTTGATTCATGTTATATGCTTACCAAAGGGAGAGATGGTGTAATGGCTAAGGCCCTGTTTAGTTCCAACCAAAATCCAAAATCCAAAACCCCAACTATTTTGGATTCCAAAATCCAAAATATTTTGGTAGGGTATTTAGTTCCAACTAAAATTTGTCTTCCAATGATGGGGATTGTGAGGATGACACATAAACCAATGCAAAGATTCCCTTATTTTGGTCTCTTGAGTCGGAATGAACCATTTTTTGCCAAATATTTTGGGTGGTGTTTAGTTCCATTTTGCAAAATGAAGAGCCAAAACCCAAAATATTTTGGATTCCATAAGGAACTAAACACCCCCAAAGTATGTTGGCACACCCATTGTTGGCCCAAAGAAGAAGGCAATTTGGGTGCCAAAATCCTTGGTCACTAACTTTGGAGGACCCAAACAAATGTGGGTACCTAAGAATAACTAATTTGTTTTGTAGGTCAATTACAAAGCCGGAGGAAGGCATTGGGTGCTTGATAGTGGGTGCACTCAACACATGACCGAGGATTCTAGAATGTTCAAATCAATCAACTCCAACACCAGTTATGGCATTGATAGTATTACTTTTGGTGATAATGGCAAGGGCAAGGTCAAGGGTCTTGGTAAGATTGCAATATCTAA
The DNA here is from genome assembly GCA_022036555.1 of Microstegium vimineum. Lineage (NCBI taxonomy): Eukaryota > Viridiplantae > Streptophyta > Magnoliopsida > Poales > Poaceae > Microstegium > Microstegium vimineum. The sequence continues at coordinate 6,055,547 of CM039120.1, read as the reverse complement.
TGACTTGAGCATATCCAATATCTTGCTAGTTGAGAGCTTGAACTTCAATTTGCTATCGGTAGCTCAATTGTGTGATCTTGGATTCAAATGCATATTTGGGGTAGATGATGTTGAGATCATTAGTGTGGATGGTTCAAACTTGATCTTCAAAGGCTTTAGATATGAGAACCTCTACCTAGTTGATTTCAATGCTAGTGAGTACGTCTCAATTGTCAACTTGCTTGCTCACTAAATCAAGTATGGGTTGGTTATGTCATAGAAGGCTTGGTCATGTTGGGATGAAGCAATTGAATAGATTGAGCAAATATGACTTAGTAAGAGGCTTGAAAGATGTTGTATTTGAGAAGGAAAAACTTTGTAGCTCTTGTCAAGCCGGCAAACAAGTTGGTAACACCCATCCAAAGAAGAGCATGATGAGCACTAGTAGAGCATTTAAGTTGTTGCACATGGATCTATTTGGACGAACAACATACACTAGTATTGGAGGCAACAAGTATGAATTTGCGATAGTGGATGATCTTACAAGATACACTTGGGTATTCTTTCTCAATGACAAGAGTGATACATTTGACACCTTCAAATCTTTTGTCAAGAGATGTCACAATGAGTTTGAAACTACAATCAAGAAAGTAAGAAGTGACAATGGAAGTGAATTCAAGAATACAAGAGTTGAGGAGCTATGTGATGAATTGGGAATCAAACATCAACTCTTGGCTAAGTACACTCCACAATCAAATGGCCTTGTTGAGAGGAAGAATAGAACCTTGATTGACATGGCAAGGTCTATGCTTAGTGAGTACAATGTGAGTCAATCCTTTTGGGCTGAAGCTATCAACACTGCTTGCTACTCTAGCAATCGGTTATATTGTCATCCATTGATGGAGAAGACTCCATATGAGCTATTAAATGGAAGAAAGCCCAACATTGCATACTTTAGAGTCTTTGGGTGAAAATTCTACATCTTGAAGAAAAGCACAAGACTTGGAAAGTTTGACAAGAAGTGTGATGAAGGGTTCCTACTTGGTTACTCAACCACAAGCAAAGCCTATAGAGTGTGGAATTCGGCCAGTGGTATACTTGAGGAGGTTCATGATGTTGAATTTGATGAAACCAATGGCTCCCAAGTTGAGAATGAGAACCTAGAAGATGTTAGTGGTCCACAATTAGCAAATGCTATGAAGAGCATGGATATTAGTGATATTAGGCCAAGACAAGTGATTGATATTGAAGATGACAAAGATCAAGTACTCAACTCACCTCAAATGCAAGCTAGTGGCTCTCAAGTGCAAGATCAACAAGTTGCTAGTTCATCTCAACCAAGCTCAAGCAATCAAGTCCCTATCCTCCAACCGACCAATATTGCAAGAGAACACCCCATTGATCAAATAGTTGGTGACATTACAAGTGGTGTTCAAACAAGATCAAGATTGGCATCCTTTTGTGAGCACTACTCCTTTTTATCATCCATAGAGCCAACAAAGATTGATGAAGCCCTACAAGATGTTGATTGGGTAAATGCTATGCATGAAGAGCTCAACAATTTCACTAGGAACCAAGTTTGGGAACTAGTTGAAAGACCCAAGAGATACAATGTGATTGGCACAAGATGGGTATTTAGAAACAAGCAAGATCAATATGGTATATTTGTGAGAAACAAAGCAAGATTGGTAGCTCAAGGATACACTCAAGTTGAGGATCTTTACTTTGAAGAAACTTATGCACCGGTTGCAAGATTAGAAGCAATTAGAATTCTATTGGCCTATGCATATGCACACAATATTAAGCTATACCAAATGGATGTGAAGAGTGTTTTCTTGAATGGATACATCAATGAGCTAGTATATGTTGAGCAACCTCCCGGATTTAAAGATGACAAGAAGCTCAACCATGTGTACAAGTTGAGGAAGGCTTTATATGGCTTGAAGCAAGCACCTAGAGCATGGTATGAAAGATTGAGGGATTTCCTCTTATCAAAAGGGTTCATCATGGGGAAGGTTGATACTACTCTATTCACTAAGAAGCTTGGTGAGGATCTATTTGTGCTCCAAATCTATGTGGATGACATCATATTCGGTTCAACCAATCAAAAATTTTGTGAAGAGTTTGGCAAAATGATGGCAAATGAGTTTGAAATGTCAATGATTGGTGAACTTAGCTACTTCCTTGGTCTTCAAATCAAGCAATTGAAGAATGACACCTTTGTGAGCCAAGGCAAGTACATCAAGGATATGATGAAGAAATTTGGCTTAGAAGATTCTAAAGGCATTAACACTCCAATGGGCACAAATGGACACTTGGATAGTGATGCTAGTAGCAACATGGTGGATCAAAAGTTGTATCGGTCTATGATTGGAAACCTACTCTATGTGACCGCTTCTAGGCCGGATGTGATGTTTAGTGTATGTATGTGTGCAAGATTCCAAGCCTCTCTAAGAGAAAGTCACTTGAAGGCTACAAAGGGGGTATTGAGGTACTTGAAGCATACACAAGATGTTGGATTATGGTATCCCAAGGGGTCCAACTTTGAGTTGATTGGATATTCGGACTCTGACTATGTGGGATACAAGATTGATAGAAAGAGCACATCGGGCACATGTCAAATGCTAGGAATGTCACTTGTATCTTGGTCATCAAAGAAGCAAAATAGTGTTGCACTCTCTACCGCCAAAGCTGAATACATAAGTGCGGGTAGTTGTTGTGCTCAATTGCTTTGGATGAAAGCAACTTTGAATGACTATGGAATCAATTTCAAGAAAGTGCTATTGCTATGTGACAATGAAAGTACAGTGAAGCTAACCAACAATTCGGTTCAACATTCAAGAACCAAGCACATTGATGTGAGTCACCATTTCATAAGGGAACATCAACTAAAAGGTGATATCAAAATCACAAATGTTGGCACCGATGATCAACTTGCTGATATATTCACCAAACCATTAGATGAGAAGAGGTTTTGCAAGCTAAGGAATGAATTGAACATTCTTGACTTCTCAAATATGTGTTGATGCACCCCCATATATGACATGCCTCTCCTTTGAGCTATGCAAGGTACAAGTTGATTGACATGTCATTCATCGTCTATTAGGACTTGTTAGTGCATCTAGACATCAATTCATTAGGCTCACTCATGAAAATCAAATGATTTGATGCTTATATGGTACCACTATTGCTTCTATGCTTGATTTGATCTAGTGGTCGCATATGACATATTTGTGGGCTTGCAATCCTAGTGTTTGATCTAGAATATGAACTTAAAATATTTAGCTCAACATGGGCAAGATAATCATTCTAGTATGTGTGAACAAGCTTGTCCATGGTTTAAACCGAGTTAAATACCTTGTGGCAAGTAATCTAGATTGAACCACAACTAAGCTTCTCTCCAATAATCAATCCTTTTGAGCCCATCTTTTATGATAATAGATGACAAAGCGAGAGAAGTAAGTAGTAAGACAAAATAAGAAAAATATTTTGAAAATTTTGAAAATGAAAGCACACAAGTAGGGGGAGCAAGCCTATGAATAAAGTTGTTGCATATCTTTGTGCATTCATAAGTGCTTGCCTGCATATGTATTTATATTCATGACATGCTTGTGTGGTGAATGCTAGAAACTTAAATGATATGGTGCTTGAAGAACTAGCATGCTTAGGTTATTCAAGTGGAATATAGTTCTCTCAAAGTGTTGTCAAGTGGTTTCTAGGCATTCATGGTGCTAAGGATGGTTTCACATTGCACTCCGATTGGTATCACGCTTCAAAGGTCCATCCTACACACCTTAGCATCATTTGGTAGCATTCACTCTCCCACAATTCTTATTCATGCATATGTGATCAAAATGAACCAAACTCATATATCACATATATAGGGGGAGCTAATACTACCAAAGTGAAATTTTCATCATATATATTCCTTTGTGAAAGGTTGTCATCAATTACCAAAAGGGAGAGATTGAAAGCCCATGTTTAGTTTTGGTTAATTGATGAAACCTATGGACTAACCCTATTGCTAAGTGCATAATAAAGATAGGGTAATACACCTTGACACATGGAGCCTAAAGGATGATCATGATGAATCAAGTACTCCATGGACAAGGAAAAGATGGATTAGAAATGGCTCAAGGAAAAGTTATATTTATAGGGCCATTTTCGGTTTAGTGATCAAGACACTATAGAGAGTGTGATCACATTTAGGATAGATAGCCGTACTATCAAGAAGGGAAAACTCATATCGATTGCAGTTATCATGTGCCACTAGGTCATTTGCATTGCATATCTAAAATGAACCTAAGTGACACAAAGAACTAAATAAAATCCAAGAAAATATATTGTAAAGGCTAACACTGGTGAACAAGTGTTGGATCACAAGGTGTTAGCACTTGAATACTTGGAGAAGAAGAGGCAGCTCGGTTTGGCACTCAACAGAGCTCCGGACGTAGGTCCGGACGCTAACAAAGTGCTGTCCGGACCATTGGATATGTGTCCGGAAGCTAACCCTAAGGCTCGGCCTCAGCGCGCAGAAGATCCGGACGATGATCAGCGTCCGGATGCTGACTCCGGACTCGCGTTCAGAGCCATGGAGCTCTCTGTTGCCTCTGGAATATTTTATCTGGACGCGGCACCCCGGACCACCGTCCGGAGAGATGGAGCTCTCTGGACCCTCTCTGTGTAGAGTCCGGACGAAGAAGACAGGGAGTCCAGACGCTACTGTTCAGTGCGTCCGGAGGTAACACGTCAGCACTAGGAAGGGCGCCAACGGCAGGATTCAAATCAGAGGAGGGTCCGGACCCCCCATGAAGCAGCGTCCGGACTGACGCAGTGAGCTGAGAAAAAGGAGCAAAATGGCTAGCTCGGTGGTGGAGGCTATATAAGTGTTTTGGCCGACTCCTAGGGCTCTCTCTTGCACCTCTCATTCATTTGACATACTTGTGCTTGCTGGAGATAGCCCCCAACTCATCTCTCTTTGCTAGTGTTGCATACTTGTGAGAGTTTGAGTGATCCAAGTGCTTTGATCATTGCATTGCATCTTAGTGGCACTTGGTCATCGTCATTGCCGCGGGATTTCTTGTTATTCTTGGTGTTTGCCAACACCTAGACAGCTTGGGCGATTGAGGAAGCTTCGATGCATTTGGTGATTGTTTACGGTCGGCTTCGACGACTTGTGAGAGAGTTTGTACCCACCTCGACGGAGCGCCAAAGGGTAACTCTAGTTGATTGCTCGTGTCATTGAGTTACTCTCATTTGGGTGGATTCTTGTAGCGCCCGAGTTAGTGGGCTAGGCTTGTCATTGCCTATTAACCACCGAATCACCACTTGAGTAGTCGACACAACAGGGACTAGCTTGGTGGCAACCAAGTGAACCTCGGGAGAAAAATCTTTGTGTCAATCTTGTCTCCCGGCTACTCTTGGTGATCTTATTGTGATTGGTCTTCTCATTGGCATATTCTCTTCACAAGGCATTGGAATAACAATCCTCCTCCTCCTAGCATTTACATTCTCTCTTATCTTGTCTAGTTAGCTTGTTAGTTAGCTTAGTTTGTTAGTTATTCTTGCTAGCTCAAGTTAAGTGCCTTAGGTTCTTGCTATTGTGTGATAGACACTTAATCAACTAGAATTGCTTGGATAGGTGGCTTTGCACCCCTAGTAGAGCTAGAGAAAAAAGCTTCGCTTAAGTGTTATCTAACCCTTTGCTCTAGTGATTTGTAGAATTTTTATTAGGCTATTCACCCCCCCTCTAGCCATCTAGGACCTTTCAATAGGGATGTGAGTCCCAAATCTCTGAGTGTTGCGGCGAATGTGTGTGTTCTAACTTCGGTGTCCCCCCCCCCCCCCCCCCCCCCCGTCCCCCTTTTATAGTCGCAAGGGAGGCCGGGGGTTTTACATGCGTGGGCCGAGAAGGATCTATCTAGGGCGCTGCGCCTTATCCTTGCCTTCTTCAGGAAGAGTGGTGGACACATCGCAATACTATATTCCTATTGTCTCTGTACTTGGTCGGGTACGGGATACCGTGTCGATCCCTCGTTGCGTTGTCGGGCGGGGGGTCCGGCCTAACCGACAACCTGGGTGAGGCATGGTTACCTGTTGTACCATCGAGGTAGGGGCCGGCTCGCGGCCACTTGCCCGGAGGTACTCCGTTGTACTGCATTCCAATTCTTTACGTTTCGTTTCCAGCGGGATTCCTTCCTACACGATCAGTGGGTGCCCACCCCTCTGAATTCTCATGTACCCGACATACTCCCTGTCTAGAGAGTCAGTGTGGGGGCCGGGGTTACCTGAGACTGACTTCGTCCAGAGAGGGGCATGATTTCGTTCCGTTCAGAGGCCCTGCTCCGTCTCGTCGCCTGATTGGGTACATGACTTGTCCCAATTCAGACAGTGAACAAAGTGTTATCCTAGGCTCCGGATTACACGGGGTGTACAATCCCTCGCACCCCCCGGGCTATGTTCTTATCTCGCAGAGGATGCATCGTCAGCGGCTAGGAGTTAGCGTCCTCTTCCCCCTCGTAGGCACAAATGGGTCATTCTCTACCTCTGGGACCTTATCCCTTGTAGTCGTTGTTTTGTCGGGAAGACCTGAGCTGGCTCGAGGTGGTGGGACATCAGTACGGGCCGAGACGTGGACACGTCTTCTGGGACGCAAGATCGTCTCGCTTTTGACATCGGGCGAGGCGGATTCACGTCTTCCCGGGGCACGTCTGCCGCTTCGGGTCGGTTGGTCCGGGGTCCCCGCACCTCTTCCTTCGTGGGCCTTCTACTATGGCTGTGGGCCGTATATCTCCCTTTGGGTGATGCCTTACTAAGTTCTTGGTCACTGGTTATTTTTTGGAATTTTGTCATAAAGTTAGGTATCCGACACCTAGTGTTACTCTACTGAAGCTTGTCAGCAGGCATATGGATAGTTCATTCACCCAAGTAATGACAAGTCCTCTTGGGAGAAAGTTGGTGGGCCACAAGTGCAACCACCTGTGTATGAAAAAGGGTTGGAAGGCCACCTAAAGCTAGAAGGAAAGCAACACATGAAGTTGGTGGACCCAATGGGCCAAGACTAACCAAACATGGAGTAACCATGCATTGTAGTCACTGTGCAGAACCTGGGCACAACTCAACAACTTGTGAGAGAAAGAAAGCAGGAGAACCAGCAGTGAAAAAACCTAGGACGACAGCTACTACATCTGTGCCAGATGAACATACCGGTCAACAAAGTGCCACTGTCTAGGTTTGTGCATAACCACCCAAATGCTTAATTGAGTACCTACTGTATGAAACCACTAATTTCTAATTGTATTTAGGAAACTAACCATCAAGGTAGTGGACCACTTCTGTCTACTTTGGAGAACCCAATGGTGTCACATCTACAAGATGAGGCAAGCTATTCTTCTCAGCTCTTAACAGTACACTTTCATGTGGTGTTAGCCTACTAATTCATTCTACTGTTGCAGGCTAGCCAAAATGTTAGGCAAACATCAGTGAGGCAACCTATTCCTGATTCTTCCTACATCAACTCCAATTGTTGACACAAAAAGCGTCAGATCTGTGAACAGCTCGGGCTATTACCCAAAGCTCGATGTCGAGGGCGTGCCAGTCGATTTGACCAATCAATCGACAAGGATGATAACTATGACAAACTGAACGAGACGACAGCGATGCGCCCGGACGTCAAGGCTCAGGTTGATCACAGATAACTAGAGCAGAGCTAGACGAGGCAAACAGCGATGCGCCCGGATTGCCAAAGCCTAGAGGTACTCCCACTCGGAACTAACAAGGATTTTGACGGAGATCAGGATGATGCAGCCCGTCGAAAGCTTGAAGAACTCGTTAAGCTATAACTAATGCATGATAAAGGTAAATTGCGGTAAAAGTAGGATAAAAAGTAGAATTGGTTTGTTTTTTGATAGGATTGATCTCTTTATTCCATAGCCCTCGGGCTCATATTTATACTCCCGCATGGAGAGTTGTACAATGACACGACACATATCTTTCCTAAAACAAACTCCTACTTTAAAGGAAACTGACTTGCGCAGGAGCCGGATAACAATATTTATTTCCTAAACAAACACACCTATTTTAAGGGAAACTAAACAACCCATGCAAGAACCAGACTCAAATTACTATAATAATACTGGCATAAAACACCAGTTTCCTTATACTTCTTCTCGATGGAAACTCTCCATCGGCAGATCCCTTTAATCCGCACCTTCCTTCTTTGTACCATCGGTAACCTTCAGCTGCCCCCGAGCGCTAAATTACGCTCATCGGCATTGGCAACATTTTTCCCGAATGGTAGCATCCCCTCGTCGGCAATCGGCAATAAACCCTTGTCGGCAATCGGCAACTATCTTCCATCGCAATCGGCAACGAGCCCTTATCGGCAATCGGCAATGAGTCCTTATCGGCAATAAGCAAAGAGTCTTCATCCGCAATGAGCAATAACAACTCATCAGCAATCGGCAAGACCGCCAATTAACCCTTGTCGGAAACAAATCATCCAGCTTCCATCGGCAATATACTTGGCCTTCTATAGCACTCGTCGGCCATATCAACTCATACTTTACCGATGCCGATGGAGAATAATCACCAGCCAGTCAAGCCTCAGCCCATTTGACACATGTCGAAAAACGGTGTCAACACATGCCCCCCAGTTTCGGAGCGTATAACTTTACGTGCCGAAATTCTCTCCACTGTAGCCGTTGTTGTAGCCGTTACCCCCGAGATAGGCGTACGGTTTCCTCAATCCCCGCGTGTGGAACTGCAATTTAATAATAAAATCCCTCGATTGTAGCACGAACAGTTACAGACCACCTCGATCGCCGCGCATATCTATCGCGGGCGCCTCCACATTCCTGCACGGTGTGAAATAGAACCCCAAAATGCCCCTGAACAGGCTTATAAAAGTTACTGGGGCCCGTACCGTCCTTTTTACCCGAGCTCATTTTCACTTTCACCTTCCTGCCTTCATCTTCAACCTCCGGCTGCCCTGAAGAACACAAGCTCGAGCAACAGTACCCTTCGCAATCTAAGGACAAACCAAGCACTCCTCTCGACTCCAATGGCGATCCAGGTCGACATCCCAAAGGTAAGACTTATCCTCCTCCCAATCCAGTTCCCTGCAATCCGCACGAATCTGGATCTGTCTTCGTTCCTTTTTTTTGACTGCTCTTCGCCTTCTTCTTTGAATCTTAGGAACTGTATAACAGGGTAGTGATTCCGCTTACCGGTTCCACCTTCAGTTGCTTAGGCCCCATGGGGAACCCGGATCCCAGCTATATAATCAATGCAGAAACCAACTGGATTCCGTTTAGATCTGAATGTTTTGGTTTGGGATTGTGGAAAGATGCATTCCGATCATGGCCCAAGCCCACCAAAGGGTGGAAGAACTGGTACCTCAGAGTTGCCAGCGCGCAGCAAGTTTACTGGCAGGAGCGCAGTCTGGACCAATGTATCAGGCTGTCCATTGCCGATATGGAGAAGAATGAGAACATGTTAATAGCCGCCTCTTACTTCTGGTCGGACACCTTGAACGCATTCTTATTCCGACATGGACCAACCACCCCCACTCTTGCCGATGTTCACATGCTGACCGGTTTAGACATCTCCTCTGCCGATACCCCCTCCTTGTTTAATAGGAAAGCCGAGCACAGAATAAATACCCGGAACATCGGCGGTTGGACGGGTTACATTCAGGAATACCAGAAAACTGGATCGGTAAACCAAAGAGAGCATGCCACCTTCCTGAACATGTGGCTGGATAAATTCATTTTCTGCGGTAAGGCAGTTGGACCTACCACCATGTATCTCCCAGCAGCTGAGATGCTTGCCAATGGGACAGGGCTTCCTTTGGGCAGATATCTTCTAGGATCAGTATATCGTCTCCTCCATCAAGTGTCCCAGAAGTTACTGCTAGGTGAGCACATCGGCAATCTTGGAGGCCCCTGGTGGTTTATTAACATGTGGCTGCACGCCCATATGCAGAAAACACTCCAGCTTGACTTATTCGCTCAACGATTCCCAAGAGATATACCAGAGGACCACCAGTGCGGAGAGGATGAATCGGCAACTCGCTCTCCACTCAATTTTGGAGAGGCCACGATCGTGCTGCCAGGAAACGATGCCGATGCGGAGCAATTCGGCCTCTTCTTCCAGAAGTTTTACAATGGAATTCCTGCTGCAGAACGGCTCTGGTGGCCATATGCCGATGTAGATAACCAGTTCCCATTGTTATTTAATCTTACCGATGGGGATGTTCCTGAAAATCAGACAATGATGAAGGCCAGTATCGTCCCTCGGGCTATCCCAGTGAACCTATTTGGATCGGGAAAGAACGCCCCCCATCATTTGAATTTTACTACCCATCGGTAGCGGCAAGACAACTGGCGTTCGGCCAACTGCCAATCAAGCTTTGTTACTCCAAGGTAGTGCAGCCTAGGCAAACATTCTCCAGTGCTCTGGACTGGAACAAAGTTGTCAGTCTTCCTGCCGATGCTGATGTATTGGATCTTGACTTATCCTCCTGGTCGCCAACATCTTTCATCACAAATGAATACAAGTCTTGGTGGCAAGAGTGGAGGTGTCAACTGTTCGCCAAGTCATCGCACTATTATCGGCATATGATCGATGTCGATCATATCATCCCCGACGACGCAGTAAGTCCTCATCCCGATGCATTCCTCATTTGTACCTTTGCCATTGGTACTTGACCTTCTTGCGTTTAACAGGTTGATGACCCGATTCCTCCAATGAGCAAGAGCGGCAAGCCTTTCAAGCTTCGAATGATGAGTCTCGTATCACTCATTGGCCATAAGGCTCCTTCGTTAGCTGCCTTCATCCCACGACAGGTACCTTCACCGACACCTGCAAAAGCCAAGGCTACATCGGCCGCTGCTGCTGCCCTGACACGGGTGTTTGCAGTAAACTCATCTTCACTCATACCGATTATATAGTGTTTAATCGGCAACATCTACGTATAACTTGCATTGAATGTTTTCAGGCTATAAGGTCATCGGCAACTGCCCCGAGCAGACAAGCACCTCCAAGTTCGGCTGCCGATGCCCCCCAGTCTTCATCGAAACGGGCCGGATCCTCCTCTGCTGCTGCACCCAAGAAAAGGAGACGTTTGAGGTTGGCTAGCCCATCTTCGTCATCAGCACAAGCAGCACCACCAACCGTCGGCGTGTCATTAGCAGAAACTCCAATGGCTCCTATCCCAAATCAGCCGATGGACGACGTCATCGGTCAGGAGGCAGCCTCATCCACTGTAGAGGTGGAGGCAGTATCGGCACCATCAGCCGAAGCTCTCGACGAAGAAACCCCCATGATGGTGGCATCGGCATCGGTACCATCAGCCGATGTCCCTGATGAAGCAGCTGTACCTACAGCAGCCGAAGAAACATTATCGGCACCGTCCACTGACGTCGCCGATGAGACAATCCCACTCGTCGTAACGGCAGAGGTAGCATCGGCATCGGTACAAACCGAAGATCCCGATGAAAGGGCAGCATCAGCACCACAATCAAGTATTAGGCCGGAAGCAACACCAATGACAATGCCACCATTGCCAACGACGCCGATTGTTCCTCTGGCAGAAGCTCATCCATCGGCACCTGCTGCCGATGTCCAAGACGAGGCTGGGCCATCTAGAATGCCAAGCCCTGGGCAAGAAATCCGTTTCAAGATGGTAAGTCAATCACCTGAAAACTCATAGTATAATTTTAGAAACAGCATATTATAACCCTTCTGTTTTCAGGCCCAAGATTCCCCAGATAGCCTTTTCTCTTTCAGTCTCAATCCGCAGGATGAAGATAGGCGCCAAGATCCCCTCCGATCAGATAGTTTATTTTCCTTCTCAGTCGATATACCCGATGACGAAGAGGAAGAGAGCTCTGTCCCAGCTTTACCGGCAAAGATTAAGACCAAGCTTAAGGCACTGCTTTCTTTGCTGCTACAAGAGACATCCCAGCTCATCCAAGACTCATCGGCAGCAAGGATTGCTTTCAAAGATATCCAAAGTCATCTTCCTGCCGACGCAGCAGAAGTCCTTCTCCAGGCAGCCTCTATCGACGTCAAACAGATTCAGTACCAGAGGCTCGCCTGTCGTATTGCCGATAGGGCCGCTCAAGCCAAGAGCGAAGAAGAGAAGCTTAAATATAAACACCTTGCCGATGAGAAGCACAGAAACATCGGTCAAGCAGAAGCTTCCATCGGCAACCTAGACCAAGACATCTCTCGACTATCGGCAAGGAAGGAGGAGCTATTGGCGGAGCTACACAAGGTCGAGGAGGATCTGACTGCAGCTAATCAACACAAAACTCAAATGTCTGATTCCATCAAGGTTCTGTAGCAAGAAAGGGACCAGCATGCCCGGCAAGCCATCTTATGGAAGAAGAAGATCAAACTGGTTGAGGGCTCTGCCGATGCTGACGCCAAGGAGATGGACGAGATAGAACAGATTCGCCTGCATGCGATATACCTTATTCATTCCTTACTGTAATGCATATTGTATCGGCAAGAATGTAATCCGATACTTGATCTCGTCTTGTAATATAATATTTACATGTTTTTACCGATGTATTACAATTCTCTCTCATCGGCATTCAAACGAATACATCATACGTCAACCCCTTTGAGAATCTTCTGGCGTGTATGCTTCGCTGGAGGCAGATTATCTTATCCGATAGAAACTCGATTAGAAAACCCCCAGGCCTAGAATTCAATTCTGATCTGAAAAATCAATTTCCATTCTAGAGTATCATCGGCAAACTTGTTTACCCAGTCATCGGCAATCATCACCGATATCATAACCCATCAAGTCGGCTGAAATCCTGAGTAATCCCAACTTATTAACTGACCCTGGTATTCAGCCCGACTGTAACAATAATCGGCAACGATGCTTCATACTTCGATCGGATCAGATTTAGGATAATGCCGACAGATCCAGCAAAGAGCACGAGGAGCAATTCCAGAATACGTGCAACACACCCTAAGTTATCCTGCGCAAGCGCAGCAGAATCATTCTTGCAACCTTCTTCCGGTAGTTAACGAACCTATCGGCAGTACAACAACCCATACACAAACCATCAGTAGGTGTCAGTATAATAATTGAGATCGCCAATCTGCCGATCACAACCCCCAAGCCTGCAAGTCCAAGATTGACCTCGATTAGGCCATCGGCACAATATTGTTGTCTGCCGATGGATCTCCCTCCTGGCGTTTTGGCCTCCATCGCTTCTCCTTTTAGAGTTCTGCATCACCGTACAGGTTATTGTGGCGTTGGCGTTGAATTCTTCTTTTCTGGGTTTTTGTTAAACCCTTAGGGCACCACTGATAGAGTTTGATTCTCCAGATGGGCTGGTGCTGCCCTTCATTACTTACATCAGCATCTCTTCCGATGTTTGAATCTCTGGAGAGCACTTCTTCGTCGGGTGTTTTTGTCTTGGTCCGCTCTTTGCTCTCCCCCTGATCAACTCGCTCGCCAAGCTTGCTACGGGCATTAAGCTCGCCCCCCAGTTGGTCACGTACCGATCTCCTCTTTCCGAGCGGCCTGGCGCACCTAGATGCTTGACCACCCAAACAAAACGTGCTTGACTGATCGGCAGTGCAATACCCATTGCATTCAGGACAATCATCGGCAGTGGGTAGCTTAATGCCCTCCTCCCAGCAGTAAATGAAGAAGGGACACCTCCAATGATTTTTCCGACGAAGCCACTCCCGTTGTTCCTTTTCTTTCTGCCGATACCGTTCATCTCGTGATTGCCGATAGTCCCGCCTTGGTAGCTTGTGTGTGATTACTATGCCAGGAGCCCTGCTGACACAAGCACCTTTATCGGCAATTCTTTTGCTTTTCCTGTCATCGGCAAACTTTCCGATGTCACGCTCGGCCATCTGATGATCGGGATCCACCGATGCACTCTTTCTAGCAGCGTCCGACGTCAGCACCTTAGTTTTGCCGCCGGCTTCCACCATATTATTTGGAAACGGGCGCTGATCAAATTCCATCGGTCCTTGGACTTTAGGACTTTCAAATTGGATCCGCCCAGAGTTAATTTCTGACTGCAGTTGCTGCCTAAACACTCCGCAGTCGCCGGTAATGTGAGAATTTGTATTGTGCCACTTGCAGTACCCGGTACCATTGAGCTCCTCGGCCGATGGAATTACCTGATTAGGGGCTAGCTTAATCCGCCCTTCCTAAAGCAGTAAGTCAAATATCCCATCGGCCTTCGTGACATCGAAGGTGAACTTTCCAGCCCTGTTCTGGTTGAGCGTACGTGGCATCGGCTCTCCATCGTTTACCCATTCAACGGTACCGACATTCATCTCGTCAAGCGATTCCCCATCCTGATCGGCGTCCGTGATATCAAAAGTGAACGTTTCCAACTCAGCAATGTTGAGGCCTGGTTCTTTGTCCAGCTCTGAATGTTCTACCTTGGTCGAAAACACCTTTGTGTCTTGCCGATTCGCAGATTCGTCCTCTAGTGGGACAGATGGACGTGTTCCTTCATGTCTCTGTGGTGAGCAGGTCGGAGCAACTGATACATTAGCAGCATCAAGTATCGGCTGCCTAACCGATGAGCAATCTTGGATGCCAACTGTCTGAGTAGATTGGTGCATCTCTCCAGGTCTTTGCATTAAGCAGGCCGGAACGATCGGCTCATCGGCAATACCAACCTGTTGAACACTGTGCATCGGTTAATTGACCGATGGGCCACTCTGGATGTCTACTAGTTGATGTTCTTCATATCCCTATGGCGAGCAAATTGGGGCAGCCGATATATCAGTAACACCAATCTGCTGGGTGTTGTGCATCGGCTGATCAACCGATGAGCAATTCCGGATGCCAGCCGGCTGAGTATGCTGAATTATCTCTTTAGACTCTATCATCGAGACACTTGGAATGATTGGCGCATACCCAGCACTAGTCATAATAACACTGTGTACCGGCTGTGTTGCCGATGAGCAATTTTGCACCATCACTAGCTTATGCTGTGGCGTTATATCTATTGCATTCATCGGTTGCTGTACCGACGTACCATTGTATACCCCTCCCTGCGAGTATTGCGATGTAGTATTTATCGGCTGATATACCGATACTTCATTCTGAAGATTCGCCGGATGATACTGCAGGGTCCTTGCCACTTGGCGTCCAGGCTGTGCAACTTGTCGCTGAATCGGCGATTGACTAATCCAACCTACATTGTGTGTCATCGGCACATGTCTTACCGATGGTTTACAACTAGTTGATTCCCGTAGCTCTTGCACATTTAGATGATAGCCTTGACTCGCGAATACCATAGGCTGGGCAGCTACCGCCGATGCAGACTGATTAACACTCGGTGTGTTCTGCTGCACCGACCCAAGACTTGCCGATGGTTGGCAGCCAACTGATTCCTGCAACCCTTGTACTCTTGAATGATAGCTTTGATTTGTAGGTTCCAAGGGTTGAGCAGCTACGGCCGATACAGGTTGATTGACAATCGGCACGTCTTGTTGTATCGGCCAAGCAGTTGCCGGTGACTGATAGCCAGTTGAGGCTGGTTGCGCCCGTATGGCCGATGTAGGCTGACCGACGCTCAACATGTTTGATTGCATCGGCCAAGCATTTGCCGATTTAGGTTGATTAACTATCAGCGCGTCTTGTTGCATTGGCCAAGTATTCGCCGATAACCAATAACCGGCGGGCGTTTGTTCTTGTTGTACCCTTAATTGATCACCTGGACTCACGGGTACCGCATCTTGAGTAGTTATTGCCGATGCAGGTCGACTGACAGTTGGCGCACCTTGTTGCATCGGCCAACAAGTTGCCGATGGCTGATAGCCGGCTGATGCCTGCTGCTCTTGTGGCATCGGACAATTAATAACATAGCTGCCTTGATTAGCAGGTGTCCCAGTTTGAAGAACCATTGCCGCCATAGGTTGACTCACAACTGCCGGGCTTCGTTGTATCGGCGAGTGGCCTGCCGATGGTTGAACGCACGGCACTCTAGGCATTGCCGTTTGTAGATTCCCTGTTGGCGACTGCATTATTGGAGAGGGCGTAGTGTAATATATCACTGGGACCATCGGCTGTGTAGACGTTGCCGGTGCCATAGGAACTTCCCCTCCTGCATGGTTAACTTGGACCAATCTGGAATCAGCAGATAGACTTAGACGCGTATCATACCTCCAACAACTGGCTGAAGTTGGCTGATTCTGGATGACAGGTCCGGACATTGCTGAAACCACCGGATTTGTATTCACTTGAGTAAAGCTCGTTGGGCTTGATCTCGGTGGCATGACCTTACCGGCAGGTTGGTTCACGATTGGTGAAGACGCCTCTGGAACCGCCGATGGGGTCGCAAAAGATGCCGATCCGAGTTGACGACGCTCTGGATCCACATAATATGGTGCCTGTCCCTTGAACGTTTGCTTGACAGCATTGCATACAGCATCGGACAGCACATTGGATTGGCTAATTAATGCATTATTGAATGCAGAATTAACCATCTCTTGTTTTTACCAGGATCGGCGTTGGAAGTGGTCTGCCGCGGTGACGGCAGATCTTGCTTCTGTATTACTTCGCCGATTCCGTTTCGGCTGAAGGATCTAAGGTACGAGCGCTTGTATTCCTCCATTGCCTGCTCCAGAGCCTGTTTCTGGCGACCTGTCAAATCTGTTGTGGAGACTTCAATGACATGCCTGGGATTAGTCATGATAGATATATTTATATAATCGGGTCCCACCGAGCGTGCCAAAAGAGGTGTTGACACAAAAAGCGTCAGATCTGTGAACACCTCGGGCTATTACCCAAAGCTTGATGTCGAGGGCGTGCCAGTCGATTTGACCAATCAATCGACAAGGATGATAACTATGACAAACTGAACGAGACGACAGCGATGCGCCCGGACGTCAAGGCTCAGGTTGATCACGGATAACTAGAGCAGAGCTAGACGAGGCAAACAGCGATGCGCCCGGATTGCCAAAGCCTAGAGGTACTCCCACTCGGAACTAACAAGGATTTTGACGGAGATCAGGATGATGCAGCCCGTCGAAAGCTTGAAGAACTCGTTAAGCTATAACTAATGCATGATAAAGGTAAATTGCGGTAAAAGTAGGATAAAAAGTAGAATTGGTTTGTTTTTTGATAGGATTGATCTCTTTATTCCATAGCCCTCGGGCTCATATTTATACTCCCGCATGGAGAGTTGTACAATGACACGACACATATCTTTCCTAAAACAAACTCCTACTTTAAAGTAAACTGACTTGCGCAGGAGCCGGATAACAATATTTATTTCCTAAACAAACACACCTATTTTAAGGGAAACTAAACAACCCATGCAAGAACCGGACTCAAATTACTATAATAATACTGGCATAAAACACCAGTTTCCTTATACTTCTTCTCGATGGAAACTCTCCATCGGCAGATCCATTTAATCCGCACCTTCCTTCTTTGGACCATCGGTAACCTTCAGCTGCCCCCAAGCGCTAAATTACGCTCATCGGCATTGGCAACATTTTTCCCGAATGGTAGCATCCCCTCGTCGGCAATCGGCAATAAACCCTTGTCGGCAATCGGCAACTATCTTCCATCGGCAATCGGCAACGAGCCCTTATCGGCAATGAGTCCTTATCGGCAATAAGCAAAGAGTCTTCATCGGCAATGAGCAATAACAACTCATCAGCAATCGGCAAGACCGCCAATTAACCCTTGTCGGAAAAAAACCATCCAGCTTCCATCGGCAATATACTTGGCCTTCTATAGCACTCGTCGGCCATATCAACTCATACTTTACCGATGTCGATGGAGAATAATCACCAGCCAGTCAAGCGTCAGCCCATTTGACATGTGTCGAAAAACGATGTCAACACCAATCTTCCACTAGCAAGACACATGCCACTAACAACAGCTTCCAAGATTGTGAGAGCCACCAGGGTCACTGTGCAGAAGAAGAAGGCAACCAAGGCCAAGTCCAAAAAGGGATGAAGTGGAAACAAGTGAAGACAGTGAGGTGGTGGACTTTTGTGTAGCAGCTATTGTTTCTTTTGTACAGCAGCAATGCCTGCCTTTTGTCAAGCTAAGCTTGCCTTTTGTGCAGTGATCATAGATATATAGGTCATTTGCAATGTCCAGGTTTAGGGTGAGAAAGTTATGTAACTGCAGTGGCCATGCTTGGTCAAAGAACTAATACAGTGACTGATGTAATGTAGTAACTCTGGCTGTGTGTTTGCTTGGTCAAAGAACTAATGCAGTGACTCATGAAACTACAGTGACTGATGTAATGCAGTGACTCATGCTCTGTTTGCTTGGTCAAAGAACTAATGCAGACTTAATGCTTCATGTTGTGTCAATTTCTTGAGTAGTGTTTGCTTGGTTTTTCTTCTTGTTGTGTCAATTTCTTGTAATGCTTGACAGTGCCTTCACTTCATTCTAACTTCATTGACTAATGTCATCAATTTGTTCAAAAAATTGATAGAACCATGCATTGACAGAATTACAATTGGACTCAAATTGAATGAACATTGCTCTTTACTCTCAAATAAAACATACAAGCTTGCATTACAATCATCTGAACACAACATTGCTAACATTGTTGTCACCTGAACAAAACATTACAATGGTTGACTACAAGCACAGTTTCACCTGACTAACATTGCTAGGACACCCACAACAACAAACACAACAACAACTACAAGGCACAATGCTACAAGCTTGCCTATGTCTATCAACTTTTGTAGCTTTTCATCTACTCTAACAGCTCCATTCTTCACACACATTAAATCATCAAGCAAAGGTGCCATCTCAGTCATATTTGTTTGAACTAGAGCCTCAATGTGTCCAATTGATAACCTTAGCTGATCAACTTGACCCAACAACCCCCTTCTTATCAATTATCCCCTTCCCAATCAGCATCTTCTCGTACTTGTCAGCAAAAAGATACCAAGGGCAGCTGCCTGTAACCTGCAATTGATAGATGTGATAGCAATTAAATTGCAGGAACTGTGTACAGGTAAGAAAAGAATTGAATTGTATGCCTTACATCTCTCTCATGAAGTCGACACTTGAAGAAGATGGCACCAGGGACCTTAGATCCTTGGCCGCATGTGAGATCGATGATTTGCTCACCACAAATGGGGCAGGGCACAAGGGACAGCCCCGTGCGCGCACCCAATTTGGGAGCCGCGGGCCCCTGCGCCGACGACGAGGAATCTCCGAAAGCCATTGAAGCTGGAGCTTGAAGCAATAGGCGTGTAGGAAGAGGAGGAGGATGTGTGGCGCCAAACCAAGGATGTGGGCGGCGTCCAGCCACCGAGCAACGGCCGGCAGGCGACGGCTGGCGGGCGGGAGCAAGAACCCTAGCTAAAGAATGGGGAAGGGGATGAATGGACTTGGGAGTGACGAGCAGATTGAGGGAGGGGCCTTTATGCTAAATTCGGTGCACCATCAGCAGCCTTCTACCACTATGGCACGACCACGTCGGACTAAGTGGCTGGCGTGGCTGCATCTGGACCGTGCGTGCGCCGCGGCAAAAGATGAGGGATCTATTTAGTTCCTTTGAAAGTTCAGGGACGCAGATGGGAAGAGGTGAATAGTTTGAGGACCCACGGTGCATTTTACTCTTTTTTTTTTTAAAGCTTTCTGGATTGAGAAACAAAACGTTACTCCAAAACACCAATTCCATAAATGCCTTCTAGAAATTGTGACTACGCAATTGGGCTAGTTGGGCCTCACTGGGCCTCTGTGCTGGATAGACTTACCCTTCTCCTCGAATCCACACAGGAGGAGCAGAAATTCACCGAACGAACCCGCAAACCGTGTCTCTGGCTGGGAGATGGAGTTCTCTCGGCTCTCGCCATAGCGGCGGTTGCAGGGCTGTGCCGATTGCGCCGGTGAGTGAGCCCCTTGCGTTTTCCTCTTTTGCTTGTCGAATCCGTGTATTCCTCGTGCTCCTCGCGACGCTCGCTCTTCTCGCCTTCTTCCCCCGACTCGTGACGGCAGCTACGGTTTCTGTTTTGAGTTCGTTAGTTTAGGGTTTGGTGCACGGGACGGAGAGCACAAGTTGTTAAGTTGACGCGACTGGGAAATGTGTAGCTGCGGAGATACCTTGTAGGGTAAGGTATTTTTTCTTCTTCTCTAGTTTGTATATGTGGAATGTTTTCTTTTCGGCTGGGCGTTTTAAGGAATGATTGATTTATGAAGCTTTATTCGTACATTGAGGAGAACATAGGGAAACAGTGGCGCACCCAAATATGGAGCCTGGGCTAGGCTCAAGAAGATCTCTCTTCCCATCCGGGTAGAACAGGGTTGCGAATCTTCTGTGGCCGGCATTGATTTGTACTAACATGGCGTTTTGTTCATGAGAAATAGGAATTAGGATAGGGAAATTGAGGGAAATGAGGTGTAGGTTAGATTTGAACCCTTGTTTGGATAATGGGATAGACAATAGAGAAAAAAAAGGTGAAATGACGCCCCAGGGCTCCTATCCTGACCCGAGGGCTGGGTTTGGATGGGAAATGCATCTGTGAACTGGCGAGCGGATGCGGGGTCCTGAATCGTTGTTGTGCTAGGTATGATTTGCCGCTGGTGACTGGTGAGGAACAAGAACCACCCACATCACAGGGAGTCCGTGAGGAGGGCAGCCTTGTGTCACATGGAGCTGGCCAGTGGGTGGCCGCTGCTGACTCCGTGCTGCACCGAAGGTCAAGATGACGCTCGCAGAACTGGCCTGATGTGGATGTCGAGGGGCCTAGAAGCTGGTGCTCGATGACGCTCTACCTGACCTCGATGGCAACGCCCGAGTTGCCGGTGGCCGCCAGTGAGTGAGTTCACCATGGCTCGGAGGTGCCACAGGTGCCCCTGGGGGCATGGAAGGTGGGCCACAGATGCTGCTGCCACCTGAGAAGGACGATGGGCGATTGGAAGTAAAAGAAGGGCGGAAGTGGGAGGATGAGGAGAAACGGAGCACATCTTTTTTTCTATCCGTTTTCACATCTGAGTGCCACCATGGTGCAAAAGACTTTTGAACCCGTATGCTGCACTTGGCTGAGAGCAGTTCTCCAGCGATACTTTTTACTATAAGCATAGTCACATAGGACCCAAGGCCTGGTTTAGCAGTTGCATATTTGATCTGCAGCCTATCCATGCTTCTCTGGCATGCTGCCAATACTCTGCACTTAAGTTGGACAACGCGTCCACCACTTGCTTTGCTCTCTTGTATTATATGCGGCTTGGCACCCTTGCGTCGGAACCTAGGGTCACCAAACCCTGGGCACTCTGTATGAAGGGGTGATGCTAATGTGGTAATAACTTTTTAATTCATGGAGAATATTTAGTACTTATGAGAGTGAATTTGAAGTAGTCAAACTTTTAGGGCGTCCGCAACGGCGGGCGACGTTGCCGGCCCAAGTCCACGTGGAAGCCGGAGAGAGGAGGGAGGCACGCAAGCTAGCGACGAACAAATCGTCAGGCTATTTCACACACGCCGAGTAGTTGTGAGGAGCACAGGTGAGGCTGGATGAAAAAGAAAGTAAAATATTTAAAATATTTTTCATTGCTTTCTCTCTCGTCCAGCTCACTAGCTACGTCGCTGGCCTCATTGCCGGTGGCCTTAGAGCCCTCTGATTCTTCCTTTCTCATTGTTTGGTAGATTTTAGATAATAACCTTGGAAGTTGGAAATGAGTGTAAATTACTTATATTTAATCTGAAAATAGTCTCGTGCAGTTGTTTATATCTGTATGAGTCACTCTTTATTTGGGGTTCTCATTTGGTAATTTCTGTGTTGTATCTAAATATCTAATAAAGTGATATTCTCTGGGCAGAAACATTTCCAAAAGGATTTGGTTGTGCTGCTGCATCTGAAAGATTAGATGCATACAAGAAGGTTGGTATCGTGCATGGATCAAAACAGCAGGGTGGCTGGGGATTGAAGAAATGGGAGGCGTGGGAGCGTGAGATTGGCAGGATAGAGAATGTGTGGAAAAGGGTCTATGAGTTGGAGCAGAACTCATTGGTAAGTTTCATATATTATCATTAGCCTTAACCAGTATTGTTTATTATTTATTATTTACATAATTGCTAAATTCTCTGTAGGAAAATCCACAACTTCTGGTCATGGTAGTCAAGAAGGTTTTGCAGCTTGTGCCTGACACGGTGACTCGGCGGCAAGTAACAATGGTAATCGATCAGGTAACAATGGTAATCGATCAGGCATTGCAGCTTCTTCCAGATTGTTCTGATCAGGTAAATCTGTCGCGAAATGAAACTAGCACATTTCCCTTTCTCTTTTTTGTGAAAAAATGGTTAATAATCAATGGAAGAGCAAAGATCATTATAACTAACGTGTTTGCGGAGAGTCCAGCATTGAAGGCCTCAGCGGCGGCTTAATTGGGTTGAATGGAAGCGGGATGAGGAGAAGTTAACAGCTCGTGTGAATAGATTAAAGGATATGACCAAGGTATAGTGTGCTCTCATTTACTGCCCAGTATTATCATCTGGAGTCACTGAGATATGTCAATTTGACAAAATTAACCTACCTGTAGGCTATGCGGAAGGTAGCTGATGACATCCGCAGTGCTTTAAGAGATATTCTGAATCATCTTCAGGTAATGGTTCAGGTTCATAGTTTCCCAGTTACCAGTCTTTCTGCATGAGCTTGGTTGTTCGGTTGTTCCTTTTACTCGTTTATGTTGTCACCTGATTTGCCATAAGAAAAACGAGCATGTTCTGTTAAACACGAGGAAGATCAATTTCTGTTATTTCCTTTTGTTCAGAAGAACTTCACACAGAAATGTGCTTATTTTTCCATGTTAAGATTTAGAATTACACTTTAATTCAGAGATATGCTTTGTTATTTTTCTGTAAGTGAAATTGTCATATGACTAGTACTTGTTTGCCAACTTTTGTGTGAGTCACTATACTTATGAATTAAACTCCCATGCAAAAAAAATAAAACTCACGCAACTTTTAATTTTCAAATGCTATTATCCTGTCTCTATAAAAGGAATCGGGTTCTTTACATGTTTGAATAACATGCTCTGGTATGGATTTCTATTCTTGAACAGATAGAGGTCTGACATACTTTATGCACTAATTGAGAACAGGAATACTTGCTACTTTTGCTGCTATTAAATTTATCTCATTCAAAGAAAAAATGTGTTGTGAACACATTCAAATGATATTGTTTTATCAAACACAGTCAAATGAATTTTTTATTCATATACATCTAGCATTGAGATATGTCAATTTGATAAAACTAGAACTAACCTACTAGTAGGCACTGATGGAGGCAGATGATGGCATGTACAAGTTATTAAGTGATTTGCAGAATCATCTTCAGGTAATGGTTTATGTAGATTCTTAGTTATTACTCTTTCTGCATTAGATTGATTGTTCCTTTTACTTGTTGCTGTTGTGATATGATTTGCTATAAATAAAGGAATCATTTTCTCTAAAAGCATGAGCAAGATTAATTTATTATCTGATTCTTACAGAAGAACAATTGTAATATGCGCTTATTTTCCAAGTAGGGCATATTTTAATTCAGAGATGTGCTTTGATTTTTTTTTTTCCCAACTTGTGCACTTTTCTGGTAGTGGAATTGGTATGATATAATTTGAAGTTGCCAAGTTCTATGCAAGACATTATAATTTGAATGTTTAAATGATATTCTTCTGCCTCCACCAAAGAAAGGAACCTTATTTACATGTTTGAATGGCATGTTCTGGTCTGCATTTATATCCCTAGACTACTATACAGCTTTGATATACTTCTCATTAAGCATGAGATTACCAGCTACTTTCAGTGTTGACTTTGTCTCATTCAAATGAAATGGTCATATTAATATACCTTTAGCAAAGCAAACGGAGAACATATGTTCTAAAATAAGGCACCTTGTCCAATAGTCACCTTTTCTGCTTATATTTCCATTGGTAGATTTTGGAACTTGAATATTGGTGAAAATACTGGATTGGCAATATCCCCTCTTTTTTTTTCCATACAAAGGACACTGGATAGCAGTAATGAATGCCATTTTAGTAACTTTAGTAAACTAGATCTTCTGGGAATTCTAACACCAAACTGTTCTCCATTTGATGCGTGTTCATGTTTTGCAGTTGCTCAAATTTCAAATGAATCATGACATTCTAGCCAACTCGGAATAATATTTCCCAAGAGTGACTGGGGATGGGTGGTGACGTGAAGACTGGATAACTTCTCATGTCATTCTTGTTGTCTGCTGCTATCTATTTCAAGTTTTCTTTTCTCGATGGATTGTTCAATTCTCAGATGCTGTAAACTGCTCAGTTCCTGCAGAACCACTTTGTTGGGGATGCTATTGGATTATTTATGCTTGCAACATGTTCTGACCTGTGTAATCTGTCCACCTCCGTAGCTTCGAGCTGCTCTCTGAATAACAAAGGCACTAAGGTGCTCTTTGGTTCAGAACTTGAAAAAAAATGAGGCCAACGTAATCATAAAACACCGGTAGCCTAACATAGTATCAGAACACTGGCTCTGTTTGGTTTTCGCTCTGGAATGGCACTCCCAATGCAAGACTTTATCATGGAGTCTAAGATTATTTATTACTACTTATTTATGGTATTTTACTGATGTGGCAGTATATTTATTGAAGAGAATGAGTGAAAAAATAAGACTCCAAGTCTTATTTAGATTCAAGTCCATAATATTCGAGGTAATAAATAGGTTTAGACTCTGATAGAGTGCATTGGGAATGCCCTATCACTGTCATTGGTAGCAAGCTTTTCAGTCAAGAGTTCCTGTCACTAAGCAACAAAGCCCAAGCACTTCGGCAAGCTGTAAACCTGTACCACGGAGCCCGGTGGTTGCTGCTGGTGCCTTCGATGACACAAACAGCGCGCGGCTGGAGGAGCCAGCTGCTAGAAAAGATGGTTGTTGTCCATAGATGGTTGTTGTCCATAAAGGTGTCCATTCCTGCGGCCACAACATAAACTGCATACCATCGTGCTACGGTGGCTTTTCACATATGGATGAATATTATTTCTCAATATCTATCCGTTTCGAAAGGGTCGAAATTTCTATATAGATAGTTTTTTTTAACAGAGATTAACTCGGCTTTTAAGAAAGCCAATAACAGTAGTTTTACAAGCTGGTAACTCCAGTTTTGAAAAAGAACAGCAAAAGGGCGCCAAACGTCGAAAGGAACGCACTCCTGAACTAGAGTATTTAAACTAAGATATTAAGGGAACAACTGGAAGACTAGAGCACATCTATTCTATTACAACACCATAATATCTGAAGCATTGCCCATCATATGCTCTTTCTTGTTCATCCAGTCATCCAAGCACTGTCCCATTTCCTTCATCTTGGAGATGTCGTTCTTTTTTTGCAGCTCGGCCCACATCTGCATGAAATTGGCAGCCATGTGAATCACAAGATCAGGACTGACAGGGAAGCTCTTTTCGATGGTCATCTTGTTGCGAGTCTTCCATATTGCCCAAGCAATACTTGCAAATAGAGCAAAAACTATTCTCTTAGGAAACCCCAGCCTCCTTGGCATCCATTGAGAAATAAACTCCCCCATAGATATAGGAAAGCTTTGTAAGTGAAAGGCCTCCCTTATGCAGCACCAAATATATTGGGCAAAGACACATTCAAACAGAATATGATCTACTGATTCTACTAGACCACAGACACAGCAGAGAGGGCTGCCCTTCCAACCCCTTTCCACTAGTGCTTCTGCAGTCTGGAGTTTGTTATGCCAAACTTGCCATAGAAACACTTTAACTTTTAGAGGTACTTTGCATTTCCATAGTATGGTGTTCATACTATCACTAACCCCTCCCTGTGTGAGGAAATTGTAAAGGGATTTTGTAGTAAATTTGGTCGTTTTCTCAAGGGCCCAGATAACCCTATCATGTGATCGATGATCAAGCTGAACCTCCTGAATTATAGACATCAGGTCCCCCCACTCTGTCATAGAAACTCCATACAGACATCGCCTCAGGGGGATGTTCCAATCCCCATCTCTCCAATAGTCACTTACTAGAGCATCAGGTTTGCAACATATCTCAAAGATCTTTGGAAACTGAATTTTCAGAGGCATCCCTCCTTTCCAAATATCATGCCAAAATCTAACCTTATCCCCTTTTTTCACATGATACTCAGCCCCCCATTGATATAGATGTTTGACCTTATGAATGCCTTTCCAGAATTG
This sequence comes from Microstegium vimineum, assembly GCA_022036555.1. Lineage (NCBI taxonomy): Eukaryota > Viridiplantae > Streptophyta > Magnoliopsida > Poales > Poaceae > Microstegium > Microstegium vimineum. The sequence continues at coordinate 6,029,390 of CM039120.1, read as the reverse complement.
AGAAGTCCCTTGAGAATTGGAACAAGAAAATATGCTATTTTTCAAGTATTTATTCTTTAACAATCTGAAACATAAATCCTCGCACCCACTATCAATCTTCCATATCCATTTGACAATCAGGCATTGATTCATCAGGTGGGTATTGAGGACCCCAACCCTACCTGGGTTTTAGGTTTACACACCGAAATCCATCTTGCCATATGATATTTAAAGCTACCATCAGCTCCTTGCCAAAAGAAATTAGATCTAATTGAATCCATTTGATTATGAACCCCTTTTGTTAACATGTAAAAGCCCATCATATACATGGGAAGGTTAGTCAGGCAAGAGTTTGTCAAAATGAGTTTGCCCCCCGAGGTTAAAAACTTCCCTTTCCAAGGATCAAATTTTTTCCTCATTTTTTCCAGGATTATCTAAAACCTCCCAGTGCCTAAAGCCTTGTCTGATACTGGGATACCTAGATACTTCATAGGTAGCTCCCCTAAATTGCAGTTCATCATATTAGCTTTCCTTTCTTTTTCTAATTGAGACAGTCCAAAGAAAATGACCTCACTTTTGTGGAAATTAATCTTAAGCCCTGAAAGCCATTCAAAGCAGTAAAGTAAAGTACAATTTTCAGATTTATGATGGAATTGTCTGACCCATCTGTCATAAGCACTGTATCATTTTGCATATTGGATGTGTGAAATCCCTCCCTCAATGATACTGTCCAGGACCCCTTTTATCAGGCCCTTCCTCACAGCCTTATCCATAAGTAGACTCAAAGAGTCAGCCACTATATTGAAAAGGAGAGGGACAGGGGATCCCCTTGCCTTAACCCTCTCAAAGTTTTAAAAAAGGGCCTCTAGATCCATTAACATTGATACACACCTACCCCCCTTGGACAGTTTGCATGATCCATTTCACCCATTGTTGAGGGAAGCCTTTCCCTTGCATCACCTCTTCTAAAAAATCTCATCTCACTCTATCATATGTCTTCTCAAAGTCAATCTTGAAAATCATCCCTTGATTTTATTCTTTGACAGAGAGTGCATAACTTCGTGTAGTATCACTACTCCCTCCAAAATGTTCCTCCCCTTAATGAATCCTGTCTGGTTTTCTCCAATCACCTTCTTGGCTACAAGGGTCAATCTTTCTGTCAATACCTTGGTAAACCCCTTGAAGTCCACATTTAATAGACATATGGGTCTGTACTGTTTGATATTGTTTGCCTCCTGGATTTTGGGAACCAAGGTTAGAACCCCATAATTGAGTCTTCTAATATCCAACAATCCTTTGTGGAAATCTTTGAACATAGATAAGTATTTGTCCTTGATCAGATCCCAAAAAGACTGAAAAAACTAACACCAAACAGGATAACTTTATCTCTTCATGAGAGAAAGGTTTTATGAGGCTCTCTTTATCCTCTAGATTCACCATTCTGCTTTCTTCCCAGAAATTGTTGTCCAAATAAATTTGTCTTGGTTCCACCTGACCAAATAACCCTTTATAAAATTGTGTTACATGTACCATAATGTTTTTTTGTTCAGTCACAACCCCCTGATCAGTCTCCAAATGTACAATAGTTCCTTTTCTTCTTCTCCCATTAGCAAATTGATGAATTTTTTTTGTGTTAGCATCCCCAGCATGCAGCCATTGCTTTCCAGTTCTTTGTTTCCAATACAACTCTTCTGCCAAATACAGATTTTCTAAATGTCTCTCCACCTGGTATCTGTAGGACCATTCATCAGGCAAGAGTTCTCTAGTTTCAGCCTGTTTATCAATATTGTCCAATTCCAAAAGCAATTCCTTTTTTTCTTTCTTCTGCTCCCCCATCCTTCTGATATTCCATTCTTTAACATGTCTCCGGGCACCTTGCCTCACTGGTTTTCCAGTAATCTATGACTAGTTTCCTAAAATCCTCCTTAAGGAGCCACTGTTGCTCAAAAAAGAAATATTTAGGTCTGGAAGGAAGACTCTCCCCATTGTCAACCATAATTGGTGAATGATCAGATCCTACTCTTGTCAAGCACCAAGACACAGATAATGGGAATCTTTCTTCCCTCCCCAAGGAAAAAAGAACCCTATCTAGATTCACCATTGTAGGTCTCTCTTGTTTGTTGGTCCATGTGTATTTCTGACCAGATCTTTTCAATTCCCTCAAGTGATGCTCCCCAATGAAATTGTTAAACAAATTCATCAACTGGTGATTGATGTTCTCTGAGTTTTTGTCTGACATCTCCCTTATCAAGTTAAAATCTCCCCCAATTAGTACTGGTAAGACTGCCTAGTTACAGTTATCCCCTATTTCTTCTAAGAAAGCATTAGATAGATCATGATTTACTGGACCATACACAGTAATCATAACCCATCTAAAATTTGATATTCTCTCTCTGACAGTCATAGTCACACAAAACTCTTTGATCATGAAACTTTCCATTTCCAAACTAGTTTGATTAATACCCATCAGTATCCCTCCAGATCTACCTTTAGCAGATGCCCATTTCCAAGAGAAATCCCTATCCCCAGAGATTTCCCTTAGCTCACTATCAGAGAAATCAACCTTAATAGTTTCTTGAAGACCAACCATTTCCAAGTTGTATTCTTCAATAAAACTCTTCACTTGTCTCTTTCTACTACCTCTACCCAAACCCCTTACATTCCAAAAAAGGAATTTCATTTGGACTTCTTGGGCCTCCCCCGCTTCTTCACCTGATCTTTTGGACACAGTTGCTCTTGGATATCCTCAACTCCCCTAGCTGAGTTACCAAAAGCTTCCAAATTGTATTCTTGTAACTCCTCTCCTTGAGGGGCAGTTTTCAGATTGGTCGAGGCTAAATACTCCTTGTAATTAGCCTCAGTCAGAGCTGCTCTAACTCTCTCTTCAGCTCTAAAGACCCACAGTTGTGTATCAATATTCTCAATATTAAGATCGAGCTTAGTAGATATATCATGCAAATAATCATTATCAATATTACTCAAAACAAGAAATTGATTGGACGAAGTAGTACCTTTAGAAGTATCATTCTTGTGTGAAGCATGCTGAGTAGCCTTCTCCATCATTGTCCTTCCATCCCTTGAAATCCTGCTACTAGCTCTGGTGGCTATGATCACCTTCCCTTCCCCTTTCTTCCTACCCATCTTCTTCCTGTTTGAGCTGATCCACTTATGTTGAGGTGACTCTTCAACTGAACCATCCAAGCTCTGAGAAGAAATGTCAAAACCCTCAGTTTCTGCCATCAGATGCTCAGCATGACTGGCCTGGTCTCCTTGATTTGCCATTTCAGGACCCTTCTGATTGTTGTTATTAAGATCAATCTGAGACTCATCTTGAAGCATACTCATGTACATAGCCTCTTGAGATTGAGTATACTGCAGCTCTGTCATCAGTTCCAACTGAGTAACACATTCAATATCTGTTTCAGTATCCACCATCATATCCTCATCCTCAGATGGTAAAGTTAGCTTGGGCCACTTGTTTTTGTTCATAAGATAGGGACCCTCCCTTCCATGAATTAACAATTTATCCTCAGGGATTTGAATCACAATATTCTCCTCAATTACTTGACTAGCCAGCTCCTCATTTACTCTTGCTTTTTGGGCAGATTCTGATCCCTCTAAAGGCTGCAGCATGTTCAGATTAGGTCTCCCCCCCCCCCCCCCCCCCCCCCCCCCATGAGAACCTTGAACAGCTATATTCTCAATCTGTATCACTCCAGATTCAGGATGAAAAGCAGCAATTGGTAAAATCAACTCATGATTGACTAGCTGATTCTCATTCATTTTGACTTCTTCTAGAGCATCTTGAATACCCTCATAGATAGTGCGTGTATGAATCCAAACATTTAATATCTGATGAACCGAGTAATTGAGATGATTGGCCCACGCACAGGCAATTGAAACGTGGCACTGAAGACGTGAAGGAATCTTATTGATCCCAGATTCCCAGTTCATATGGAGATGGATGATGTGGCAGCCTGACACTTTGGGTTCTTTTCTTGATAAAATCAGCCTATAGAGTTCAAGAGGAGCTTGAAAAAAAAAGGGAAAAGCAAGTATGGAGTTGCTTCATCTTCAAGGGGGGCTTTGATCGGTAAGGATTCAGGACTCAGCAGTGCTGGAGGAAGATTTGGAGAATGAGCTGCAGCTGCCCGAGGTCCGGGGAAGATCAACGATTTTCCTATGCACATTTCGGCCTGTCATTAGGAATGACACTGAAGAAAACAGGGATGGAGTTGAACACAAATTGTGTTTGTCTGTCAGTGGGTAGATGAAGGAGGACACCTCGTTTATAAGCGTAAAGAAGTAAAGGAGGTGTAGTGCGAGCTAAATTTGTAGGAAACTCGCTGCATGCTTGCACGGGGTTTTACGAAGGAGATACTTGGGATGGAACGGAAAACTCAGGTCGCAATGACTCTGAATCTCTGATCTCTGATGAAACAGGCAGATGAGTTCTGCATTCCGTCCTCACTCTCTCTAAAAATCAAGGTTTGTCAGCATATATGTACCGAGTCAGTGAGCATATAGCCCGTAACTTAGGATTTAGGAAGATTGCCACGCCTGAATCCTGATACAAAATTTCTGGTGTAATTTTTTCACGGTAATATTGTTCACCCCTGGCGAGAAGGTTCAGCTGTTATTTTTTTCCAGGTCATTTTTGCTTTTCTGTTTTCAACGTTTGCACATACACACCACTTGGTATGAACAATGCCCAAAACCCAGATAGAGAGGCACGTGACGAGCCAAATTTTTGGACATTGCCAAACTTTTGTCTTTTCAAAAAGTTTTCAGCCGCCTAATGTGTATGAGGTGTAAATATTGTGGGGAATAAGTAGGCAATACCATATCATATGATGCAATACACCAACATTGAGGGAAAGGTGGTTTATTTGTCTAATAGAACCCTGAATTCTGAAATCGAATGGAGTCATCCTGACCTCTACACAACTTGCAAGTGCAACCGGCCCTTAGCTATATATAACATTGTCGAAGCCCTGCGCTAGAGCTATTAGATCATGCTCGGGAGCGTCATCAGAGTTTTATTTATATTTAATAAGTTTTGTTATATAAATATTTGTGATGGCGGCATGACAAGATTTTTAAGAAAAGAAAAGAAATGAGTTTGACGAGGATGAAACTCTATTGACATAATTACAGCTCTATGTCTTATGATAAATGGCTACGAAACCATAGAATAAAACTTAGAATGCATTTTTCATGCATAGTTTTAGCCATCTACGCGGAGAGGAGATGCTCACGGCGGGCCTTGAGAGTAACGAGGTGCCTGTCCCTGTCAGGCAGGGCTGCCTTCACCACGTCAACGGCGAGGAAACGGTCGAACCAGGCTTTCATCACCGGCAGCTGTTCGTCGGTGACGACGGTGGCGCCGGACACCTCCTCGACGACGTGGTGCCAGTGTGCGTACCACCCGACGACGATGTCGAGGTAACCCACGGCGTCGCCGCCGAAGAACTTCTTCCCCTCCAAGGCCGTCTCCAGGGTCTTGAGGCACTGCTGGGCCTCGTGCACCGCCTTGCGCGGCGCCTCCCCGGTCTTGGTGAAGGTTTGGTACAGAGCAGGGAAGCACTGGAGTGGACATACATCAGTCCTGCTGTCACTAGAACGGGTCCTGCCCTGCATCGAATAGGCTCTGCAGTTTGCGCGTACCGTCTCGTCTGCGAACCTGGCCCAGAACCTCGCCTGAGCATGGTCGTAGGGGTCGGCCGGCATGATGGGGTAGCCGCCCTGCCAGACCTCATCGATGTACTCGACGATGATGGCGGACTCCGCGATCGGCTTGCCGTCGTGGACGAGCACGGGGACCTTCTTGGTCACCGGGTTGTAGCGGAGCAGCTCGGCGTTCTTGTTGGCGAGGTCCTCGTCGACGTACTCGTACTCGACGCCCTTCAGCCGGAGCGCCCACTCCACCCTGAGGGCCATAGGGCTCGCCCACATACCGAACAGCTTCACAGCCTTCTCGGCCATTGCTGGAATTAAGCTGGAGCTCGGGGCTCTGGCTCTGCTCTTCTGCTGCTAGCTGTGGCGCTGCAACTGCAATAGATCGATGAAGAGATCTTGTTCACCTCATAATAAATCACAGGTCAGGAAGCCTTCAGAAGTGAACAGTAGGTCGAAAATTCGTAATAGAAGGGTAAGGACACCAAGAGTGATATAATACCAACCAAAACAATCTTTTCTGTGCAGTTTGGTCCAGTACAGAGGGACCTCATCACGCATTTGCTTGTAAACTACTCCCTCTGTCAAAAAAAAAAAAGAGTCATTCTCGCTTCCAAAAAGTCAACAATTTTTAACTTTGACCAACTATATTTAACAGAATATTAATATTTATGGTATATAATTAGTATCATTAGGTAGATCTTTAAATATACTTTCATAATAAACTTATTTGGAGATATAAATATTGCACATATTTTCTATAAAAATCTAATCAAAGTCGAGAAAGTTTAACCTTCACGATTCCTATAGAGACTCTTTTTTTGGGACGGTGGGAGTATAGGCCACCAGAAAGATAGACCCTTTCATATGTCGATATGTCACCAAAATGATCGTTGTTCGCTTAGCATGTGTTTGATTTTAGTATGATATGGAATGGATTGGACCTATTCTGGGTCCTTTTGGTTATGGGTTGTGAGGCGTAGAAAAGCTGAAAGTTGTTTGGTTAAACAAGTATAAAATATATCTTTTATCTTTATCTCTTTTGAAACAACTATGAAAAAGGTTTTTATTTCACTCATTTTCAAAAGCAGAAAGTCAATAGCTAAAAGTAGGGTCAAACCAACTTTTAAAACTACACTATGGAAAAACAGCTGCTTTTGAAAAAATTGCTTCCAAAAGCACCCTGTTTGGTTTGTCTTTTGGTTTTTGGGGCTAAAAGTCGAAGTCAAAAGCTTGACCAAAAGCACCCTCTATTTTGTAGGTTGGGTTAAACTGATTTACTATTTGGTTAGAAGGATTGGTTCACTTTGTTTCCATGTTTGGTGTGAGAGACGGAATAGAATGGGATGGATGGACTTTTGCACAGCGTTAACGACCTAGTACATTTCATCATAGTGCAAGTCTCCCTCTTCCTTTAGGTTCCCGCACATCTGGCCAGGGTGCGCGATCGGCCTTCGTGCCAGGAGCCCAGGACCAGCGCCAGCGGAATCCATCCATGCTCGGCCCTATCGTCAAAGTGAAATTTACACATGCCCTTGCGACCACATGGCTTATCACAACCACACAATATACATTCAAGGGTTGAGATACAAACATGGGGATGGATGAATGGATGTGGAGTTGAGATGAATTGCATGGGAAGGGATGGATGGTTGAGATAGCCCATGTGTTCACATGGGCATGGGGCATATACTTCCTGGCCCTATCGTTGGCGAAGACAAGCAATCGTCGACGCCCGCGCTCACAAGAGGGAGCATGCAACAACGACGTTGAACTGGGTCGACCCTGTCTGCCTGCTTTTGCGCTGAATGAATCCGCGTCTACTAGGGTTCGACCCACATCTCATATTCTCATGAACCCCAAACCAAACATCCAAACAAATTGGGTCCAACATGCTCCAACCCAATTGGTTCTTCCATCCCAAACACACATGCCTATAAAATCACACTGTCCACTACAAACTTTCGGATGTAATGTCACCAAGATGATCATTGTACATCCTGCATGCAGTGTAATTGAGAAGACAATCATGCACTGTAATCATATTTTGGTTAAGAAAACTTTCATAAAAGAATACGATTACACGGAAAAGTTATCAAATCTCTGGCATACTGTATTAGAGAAAAGGACCTATTTGGCATTCCATGGAGTGACCATTTAGGATTTGCAACTACTGCCACTGTAATTTACATTTTCCACTCCATGGAGTTCGTTGTAATTTACAATTTTTTTTGGTGAGACAGAGATGCATGTTAGTTTGATGGTTTGAGTCTGAACCTTTTCTTTGTGTCATTTTAAAAAAAACTCTAGTATTTCCGTTTATTTTTAAATGGAAATGGGAGATGACCTTCCTATGGGAAAAAAAAATCAAGTAGCCTTTTAGCTTCTATCGCACAGGCAAATCTTAACTAGTAAATATCATAACAACGAAAAATACAAAATATCTATAGGCCTATGGATAATATATAATTGGAATGGCTTGAAACAAGTATTATTCATAATGCGCTCAATATCTAAAAGGATGCATAGTATGTCCCGACTTCGGAGAAAAAAGTATGTTCAGAGTTCATAAAAGCAAAGAGCTTACACTTCAGTAGTGCTTGACAGTGATGAAGTATGCTACTTTACCTATCAACTGAGAGAAAATAATAATGTAGAACAGTTAACAGTTATACAACAAACAAAAATGGCTTAAGTTTTGAGCAGTGAATCATTGATAGTAGTAGAGAACAAAAAATAATATAATATTTCTGTAAACAAGCGGTGAACATGTCATTGTTAATGTCTGACAGCTCAACAGACCTTTAAGTTCCTAGCTTGATATATAATCCACTTCTCAACTCTCAAGGTAGACTACCTCACACCGACGGTGCACTCCGCGCCGGAATCCCGACGGCGCCTTTGCCTCCCTTGATCTCCGGCGAGCAAGCGCGGCGGCCTTGCTTGGCGATGCAGACACATGCATGCATTAGTTGTGCCTGCTGTAAGCCTGTAATGCTGTGGCAATATGCACGGCTTATATGTAGTTTACTTCTTCAAGCGCGTGTATACGTTGTTATACTAGTTGTATTGTGTATACGGACCCACCAATCCAAATTGTTCTTTTTTTTAGCAAAACCAATCCAAACTAGAAAAACTGTGCGGCCAAGGCCGCACATTGCCATCCATAGCTTTTTTATATGTAGTTAGGTAGATGATTGCGAATAATGTTAATTGAATTGTTCTTGATATAATACATTAGTGATATTTTTCGTGTTAATTGAAAATTATCATTTATCAATGGGTATATGTCAATCTTGGATTTATCATTTTAATTTTAGTATTTTTTGCATTGAGATACGTTCATTATGTTTTTTGGCTATGTTTGTTGTGGGTAAAAAATGGTAGTAAATATTGTTAAGGTGGGAAATTAGAGTTAGACTAAAACTTAATTAATTTGTGAAATGAAGAATATTTAAAATCAAAGCCTGAAATTCAATAATTCATAAGCTAATGCCATTTTTAGTACGATTTTATATAACTCTATTTATTTATAGCCGTACAACAAGCTATTTACAATATGATCTATTTGTAATTATAATAGTTTTGTTAACTTTTAGGAAACCTGTTGTTACACATGACATATATTTTAGACACTCCGTTATTTCAAAGGTATTATTTAAGTAATATTTTAATTTTGTTATTAAAATGAAGCAATCATATTTTTTGTTATTTTTTGTAGTGAGAAGGGGTAAATGTAATTATTAAGGACGTAGGAGCATAAGGAGCTGAAAGCTTAATGTAATTGCAAAATAAGGAGAATTTTATATCAAATTACAAAAATTAGCAGTACATAGATGTGCTGATATTTTCTCGTTAGGAGTTTTGAACAACTGGAATTTGTATGTTTAGATTTTTATTTGATTTTATATTTACCGCTAAAAAAGATAGACACAAATGTATAATAAAAACTTTATACTAAAACATGTTCTATTATGGCTACATTGCATAGATGTATTTATGAGGATTCCAAAGCAAATTAATTTTATATTTTATGATTTTTCGGTGATTTATTACGTAATTTTAAAATTTCAATAAATTTATTCAAAGGAAAAAGATAAACAAATAAAGAAAAACAGTTTCAGACCGATTTTGGCCCACCAAGGCCCAAGGAGTGGAAGACAAGACTGCCCATGAAAGGCTTGGATTACGGGTTGATTTTGGTAAAGTTGGAGGACGTTTTAACGAAAACAATCTGAGAGAGAAGGTTGGACTGCGGGTTGATTCAACTAAAATGGGAGGGTTTATTTGCAAAATAACCTGGGCTTGCACGATCTAGGGCGTCCGCGTGCCCGATCGGACGGCTGGGAAAAGCGGCTGACGTGGCCAGCTCTCCGGCCAGAGGTTACCTTGCAGATTCGTTATTTTTAGATTTTTATTTGATTTTATATTTACCGCTAAAAAAGATATGCACAAATGTATAATAAAAACTTTATACTAAAACATGTTCTATTATGGCTACATTGCATAGATGTATTTATGAGGATTCCAAAGCAAATTAATTTTATATTTTATGATTTTTCGGTGATTTATTACGTAATTTTAAAATTTCAGTAAATTTATTCAAAGGAAAAAGATAAACAAATAAAGAAAAACAGTTTCGGACCGATTTTGGCCCACCAAGGCCCAAGGAGTGGAAGACAAGACTGCCCATGAAAGGCTTGGATTGTGGGTTGATTTTGGTAAAGTTGGAGGACGTTTTAACAAAAACAATCTGAGAGAGAAGGTTGGACTGTGGGTTGATTCAACTAAAATGGGAGGGTTTATTTGCAAAATAACCTGGGCTTGCACGATCTAGGCCGTCCGCGTGCCCAATCGGACGACCGGGAAATGCGGCTGACGTGGCCAGCTCTTCGGCTAGAGGTTGCCCTGCAGATTCGTTATTAGAAGATTGCTAGACCCAGCAGAACGAAAACGTATGACCGTGTGGAATAGAGGAAGTAACTGTTGGTCTAGGTGAACTTTAATGGACCATACTGTATACTACTCTGTCCCCATTTGTTAGTCCCCATTTGTTAGTCGTTTTAGGAGATGTATAGGGTGTCCAAATGCACACAACATTTTATGAATCTGTATACCAATTAAGTCTAAGTGTAAAGAATCTTTTGTGTAGTTTAAAAAAGCTAAAACGACTGAGATTGGGGACAGAGGGAGTATGCTTGAGTGGTAGGCGGCCTTTTGTTAGGTGGGCTTTAATGGACCATATATAGTCGGACGAACTACCGTCCCCCTTGCTCCCTCCTCGTCAGAGCCCAGAACACACCGAGCCGAAGTGCGGTCGCCAGTTCGTTCCGCCGCAGCAGGGACAGGGAGACCATGGCGACGGCGGATTCACCATGATAGCGCACGTAAGTTCCCTCCATTTCTCCTTTTCTCCGGGCCTGATTATCCGTCGGGATGCCTTTCTTGACATTCTTGTTTTTCGCCTTCCACTATAGTTCTGTATTTCTGTTGGGCTAGGGTTTGGTAGGCTTCACGTTAGTCGATGCGCGCGACGGGGAATGCCGAATGCTTTTATACATTTGGTTTTGGTAGGGAACACAGAAAGGGGGCGTTTTGTTGAAATCTTTTGGCACATGACGGAGAGAACTAGAGGGGTGCTGAATCTACGAGGGAAAAATAGGGGAATGCAGTAGCGGCTGCTGATGTGAGAACATAATTTCTAATTGTGCTATGTGGGCTTTATTGTGGTTAGGACTTTTACTCATAATTTCTTTAATAATTTTTTTGTCATAGTTTGGACAGTGTGAGTTAAATATTGGGAGTAGTGTAATTTCTTCTGAGTTTTGTTCTATATTATAGCCCCTGAAAGGACCATGTATGGTAGAAAAATACTTCAGTTTCGTTAATGGATTATTTGACAAATGAAGTAAGTTCAGCCTTTCATAGATTTAGTGTTATTTGCTTGTGAACAAATAATGTAAGTGTCTGCAACTATAATATGCAGTGTTATTTAATTCAATCTTCTATGCAGCACACAACTGGTTAAATCTTTGCATGCATTTTGCAGGAGTGTTTTTGCTGTTTGCAGAAGGACCTGTGCCTTAAGAAGCTTTTTTAGCGAACACAAGCTGGATTGTGGTTATTAGTATGGCCCCTAAGAGAAGCACTAGAAGGCGGGCAAAAAAGGAAACATGCATCATGAACTCCCTCCCTACAGAACTCATTGAGCAGGTGTTTTTGAGGCTCCCAGCTAGCTGTTTGCTGCGGTGCATTGGTGTCTGCAAGATGTGGCGCATCATCATCCGAGATTCGCAGTTTGCCATGGCACACCTCGAGCATGTACCACCCTGTACACTCCTGTTCTCCCCAAAAGAGTCAATTTCAGGCAGGCTCTGGCCCAGTGATGCTGTTATCATTGACAAAACCTGGTCACCATCAACATGGGCTGCACCAGTGATTGGGCCGGATGATCTCCTCTGCGGTACATGCAATGGACTTCTTTGCTTACACACACCTACATCAACTCTCAAGATAGCCAACCTTGCAACTGGTGAATGTCTGCATCTAAAGAAGCCCACAAAAAGCTTAAAGCATGACCACTTTTCGTTCTACAGATTTGGATTTCACCCAGTCACTAAAGAATACAAGGTTATACATTTTTGTCAGGAGATTGGTCCCTTTACTGAAGACAGATTTAATGTCATTCAAGTTTACACACTTGGTGATGAGAAATGGAATGATATCGTAACTCCAGAAGCTCTAAGTTTGAACTGTGTGAAAAAATCCGGAGTAGTTATTGTTAATGGTACAATGTATTGGCTTATTGAAGACGGGGGATCTAATTGGAAGCATGCAGTTATGTCCTTTGATCTTGGTGAAGGAAGTTTTGCACAGATACAGCTGCCAGGGGTTGAGCTTGAAGATTGGGCATTTGGTGATGGCCGTAATTACTGGGTCACAGAGATCAATGGGAAGGTATGTGTATCAACTGCTCACAGTTTGGGCAGAATGCTTATTTGTAAGCTGCAGGTCTGGGCACTGAATGGAACTGTAGATCAAAGGTGGAGCCATATGTACAATATTCAACTTTCGTCAAATTTTGCCCTAGGACTACATTTTGTTTATGGAGATAAGATATTGATTCAAGATCGTGACAGTAACTTGTACTCTTATGAATTGATTGGGAAGAACTTTGAGATTGAATCTAGCAAGATGGTTAAGCTGTTAGATTTGAGTCCCCGTGGAGAACATGACTTGCAATTCTATACCTGTGTGAAGTCACTTGTGCGCTTAGATTTATATGCAAAGGCTGCTGTTGTGCGTAGCCCAAAGAGGCAGGGGGATGGAAACTGAAAAAATGGAAGTCATGGCAGCAGGAATTCAATCTAGAGAAAATCTGGAGAAAAATTTATCAAGTAGAGGAGGTTTGTATGCTGGTGTATTTTCTATTGTATGATTACGTACCTGTTATGCTTGAATACATTACAAGTTACTAAATTACCACGTTTTAGGAAGTTACACAATATATGAGCATAAAATACAAGGAATTGACACAACGTTTGCCAATGCTAAATGAGGTGATTCGGCAGCGTGTAAGCATGGAAATTGATCGGATCTTGCAGAATATGCCACATTGTCTAGATCAGGTAATGGTATAGAGATGGAATTGTCTCATTTTCTTATTTTGTCTTCAATGGTTTCTATCGATTTAAATACTGGGGATATGCGTAGAATTTAACAAATGTCTTGCCAGAGTGTCCAGCGTCCTAGCCCATCTACTTCTCGTCGGCTTAATTGGGTGGGGTGGATGGAGAACAGGAAGAAGTTGGAGGCGTATATAGATGGAGTAGAAAATGGTACACTCAAGGTGCTGTGTGCTGGCAAGTTGTATCGAGTATTGTTAATACTTTTTAATTATGCCAAACTGACAAACATAACAAGCCTATAGGTCTTTGAGCAGGCACATGAAGACATAAGTAGCATGATGAAAAGAGAAGTTAGTCAGAATCTCAGATGATTTTTGTCAGGTAAAGGTTTACGTAGGTTTAATTTATCTTTTCTGCAGTACCTTGCCTTTTCTTGGAACTCATTTCTGCCATCATGTCATTTGCCATAGGCAAGATACTTATTCTCTCAAAACACAAGCATATATATATTTTGTCATCTCCCCTCATGACAGCAATGAGTTAAAATGTGCCCCCTCCCTTCATGACAGCAATGAGTTAAAATGTGCCCCCTCCCTTCCTCAGTGGTTATAGCTTGTTCTGTTCTCTTTGCTGGGCAGTTTTGCTGAATTGATATAAGTCTAGTTTCTGTTTATTGAACTCTTTATTTAATGATTCATATATTATGGATGGTAACTAATTTCTAAGAAATTTGCACAATTCTGAACTGAACTTTCTTTTGTGCACATCTTTTGGTCTTAACTATTATTATTCAGTTTCCATGAAAGAAAGTGTTCTTTTCTTCTCTTGTTTGAATAACCTGTTTTTATCTTTATCTATATTCATATACATGGAATCATTGAGCGTATATGATACTTACTGTCTTTGAGTTCATTTAAATGAAACGTACAGCATGGTAAGTAATAGCATCATAATTTTAATTTGTATAAGAGAACATGCTTCCTCAAAATATATCTACACCTGAAGTTTGAAGAGATTGTGCATTGGTGTTATATGCCCTTTGTTCTTAAAAAAGAGGATAGAAACAAGAAATGTCACATATTTTGAGGAAATAGCTGCAAGATGCATGATGGCACGATAGTTCTTTCTTGTTTTTTAGCTATGTCTTTCTTGACATAGGAACACCAAATAACTTCTTGATTCCAAATAACACAACTATGCTTTGTATCCTGCAACTGCACAGTCATGGTGATGGATGATGAACCCGAAGATTGGACAGCTTATTGAAATTATAGCCTTTTGTGTCTCTTGCGTTACTGTTGCTGTTGCTACGTTTTCTTTTCGTCAGGGATTACTTAGCTCTTGCCTGTGGATTGCAAACCAATGATCCCATGACTTCCTTACGTTTTTAATCACTTTAATGTAGATATTCGTCAGATTGTTCTTTAGAGCTTTCTGCTATGATACTTCTTTTCATGCTAAGTTCCAAAACAGAAAAAAAAAATCCTTTTGTGCTCCAAGCGGGCCTCAATGTTAATTAATTTGTGCTGCCTTTTTTATGTGATGTCTACAATCACAAGGTTCTTCACACAAATGGACAAGCCACAAACTAACAGCGGCGGAAACGCCTCTAATCCAAGAACTTTGGCTCATGTGCTCACGATGTCCTTGTTCTTTACTAGTTTATTACCGCAGTAACCGATTTATGAACCTACCCGGAAGCAGGAGTGTACCTCACACTAGTTTTCTTGCAGAAATGGAGCATTCTGCTCAAGGCTGAAGACCAAGACTGCTAGATGGAAGTGATGGAGAAGTTAAGCAACGGTTATCATTGCTGCCATCGGTTAGGTGAAGAACTGGACGTCGCCTTGTTTGTGATGCCGCTCAGCTGTCTGCTAGATGGAAGTGATGGAGAAGTTAAGCAACGGTTATCATTGCTGCCATCGGTTAGGTGAAGAACTGGACGTCGCCTTGTTTGTGATGCCGCTCAGCTGTTGTTCTTAGACTCGCTTTGCTTAGCTTGTAACGACTTTTGCTTGTCGTGATGCTGCTTAGACGGAGAACCTGTTCCGTTAGCCTAAGCGTTCTGTTTGAGGTGATCTCTGGTCTACTTTAGTACTTTGTAAAAAGCTGTGGGCATAGAAGAACGCGTAAATGTGAACTGCTTTTCCAGTTCTGATTTCCACGTTTTAGTTTCCAATCTTAATTTTCCATATATATGCTTCCAAACTACTCCCTCCATCCGTAAGTCATTCCAAGAATCTTAATTATTTTTTTTTTTATTTATTTTTAAAAAGAAGCTTCTTGTCTTGGGATAAAGTAACATGTATAGCATGGGGGAACGGGGGAATCTAAAACCATCTAAAAACTGCTGTTGCCTCGGTGGTGCTGAGCTGCTGGCCAGTGACCGGTGTTTGTGTTTCCTTTCACCATCAATCTCTTTATTTTCCTTTCCCTTTCGAATACCTTGATTACTACTGCGAGGTGTGCTATGTATGTATGCTTTGTTTGCTGCAAATTAGAGTTCCATGTTTGGCACCTTGCAGCAGCTAGAGCCGGCTTGACGGCCTAATGCTGGAGATGCCAGTGATCTCCCTCGCAGCGATGAGGGCGTTGACGTCGTAGCTGCCCTCGTACGAGTACACCGACTCCATGTCGCAGAACGCCTGTGCAAATTGCATGCAGATGTCCAGCACATACAATATATAGAACGGGCCAGTCAGATCCAATTTCCCTTCCAAAATGCAAGAAACTACTACTGTGTTAACTTCATCAGCTATGGAAGGAAGGAGAAAATGGTACACGACTACACGAGGGCGACCAACCTTCCCAACATGAAAATCGGTGACGATGCCGTTGCCGCCGAGGAGCTCCCTGCCGAGCGCCGCCGTCTCCCGCGCCTGTTTTGTGATCCAGGCCTACACAATCGACAGAGTGGCTAGCTGTTTCAGTTTCAGGCAGGCACAGGCAGGCAGCAGTGTCTGTCCATGGCTCTGGACAGTACTGACCTTGCCCAGGCTAGCCTGGCCGGAGGTCATGTTGCCGGTGTCGTGCAGCTTGCAGAGTCGCCAGCCGAGGACCGACATCGCCTGGATGTTCCCCAGCATCCTGATGAGCTTCTCCTGGTTCAGCTGGAACGCGGCTAACGGCGCACCAAACTGTTTCCTCTCCAGCAGGTACCTGATCCGCATCCAATGACAGCTAAGTCTCTAAACTTCTAGGTGCACATCAAAGTCCCTAATAAAATACTAATGGTGTTTCGTGAGGTTCAGATCACCAAAATTTAAGGAAATCCACATGCACGACTTGCTGGTTGCATGATAAATATGGCACCAAAACTGTGGGTCCATACCTTAGGCACGCATCATAGATCCCCATCGCAATGCCGATGCTGGTCCAGGCCACCATGATGCGCGCCACGGACAGGGCCTGCAAATTATTATGCATGCATGAAAAAAGAACAGCAGCACAAATTTGACTTCGATCGATCTCCAGCTGTGGGTTAATTAGTTCTAATTAAGCTGCACATCATCAATAATTAATCGTCTACGAAGCAATTTTTTATTTCTTGCGTACGTCGACGAGATCACGAAAGCAGTTGGCGCCGGGCAAGCGGTCGTCGTCGGGGACGAAGACGTTCTCCAGCTGGATGTTGCAGTTCTGGACGATCCTCAGCGATACCTTGTTCTCGATCTTGCTGATCTTCAGGCCAGGGCTCCCACCATGGACAATGAACCTGTAAATAATTAAGCTCTAATGTTTTATCAACAGAAACACCTGTATACGTATATGCATGTGACCAGCGTAATTAAGCTGATAAAACATGCACATAGTATCCTGCCTATGCCTAGCTAGTTAAGTTACCCGTTAGTCTGGTTGGTGCTGGTATTCCGTGCAAGAACAACGAACACGTCGGCGAAGCTACTGTTCGCCGGCCAGCGTTTCTGACCGTTGAGGACCCACCCTCCAGGGACCTATGGCATAACACCAATGGATTAAGTTTACGGCATAACACCAATGGATTAATTAAGTTCGTGGTTATGATAAGTTTCTATTTTTGTTCAAAGGAAAATACTACTAAATCTGTTCTAAATTATAAAATATTTGGGTTTTTCTATATACATTGTTTTTACTATATATCTAAATATAGCATATATTTATGTGCATAGCAAATGTAACGTATATAGAAAAAACAAAATGTCTTATAATTTAGAATATAGAGAGTACTTGAATTGAACATGATTAATTCCACGAATTTAATCAGCAGGTACTTGCTCTTGCTATATATTAGTAACCATCCATATTAACATTCACAAGACACGTTACAAAAATTTGGATAAAATAAGAAACATTCAACTATCTACTATGCAGTAGAATCTAATCATCTATATATATATATATATATATATATATTCTATTTTTAGAAGAAAAACTCAGCTCTGCCACTATAAAAATATGTTTAGGTTGGATGTTAATATTCTTTTGCATTTCTCTATTTAGATTTGTATCGTGTTAGAATATGAAGAAGTGGAACAGAGCATAGATAAAAAATGTTGAATAATCATGGATTCTAAACTTATACATGACCTTCTAATCCTTATCTCTCATAGAAATGAATATCCCATGCAACACTGTAAGTTTCCATCTTAAGACTAGTAAACTTATGTATATTTAGCTAAAAAGTAAACACGTCGGTTTGTGCATATATGTCTCCATATATATAATTGTATTCATGGATAGTCCTATTTCAACATTTATTTATGGATTTGTCCATGCTCACAATCTGCATACTTGAGTTTAATTTTTTGATGCATTACACTCACATTTGTGGCTAACTAATTTTTTAATGATAGGTAACCTGCCCATTTACAATAAGATACATGTGAAGACTTCATTGATCTTAAGATATACCGACACAGTCAATTGAAATTGTTCATAAGAGTATAAGGTGTGCATCTATGCATTTATAGGGGTTAATGTGATGTGTGTATGTGAGCATTAATCATAAACACTTGGCATAAGTATATGCTCTTTCACAGAAATTGTGTATATTATATAAAAACTACCTTCTCGGCCGTGGTACTAGGAGTACTCGCATCACTACCGTGGTCCGGCTCTGATAATGCCTGAAAAGTGAGAAATTAGATACTCATAGTAGGATACCGAGGCAAATTGCAATGAAAGGCCGCCCTCCACACTTACATAGACACAAACTTTGTGCATTTTGCTAAATGAAGGTAAATATTTCTTCTTCTGCGCTTCCGAACCTAGTTGTGCTGCTTGAACATATATGCAAAGATGTTAACAATTATTAGGTGCCTATAGAGCTATTGACATCAAATAACTAACATTTGAGTGGTCAAATTTGACAATGAACACTAACAACAAGAAAGTAGATCTTTAATGATGGTCAAGAAATTGTTTTCAAAATTTTGTTATTGTTTGTCTACCCTTATGTTAGAATTAACAAGAATTGAATTTTGTTATTGTTTGTATACCCTTAGCTTGTGGTGTCCACCGGAGGAATGACTTACTAACTGTTGGAGTTCCAATGGCTAGTTTGGCCAGACCGAGGCTTAGGGGAGCCACCAAAAAACTCTGTTGGTGTCCTAGCCGGTCACCCCAGAGAAATCACCATGGGGTTGATCTCAGGATCATTTCTGACCGTTAGATTTCATTTATCCTTTCTTCAATTGTCATTGGATTTTTTGGTGACCCCTCAAACATACCACTAAGAGAGCATAATGACTAGTTTTGAGTGGGCGCTTATAAATTGGGGATGGCTCAACCCTTAGAACTCCTCTTGGCATTCTAACTAAACTATCAATCCCTTGATCTCAAGAACACTCCCACTCACTTCATTGATTAGTTGTTCATCCAAAGTGAGATTTGGAAGAGATTTAGTGCATTTTCTTATTGAGTTTGCATCCAATGGCAAGTTCATTATTGGAGACTTGGATTTCTTGTTACTCTTGGTAGTTGTTGCCACCTAGACGACTTGGTGATTGGAGGACCATTAAGGTCCTTGTTCGTGATTGTTGGGTGCCTTTGGTCTATTGATTTGTGAGTAGGGTTGTGCTTACCCCACCAGAGATCACAAATAGCAAATCTAGTGGAATGCTCAAGACTAGTTGGAGTGCTATTTGTTGATTGGATTATTGTGGCAACCAAGTTGAGGGTCAAGCTTGAGTGGCTTGTTAGCACATGAATCAATCACCTAGAGATTCGCCTCTACGAGGAAATATGTTGCCGGCAAGAAACCAACCTCAACGATAAATCTTGTGTAATCTCTTGCCCTGATGATTTGCATGATACACTTGTGCTTTCATTCTTGTTGATTTGATTGTGTTGTAGTTGCTTTTAGTAGTAGTAGCCCTCTAGGTGTAGTTGATACAAGTAACTAGTTTAGTTGCTTCACTAGTCTATCCCAACTAGAGAGGTGCTAGTGTCCTTGCTTGTTTAAGTGCCTAGAAATAATGATAGTCTTGCTACTAGAATTGTGTAGGAGGATTGTTTGGGTATTAGTTAGGCTAAGCAAAGTAGTTTCTATTAGGGTCTCATGTTATTCTAACCACTTTACTCTAGTGTTGTCATTTGGTAGAGAATTTTTAATAAGATATTCACTCCTCTCTAGCCATCTAGATCCTTACATGTTTTCAATTTAGTTGAGACCTTAAGGGTAATTTGGTCTTTTTAATCTATCCCACAGGGGTGGAATTCACAAAAGCATGTGATATAATAGATAGAAATTCAAATAGAGAAGAAATTCAAAAAGAACTATTTAATAAGGAAGTTTAAAGTTCAGGGACAAGGAAAAGAGCCCTTATTTTAGTAGTATTAAAAAAATGGACAATTTCATCTATAAAATTTGCATGTAGGAATAGACATTAGGAAAAAATGACTTAGTTCCTAATAATGTTGAGCCATTTTTTGGAAACCATAAAACAACAACTTGGACATCACTATTGCATACCTCTCATCAATATGTCTAGAATGCATGTATGTATCACTTGTTTTGGAGCCTAGTTGAGAGTATGGCTATAAAAAAATGTACCTGTTGAACCTGGCTTAGCTAATTTTGTCAACCTAATCCAAGTTGGAAGTTCAATTTTCACACAATAATTATATGAGTTTTGACTCTTAAGAGGGCAAGACATTATGTTACTATAAATATTAAGGGCAATAATTTATTAATACACAACCAATAAAAATCAACATATGTCTTTACTTCATCATATTTTATCTTTCATATACTTTTCCAAAGCCTACTTATTGTTCATCTATTGACTTGATAATCAAAGGTGACACTCTCGCCCTGACGTGGTCCCTCTAAGGTAAGAGTTTTGATGTTCTTTACTACTTTGCTTGTATGCTAATTGTTTATCACCAAGTAAGCACTATATTTATCCTTTGATGGTTTGCTCATTAACCTAGCCATCCATCATCACGAAAGCCTGAGATTTACCTTTATTGGGCAAGCAATCCAACAAAACTCAAAAAACCTAGCTAAGCTTGTTACCGAACCAAGCTTAGTTGGTTTTTAAAGGAAACATTCTAATGTGTTGTTTCGTGATCTACACATTCTAGTGCTTTATGTTGTTTGACCCATATTTTTGTACCAACATACTTTTTTGTGACTCACACTAGGAAACCGTGGCGGAGCACAGTAGCAAATCAAGGGGGGGGGGGCAATTTGTATTGCTACAGAGAGCAATGGCACACTTTCTAGCTCTGGGCCGCTTGTTTTGGGCTAGCGTGAATACAATTGTTGGTAAAGCACTAAGAAACAAAGCCTCCTTGGCCCATTCATTATATATCCCTTCTATCTAAAGTTGTTTAACGTTTCAGATCATGTTTATCTTCTCCAAACAGTGGCAACAACATCTAAGTAATCTACAAATAGGCAAGAAGCAAGGGGGGGGGGCGCAACCCAGTTTGGCCTCCACTACCCTCCGTCAGTGCTAGGAAATGATTGTTTTAGCTATATCTTCCAACTAAATTAGCTACCCCATCCCATGATTCATCTATCTTTTGTTTTTACCATCGCCATTCCATCATGTCCAAAAGGCTGATTGCATTTGTTGTTGATTACTTGCCCTATTACTAGATGCGGTGCTGCAATTTTTATTGTGAAAATAAAACCACATGAATGAAGCAAACATGAGGCTCAAGACATGTTAATGAAAATGCAAGTGTACCATAGTGCTTTACGAATGTAGGACTACACCAACCTAATGTACAACATGCAAATGAATCAACTGGCCATTTTGATTGATGTTGTTGGACCTATTAGTGAGCATATTGCATCGACTAGTCATTATTTAAAGATCGTGGTTTTAGATATGCATATTATAATTCTGAAAATATTATGTACAAGCCCATTTTAGCTATGAATACTTTTGAATTTTAACGCTACTAGCAACATACAACATGCAATATGTTTTTTATGCATTTCTAGTGTAGTAATCTTATACATTGTAGGTAGAACAATTATATATGTTTATAAAAAAAATATTAATGGCAAACTAACATGTTGAGTTTGACCAATACTTATGAAATGTTCCATGTTAATGATTTTTTCTACTATGTAACGAGGAATTTCATCATTGAATTCACCACCAACAAATTCTGAATATGTGGCTCCGCAACAACATAAGCTAAAGAACTAGTTGCGCTAATGTTATATATTCCACAAATTATTCCCAACCCATCTATACCACATAGTATATTATTAGAGCACTTTTGATTTATACCCTATGCTAGGCACATCTAGCGAGACAACACGACTAATTCTAGGCCCCTAAAATCGAACACCTGATGTTGTTACCTGAACCAAGAAAGTCAACCAAAGGACAAATCAAACATAAGCTTAGAATGGAGGTTGCATTTAAAAAATTAACAACATATGAAAATCCTAATATTCACAATTCGGCTTCATATGTTACACATAACTCTAACTAACCTAATGAAAATTCATAACCTTGTGCAAAAGCTAATAATCATAGTACAATTTCATAGGTTAATAATAACTCTAGACGAATCAATAAAAAATCAGCAAACATAGATAGAGACACCCCACACATCATTGCAACATATAGTTATCCCATATTCAACCATAGAGTTTTGGCACCACTTATTGTATCATATGGTCCAGTATCCTATAGACTCTAAAACCATTGATGGCCAATAGGTAAATGTGGGATTAAATGCTTTTGCAGCTTGGATGAGCATGATTACTATTGTGAAAAAATGACATAAGGTCAACCATTATTAGTAATTTTACAATAACTGTTGCAACTTTTGTGTTTGGTTTATCTTTTGAGCCCACCATTATGTTTTGTGTGTAGAGACTACAAAAATACATGGTTCCACCTAGACATCTACAGGTGATGGCCCCTTGAAACCTTATTTATGCCATGTCTCTCTCGTATCTCCACCTGTTTAGTGGTCCCTCAGAGCTATTTTAAGCCAATCCAATCATATGCTGCTACCCCTCATACCTGTACCTAAATTTATTACTTTGCATGACTTCATCTATCAGCTTAGATATACTGTCAAATTTTTTTGTGTCCACTATCGCTATATTTGATATTTTTGGCTCTAAATAATCAAATAGATTCTATAGTATATATAATAAAGAAACACATACCGATGGTAAGCATGACAAGACATGACTGAACTAGGCAAAATGATGCGATGCTTGCATCCACACGAGCGATCTCTGAAATGCACATAGCATAAGCTATTGTTGAGAGCGCAGAACATCCATAGCCCTGAAATAGTAGTAAACTAAAAAATTAATTGGTTTCCATATGAACTAAATGTCTAAGTTTTTCTT
Organism: Microstegium vimineum; assembly: GCA_022036555.1. Classification (NCBI taxonomy): domain Eukaryota; kingdom Viridiplantae; phylum Streptophyta; class Magnoliopsida; order Poales; family Poaceae; genus Microstegium; species Microstegium vimineum. Next base: position 6,006,290 of record CM039120.1, on the reverse strand, counting down.
GTATTCAAAAGGTGTCATTCACAATATAAAAAAAATGAATTCTATTCAATGTGACACCACCACATGTAGGCCACATTGGATTGACTAATTAATTGGAAACCACATTATTGCTTTCTTAGGAATGATATATATTGATGCAATGAACATGAAACATATTTGGCTTTATCCTATGTCAAACTCGTCTAATTTTGACTAGCGATATATACTCTCTGGTTTCAAATTATATATCATTTTAGCTTTATTCTATGTCAAACTCGTCTAACTTTGACCATGTTAGTGGAATGTATATATATTAATACATTCAATATCAAACAAATACAATATAAAATATATTTAATATCTAATGAAACTAGTTTAATTTTGTAGATGTTCGTGCATTTTTCTATGAACTTGATCAAAGTTGGAGAAATTTGGCTTATAAAGCTAGAATGACTTACAATTTGTAATGGAGAGACTACAAGATTTGACTTTCTTCTATTAATGGTGTGCATACTATGTCCCATCCAATTTCAATAAGTATATGTTAATACCATTGTAATTTTTTTAGCACAAATAAAAAAAATCCTACAGTGACTTCGGAACTTACCCCATGTTTCTAAATGACAATATGTTAATCATGTATTATTTTTCCTTGACCAAGGCTCTTATTCCTAAACTTGCACGTATATATCATGACATATTAGTATATCTAAATTATGGATAAATAGTGATATTGTTTTGTTCCATGGTTCTATATAAAAAATATTGTTTTTAGTCCAAAAGTTAAAATCTTAATAATATATTGAGTCATTAGCATAGTTAGCAAATTTAGATAAAAAGGTTGGCACATTGCTATTTCTAAGCATTAACATTGAAGTGTTTAATGCAATGTTTCATTAATTATATTATTCCATCTTTCGGATGAACAATCCTATCAGTAGTTTCCTATTTGTTTAGCTCACACAAAGTCACAATATTTCTTTGGTACAAGCATCTCCTAGGCATAATTTTATTATGCATTGTAATTTTAGCTCTAACAAGTTTTCTAACTGATCTAAGACCCTCAACCAACATATAGCATACATAAAAACTACCAACAAGTGTCCATTTAGGAATCTTGCTAATGCAACAAGATTCTCAACTCTCGAGTCACATACCCGTGCGAGCATTTATGCATGTACCAAAAGAATTAGTGCCCATAATTTCAACAGTACTCCCTTTGTCCCATAAAAATATTATTCTCGCTTCTCAAGAAGTCAAACACTTTTAACTTGAACAAATATATATTTAAAATATTAACACTTATGATATATAATTAGTATCATTTGATAGATCGTTGAATAGATTTCATAATAAACTTATTTAGAGATATAAATGCTACTAATATTTGCTATAAACCTAGTCAAATTTAAGAAAGTTTGACCAACACAAGTCACATGGAGACTATTTTTATGGGGACGGAGTAGTAATTTTAGGTCCTATAAGTGTATACTTGAAGTATGATTGGAAAATTTTGGATCAAAATCGGCAAAGCTACACCACCTGTACGTATATGCATTATGGGTATTATTGGTTACTTGTATTATCATATACTTGCTCGTGTTAGGTTGCCTGCATAGACTCTTAGGTAGGTTTACACACTCACTACTAGAGAACATGCCTTTGGTTGATGTCCAAAATAAGCTTTAGTCTCGAAATTTTTTGCGTCCGGGACTAATAAATCTTTAGTCCCGGTTGGAAATATCAACTGGGATTAAAGATAGACCTTTTAGTCTCGGTTGATGTTACGAACCGGGACTAAAGATCCTTCGATGGGTGGTTCAAAAGGGAAGAGTCTGCTCTATTGACAAATGTGTTTACTAGGTGGGGTGGTTCGTGCGTGTGAGGCAGTAGTGACTGCTCAAAGCAGACTTAGTGCTATACATTAGTTAGTATGCTAGATTTAGTTGTATTTGATAATGCATGTTTGCACAAGTCAACGCGCAGACAAAAAATATTCTCATCTTCAATATATACCTCTACTATAAATATAAGACCTGAGCTAAATCATAGAGGTGACTACATGTAACAAAAGTAAACAACCAAGCAACAAGTATATTTTTTAAAACATGGCTTGCCTATACACATGCATAACAACGAAATACCAAGACAAAGCATACATTTATGCTAGCTTATGTTATACCCGCATAAGATCTAATGTAGGCTAAGACTAATACAATTAATCAATCAGACCCTATACATTGTCAACCCCTACACGGTCCTCTATCCTTGTCAGGCCTTCTCAATCATTTGTTCTTTTGCTCCACTCCTCATTTTTCTGGTCGATTTAGTTAATTAAGTGGGTGAACACACATCCTTTAGTAATGCAAAGAGATTTGTTGTTGGATTCACAATATGATTATAAAATATGGATATATGCATGCATATGCCCTGCAAAAACATTTCTATATACCTTGATGGTGCCACCCGTGAATCCAAGAGAACCTAACTTGGGAATGATGTGGTATGGGAACTCTGCTGTCTCCCAGTACTGTCAAGATATATCCATCAAAAGAAGAACAAATTAAAGCTAATAATCAGCATACACTAATAATTGTTTTCCAAAATAGCGTCATGAACCAACGTTCAACTACAGGAATAAAAAATATACACATACTACCTCCATCTTAAAATAGAAGTCATTCTCATATTCCAAGAAGTCATCTTATTAGAAGTCATTCTCATTTTCTAAGAAGTCATCTTTTTTAACTTTGACCAATTATATATAACAAGGTATTAATATTCACTACTAGAAAAAAGGCCTTTGGTCGATACCCAAAAATGAACTTTAGTCTCGGATTTTTTTTGCGTTCGGGCCTAATAAACCTTTAGTCTCGGTTGGTAATACCAACCCGGACTAAAAGTTCCCTTTAGTCCCGGTTGGTGTTACGAACAGGGACTAAAGGTACCAAAACCTTTAGTCCCGGTTCGTAATACCAGCCCGGACTAAAGGTAGACCCTTTAGTCCTAGTTGGTCTTACGAATCGGGACTAAAGGTTCTTATAGTCCCGGTTGGTAACACCAACCCGGACTAAATTTCTCTTGTGTGTTGGTTCAAAAGGAAAATGTCTTCTTTAATGTTAGATGTGGTGTGTAGTTGGGGTGGTAAGCTCTGCGCGAGGCATTGCGTGAGGTCTTGGGTTCGAATCTGAGGGGGTGTAGTGGTGGGAGGATGAAAGCCCATGTTTGGTTTTGAGTAATTGATGAAACCTATGGACTAACCCTTTAACTAAGTGTATGATCAAGATAGGGTGGTTCACCTTAAGACATGGAGCTAGATGAAGGATCATGATGGATCAAGTGCTCCATGACTAAGGAAAAGAAGAAAGAGAAAAAACAAAATGGACCCAAGGCAAAGGTATATCCATAGGGCCATTTTTGGTTTAGTGATCAAGACACTATAGAGAGTGTGATCACATTTAGGATAGATAGCCGTACTATCAAGAAGGAAAAACTCGTGTCGGTTGCGGTTATCATGTGCCACTAGGTTTGCATTGCATATCCATATAAAACAAACCTAAGTGACACAAACATGAACTAAAATCCATGAACTATATTATAAAAGGCTAACACAGGTGAACAAGAGTTGGATCACAAGGTGTTAGCACATGGAATCTTGGAGAAGAAGAAGTGGCTCGGTTGGCCACTCAGAGAGGCTCCGGACGCAGGGTCTGGACGCAGGGAAAAGGCCGACCGGACCAATGGACATGCGTCCGGTGGCATACCCTAGCTCTCAGCGCTTCTGGACAGGAGGTCCGGACGCAGATCATCGTCCGGACGCTGACTCCGGTCGTGAGTCCGGAGTCCTGCGCCCACTGGACTTCTCTGAGCAGAGGGTCCGAACACAAAGCATGGTCCGGACCGAGGACACCGGACGCGTGTCCGGGCTTTTGCGCTCTCTAGACTCTCTCTAGGTGAGGGTCCAGACACAGAAGAAGCAGGGTCCGGACGCTACTGTTGGACGCGTCCGGATGCGACACGTCGGCTGCAGGAAAGGCGCCAATGGCTGTTTTCAAATCGGCAGAGGGTCCAAACGCATACGCAATGGTCCGGACCCCCCATGCAAACAGTGTCCGGACTGACGCAGAAAGGCAAGGAAAGGGGCAAAATGGCTAGCTCGGTTTGGATGGCTATATAAGTGATGTGGCCGGCTCCTATGGCTCTCTCTTGCACCTTTGATTCATTTGATACACTTGTGCTTGCTTGAGATAGCCCCCAACTCATCTCTCTTTGCTTCAATTGCATTCTCGTGAGAGTTTGAGTGATCGAAGTGCTTTGATCATTGCATTGCATCTTAGTGGCACTTGGTCATCGTCATCGCCGCGTGGTTTTTTGTTATTCTTGGTGTTTGCCAACACCTAGACGGCTTGGCGATTGAGGAGAAGCTTCAGCACGTGTTGGTGATTGTTCGTGGCCGGTTTCAACATTGTGAGAGGGCTTGTACCCACCTCGGCGGAGCGCCAAAGGGTAACTCTAGTAGATTGCTCGTGTCGTTGAGTTACTCTCATTTGAGTGGTTTCTTGTGGCGCCCGAGTTGGTGGGCTTGGCTTGTGAATTGCCTATTAGCCACTGAAACACCATTTGAGTAGACGACACAACGAGGACTACCTTGGTGGCAACCAAGTGAACCTCAGGAGAAAAATTGATTGTCATCTTGTCTCCCGACTACTCTTTGATATTCATTGTGATTGGTTCAGCCCATTGACATCCATCCATCACAAGGCATCGGTATAACAATCACCTCCTCTCTTGTACTTACTATTCCATATCTTGTCTAGTTAGCTTGCTAGTTAGTTTCTTTAGTAGTTGTTCTTGCTAGCTTGTGCTAAGTGCTTTAGGTTCTTGCTATTGATTGACAAGTACTTAGTTGACTAGAATTGCATTGGATAGGTGGCTTTGCACCCCAAGTAGAGCTAGAGCAAAAAGATTCACTTAAGTGTTTTCTAACCTTTGCTCTAGTGTTTTGTAGAATTTTTATTTAGGCTATTCACCCCTCTAGCCATCTAGGACCTTTCAAGTGGTATCAAAGCCGTGGTCACCGCTATTATCAAGGCTTAACAACCTTCGGTGTTAGTGATGGCTCAAATATCATTCAACCATGTGGGGAGCAAACCGCCAATGTTTGATGGAACCTCATTTGATTATTGGAAGAGGAAGATGAAGATGCATCTAGGCTCAATACATGAGAAGGTGTGGAGTGTGACCGAACATGACTTTGTCATTCTTGATGAAGCCGCTCCCACACCTAAAGAGCAAGAGAACCGGCAATGCAACACCATGGCACTCAATGTCATCTACAATGGCATTGATTCCAAGGTGTTTGAACAAATCAAAGATCTTGAGAAAGCAAGTGAAGTGTGGAAGAGATTAGAAGATACTTATGAGGGCACTTCAACGGTAAAGAATGCCAAGCTATACATGCTCAAGGACAAGCTATCTCACTTCAAGATGAAGGATGATGAGTCCATCCCGGAGATGTTCCATAGGCTCCAAGTGATCATCAATGATCTCAAGAGCTTGGGGGAGAAGGTCAAAGATGAACACTTCTCAAACCGCTTTCTTGGTTGTTTGCCCAAGAAATACAAAACTTTGAGGCAAATAATTAGGAGAGATGGTTTAGACAAGATCACTCTCAATGAAGTAATTGGTGAGATCATGACCGAAGAGCAATACAATGAGGAAAGTGAAGAAGAAGAGGTCAAGGAAGAAAAGAAATAAAAGAAGAGCTTAGAATTCAAGGCTTCTTCATCCAAGAGCAAGGGCAAAGCAAAGAAGCAAGAGTCAAGTGATGATGAAGAAGCTAGTGATGATGATGATGAGATGATGGCCCTCTTCGTGTGCAAGTTTGGCAAGTTCATGAAGAATAAGGGCTATAGTGCTAGAAAGAGAAGAGATAACTTCAAGAGCAAAGAATATGAGAAGAGATGCTACAAGTGCAAGCAAACCGGTCACATGATTGCGGATTGTCCCAATCATAGTGATGATGATGAGAAGAAGAAGAGCAAGTATGATAAGAAGGAGAAGAAGCTAGCATTCACCAAGAAGAATAAGGGTGAATCATACATGGTGACTTGGGATAGTAGTGATTCCTCCGATGATGAATCTAGTGATGATGAGAGCAAGAATACCAAGAAGAAGGCATTGGCAAGCATTGCTATCAACAACAAGCCATCCATCTTCGACACTCCATCATGCTTCATGGCTAAGCCAACTAAGGTACAATCTCATAATGATAGTGATAGTGATGATGATAGTAGTGATGATGAGGAGGAGTACTCCAAGGAGGAACTTGTTGATATGATGAAGCAAACTTATGATTGCTTTGAGACAAAGAGGAAGGAGTGCAAATAATTGAACAAGAAGCTTAAGGCTCTTGAACAATCCTTTGATGAGCTTCATGGCTCTCATGAGAGGCTAATGGAAGCCCATGAGAAGCTTGAAAGGACTCACCACAAGCTTGAAAAGGCTCACTCCACTCTCCTTGATCAAAACAAGGATAAGGTTGTTGCTTCATGTAGCATTGGAGTAACTTGTGATATTCTAGATGAATCATTTTTCACTCCTATCATTGTTGCACCAACCGAGACACAATGTAGCACCTCCACTTTCACATCTACTAGTGATAACTCAAAGGATGATTCTACACTAGTGATTGAAAATGAAAAATTGAAAAATTATGTTAATGAACTCACGTATGCTTTGGGTAAGGCATATGGTGGAGATGTCCGCTTGCTAAAGTGCTTGGGTAGCCAAAGATTCTCCCACTACAAAGAGGGATTGGGCTATACCCCCAAGAAGGGCAAGTCGGCCTTTGTAACTCCTAAGCCTAGCTTTGTGAGGAGCAATGGCCAGTATTGCACAAGATGCAAGCAAGTGGGACATGTTGACCAATATTGCAAACTTAACATAAGCCAAACCAAGTTTGCTAAAGCTACCTCTATGCACTTTGATTCATGTTATATGCTTACCAAAAGTGCTAAAGGTATCATGGCTAAGTATGTTGGCACATCCATTGTTGGCCCAAAGAAGAAGGCTATTTGGGTGCCAAAATCCTTGGTCACTAACTTTGGAGGACCCAAACAAGTATGTGTACCTAAGAGGAACTAATTTGTTTTATAGGTAAATTATAAAGCTGGAGGAAGGAATTGGGTGATTGATAGTGGGTGCACTCAACACATGACCAGGGATTCTAGAATGTTCAAATCAATCAAATCCAACTCCAATGATGGCATTGATAGTATCACATTTGGTGATAATGGCAAAGGCAAGGTCAAGGGTCTTGGTAAGATTGCAATATCCAATGATTTGAGCATATCCAATGTTTTGCTAGTTGAGAGCTTGAACTTCAATTTGCTATCGGTAGCCCAATTGTGTGATCTTGGATTCAAGTGCACATTTGGAATAGATGATGTTGAGATCATTAGTGTAGATGGTTCAAACTTGATCTTCAAAGGTTTTAGATATGAGAACCTCTACCTAGTTGATTTCAATACTAGTGAATCACAATTGTCTACATATTTGCTCTCTAAGTCAAGTATGGGTTGGTTATGGCATAGAAGGCTTAGTCATGTTGGGATGAAGCAATTGAATAGATTGATCAAATATGACTTGTAAAGAGGCTTGAAAGATGTTGTGTTTGAGAAGGATAAACTTTGTAGATCTTGTCAAGCCGGCAAGCAAGTTGGAAACACCCATCCTAAAAAGAGCAAGATGAGTACTAGTAGAGTTTTTGAGTTGTTGCATATGGACTTATTTGGTCTAACAACCTACACTAGTATTGGAGGAAACAAGTATGGATTTGTCATAGTGGATGATCTTACAAGATATGCTTGGGTATTCTTTCTCAATGACAAGAGTGATACATTTGCTACTTTCAAATCTTTTGTCAAGAGATGTCACAATGAGTTTGAAACTACAATCAATAAAGTAAGAAGTGACAATGGAAGTGAATTCAAGAATACAAGAGTTGAGGCGCTATGTGATGAATTGGGAATCAAACATCAACTCTCGGCCAAGTACACTCCACAATCAAATGGCCTTGTTGAGAGGAAGAATAGAACCTTGATTGACATGGCAAGATCTATGCTTAGTGAGTACAATGTGAGTCAATCCTTTTGGGCCGAAGCTATCAACACCGCTTGCTACTCTAGCAATCGGTTATATTGTCATCCATGGATGGAGAAGACTCCATATGAGTTATTAAATGGAAGAAAGCCCAACATTGCATACTTTAGAGTCTTTGGGTGCAAATTCTACATCTTGAAGAAAGGCACAAGACTTGGGAAGTTTGACAAGAAGTGTGATGAAGGGTTCCTACTTGGTTACTAAACCACAAGCAAAGCCTATAGAGTGTGGAATTCGGCTAGTGGTATACTTGAGGAGGTTCATGATGTTGAATTTGATGAAACCAATGGCTCCCAAGTTGAGAATGAGAACCTAGAAGATGTTAGTGGTCCACAATTGGCAAATGCTATGAAGAGCATGGATATTGGTGATATTAGGCCAAGACAAGTGATTGACATTGAAGATGACAAAGATCAAGTACTCAACTCACCTCAAATTCAAGCTAGTGGCTCTCAAGTGCAAGATCAACAAGTTGCTAGTTCATCTCAACCAAGCTCAAGCAATCAAGTCCTTATCCTCCAACCGACCAACATTGCAAGAGATCACCCCATTGATCAAATAGTTGGTGACATTACAAGTGGTGTTCAAACAAGATCAAGATTGACATCCTTTTGTGAGCACTACTCCTTTGTATCATCCATAGAGCCAACAAAGATTGATGAAGCCCTATAAGATGTTGATTGGGTCAATGCTATGCATGATGAGCTCAACAATTTCACTAGGAACCAAGTTTGGGAACTAGTTGAAAGACCCAAGAGCTACAATGTGATTGACACAAGATGGGTATTTAGAAATAAGCAAGACCAAGATGGTATAGTTGTGAGGAACAAAGCAAGATTGGCAGCTCAAGGATACACTCAAGTTGAGGGTCTTGACTTTGGAGAAACCTATGCACCAGTTGCAAGATTAGAGACAATTAGAATTTTATTGGCCTATGCATGTGCACACAACATCAAGCTATACCAAATGGATGTGAAGAGTGCTTTCTTGAATGGATACATCAATGATCTAGTATATGTTGAGCAACCTCCTGGATTTGAAGATGACAAGAAGCCCAACCATGTGTACAAGTTGAGGAAGGATTTATATGGCTTGAATCAAGCACCTAGAGCATGGTATGAAAGATTGAGGGACTTCCTTCTATCTAAAGGGTTAATTATGGGGAAGGTTGATACTACTCTTTTCACCAAGAAGTTTGGCAAGGATCTATTTGTGCTTCAAATTTATGTCGATGACATCATATTTGGTTCAACCAATCAAGATTTTTGTGAAGAATTTGGCAAGATGATGGAAAATGAGTTTGAAATGTCAATGATTAGTGAACTTAGCTACTTCCTTGATCTTCAAATCAAGCAATTGAAGAATGGCACCTTTGTGAGTCAAGGCAAGTACATCAAGGATATGATGAAGAAGTTTGGCTTAGAGGATTCAAAAGGCATTAGCACTCCAATGGGCACTAATGGACACTTGGATAGTGATGCTAGTGGAAATATGGTGGATCAAAAGTTGTATCGGTCTATGATTGGAAGCCTACTCTATGTGACCGCTTCTAGGCCGGATGTGATGTTTAGTGTATGCATGTGTGCAAGATTCCAAGCCTCTCCAAGAGAAAGTCACTTGAAGGCTACAAAGAGGATATTGAGATACTTGAAGCATACACAAGATGTTGGATTATGGTACCCTAAGGGGTCTAACTTTGAGCTAATTGGATATTCGGACTCCGACTATGCGGGATGCAAGATTGATAGAAAGAGCACATCGGACACATGTCAAATGTTAGGCATGTCACTCGTATCTTGGTCATCAAAGAAGCAAAATAGTGTTGCACTCTCTACCGCCGAAGCCGAATACATAAGTGCGGGTAGTTGTTGTGCTCAATTGCTTTGGATGAAAGCAACCTTGAATGACTATGGGATCAATTTCAAGCAAGTGCCATTGCTATGTGAAAATGAAAGTGTGGTGAAGCTAACCAACAATCCGGTTCAACATTCAAGAACCAAGCACATTGATGTGAGGCACCACTTCATAAGAGACCATCAACTCAAGGGTGATATCAAAATCACAAGTGTTGGCACCGATGATCAACTTGCCGACATATTCACCAAGCCATTAGATGAGAAGAGGTTTTGCAAGCTAAGAAATGAATTGAACATTCTTGACTTTTCAAATATGTGTTGATGCACCCCATATATGACATGCCTCTTCTTCAAGCTTTGCAAGGTACAAGTTGGTTGACATGTCATTCATCCTTATTAGGACTTGTTAGTGCATCTAGACATCACTTCATTAGGATCATTCATGAAAATCAACTGATTTGACGCTTATATGGTACCACTATTGCTTCTATGCTAAATGTGATCTAGTGGTAGCATATGACATATTTGTGGGCTTGCAATCCTAGAGTTTGATCTAGATCATGAACTTCAAATGTTTAGCTCAACATGGGCATGATAACCATTCTAGGATGTATGAACAAGCTTGTCCATGGTTTAAACCGAGTTAAATAGCTTGGGGCAAGCAATCTAGATTGAACCACAACTAAACTTCTCTCCAATAATCAAACCTTTGAGCACATCTTTTATGATAATAGATGACAAATGGGGAGAAGTAAGTAGTCCAAACAAAAAGAAAAATATTTTTGAAAATTTTGAAAATGAAAGCACACAAGTAGGGGGAGCAAGCCTATGAATAAAGTTGTTGCATATCCTTGTGCATTCATAAGTGTGTGCTTGCATATGTACTTATATTCATGATATGCTTGTGTGGTGAATGCTAGAACCTAAATTGATATGGTTTTTGAAGAACTAGTATGCTTAGGTTGTTACATCTTTAAGTGATATCTAGTTCTCTCAAAGTGTTTTCAAGTTGCCTTTCAAGTGGTTTCTAGGCATTCATGGTGCTAAGGATGGTTTATATTGCACTCCGATTGGTATCACGCTTCAAAGGTCCATCCTACACACCTTAGCATCATTTGGTAGCATTTACTCTCCCACAATTCCTATTCATACATATGTGATCAAATTGAACCAAACTCATATATCACATATGTAGGGGGAGCTAATACTACCAAAGTGAATTTTCATCATATATATTCATTTGTGAAAAGGTTGTCATCAATTACCAAAAAGGGGAGATTGAAAGCCCATGTTTGGTTTTGAGTAATTGATGAAACCTATGAACTAACCCTTTAACTAAGTGTATGATCAAGATAGGGTGGTTCACCTTAAGACATGGAGCTAGATGAAGGATCATGATGGATCAAGTGCTCCATGACTAAGGAAAAGAAGAAAGAGAAAAACAAAATGGACCCAAGGCAAAGGTATATCCATAGGGCCATTTTTGGTTTAGTGATCAAGACACTATAGAGAGTGTGATCACATTTAGGATAGATAGCCGTACTATCAAGAAGGAAAAACTCGTGTCGGTTGCGGTTATCATGTGCCACTAGGTTTGCATTGCATATCCATATAAAACAAACCTAAGTGACACAAACATGAACTAAAATCCATGAACTATATTATAAAAGGCTAACACAGGTGAACAAGAGTTGGATCACAAGGTGTTAGCACATGGAATCTTGGAGAAGAAGAAGTGGCTCGGTTGGCCACTCAGAGAGGCTCCGGACGCAGGGTCTGGACGCAGGGTCTGGACGCAGGGAAAAGGCCGACCGGACCAATGGACATGCGTCCGGTGGCATACGCTTCCGGACGCTGACTCTGATCGTGAGTCCGGAGTCCTGTGCCCACTGGACTTCTCTGAGTAGAGGGTCCGGACACAAAGCATGGTCCGGACCGAGGACACTGGACGCGTGTCCGGGCTTTTGCGCTCTCTGAACTCTCTCTGGGTGAGGGTCCGAACGCAGAAGAAGCAGGGTCCAGACGATACTGTTGGACGCGTCCGGATGTGACACGTCGGCTGTAGGAAAGGCGCCAACGGCTGTTTTCAAATCGGCAGAGGGTCCAAACGCATACGCAATGGTCCGGACCCCCCATGCAAACAGCGTCCGGACTGACGCAGAAAGGCAAGGAAAGGGGCAAAACGGCTAGCTCGGTTTGGATGGCTATATAAGTGATGTGGCCGGCTCCTAGGGCTCTCTCTTGCACCTCTGATTCATTTGATACACTTGTGCTTGCTTGAGATAGCCCCCAAATCATCTCTCTTTGCTTCAATTGCATTCTTGTGAGAGTTTGAGTGATCCAAGTGCTTTGATCATTGCATTGCATCTTAGTGGCACTTGGTCATCGTCATCGCCGCGTGGTTTCTTGTTATTCTTGGTGTTTGCCAACACCTAGACGGCTTGGCGATTGAGGAGAAGCTTCGGCACGTGTTGGTGATTGTTCGTGGCCGGCTTCATCATTGTGAGAGGGCTTGTACCCACCTCGGCGGAGCGCCAAAGGGTAACTCTAGTAGATTGCTCGTGTCTTTGAGTTTCTCTCATTTGGGTGGTTTCTTGTGGCACCCGAGTTGGTGGGCTTGACTTGTGAATTGCCAATTAGCCACCGAAACATCATTTGAGTAGTCGACACAACGAGGACTAGCTTGGTGGCAACCAAGTGAACATCGGTAGAAAAGTTGATTGTCATCTTGTCTCCCGGCTACCCTTTGGTATTCATTGTGATTGGTTCATCCCATTGACATTCATCCATCACAAGGCATCGGTATAACAATCACCTCCTCTCTTGTACTTACTATTCCATATCTTGTCTAGTTAGCTTGCTAGTTAGTTTCTTTAGTAGTTGTTCTTGCTAGCTTGTGCTAAGTGCTTTAGGTTCTTGCTATTGATTGACAAGCACTTAGTTGACTAGAATTGCATTGGATAGGTGGCTTTGCACCCCAAGTAGAGCTAGAGCAAAAAGCTTCGATTAAGTGTTTTCTAACCTTTGCTCTAATGTTTTGTAGATTTTTTATTTAGGATATTCACCCCCTCTAGCCATCTAGGACCTTTCAGAGGATTATTTTTTTTAGCAGGGAGGACCTTTAGTCCCGGGTGTACAAACCGGGACTAAGGGGGGGGGCTTTAGTCCCGGCTTGCCGTCCCGGGTCATGGCCCAGGACTAAAGGCTATTTTGACCCGGGACTAAAGCAAGTTTGTGTAGTAGTGATTTATAATACATAATTAATATCATTAGATAGATCGTTGAAAATACTTTTATGATAAACTTGTTTAGTGATATAAATGTTAAATATATTTTCTACAAACTTAGTCAAAGTTGAGAAAGTTTAACCAGCACGATTCCCATGGTGACTTCTATTATGGGACTGAGGGAGAATATACTAAGCCCCGTTTGGCACAGCTCAACTTCACAAATGAAGCTAAGCTGTTTTAAAAATATTGTTTAGAAACACATCTTCGCCAAGCACTTATGCATGGATGAGGGAGGAAAATAAGGGAGACAACAATGAAAAGCTACTTTTTTTAATTTTATCCCAACTTATCTCTTCGTAAAAAAATATTTATAAAAAAATAGCTCACAATAGCTTATAAAGTTGCAGGTAACATTGTATCAAATAGAGCCTAGCTTAACTATGTGTATAAGCTGGCCAACCTTTGGTATTATTGGAGCAACTTCTTTCTCCATAAACTGACGAATCTTGATTTGTAATTTCTTCTCCTCTGTCGTCAAGAGCTCGTCAAGCCGGTAGTAGTCTGAAACTAGAAACCGGACAAAATAATGTCAATGATGAATCATTATAGATTATCATGGAAATGTGGAAACTATATATTCAAAAATATTACGTGGATGGGTCCAAACTCATATCACAGTCATTTCTTTATATATTTAGCTAGACACGCTTGCACGTAAATAAATGAACACTTACAAATTAAACCACGTGGCGAAAGATGCTTTCAACAATAAATCAATCATAAGTGTTCATGCACTATTTGACTTTATCTATACCTATGATTAATTTATTTATATCTAGACCTTTCTCACTTCAACAGTCGACAGTCGTCTCTCACTCCCACGTTCACCGAATTTGGAGCAGCAAAACCTTCATTAAAACACTGCACTACTATTCATGTGGTTGCTTGGAGGGACCCTTGCTTGGACGGTTGAACTTGGGCCTATGAGCGTCACGACTTTGGCACATGCACGTGTAGTTAGTCTCACAACAAATATATACTCACTCCATTCTAAATTATAAGACATCTCAAGAATCTTGGAGAGTCAAACTTTCTCAAGTTTGACTAAATTTATATAACAATATAATAATATTTTATGATGTTAAATAAGTATCATTAAATTCGTTATCAATTATATTTTCATATTATGTCTATTGGATATCATAAATCTTTATAGTTTTTTCTATAATTGTTGATCAAACTTGAGATGGTTTGACTCTCCAAGATTCTTGGAAAGTCTTATAATTTGAAACGGAGGGAGTACAATATATACACCAAATCCAACAAAAACAGCTAGCTATGTGACCATGCAAAATCATTTGCGCCTCTTGGTTCATCATCGCTCACCTAGTTTGGAGCTGCAAAACTTTCACGGATGTCATACCACTCATGTCATGGTCTGACTCACAGACCTTAGGCCCATGGGATGACTTGGCACACGCATGTGAACCTTTCGCATTTTTTAAGCTCACAACAAATATAGACAATAGTCACCTGATTATGGCTTTAAACCTAGCTTTTATTGTACCTATCATTTATTATGGGGTTTAAGAGTTTAAATGGAATAAGGTTAGCCCAAGCACAATTAATGACCTAATTAGGACAACTCAAAGTGCTTTAATTAGATCCACCAAAATCAGCTCTGGATCCCTTTTTTACCCAAATACTTCTCCTCCACCATCAAATAAGTCACCAAAAATTTGGATTTGAGGACCAGATGCATGGATTCCATATATGGAGCATCCAAGGAATGCTCTAAAAAACATGGGATCTATACCTCCTCATGAAGTTGAGAGGTAATTATCCATTGCCATCCATTATATAGAAAAATAGTTCGTTCTATTTTTTCGTCTTCTTTCGCTTCCCCGTTGTACCATGGCTCGCTCGCACTGCCCCCTCGCACTCGTGCGGGTGCCACCCAGGTTGCATAGGTGAGCCCATCCAAGCAGCCATTACCAACACCATGCCGACTGCCTTGACGCACGCCACCTGCCACTCGACAACCACCATGCCGCTAGCCTCGGACACGCGCTGCCCACTGCTTGCTCATCACTCCATCATCATTGTCTCATGGTCGTGCTCCCTTGTGCATGCCGAGCTCGTGGTCTACAGCCACCCCCACCCTAGCCCCGCCATGGCCGTGCAAGAGCTTCGGTTCACCATGTACACACGGAAGCTCCACTACACATGGCCATGTGGGAACTTCGGCTAGGAGCTCTCGACCCTGGCAGCGCAGGCGTCACACCTAGTCTCCCTAGCTTGACCGTCGTAGCCCACCCCTGGCTACACCCCTCCCCTCCCCACCGTTGACATATTCATGCTTTACACCCACCCCCGCTCGCGCCTTCCTCTTAGGAAGGGATGAACTCACTAACATGCGGGCACATGCTGTTGTTGGGTCACAATTTGGGCCAACCTAGTAGATTCGCCATCCAGCTCTCCCAAACACTTTTTTCAACAATAATTGAATATCAGATTCACGGTGGAGCTACTCCATGGTGGATATGGTGCTCCGAATCTGGTTTGGGAGAGCTAGAGCTCACCCAGCCCTAAATCCAACAAGATAGCTAGCTCTATGCGGCTATTGAAAAGCACCGGTCATGTCTTTCTATTATCTCTACAATAATAATGTTAAGTACAAATATTTTCCTTGGTTCCTTGGTCCATCATCCCTCACTCCCAAACTTCTTCCATCACTCACTTTGATCCTTCTTGCTTTGACGATCGTCCCTCATATCTCTCTTTTTTGTCTCTTGGTTTATCATCTCTTAATTCTCGCACTTTCATGGTCATTGATTTGTTACTCCTAGCCATCTTATTCCGTCCCTTTGTCATCTCTCACTTAGTTTGGAGTTGCAAAACCTTTATTCGTGTCACAGTGACACCACTCATCTTAGTGGCTTCACTATTAGAGAACAGACTTCCGGTTTAGAGATTTAGTCTCTGTCATTTTTAGGTCTGGGACTAAAGAGAGTATTAGTCTTAGTTGGAACCACCAACCAGGACTATAGTTCCTTGTCCAACACCTATGGCGACAACTTTTGCAGGAGGGGGGCTTTAGTCCCGGTTGGTGGTTAGAACCGGAACCAAAGGTCCAACATCAGTCCTGATTCCAACCACCAACCGGGACTAAAGCTTTTAATTACGGTTGGTGGCTCTCACTAGGATTAAAGGTAGACCTTTACTCCTAGTTTCAGCCACCAACCGGGATTAAATATATCCCTTTATATTTACCACACTTCTTCCTCCCCCAACCGGAGCCTTTCAAACTCTCTATTCTTGCTCGTCGACAGCTCTCTTTTTTTCCTTGACTTCGGCCATGTCAAGATTTATTCGACTCCTCCATTCATTCTTTGGTTCTAAAGGTTATCAAGCTTGGTTGGCCAAACTCGAGCTTATGTGCATCGCGACTAGCAATCTATTTGAGTTGATTCAATCTCCAATCAATTTCTAATACGAGATTAATTCTTTATTGTATGTTTGGAGCTAGAATTTATTATGGGCATTAAGGTTAATGAAAATAAGGCAGGACCAAGCTTACACCCAACAAAATAGTTGGCTTTGTGTGTAATGTGACTATACAATATACTATATGTCCTAAAACTATGGTGCGAGTATGTTTGGTAGTTAACTGTCGGTGTCTAAAATGGCGGGGTCTAGACGGCCAACGAGTAAATTTCTAAGCGTGTCGGAGTTCGGATGGTTACGCTCGGAGAACACGGTGGTTTATACTGGTTCGGGCACGAACGCCCTACGCCCAGTGTGTTGCGGGGTTGTATTACAGAGCGCGGAGAGCTCGTAGGGGGGAGCTACAAGCTTTGGTGAGAGAGGGGAGGTTGTCCCCAGGTCTCGTGCGTATGAGGTTCTTGGTTCTGGTGAGTACTCGCGTGTGTGCGAGTTTGAGTGTGTGTGAATGAATGTTGGAATGTCGAGAGAGCGAGATTGGGGGTCCATTCCCTCCCTTTATACGTAGGGAGAGATGGAGGAGTACAGTAGAGAGAGGGGGAGTGATGTGGGCCCGGCTTGGGCTGCTGCCGAAGGAAGCCTTTGTCTTCATCATGTCTTCCTTCCTGAGGAAGATTGCGCCAGTAGACGCATGTCCGAGTCCTGTTCGTCCTTGTCGAGCTGTAGCCATATGCCTTGTGATCAGGAAACCTGTTGTTCCCCTTTCCGGGTATGGGCGGAGGTTGGTCGCATAGGACCATGCATCCTGACGTCCCATCATACAGGACTTGATGACGCCCTAATCCCTGTTGGGGTGTCCATCGGAGACATGGCGTGGACATCACGCGCGGAAGTCGTCGGTTAGGCAGCACAGGACCCTATACCGCAGGGTGAACAGAAGTCGGCATGGTGGCTCATGCCTTGAACCCCATCCCTGAGGACGGAGCGTACTGTGGACCTTTTGACTATGTGGGCTAGGGCGCCCCAGGCTGTGTATGGCAATGAGACCTCCGAGGGCGAAGGTCGTCACGGATGACATTTGCCGGGCTCGGACGGGGTGGGAGAGCCCCTGAGGGTTGGCGGCGTCGCGGGCGACGCCACCTTGGCTCGGGCGAGGCGGAGGAGCCCCCGAGGGCAGATGACGTCACGGGCGACGCCACCTTGGCTCGGGCGAGGCGGAAGAGCCCCTGAGGGTTGATGAAGTCACGAGCGACGTCACCTTGGCTCGGGCGAGGTGGAAGAGCCCCGAGGGTTGATGACGTCACGGGCGACGCCTCCTTGGCTCGGGCGAGGCGGAGGAGCCCTCGAGGGCAGATGGCGTCACGGGCGACGCCACCTTGGCTCAGGCGAGGCAAAAGAGCCCCCGAGGGTTGATGACGTCACGGGCAACGTCACCTTGGCTCGGGCGAGGCGAAGGAGCCCCTTGATGGTGGTTTTTTTTGTAGAGTCTGGTAATTTGGGTACCCTATTTCTGGGTATCCGACGGTAGCCCCCTGAGCCTTCGATGTAGTGAGGACTACACCGGAGGCTTCCGAGAGCGTTTTATGGTGGTTTGGTTTGATTCTGCGTATTCCGGTGGGTGTAGCCCCTGAGGCCTTAGGAGGAGATTTTTCCTCCTAAGGGCTTATTCGGAAGACTTCTATAGTGCTTGACCCTTCGCTTCCTCCACGAGGCGGAGGGAGAGAGAGGGAGAGAGAGAGAGAGCTGCTCCGTGCGTCAGGGCCAGACCTCTGGTCGCATGCCAGCCCTGGCACGGGTGGCACTGTTGGCCCCGGGCTGACGCACCTTGAGATGACGAGTCAGCTCTGCGCCGTGCTGTCTTTCGGCCTGTACGGTCAATTGACAGATCGAAGATTTGTTTGTCAAATTCCGGAGTCTGACTCCGCCCGCTCAGTCCTCTAACCTAGACGTTCCTTGGGCCTGCTGGTGGCGACGCCACTGCTGGGAGACGGCGGACCTGCGGGCTGGCGAGCCTGGTCGCGTTCGGGTGGGAAATGCCGCCGGACTGTCGGACATACGTTCCTTGGGCCTGCTGGTGGCGACGCCACTGCTGGGAGACGGCGGAACTGCGGGCTGGCGAGCCTGGTCGCGTTCGGGCGGGAAATGCTGCCGGACCGTCGGACGTTCCGTGGCCTGGCATTCGAAGCGCGACCCAGAAAAATGCTTGACCAACCCGTCATGCGTCCTTCTGGGGGCGTAGTCGACCGCGCAGGTCTTGGATGACGGTGGTGCAGCCGCCACTCCGTCACCGAGAGACGAAGCAGGGGCAGTTCGGCTCGTTGGGCGTTCGCCTGATAGGCAGCCTTCGGAGCGGTCGTTACCTGTGTTGGCAGGGCGTTCGAATCTTGCCCTGTTTCGCTTTCCTTTGGCCCTCGGATGGGATCCCCCTTCAGTCCATCTTGTGTTTGATTAGGTCTGGCCTTTGTAGCACCTGAAATGTATGCAACCTTCGCAAGGATTAGCGTATACGAATGTGACGTTCGTTTGTTGTTTTTACCTGTGTCGACCTCTGGCGTGTGAGGCGTGGTGCGTCTTTTTCCCTCTCCGTTATCCAGTTGCTAGAACCGGTAGGAGGGGTGCGGCGGCAGCCCCGAGTCTTTACTCGATGTAAAAAAATGTTTCGGGTTTGTGCCGTCTTTTCGTGCGCTCCCCGTGCCTCTCTTTGCGAGAAGGGGGAGTATGAGCCGGGCCATGCTATCCTCGAGGCATACGAACCATGGGTGCTCGTTGAGGTAATAACGGGAAAATCTGAGTGGAGTGCTCAGTTCCCGTTCGCTTGGGTTCCGACTTATGGCCCATGTCGTGGCTCACTCCAGATCGGTTTCATATAGTAGCCGGGTCCGTTCGATGGGTCCCGAGGGCCTACTGCCATCCTTCGGTAGGAATACCATGAACCAATCATTCGTAAAGACGGACTCAAATCCGAAACCGGAAAATGACCTTAGCATCCGATTGCTAGGTTGATGACCGCTAGCATGTCCATTTCCTATTTGCCCCTCGCTCTGTTGTCCTGAGACGGCCGTTTCGAACCCCGCTAGGTCGGCCTTCGTATCTCTGGACCGTAGCGGGATGTCCAGGCGTCTATAGCCCTTATCCGTTGGTCTTACCTGACCTCGGAGGCCATCCCCACTGGCGTCGGTGCGTACGCGTTCGTTCGATCCCTGGATGCGTCGAGTGAACCGTGTCGGGGGTTGGGCCGAGCCCCGCTTGCGCCTGGGAGTAAGTGTGGCGTTGAGCCTAGTGTCCCTGCGAATGTTAGAAAAGATGTTCCCGCAGGCGAGTGGGGACAGAATTCGAACAAAAACGATTAAGTGCGGGGAGGAAAACGGGGTGAGGTAAGATTTTATTGAAAAACCCGAGGAGAAGATGGCCCCTTTGTCCCGAGTAAGTCGCGCGACCACGGGCTGGGCGCACGTCTTACCTTGCGTTCGAGCCGCACGTCGCCTCTGTGGCGCATATTGAATCTTCTCCTAAAGGAAAGAAGGTATATATGGGTGTATATGATTCGAGGGGAGGCGTTTAGGGATAAAAACGACGTAGCTTTTCGATGTTCCAGGCGTTGGAGAAGACTTGGATGTCGGGACCCATAGTGGCGATCTTGTAGCTTCCAGGACGGAGGACCTCCACCACGACGTACGACCCTTCCCACGGTGGCGTGAGTATATGCTTGTCTTTATTGCCTTGCCTGAGCCGGAGCACCAGGTCGCCGATGTTGAACTCGCGCTTGCGAACGCGACGGTCGTGGTATCTTCGGAGGGCCTGCTGGTACTTTGCGGAATGTAGGAGGGCGATATCCCTTGCTTCGTCTAGCTGGTCCACGACGTCCTCCATGTTGGTTTGGTTGCCCTCCTCGTCGTAAGCCCTAACCTATGGGGAACCGTACTCCAAGTCGGCGGGGAGCACGACTTCTGCCCCGTAGAGCATGAAGAAAGGGGAGCAGCCGGTGGCTTTACTCTGGGTCGTCTTGAGGCTCCAGAGAACGGCTGGCAGTTTCGCAACCCAACGGGCCCCGAATTTCTTGAGCCGACTGAAGATTCTTGGTTTTAAACCGTGCAGGATCATCCCATTGGCTCACTCGACCTGCCCATTCGTTTGAGGGTGCGCGACGGCGGCCCAGTCCACCCGGATGTTGTTCCTGTCGCAGAAGTCCAGGAACTTCTTGCCTGTGAACTGGGTGCCATTGTCGGTGATAATTGTGTTGGGCACTCCGAATCAATATATTATGTCTGTGAACAACATGAATGCCTACTTAGACTTGATCAGGGTGAGGGGGCGTGCCTCGATCCACTTCGAGAACTTGTCGATGGGGACAAGAAGGTGGTCGATGCCCCCGGGCGCCCTGGCCAGTGGTCCCACCAGGTCCAAACCCTAGACCGTGAAAGGCCATGTGAGGGGAATGGTCTGCAGAGCCTGTGTGGGCAAATGAGTCTTGTTGGCATAGAACTAGCACCCTTCGCAGGTGCGTACTACCTCCGTGGCGTTCGCTACGGCCGTTGGCCAGTAGAAACCCTGGCGGAAAGCCTTCCCGACGATCGTACGGGGGGCTGCGTGGTGCCCAAAGTCCCTCGCGTGTATATCCTCCAGTAGGCTCATCCCCTACTCCATGGGAATGCAACGCTGCAAGATTCCCGTGGGGTTGCGCCTGTAGAGCTCTTGGTCGATGATGACGAAGGACTTGGCGCGGCGTGCGATGCGGCGTGCTTCGTTCCTGTCGTCGGGGAGGCGCTCCCGGATCAACGAATCCAAGATGGGTACCCTCCAGTCCTGGGGAAGGTCGTTGTCGCCCCCTGGTGCGTCATCCCCGACGTTGCGCACCTCCTCGATGTCCATGACCTCCGTCGTGGTAGTCTCCGGGACCTCGGCCTCAGGCTCCACGTGCCAGGTGACGGACGGCTTGTGAAGGTCGCTGGCGAAGACTCCAGGCGGGACCACACCTCGGCTGGAAGCCAGCCTCGCGAGCTCGTCAGCCGCCTCATTGTACCTTCTGGCGACGTGGTTAAGTTCTAGGCCGTCAAATTTTTCTTCCAAGCGGCGGACCGCCTAACGGTATGTTGTCATCTTCAGGTCGTGGCAGTTTACCTCCTTCATAACTTGTTCAACTACGAGCTGGGAGTCGCCTCGCACGTCGAGCCTTTTGATGCCCAACTCCGTTGCTATGTGTAGCCCGTTTACCAGGGCCTCGTATTCCGTGACGTTGTTAGATGCCGGGAAGAACATACGGATCATGTACTTGAGTTGGGCCCCGAGCGGGGAAACGAAAACCAAGCTGGCGCCGGCTCCGGTCTTCATCAACAATCCGTCGAAATACATGATCCAGAACTCCTGGTTCTCCGCCGTCGGTGGCAGCTGGACCTCAGTCCACTCGACGACGAAATCCGCGAGGACCTAGGATTTGATGGCCGTCCGTGGTGCATAAGAGATAAACTCCCCCATGAGCTCTAATCCCCATTTCGCCACCCTTCCTGTAGCCTCGCGGCTTTGTACCACCTCCCCGAGGGGGTAGGAAGACACGACGGTGACGTTGTGGCCGTCGAAATAGTGGGCCAGCTTTCTCCACGTGGTGAGAACCACGTAAAGGAGCTTCTGGATCTGCGGGTACCTGGTCTTGGTCTCGGATAGTACCTCGTTGATGAAGTACACTGACCGCTGGACCTTCAGCGTGTACCCCTCCTCCTCCCTTTCGACGACGATGATGGAGCTCACCACCTAGGTGGTGGCGGCTATGTAAAGGAGAAGGTCCTCGCGCGGCATCGGCGGAACGAGGATGGGTGCGCTTGTGAGGATCGCCTTGAGCTTGTCGAGGGCCTCTTGCGCTTCGGAGGTCTAGGTGAAGTGTCCGGTCTTCTTGAGAAGTCGGTAAAGGGGGAGGCCTCGTTCGCCAAGGCGTGAGATGAAACGGCTCAAAGATGCGAGAAATACACCCCTTCACATTGCGGATTGCTCCCATACTTCCGATGGAGGAGACTTTATTGGGGTTGACCTCGATGCCACGCTCGGAGACGATGAAGCCGAGAAGCATGCCACGCGGAACCCCAAATACGCACTTCTCGGGGTTGAGCGTGATGCGTTTGAGCCTCATGGCCCCAAACGCTGTCTCAAGGTCTGCGACCATGGTTTCCGTCCGCTTGGACTTCACCACGATGTCGTCCACATATGCCTCAACCGTCGTGCTGATGAGTTTCCCAAAAACTGAGCGCATGCACTGCTGGTACGTGGCCCCCGCGTTCCTGAGTCCGAATGGCATAGTGACGTAGCAGAAAGAGCCGAACGACGTGATGAAGGATGTCGCGAGCTGGTCGGACTCCTTCATCTGGATTTGATGGTAGCCGGAGTATGCGTCAAGGAACGAAAGTGTTTCACACCCCGAGGTGGAATCGACGATTTGATCGATACGCGGCAGAGTGTACGGGTCCTTGTCGCACACCTTGTTCAGGCTGGTGTAATCTACGCACATTCTCCATTTTCCGCTCTTCTTCTTAACTAGCATTGGATTAGATAACCATTCGGGATGGAATACCTCTTTGATGAATCCAACCGTCAGAAAGTTTGTGAAGCTCCTCCCCGATGGCCCGCCGCCTTTCCTCGTCGAAACGGCGCAGGCGTTGCTTCACCGGCTGGGCCTCGGA
This sequence comes from Microstegium vimineum, assembly GCA_022036555.1. Lineage (NCBI taxonomy): Eukaryota > Viridiplantae > Streptophyta > Magnoliopsida > Poales > Poaceae > Microstegium > Microstegium vimineum. The sequence continues at coordinate 5,982,953 of CM039120.1, read as the reverse complement.
TTGAATCCTCAAGGCGTGCTCGGCCACGTCTCTCGGTATGCCCGAGACATCCGCGGGACTCCAAGCGAACATATCGCCATTCGCGCAGAGAAAATCCACGAGCGCTGATTCTTGTTCCGGATCTAGGAAGGTGCTGATGCGCAGCACTCGGTCGTCCGTTTTGGACGGGTCAAGCTGGATATCTTTTACCCCCTCTAGGGGGGTAAAGTTTCCCATGCCCTTAGAGTCGACCCCCTCGCTGCTTGCAGCCTCAGCTGCTGCAGCCAGCTCCGGGCATCGCGTCGCAGCCATTGCTCTTTCGCAACTGTCCACATCGCACTGGTACGCCTCCGCGAGCTCGGAGGTGACCGTGATGACTCCCTGAGGGCCTGGCATTTTGAGCTTGAGGTAGGTGTAGTTCGGGATGGCCATGAACTTCGCATAGCACGGCCTTCCCAACACTGCATGGCAGGAGACATCGTAGTGTGCGACCTCGAAGGTGAGGAGCTCGGTCCGGAAGTTGTCCGGTTCCCCAAACGTAACGGGTAAGTCGACCTGCCCGAGGGGTATGGAAGGTTTGCCGGGTACAATTCCATAGAAGGCAACCCCCTCCAGGCGAAGTTTTCTCCAAGGTACCCTTAGGGCCTTGAAGGCGTTGTAAAACATGATGTTGAGGTCACTGCCCCCATCCATCAATACCTTGGTGAAGCGTATGCCCCCTATGATCGGGTCCACGATGAGTGGGTAGCGTCCCGGATGGGGGACGCGCTTCGGGTGGTCGCCTTGCCCGAAAGTGATGTCGGTGTCCGACCAGTCGAGGAAGTCAGGGGCCGTCGGGACGACCGTGAAGACCTCGTGTCGCTCCTGCTCCTGCTGGAGCTTGTGGCGTCCGGTCCCCGAACCACCGAAGATCATGAGGCATTTGCCTTTAGGGGGAGGAAAGTTGTTGCGACCTCCTCCCTCGTTTCTTGTAATCGAGAGGTGCCTGGCCATCTTTTCACATTCCTGAAGGGTATGTCTGACAGGCACGCTGTGGTGCAGACAAGGCTGGGTGAGGGCATCATCGTGGTCGCCTCTCTCCCTACCGTCGTGGGGAGGAAAAGGAAGCCCGCGGCCCGCCGGCGCGACCACGTCGGCGTAGCTGCGTCGCGGCCTGCCTTTTGCCTTGACGGAACAGGAGGTGACGCCGGCCGCCCTTCCGCCCGGCGTACGAGGCGCGTTGACGCCAGGGAGGTGTCTGCAAACCGGTCGTCGTTGTCCTCTCTTGGGTCTCCGTCCTGAGCCGTCGGGCATCCTGAGGCTGGGCCGACGAGGGTCTGGGAAACGCAGGTCGCCTCGCGATGTGGGCGCCGGGGCTCTTGTTTCGCGTACGGGCGTGTTGTACCCGGAAGAGGGCGGCTGCCCTCTCGCGAGATGTGTCGCCGTGCTGGCGAACGCGAAGCAAATGTTGTGTAGGGACTCCCGAGCCGGCTGGGGTCCCGTGAGCGTGTCAAGCTGGCGCTCGAACTGAGGATAATTGGCCCGCGGGACGGCTGCCCCGCGAGTGGTTTGTTCCCCGGAGGGAGATAGATGAAGGTGGGCCATGGAAGCGACGATGGAGTCCATGGCTACCTCAGGAGATGCCGTAGGGCGACGGAGAGCTAGGTCGGCGTCCTGCCCGTGGCACTGGAAATCCAGGCTACCAAAACGAATGATGGCGCTCGGAGCGAAACGAACGATGCGATCAGCCTTCCAAAACTCGAAAATACGGGTGACACGCAAAGTCCCCCTACCTGGCGCGCCAACTGTCGGTGTCTAAAATGGCGGGGTCTAGACGGCCAACGAGTAAATTTCTAAGCGTGTCGGAGTTCGGATGGTTACACTCGGAGAACACGGAGGTTTATATTGGTTCGGGCACGAACGCCCTACCTCCAGTGTGTTGCGGGGTTATATTACCGAGCGCGGAGAGCTCGTAGGGGGGAGCTACAAGCTTTGGTGAGAGAGGGGAGGCTGTCCCCAGGTCTCGTGCGTATGAGGTTCTTGGTTCTAGTAAGTGCTTGCGTGTGTGCGAGTTTGAGTGTGTGTGAATGAATGTTGGAATGCCGAGAGAGTGAGATTGGGGGTCCATTCCCTCCCTTTATACGTAGGGAGAGATGGAGGAGTACAGTAGAGAGAGGGGGAGTGATGTGGGCCCGGCTTGGGCTGCTGCCGAAGGAAGCCTTTGTCTTCATCCTGTCTTCCTTCCTGAGGAAGATTGCGCCAGTAGACGCATGTCCGAGTCCTGTTCGTCCTTGTCGAGCTGTAGCCATACGCCTTGTGATCGGGAAACCTGTTGTTCCCCTTTCCGGGTATGGGCGGAGGTTGGTCGCACAGGACCAGGCACCCCCCGCATCCCGTCATACAGGACTTGATGACGCTCTAATCCCTGTTGGGGTGTCCGTCGGAGACATGGCGTGGACATCACGCGTGGAAGTCGTCGGTTAGGCAGCACAGGACCCTGTACCGCAGGGTGAACAGAAGTCGGCATGGTGGCTCATGCCTTGAACCCCATCCCTGAGGACGGAGCGTATTGTGGACCTTTTAACTATGTGGGCTAGGGCGCCCCAGGATATGTATTGCAATGAGACCTCCGAGGGCGAAGGTCGTCACGGATGACGTTTGCCGGGTTCGGACGGGGCGGGAGAGCCCCTAAGGGTTGGCGGCGCCGCGGGCGACACCACCTTGGCTCGGGCAAGGCGGAAGAGCCCCCGAGGGTTAATGACGTCACGGGCGACGCCTCCTTGGCTCGGGCGAGGCGGAGGAACCCCCAAGGGCAGATGACGTCACGGGCGACGCCACCTTGGCTCGGGCGAGGCGGAAGAGCCCCCGAGGGTTGATGAAGTCACGGGCGACGTCATCTTGGCTCGGGCGAGGCGGAAGAGCCCCCGAGGGTTGATGACGTCACGAGCGACGCCTCCTTGGCTCGAGCGAGGCGGAGGAGCCCCCGAGGGCAGATGACGTCACGGGCGACGCCACCTTGGCTCGGGCGAGGCGGAAGAGCCCCCGAGGGTTGATGACGTCACGGACGACGTCACCTTGGCTCGGGCGAGGCGGAAGAGCCCCCGAGGGTTGATGACGTCACGGGCGACGTCACCTTGGCTCGGGCGAGGCGAAGGAGCCCCTTGATGGTGGTTTTTATTTTTTAAAGTCTGGTAATTTGGGTACCCTATTTCTGGGTATCCGACATTAACATTAAAAGGACAAAATTTCTTCGTCAATCCCTCGATCCATCATTCTCTCCCTCCAGCACAAGAATTCTAGCTAATTTTTCTTGAGTCGTGTTCCATTCATGACACAAACTCACGACCTACGCTCATATGACAAAACATAGTTGGACTCCAAGACAGTATTGGCAGTCTAAACATTAGAAAGCTTACTTGGTCTTATGTTTTTACCCAATTTGATACGACCGACTAGAGAAACATTTATTTTTTTAGTAAGAGTTCGAATTCGAAGGGACCAGTATGTGTGTATACATTGTATGTTGTTTACTACTTTTTCTGAATCGTTCAGAATTCTAGCTAGCCACAGTATTTAGTTTTAGAATAGCATCTGTTGTTAAGGGTCTGTTTGGTTCACATCTTTAAAAAATTATCATGGGTTGTGAGCTACCCCCTCTGGTTTTTTTAAGTGTCACATTTAGTTTTTTCTAAGTCAAATATATGTATCTTTGACCATTGATTTTAAAAAAATTATATAGTTTCATGTCATAAGATTTATATTTTTAGATCTATTATAAGAAATGCGATCATAATATATAATTCTTATATTATGAAACTATAAGGATTTTTAAAAATGTTGGTAAAAGATTGCAATATTTAACTTAGGACAAATCAAATGTGACACTTAAAGAAAAATGAAGAGAGTATAGACAAGTTATTATGATATATGTGCTATGAAAAATCTGTAAGCTATTTCGTTGAAATAACTATGAAACATATCCCTCTCTGTTTCTCTTGAAACAATTACGAAATGTCTCTCTATTTGTACTCATTGGAAAGTAGAAATCTCAAAACCAAAAGTTGGGTCCAAAGTGCTGTGAAAAATGTAGTACACAACAGCTATTTCTAGAAGAAAAAAAAACAACTTCAGATTCACCCCGTTTGGTTAGTATTCTATTTTTTTACAACAGAAACACTTTCCAAAAGCTGATCAATCAACCATCAACCACAACAATAGGTCGTCATCTCGCACGAGTTCTAAACTTATTTCCACATATCTAATAATTAGGTGTATCTTAAGAAAAAAAATCGCTCTTAAATATTTTATATCCTCCAAAAGTTTATCTGTCGCAAATAATATATAGGGCAGATAATATGTGACCCAAATTTAAGGGAGAGGAAGGGTGACAGAATGCCAACACGTTGGATAGGGAACAGTGCTGGAGAGTGGTTTTCGTTGCATAAGCTTACTTTTGAGTTTTTACTCAATAGGGATTGGTTGCAGCACTAGTACTATTGACTAGTTTACTTTACACTGGTAACAAGTATAATTCTTAAAATACGTACCTGCTGCTGGAAAGGCTGATGCCGCCGGTGTTAGCCGAGGGCAATCGACGGATAGGTCCAACGCCGGCGATGGCCTGAGCTCTGAATGCTTCATCATGCCCTTGGTTATATCTGCTTCTGGTTGCAATATGAGAGGCTACGAGCGCAGCGGACGCGGATAGAGGACTAGAAATAAGATGGTTTGCTATGTGCAGCAGGTAAGTGCAGGAATGTATGCTCAAAGAAGAGCCTTATTTATAGAAGTATTCCACGGAAGACTGAGATCACAAGAATGTGTGAAAGTATTTGTTTTATAGATGGTTCGACCTGGTCCCTATATACAACCAGTCAACCACAGCTAATTACTCTCCAGTTTAAGTATGTATCGTGCTTACATACGGCAGCAGGTGGGGCGGCTAGCAACAACGCGATGCAAGTGGGGTGGCGACTTGCATTACTCTGTATAAGTACCAGAATAAATATTTTTCATTAAACTTTGTTATATATTAGATGTATAAATAGTTCATTTGATTTTTTCAACTCTAAGTTTAACCACTCATTTTATTCAATTTTTTGTGTAAAATATCATTTTTTTTTATATGACTTGCTTATTTCATAAATAATCTAATGATAAATAGTTCATTTGATTTTTTCAACTCTAAGTTTAACCACTCGTTTTATTCAATTTTTTGTGTAAAATATCATTTCTTTTGATATGCCTTGCTTATTTCATAAATAGTCTAATGAATGACTTAAATTTGACTATGTTTGTATAAATTTTTTGAATAAGACGAGTGGTTAAACTGGAGTAAAAAAAATCAAACGAATTATAAATTGAAATGGAGGGAGTAGCAGTTAATTTAGTTATATTTACTATAATATATATATATATATATATATATATATATATATATATATATTTGGTTAAAGTTAAAAGCGTTTGTTATCTTAGAAAGTAAGAATGAACTTGTTCTGTGAGCGAAGAAGTAATGTCTTAGCGGTGTATGCCTGGCGGCCCGCAAACATACTCCTACATCGGCAGCCGCCGCTTGCATGCTGTGTGTGCCTCTGTCCTGCAAGGACAAATTAATCACTAAATTCCTTGATTTGCAATTCAGTTCACTCAATAATTTCACACCATGTTTTCACTCAGAAAGTTAAAACCTTACTCCTGTGACCTGCAAGAACGGCAAACATTCCATGGTTTCTGAAAAAAAAAGGGAAAAAACTGCCAGGGGAGGAATGTGAGTTAAGATGGAATGTCACATTTGGATGCTAGAAAAGCATAGCATAAATCAATTTGATTTCTGGAGAGTGTTTCTGAAGTTCTGAATTATGAATTCTAAACCAAGTAATAACGTAGTCCTGAATTTTTCTGATCTGAGATCATTCAGAAACTCTGAATGCATTGCATGCAGGTCACCACAATCCAATCCAACCAAACTGCTCTCCGACCATGCAATGCAGTAAAAGTCGTCTTGCTAATGCGTCTCAACAGCATTCAAGAAGTTCTGGCGGCAGCAACAAGAAGCCATGGAGCACAAGATGTTGTCCCTCCTACTCGTCGACCTCCTCACCAAGTCGCCATCCTCTGACCCCTGAAGGTCTGCAGCAATTTTCAATAATGTACTGTATATTAATGTTGGCGTAGACCTCCTCGCCATCCTCTGACCTCCTGATCCTGAAGGTCTGCAACAATTTTCAATAATGTGTTAATGTCGGCGTCGACCTGCTCGCCATCCTCTGACTCAGTGACTCCTGCCTGAAGGTCTGCAACAAATTTCAACAATGTTGGCGGTAGCGCCGACAGCTGAAGGCGAGATGCCGGCGGTGGCAGCGAAAATGAAGGAGCGATCGATAGGGGCGTGGATAGACACACCGGCGTCGGGACAAGACGGAGGCGCGCAGGCGGCGGCGGTCTAAGGCGCCGCCGCACTGATTCATCACCAATTCACCATCTCGCTGAACTCTTACAAGTTTACCTTTACTACGAGCTAAAAACAAAAACCAACCCAAGCTAGATCAATAGCTAGACGGTTTTGTGTAATTCTTATGATTTACTTTTTTTCTTTCTTTGTATTCTGAGTCTCATACTTAACCCATGTACCAATTCTTCGTACCTCTTTAATAAAGTGCAGTAGGGGATTTCCCCTCCTGTTTTATAAAAAAAACAATTCACCATCTCTTCCGAGCACTAGAGCAGCAAGGGGGCACGGCCAGCTAAGCTCAGCTCGACGACACGGAAGTCGCCGTCGCCGTGCTGTTCCGTGGCGACCCAATCTCCGGCGATACCTCGATTCCTTTTTTAATTCCTGTGCGTGCATTTCTCTAGCTAGCCAGAGGTGTCATCCATGAGCAGGATGACGTTCCATCTGGAGGGCGGTTGGCCTCCTGCCGCTGGCCCGGCATGGCAGGCAGGCGGCGCACGCCATGTGTTTGCTTCGTTTCTTCACCGAAAAAAATGTACATAACCCCCTCAACTATGAGGGGTGAACTACTTAACCCTCTAAACTATAAAATCGGTTATTCTACCCCCTGAACTATCAAAATCGGCCAAATAACCTCCTCTAGGCGATTTTGAGGGTCGTTTCGTTTTTTTTTCTTTTTTATTTATTTCGGTTGAATCTTTGAAAAAACATAATAAATCATAGAAAAAACGTAAAATAGAAAATTCAATTTTGTTGGACTCCACATGAGTAGACCTATAGATTGGACATATAATATGATATACTTTAGTAAAAAAAATTTGTTGTAGATTTAGATCTATGTTTTTCTATAATTAATTATAAAAATTCACAACTGCAATTTTTGTGGTCCAATTGTGGTGAAATTTTTATGGTAGACTAATTATTATATGCTTCAAACGTAGTAAAAATTTCATACTCATTGGATCAGTTATAACTTAGTTATAGATTTATATATGTTTATACCTTAGTTAAATTCAAATAAAATTATAACTAAATTATAAATGATCCAATGAGTATGAAATATTTACTACAGTTGAAGAATACAATAATTAACCTACCATAAAAATTTCACCACAATTAGACAAAAAAATTGTAATTATGAATTTTTATAATTAATTATAGAAAAACATAGATATAAATCTACATCAAAACAAATTTACTAAAGTATATCATATTATATGTTCAATGTGTAGATCTACTCATGTGGAGTCCAACAAAATTGAATTTTCTATTTTACGATTTTTCTATGATTTATTATGTTTTTTGAAAGATTCAACTAAAATAAATAAAAAAGAAAAAAGGCAAAATCACCATCGAAACCGCCTAGAGGGGGTTATTTGACCGGTTTTGATAGTTTAGGGGGTAGAATAACCGGTTTTATAGTTCAGAGAGTTAAGTAGTCCACCCCTCATAGTTGAGGGGCTTATGTAGATTTTTTTCATTTCTTCACCCGGCCACCACCCAGCCTGGTCTCCTCCTGTCCTGTTGTCCTTTGCTTACAATTCGAAAAGTTTTGCCGAGTGGAAATTTTGTCCTCTAATCCGACGCTTTGTCCGTTTTGAATTATCAACTTTTTTATCCCAAGTTAAACCACTTATCTTATTCAAAATATTTATGTAAATATAGTCAAATTTAAGTCATTCTTATAGACCATTTATTAAATAAGCAAACCACAATAAAAAAATTAAATAAGAGGAGTCGTCAAATTTAAAGTTAAAAAAATCAAATAAACTATAATTTAGGACGGATGGAGTATGTTTTTTCTATATATTTGGATGCACAACAAAAAATAATGGATATCCTCGGGCTAGTATTTTGGAATTTTGATCAGATAATTAACTTAATTAACTTCCTTGGAGCGAGAAATGTTATATTCTTTGTTGACATTTATTTCTATGATACTCGTGAATAATTTGATATTTACTTCTCTAATATCTGTAACCTATAGAAATAATCCGTATTTTTTTTCTAGATAATTTTGCATATATTTCTCTAAAATTTGCAATCCATAGAAATAGAGTTGTGTAATCTCCAAATTATATCATTTTGTCCAATAAATTACCATGAAAAAATCATTATAGATGTAGTAATAAGACATTGTAAATGGATGGGCAAAAATCAAGTGCCAGAAGTGGCTAAAACACCTGGCGAAAATCAAGTGTTATATCCTTCGTTTAGGAGGTAGAAACTCGGGTTGGTCGTGTGCCACTGCTTAGTGCTTACCACGAGCAAAGCCCGCATCAATCGCTACGGCTTGTGGGCTCGAGTCACAACGTAGGTTTAGTTTAAAGAAAAAGAGACATATTGTCTCTTAAATTTTGCGAAAGTCTACTTTATCTTCTTGAATTCTAAAATCAGGTAAAACACCTCTTTTGAACTTTTAAAACAATCTGTTTTACCTCCATGATTTGTTACAAACGGTTTTCAAAGGCAGTTTATCTTTTTATTTATTTTATATATTTCGGTTGAATCCTTAAAAAAATCATAGTAAATCACAGGAACAATATAAAATAGGAAATTCAATTTAGTTGGATCCACATGAGTAAATCTACATAGCAAGTATATAATATGCTACATTTCAGTATAATATTTTTGTTGTACCTTTAAATCTATGTTTTTATATAATTAATTCATAGTTGTAGTTTTTATGATTTAATTGTAATTAACTTTTTATTGTGGGCTAATTATTGTATGCTTGAATTGTAGTTAAAGTTTTATACTCATTGGATCATATATGATCATATATAACTGAGTTATAGATTTATTTAGTTGTATGCTTGTTAAAAAGTATCTATAAATCATATGTCAAGTGTTGTTAAAAAGTATTTATAAATCATATGCCAAGTATTCATGGAACAATGTATTGGTTAACTGGAGAAAATAAAAGTTTTTATAATAAATAAAAGTGAATGGGGACATGCAGTTGTGTCCTTTGATCCCCGGTGAAGATCATTTCGAATGGACACAAGTGCCAACTATGTTGATCTTGTAAATTATGTGCATGGTTGTCCTCGCATTTACTAAATCACAGAGGTACTCTCTCCATCCTAAATTACAAGACATTCTAAAAATTTTATAGAATCAATGAATCTCAAGTTTGATCAAACTTATATAATAATATAATAATATTTATGATGCCAAATAAATATTATTAGATTTTTTATCAATTATATTTTTATAGTATGTCTCTTTGATATCATATTTTTTATATAATTTTTTTTATAATTATTGGTCAAACTTGGCATGCTTTGACTTTAATATTTTTGGAATGTTTTATAATTTGGAATGGAGGGAGTATGTGTGTCAGTGTTGTTACAGGTCAGGTACGTTACGATGTGGCCACAAGGCTTGATGGGACTGAAGCTTCGGATTTGGACACTTAACAACAAGATATATCAAAGCTGGAGCCTACAATTCATTCATCATCATCAGTTAATATTCCAAGACCATTTCATCCATGCGGACAAGCATGTGGTAGCAAACCTATATTACCATGAATTGATGAGCAAAAAACGCTGAGATTGAACAAACAAAGATGCTGAAGCATGGATGAAATATGGTAGGAACCTAAATAATGGTCCGAGACAGCGTTGGAACAAAGAATGTATTGTGCTGGATCATAGTGAAGGTATGGTCCGTAGTAGGAACCTAGTAGGCCGTTTGGTTCGCCATTTTCAGCCCGCTGCGTTTGGATGGGCCCGATGGTAACAGATTGCAGCACGAACTGATCCGCTCCAATACAACTCGGCTCCCCCTCTCCTCACTGCGTTATCCGCTCGTGGAGACCGACGAAAATCAGCGCCACTGCCCCAGTACCAATTTTGCCCAGTACTCGCCGAGCTCTTCTTCGTGCAACCCTGCCGCCGCACCACCACCATGACCGCACTTGCGCTCAAGTCCTCCAAGGCCAGGCTAGCACCGGCCGCCGTGCCAATTACCCCCGTTGCCTTGGCTCCTGTCGCGGTGTCAGCCAAAGCTTCTGCGGCGACAACGGTCGCGCGCCTGACCCCGTGCGCTAGAGGTGCCTGCCGCTAGTCCGCATCGACGTTCGGAGACCAAACCCCACCATGCCGTCGCCCCTGCGCCAGCCAAACAGAAGAAGATTCACCATATTTGAAGGACAAAAAGCACATCTTTGTAATTAAAGTAAAAATATTCACACTTATGGCAAGCGCCATAGGAGGTCTATAGAGGCTGGACCTTGCTAGCAAAGAGATACTCAGTTCATTCCAAATTGTAAGTCATTCTAATAATTTTGGAAAGTTAAAGTATTTTAAATTTGACCCAAAATTATAGAGAGAAACATAAAGATTTATAATACCAAATAGATATAATATGAAAATATAACTAATAAAAATCTAATAATACTTAGTTGGTATCAAATATGTTATTATAATATTATATAAATTTGGTTAAACTTTATAAACTTTGACTCTCCAAGATTTTTGGAATTGACTTACAATTTAGGATGGAGGAAATATAAATTTCTGATATTACACAGATAATAGACAACTAGGGTACGGCAGCGACTCAGACTAGCGAGATAGCTTGCACTTCCACCTTTGTCAGTGCGATTCATTCCCATCATCGTTGTTGAAGAGTGTTGCCAACACTTCGACGTCTGAACCGTTGGGCTCGGACTCATAAAGCACCTTGTAGGTCTTTATCATCGAGGTGTGAAAGGATCAAGATGCCCAAGAGGGGGTGAATTGGGTTCTTTTTAATTTCTAGACAAGAATTAAACCTATCAAGAGCCAATTAACCTTCTAGTGCCTACCGATTGTGTGTCCTAACTAGAAAGCGGTAGCAAGCCAATTGAAAGCGAAACTTTCCTACACAATTCTAGTATGAATTGAAAGACAAGTGCGGAAAATAATGCAGTATGAAAGAGCTAGGGAAAGAGATGCTTGACACAGCGATGTTTTGCCGAGGTATCGAGGAGTCGACACTCCCCCCTAGTCCTCGTTGGAGCACCTCGCAAGGTATAGCTCCCCCTCAATCCTGCGCAAGGGATGAGTGCTCTCTACGGGCTGATTCTTCGCCACTCCGGCTCGGTGAATCGCCCACAACCGATCACAAGTCGATGAAGAAGGGCCGCCGACAATCTCCCCGGCAATCACCTTCCTCCAACCACCACCGGACCGTCTAGGTGATGTCGATCACCAAGAGTAACAAGCCTCGATCTTCGCTTGACTCACTCAAGCTTCACAACTAGAGGATGCACACTTGAACTCTTGGATGAACTAGAGGAGAGGATAGATGGAATCGCGAATCACTCTCTCTCTCTCTAGGGATTTTGCTCTCTTCCCAACCTTCTTAAAGACCTTAGCAAATGAAAATGAGCAAAAGGCCAGGTGGGAGAGAAGTGTGAGGAGCTATAAATAGCCCTCCAGAAAACTGCCTCGGGCTGGCATTTCAAGTTGGCGACGGACGCTCCGTCGACAGGCGACGGACGCTCCGTCGCTAGCCCCAACGGCTAGTTCCTGTTCATGTCAGTAGGTGCCGGACGCTCCGACGCTTGGCGACGGACGCTGCGCCTCAGCGTCCGGCGCCAACTAGCTGCTCTCGGGTTTCTGGGAAAATATTCTTGGACGCTCGCAGAATGGACGTCTCTGGAGCTCTCTGTAACGTCGCCAGACGCTAGGGCGTACATACGTCAGCGTCCGGCGTCAGCGTCTGGCGCGACGGATAGCGTCCAGCGCCCTGAACCTCAGCGTCTGACGCCCAGAAATCAGCTCTCTCAACTTCGGTTTTTGTTGCGATGAATATGGAAGTTGTTCTAGGCTATCTTACGGTCACCATAGGCTTGCTCAGAGCTAAGAAAGTCAAGTGTGCACCACACCTAATTTATGAAGCTCTCCTAAGTCAAGCTACTAGTCTCAACCCCTCTTAATAGTACGGTCAAAGATCAAATAGAAGTTCTATCTATTTCTAAGTGTCCTTCATCACCTTATGGCACTTAGCCTATCATTCTAGGGTCTTCATCATGTCTCTTTGAAATCCGAAATGATGTCCATCTTGGGGGCTAAGTGATAACCATTGATGCCCTTTCATGTTGATCACTATGGCTAAGCTACGCATAGCCTCTGGAAAACACACGTTAGCCATAATAATCGCTAATTATCGTTAATCACCGAAACCAATAGGGCCATGATTCTTCAATCTCCCCCTTTTTGGTAATTGACGACAATAACTCCTCGAGTATGGATATAAGAGTGAAAGGTTAGGATTTCAGGTGACTTGGAATGGTTGAGCAAGGGTTAGTGATTAGAAATGAAGCATACTTGCTCATCCAAACCAAATCACCAACAGAGTACTCATGAATATGAAATAAAATTGGAGTACCTCATGATATCCTCACAATCATATCAGAGTGTGGCGCGGAAGCTCAATTACCATTAGATCAAAGGGATATATCATGAAACAAGTGACAACTCACAACATGTATTAGTGAATATTAGGAGTTTGTCACACACAACCACAACACAGGAAAGTTTCACAAACATCATCCAACACATAAAATTACACAAATGCAATAAGGTAGACATGATGATATGAGTACGGGGGGAAAATCACACAAAGAAACGAATCCCTCCCCTATCTCTATACTCGACCCTCTCTCCCCCTTTGGCGCCAAACACCAAAACTAAGGAGCTGGAGCATCTGGAAGTGAACCATCTGTGGAGAGGGAGTGAAGATCGAACTGGGAGTAGTCGTGAAGATCGAACTGGGAGTGGTATGGACTGTCATCGCTGTCATCAGCTACCTGACCCTCTGGAGATGCATCGGTCTGAGGAGCGGTCTGGGACAGCTGAGCTGAATCCTCTAGCTCCCCCTGAGACTCGGAAGGAGTAACACCCTGAGCTAGAGCCTCTGACGGTCCTACCTCTGAAGTAGCGGGTCTGGGAGCATGACGAGTGAAGACTCAAGGCGGGGGCGGAGTCATCACTGCCAAAGCAACAAGAGAGATGGCGGCAATGAGCTCTGCTGGCTAGGACTGAGGCGGAGCGGATGCTGCTACTGTAACTGCCTCATCCTGCTCCTGTGCCTGAACTGGAGCCCCTGACTCAACTGCCTCCACTGCAACTGAGATAGCATCGGTCTGAACGGCAGCTGGAGGAGTGGTGACGGTCTGAGTAGACTGATTCGGTGCGATCTCCGACGAGGCTACTGAAGAGAGGTGAGTGCCTATCGCCGGAGGATCCACTGCAGTCTCTGCTGGCAGAGTCTCATGCTGAGCGGCTGGAGCTAGAGAGTCTTCTCCTATGATCTCCCTGTAGGAGGTTGTGAGCTCACGTGAAGCCTCTGTAATGTTAGTTCCCCGGACAGGTGTGAAGCCTGACTGAAAGTCGCCGGGAGAAGCTAACCAAAAAGACACCTTGGTCCTCGGAGACTGGCACTCTGGTGAAGCTGGTGCCTGAAAAGGTGGAGCAATAGGTGCCTGACTCTGTTGTCCTCCGGATGGTAAAGCTTGAGTCGGCATCACAGACACTGTCGGCTGAGGTGACTGGGAGGTAAACTGCTGCTGTGAGACCCCGGGAAACTGAAACTGTGGAGTGATGGTCTGCCCAGAGCTCGAGCTGAGGAGGCATTCAAGAAGCATGGTCTGAGTCTTCTGAATCTCATCCTGTTGTATCTGATATGATAGAAACTGGCGTTGGAACTCATCCTGACAAGCCTGGGCCTCAGCCTGTGCCGCAAGCTGCTGAGCAGTGAGTCGCCTGACATCCTCAGCCTGTCGTCTCTGCTCCTCTGCCTGTCTAACCTGCTCCTGCTGCATGCTGGTCAGAAGAGAGAGGATGGTAGCCTCTGAGGTGCCTGACACTGCATCGGACCCACCGGCCTCGTGGTCATGAGATCGGGGTGCGTACTCTGGAGCGGGCCGGTAGTCCTCATCTGAGCTATCTGAGGGTAGATCATCAACGTAAGCATCATCAGCTGCGGCATCAATATGAGCGTCAAGCTCTGCAAGCTCATCATCTGCCAAACCAGGAACTACCGTCTCCTGCTGTACCGCTGACTCAGGTGCAACACCTGTCTGACATGTGTGTGGTCCCTGACGCCTCAAGCGGCCTCTGCCACTGTGACTCACTAACTGACTCATGTTGTACTCAGGAAAGACCGTGTCAGAACGGGTGAGTGTGGTAAGCTGGGAGATAGACTCGCCACGAGCAACCATCAGATAGGATATACAATGTGCGTACTGGAGCTGCCAGTGACCTCTGAACCTGAAGCTATGATGTTCTCCATCTCACTAACAATCAAGTCCCATAATTCAAACTTCTCTTTGTGGACAAGATGTGCTAAGAGCCACAACTGCAGGTGTGTGATAGTCTCACGAGCTCCCACTCGGGGTAGTATGGTGCGCCTGAGTACCTCGTTCAGGATCCGGGCAATCATCGTGAGGTCACGGGTGCCTCGACTGGACCCTTCTCCGAACGGCTCTCTGAAGCAAGGCCGCACGAACTCAACTGAGGGCACCTCTCCCTCTTGAGGACGACGTGGTGCGTCCTGGTCACCGTAGCATAGGGTGTGTATCCGTGTCTCTGAAGCCTCCAGGTGAAAGATCTCACGGAACCGGGTCGCGTAGATCCTGTGGTCTCGACCTCTGAAAGCGAAGTGCAGAAAGTCGTGGTCGGGTGAGACCCACAGAGAAGCGTAAAACTGTCTGACCCAGTCCTCCTGATAGTTTCCAACCCTGTCGATCAATCCTGTCAAGCCACTTAGGTACTCAAGGTGCTGAGCTATATCAGGACCACCGACCTCTATGATTGCCTGCAGGGGACAAACTCTGTGTGCCCGTAGCGGTGCACGTGTCTCGACGTAGGCTCGGTAGAAGTCCTCGTGCACGGTCGTGTAGAAGTCTGAACCGGCACGAGGGTCTCGCTGTGCTGGAAACCAAGTCTGAAAGTCTGCAAATCTCATATCCTGAATTTGCTTGGCTGACATGCCCTGGACATTGTACCTCACTGGATCTGGCACTCGAGGTCTTGGCGGAGGTCTGTCATTACGCCGTGGTCCATCAGGCCTTGGAGGAGGCGAAGAACCACGAGCGCGTGTCACTCGTCTGGACATCAGCTCATGCACTGAAGAATGCCCCGAAGGGTCTGCCTGCTCAGCCTCTGCTGCCTCTAGAGCCTCTCAGGACTCAATCTCAGCCTCTGCCTGAGAGGGGGACTCACGACGCGCTCCACGGCGAGGAGAGATCCTTAAACCGGCGCGACGTCCGCCCTGCTCAACAATCTCAGCTGCCTCTGCCACTGCAAGTGTTTCCACTGAGTCTGGATCCATCAATGGCCTCTTCCTTTTCTTCACAATCAGCTTCTTCTTTCCCCTGTCCTGGTTGGTGGGTGGATGCGGTGGAGGTGGAGAGTCACCACCACTACCAGGAACGGGGCCGACGTTCTTCGTGCGAGGCATTGTCAGCCACGGGAAGAACAACTGTCACTGATCACTGACACCTGCCAACTCAAATCACAGACAAACTACCAATCCCAACCTCAAACAAGAGTGGCTCGATGGCCCTGGACTGACACTCTCGAGGCTTTGCCTCGTTCCTTACTCGCGGGCTTTGCCCCGAGTTTACTGCCACTGCCCAAACAAACCACTCTGATCAGTGACCAATAGAAGAGAAGAGAAGAGAGCTCGGTCAAAATCAAGTCACAATCCGTATCCCATGGAGATCCAAGGGAGAAAACCAGCGAGCCATGAGGTTGGCCACCGGGTTCTGCTCGGCTAAAATGCACGACACAGAAGGGGAGGAGCTCAGGTCGGCGGCACTGGGACAGGGCACACCAGCGGCAAGGAGAGCTCTGACGAGTAGCGGCGTGGAGATTGAGTGGAGATGGCGGCGCAAAGGGATTGTGAAGGCACGGCGGTGGACGAAGGGGCGCTAAGGAAACGACAGCGTACGGATGCGAGTGAAGAAGACCGAGGGAAAAAGAGCGTTTTTCGAAATGATATGCGCTCTGTAAGTTCGCGACGGACGCTCCGTCGGTTCCGACGGACGCTAGGTCAGAGCGTCCGGCGCTTATACAGTAAGGGTCCAGAGAGCTCCAATTGGCGATGGACGCGTCCGGCACCAACGCGACGGACGTTGTGAAGCGTCCGACGCTCGAAACAGAGAGGTCCAGAGAGCTCCTGGACGCGCCAGATGCGTCTGACGCCTCTGCGACGGACGCTAGCAAGCGTCCGACGCCCCTTATGCGTGCGGTTTTAATCTCCGGACGATCGCGACGGACGCTGAGGCATTTGACGCCGAGCATCCGTCGACAGCGTCCGACGCCTTTTAAATAGAATTTTTCAAATCTGATTTTTGCGTCTTTCTCCCAACCAAGTTCCAATCCAAATAAGATCCAAATAACACCTGATTGGACTTGATATGAGAACCATCTCTCAAACTCTCCTTTTCAAGTATTTTGACATAGGCTTAGATATAGTTTTGGCTCAAAATAATCGAATGGAATCATCAAGGAGACATCATATGGCCACAAGAGGGGTAAAGAAATGACTTGAGCTTGGAATGCTCCCCCTAAGTGGACGAACACAGACGATGCTCAAACTTAACCGAAAAGGAACGACAAACAACACATGCACATGCAATGCATTACAAGAATTTGAATCTAGGTTGCTTGCAAGTTTAAACCATGATTTGGACTTCTTCACACGTTCAAGAACGGTTATTCCAACCATGTTAGCCAAGCCTATGTGCATTACTAATTTAACATGATTATATTACACATGATGCAAGGTTGGTTCTCACAAGATCATCTTTTAGTGAAGTTAGAGTGATCAAGCACATTCAACTCGCTTCTCAACCTACAAAAGGTTGCTTCATCAAGTGGTTTAGTGAAGATATCTGCCAATTGATTTTCGCTAGAAACTCCCACTAGTGTGATATCTTTCCTAGTCACATGATCTCTAAGAAAGTGATGGCGAATATCTATGTGCTTGGTGCGAGAGTGTTGAACCGGGTTATTTGCAAGCTTTACGGCGCTTTCATTATCACACAAGAGTGGAACATCTTTTAAAATGACGCCGTAATCAAGAAGTGTTTGAGTCATATATAAGATTTGTGCACAACTTGCTCCCATGGCTATGTATTCCGCCTCGGCGGTAGACAATGCCACACTATTTTGCTTCTTAGAGGACCAAGAAACAAGTGATCTTCCTAGCAAATGGCAACTGCCGGAGGTACTCTTCCTATCAACCTTACACCCAGCATAATCCGAATCGGAATAGCCACAAAGTAGGAAGGGAGCTCCTTTGGGATACTAAAGGACAATGCTAGGGGTGTGTCTTATGTACCTAAGGATTCTTTTAACCGCACTTAAATGCGACTCCTTAGGGTTTGCTTGAAACCTAGCACACTACACACACTAAACATGATATCCGGCCTAGAAGCGGTGAGGTAAAGTAGACTACCGATCATTGAGCAATAAAGAGTTTGGTCTATCGGTTTACCTCCCTCATCGAGATCGAGATGCTCATTAGTAGGCATTGGGGTCTTGATTGGCTTACAATCCTCCATCTTGAATTTCTTGAGCACATCATTAGTGTACTTCTCTTGAGATATGAAGGTGCCCTCCCTCAATTGCTTCACTTGGAAGCCAAGGAAGAAGGTTAGCTCGCCAATCATCGACATCTCGAACTCCTTGGACATCAATGCACCAAATTCCTTGCTATGATCTTGGTTTGTTGACCCAAATATAATGTCATCGACATATACTTGGCAAACAAAGATCTCTCCATCTAGCACCTTGGTGAATAATATGGTATCCACTTTCTCGATCTTGAAGCCCTTCTTGAGTAGGAAGTCTCTTAGCCTCTCATACCAAGCTCTTGGAGCTTGCTTCAATCCATAGAGTGCCTTGGACAACCTATACACATGATTAGGACAATTTGGGTCTTCAAACCCGGGAGGTTGTGAGACAAAGACAAGTTCATTAATGAAACCATTTAGAAAGGCACTCTTCACATCCATTTGAAATAGTTTCATTTTGTGATGTGAAGCATATGCCAAAAGGATACAAATGGCTTCTAGTCTTGCAACCGGTGCAAAGGTCTCCCCAAAATCCAAGCCTTCAACTTGGGAGAACCCCTTTTCCACCAATCTTGCTTTGTTCCTCACAACCACGCCTTGATCATCTTGCTTGTTCCTAAACACCCACTTGGTGCCAATGATTCTTGCTCCTTTGGGATTTTCTACTAGTGTCCACACTTTGTTCTGGGTGAAGTTGTTCAACTCTTCATGCATGGCATTCACCCAATCCGGATCCGCAAGTGCATCCTCCACACTAGAAGGCTCAACAAAGGAAACAAAAAAGTGATGCTCAACATAAGAAGCAAGTTTAGATCGAGTTGTTACCCACCTTGATGGACTCCCTATGATAAGGTCTTGTGGATGAGCTTGAAGCATTGGTGTAGATCTTCTATCAATCACTTGGGGAGGAGGTTGTGGTGCATCAACATCGCTAGCTTGTGCCTCGGCTTGATCTTGAGGGATGAAGGTATCTTCTTGTGCTTCCCTCACTTGTTCTTCATCAACTTGAGGCGTGTGTGGTGGAGAAGGTACTAGATTTGCATCATCTTCTACTTCTTCCACCTCTAGTGGGTTGATGGCACCAACGGGCATATTCTTCATAGCCTCCCTCAAGGGTTCATCACCTACATCATCAAGATTATCATGCTCTTCTTGAGAGCCATTAGTTTCATCAAACTCTAAGTCATATGTTTCTTCAACTAGGTCGGAGGCTTTGTTAAATACTCGATATGCCTTGGATTTAAGTGAATAGCCAAGTAAGAAACCAATGTCACATCGCCTTTGGAACTTGCCCAAGTGTTGACGCTTCTTGTAGATGTACACTTTGCATCCAAACACTCGGAAGAAGGATATATCAGGTTTCTTCCCATTCACAAGCTCATAGGGGGTCTTCTTGAGAAGCCTTTGAACAAATAGCCGGTTGGCCGCATAGCATGCGGTGTTGATTTCTTCGGCCCAAAACTTCTCGGGGGTTTTGTACTCATCAAGCATTGATCTTGCAAGAGTGATAAGTGTCCGGTTCTTCCTCTCTACTACACCAATTTGTTGTGGGGTATAGGTGGCGGACACCTCATGCTTGATCCCAACTTCATCACAATAGTCTTCAATCTTAGTGTTCACAAACTCGGTCCCATTGTCACTTCTTATCTTCTTGATCTTCACATCAAACTCATTTTGGGCTCTAGTTGCAAACTTCTTGAATATTGATTGAGTCTCTCCCTTGTCTTGAAGAAAGAACACCCAAGTGTACCTAGAGTAGTCATCAACTACCACCAAGCAAAAGAGATTGCCTCCAAGGCTAGCATAGGTGGTAGGTCCAAATAAATCCATATGGAGTAGCCTAAGACTCTTGAGGTTGACATGAAAGCTTTGGTTGGATGGGTGTTGGCCACTTGCTTGCCGGCTTGACATGCACTACACAATTTGTCCTTCTCAAACACCATATCCTTCACACCTCTAACCATCTCCTTCTTGACAAGTTTCTTCAAGGTTGACATTCCCACATGTGCTAATCTTCTATGCCATAGCCAACCCAAGGAACTCTTGGAGAATATACATGTTTGCAAACTAGCTTCATTTGAAGTGAAGTCCACTAGATAGAGATTATTGTGCCTAAACCCTTTGAATATCAATGATGAATCTTCAATCTTGGTCACAACTACCTCTTTTGGAGTGAATAGACATTGGAAGCCAAGATCACATAGTTGACCAGCCGATAGCAAGTTGAAGCTCAATGAATGCACTAGCAAGACATTTGAAATTGATTGATCATTGGAGATTGCCACTTTGCCTAGGCCTTGCACTTTGCCTTTTGAATTGTCCCCAAAGGTAATCTTGTCTTGTCCTTCACAATCTTCCTCAAGTGTAGTGAACATCTGGGAGTCACCGGTCATATGTTGAGTGCATCCACTATCAATCACCTAATGACTTCCACCGGTCTTGTAGTTCACCTACACACAAGCAACTTGAAGTTAAGCTTGTTGTTTGGGAACCCACACTTGGCGAGGTCCCATAGCCTTGTCCACCAACTCCTTAGCAACCCATAGCACTTTGGGCTTGTTCTTCATCTTAGGACCGAGAAACACAACTAGGGGTCTACCCTTGGAGTCCTTGTTGATGATGAAGTGTGAATCATGAGCAAAATGCCTTGTGTGCTTGGGCAAGGTCTTAGGAGGTGGAGTCTTGCATTTGTAGGATCGAGATGGACGACTAGAGGGGGTGTGAATAGTTGTTTTCAAATTTTATTGCTAAACTTATCAAAGTTAATTCAGAAGCTTACAAGTTTTAGTTGCAATTACAAACTTATACAATTCTAGTGAACAAAGAGAGGCAAGGCTATGATCTCTATATGAAATAAAGCGGTAAACAAGGCACAAGCTTAAACAACACAAGTATGATAAATAGCAAGGTAAGGAACTTGTGTTGAGATAAGCAAACCACAATGGAGAGGATGACACACGATGTTTTTATCGTGGTTCGGTGACTTGCCGGTCACGTAATCCACGTTGAGGCGAGTTCTAGGATTGTTGCTCCTCTTGTTAGTTCCAAGCCCGCAAGCTTCGGACTACCTCACTAGGTAGGCTCCACGTGAGCACTAAGCTTGAGACAACCAAATCAACTAGACACTCTCACTTGCCTCAAATTTACTAGAGATGCTCTTTGCCTTCCTCCGACGGGGATGAGCTCAATAGCGCCTCACAAAGCCAACTTCGGAGCACCGCACAATGCTTCTTGTGTGCTTCACGAAGACACAATCACCAAGCCATCTAGGAACCGGCAAGCTCCAAGAGCAACAAGTAATCACCTAGTGCCACAAGCAATCTCACGCAAAGATCCGCACTAGTGAAGCACACTCACTCTCCAAATGTTGCCCTCAAGCAAGGAGTATGAGATGAGGTGCTAGGTGGGAGCTCTCTTGATGTATATGCTATTAGAATGGCCAAGAGAACCTCCCCCAACTGGCCAACCACATTTATATAGAGGAGCCCTCAAACACTAGTCGTTATGGCTCTAAAACGTGATTCACGGACAGTCCGCAGTACAAAGCTCGGACAGTCCGCCGTTCACACCAACTAGCCATTAGGTTCAAACTGCACACTTGCGGACAGTCCGGCATAACAGCCCGGATAGTCCGCCGTTGAAAGATCAACACGCTGGACTCCCTGTCCAGCAACATTGCTTGCTCTACAAGTTAGCCGGCGGACAGTCCGCCACACAAGGCGCGGACAGTCCGTCGTTCATCTGTGAAAACTGGAACATATTCTGTGCAATCTGTTTGCTTTCCTCGGGCTAGCCGGCGGACAGTCCGCCACTAGGGTGCGGACAGTCCGCCACTGCCCAGCAAACTCCCATTTCCAAACACCTTTTTCACCTATGCTTTGGCATATGGAACCAACCATCATAGAACCTCCAAAGCATATCCAAGTTAGTGCTAGGTGCTTTCTAAGATACATGTTAAACCACTAATCGTAACTCACATGTTAGAGCTCACAAGTGGCACTAGATAACCATAATGCAAAGCATGTTTACCCCCCTTTATAGTACGGCTATCTATCTTAAATCCGGCCATCTTAATCTTCTCTAAAACACCATATGGCCGGTGAAATGAAACAACCTATGTTCCATACCTTTGCCTTGCATAGAAGTAAGATTCACCATTTGATACTTGCAAAGGCTATGTTTGACATCTTTACCAAGCCAGTTGATATTACTAATGAATCTTTGGCTTGATGTTCATAGATGATGTAGATCACTCAAACCATTACATAGACTTCAAGTCCATCAACCTTAGACACTTGCGCTTCACCGTTGCTTCGGTCCTTCGGAGCCAAGCCCACTATCTTGCCCTTCACCTATCACCTTCGCTCCATCGGTGCCAAGCCACACTAGCTTGCCCTTCACCTTCAGTCCATCAGCGCCCAGCCACGCTAGCTTGCCCTTCACCATTGCGTCGCAACCGGTCCATCGCAGGCAAGTCTTGCTTCGGTCTTCACTTGCTTGCTATGCTTGATTTGAACAATCCAACATACTTGCAATATAATTCGATGTCAATAATCATCTCATATTTTGATCTATAACCAATGTCCTTCACACACTCAAATGAAAAGGTTAGATCACAAGTGTTGTTATTAATTACCAAAATCCAAGGATAGGCCTAGACCTTTTAGCATTGGAACTCAAAGTGACCCTCTTGACCACATCCAAAACACTTCTTAGGCTTGGGCTTTGGTGTATCATAGTTGTTCCTCATGACCTTGTTCTTGTAGTAGTTCATTGCTTCTATCTTGACTTTGGCCTTCATGAGTTGGTTCTCCTTGAACCCAATGCTGGACTTGTCGGTCTTCATGATAGTGTTCATCAAGAGCTCACTTTGAAGATTGTGGCCCTTGGTGAACTTCTCCATTCCACTTGCTAACTTGATCTTCTCAAGCTTGAGCTTTACATTTTCCTCTTTGAGAGAGTTGATCAAGGTGATTGCATCATTGTCATCTTGCTTGGCCGAGTTGATGGTGAAGGGCTTGTTGGCCTTGAGATTGATTAGATCTTCCTTGAGTTTTGAGTTCTCTTGCCTCATCTTCACATAGTCATCATACTTTTCGTCCTCAACTACCTTCTTGCCCTTACACTTAGCATTTTGCTCACTAGCAACTTCATCAAGCAAGTCCTCACAAGAAGTAGCTATATGACACTTAACAACCGGGTTAATAGCAACATGTGTAGCAAGATCATTTGTAAGCAATTAATTAGCTACCACAAGTGTGCCATGTTCATTTCTAACTTGGTTGTAGTCATCTTTTAGCAAGTTGTATCTTGCATGGAGCTCTTGTGTTGACCTCTCAAGCTTATCATGTTTCTCATTAGCTTGCTTGATTGAGTCTTTGAGCTCCCTAGTGCTAGATGAGAGAGATTTGTTCTCAAGCTTTAAATCATCAATAGCACTAGACAAGTCATCAAGTTTAGCATGCAAGTTATCATTTGCTTTCTCTAGTGTTTCACTTTTAGTTTTGTACTTCCTAATGAGCTTAGTGTATTTGTTGCAAATCACTATTAGCTCATCATAGGAAGGTGCCTCAAACTCAACATCACTATCATCACTAGAGTTAGCCTCATCATCATTATCCTCTTTTTGTACCTTCTTGTCACCTTTAGCCATGAGGCATAGGTTTGTAGAGGATGAGCTCGGAGATGATGGAGGAGGTGGTGGTGGAATAGATGACCCAATCACCAAGGCGGCCACCTTCTCATCTTCACTCTCATCTCCGGATGAGTTACTTGTGTCTTCAATGTCGGTGAGCCAATCACCAACAATGTAGGCTTTGTCATCCTTCTTCTTCTTGTGGAAGTTGAAGTTCTTCTTCTTCTTGAATGGCTTGTCATCTTTATTCTCCTCATCACTTGACTCATCTTTGTTTCCCTTGTTGTACTTGAACTTGTTGTTGAATTTCTTGATCTTGTACTTGTCTTTCTTCTCTTCGGGGCAAGCATGAGCCAAGTGTCCAAGTTTGCCACAATTGTAGCAATCCATCTTGGAGTAAGGCTTCCTTGAAGAGCTTATGAAGAATTTCTTCTTCTTTGAGTCAAACTTGACTCCATTCTTGTTTAGCCTCTTCAACATCTTTGTTGTCTTCTTCACAATGAGGGCGAGGTCGTCATCATCCTCTTCATCACTTGCACTCTCATACACAAGTTGCATCTTGCACTTCTCCGAGGAGGATGCCTTGTGAGCCAAGTCCTTCTTCTCTTCCTTCCCTTTTTCTTTCTTCTTGGAGGAGGAAGAAGAGCCACCATCACCAATCTTCATGTACATTTCATGGGCATTGATCTTGCCCAAGACTTGTGTTGGTGTAGCGGCGGAGAGGTCCCCTTGGTGAAGAACCGTAACGATGTGGCCATACTTCTCAATGGGCAAGACACAAAGAATCTTGCGCACCACATCGGTCGGTGCCATTTGGTTGAGACCGAGCCCATTCAATTCTTCTACAAGAATGTTAAGACGTGAGTACATCTCATTAGCATTTTCATTTCCATGCATAGAAAAAGAATTGAGCTTAACCATGACCAAGTGATAGTGTTCCTCACGCTCACTCTTTGTGCCTTCGTGAAGAGCACAAATAGTGGTCCACAACTCAAATGCGTCTTTGG
Source organism: Microstegium vimineum (assembly GCA_022036555.1). Classification (NCBI taxonomy): domain Eukaryota; kingdom Viridiplantae; phylum Streptophyta; class Magnoliopsida; order Poales; family Poaceae; genus Microstegium; species Microstegium vimineum. The sequence continues at coordinate 5,958,318 of CM039120.1, read as the reverse complement.
CGTTACACACTCGGTTGAAGACATCCTTGCAAATGCCACAAAAAAGAATGTTCTTCGCCTTGGCATTGTGCTTATCAAAGTTCAGGTCCTCCGCGAAGAGAGTATCCCCCTTTGTGGCGGCCTTGAGCATGCCCACGTCAACGGCCTCTAGGTAGGCCTCCATACGAACTTTCCAATAAGGAAAGTCGTCTCCATCGAACATAGGAGGTGGTCCATCCCCATGGGACATCTTGCTCTAGGCGGTAAAGCCTAAATTAAGAGCAACCTTGCTCTGATACCAATTGAGAGGATCAAGATGCCCAAGAGGGGGGGTGAATTAGGCTCTTTTTAATTTCTAGACAAGAATTAAACCTATTAAGAGCCAATTAACCCCCTAGTGCCTACCGATTGTGTGTCCTAGCTAGAAAGCGGTAGCAAGCCAATTGAAAGTGAAACTTTCCTACACAATTCTAGTATGAATTGAAAGACAAGTGCAGAAAGTAATGCGGTATGAAAGAGCTAGGGAAAGAGATGCTTGACACGGCGATGTTTTGCCGAGGTATCGAGGAGTCGACACTCCCCCCTAGTCCTCGTTGGAGCACCTCGCAAGGTATAGCTCCCCCTCACTCCCGCGCAAGGGATGAGTTCTCTCTACGGGCTGATTCTTCGCCACTCCGGCTCAGTGAATCGCCCACAACCGATCACAAGTCGATGAAGAAGGGCCGCCGACAATCTCCCCGGCGATCACCTTCCTCCAACCACCACCGGACCGTCTAGGTGATGTCGATCACCAAGAGTAACAAGCTTCGATCTTCGCTTGACTCACTCAAGCTTCACAACTAGAGGATGCACACTTGAACTCTTGGATGAACTAGAGGAGAGGATGGATGGAATCGCAAATCACTCTCTCTCTCTAGGGCTCTTGCTCTCTTCCCAACCTTCTCAAAGACTTTAGCAACTGAAAATGAGCAAAAGGTGTAACACCCAAAATTTGGTTTGAATTTCAAATAATAGAAAATGATTTAATTATGAAATTATATGAGCATTTCATTTAGTGGAATAATAAAATTCTTAGAAATAAAATAAATTCTAGTTTAGCAACATGGATGTGCATTCATGCAGTTGCATAATTTTCTTTGATTGATTGAATTTGCAAAACTTAAATTTCAAATGGTTTCAAATTGTTTTGAAATGAATTTGGGAAAAGAAATAAAAAGGAAAAACAAAAAAAAAGAAAAACATTTTCCTCCCTCTCTCCTCAGCCCAGCACGGCCTCGGCCCACTTCTCCCTCTCTTTTCTTCTGCGCGGCCCAGCAGAGGCCGGCCCAACCGGCCACTCCTTCACCCTCTCTCCCTTCCCCTCTCCTCCTATCACTGACACCGCGGGGTCCACTTGTCGGCGCCGAATCCTTCTCTCTGCTCTCCTTCCCTCTCTCTGACCAGCGGGTCCCACCTGTCGGCGCCAACCGCCAGCTCCCGCATCCTCTCTCTCTCTTACACTGCCGACCGGACCCACACGTCAGCACCATCCCCACGTCCCGCCGTTTTCGGAGGTGCACGTCGTCACCGCAACAGTCGCGACGCGCATCTCGCCCTGCTCGCTCAAGAACGCGCGTGGACGCGTGGAGCACGGGAACCGCCCACGTCCCTCATCCTCTCTTCTCTCTCTGCGGCTTGGCCCCACTCGTCAGCCGTCTTCCACCTTCCGCCGAGTTCGGAAGTGCAGAGCCGCAACCACCGTGAGCCCCGCTCCCATTCGCCCACGTCCCGCGCCTCGCGCTCGGCTTCGCAACCGACCCCCGCATCCAGCGCTCTGCTCTGAGCTATAAAATGGAGCACCGCCCCTCTGTTTCCCCCTTTCCATCGAACCGCGCCGTCGCCGAGCACCACCGTCTGCCGAACACCGCCGTCGTCGCTGAAGAGACCACACCGGAGTCTAAACCGCCTCGGTGAGCGCCGTTCTTCGCCCAGTTTCTCACCGCCAACCTACCCGGCCTAATCTCTCTCTCTGTATCTCTTCGATGGGCACAGAACACGCGCCGTGGACATGGAGCTCTCGGACCGCCACGTCGCCGACCGCCGTCCCACGACGACAAGTCGCACCGAGCCACCTCCAAACCGCCTCGGTGAGCTTCGCCATCGCTCTCTCTTCCTCCCCGCCCACTTAATTCGGTCAATTAGACCCGGTATGCGCCGCTCCACTGCACACCGAGACCGTCGGCAATGGCGCCGCCGTGGCCAGCCCATCTCGGTGACGCACTGTCTTATCCGAGCACCCCACGAGTATCGCACGTACACATCGCATTCCCCGGACCCCTTAATTCGGCGGATTGCGGTCTCTGCGTCACTGGCCACATGCGCCCCGCGCCGCCGTTAACGGCACCGCCGTGGTCAGCGCTCTCCGGCCAACCGCTGCCGCACCCGAGCACTCTACCGACACCACGGGATCACACCGCACCTCCCAACACTCCTAATTCGGCTTCTAGCCCCGTGGCTAACCACACCCGCACGCACAGAATGACCCCGGCCATGGCGCCGCCGTGCGCGCCATGCTCCGGCCGTCCCCGATCTCGCCCGAGCACCCCTTTGAATCCGCGCGAGCACGAGGAACACTCTGGTGCTTCCGGTTGGATCTGAGAGGGACGGGAACGTCACCTCGACAACGCGCCGGCGAGCTTGGTCCACTGCGGGCCATGGCGCCGCCGTCGAGTGTCGTGCAGCGGCGGGGGGGGGAAATCCCCTTTGTTCTACGCCGTTGGATCGTGTCTGTGCGATCAGGATTAAATCCCCCGAAGGGGTATGCACTTCGGTCCACGGTGGACTGGTGGACCACGGCCGCGCTCGGGTGCATGCACTATGTCCGTGGACCGCCCTATCCCGAGCCGCCGCATGGCAGGTCTGTTGACCCCGCGTCGCAGCGCTGGCGCATTTCCGAGTTTACGCTTTCTCAGTCAAGACACGTAATTTTTCTCGGGTTATTCCAAAAATAGAAAAATGCTATTTACAGTTTTGCCACTGCCTTAATTTGTTCATAAAATCTTTATTTTAACTCCGATTTGGACGATTCGAGTTGCGTTAGATTCGTAATGAAATTCTCCACATGTTAAATCATCTGTTGTTCATGTTTGAATAATTTAATTTCAAGGATAATTCAAATACTAAAAATGCTCCTAGAGAACCAGTTAAATTCATATCTTTTGCGTTTTAAATCCGATTTTCGTGAAATTCGTGTTGAAATGATCGTAGCAATGCGTAGTATCTTTTTATAAACCTTTTAACTCTGTTTATTGTTATTGGTGTACTGTTCTAATATTAGTCTTGTTTGCCTTGTATGTATGCAATTGGAATGCGTGTTGTTGCAATGTCGTGATCGAGTTCAGGCAGTGAGGAGTTTGTTGGTGATCAAGAGTTCTTTGATCAGGAGAGTTTTGACCAGCAGGACTTTGAGAATCAAGGCAAGTATAGCATGGGACCTACCTTGTTCTCCTATTCACCATAATTATCATTTCATGTGCATGTGTTTAATTTGATACCTGTAGATTAATTCCCTAGAATTGAAATCCTTTACCTTGTTCCCTATGGGTTATGCATATGGGTAGATGGCTAGTGCTTTATATGAATGAATACTTGATCCCTGCCAAATGTTATAAAGCATGAATGAATTGGTGATCCTGTTATGGCAATTGGAACATAACTCTTTTAATAACTCACTGTTGGCAAAAGCTGGGACTGACAGTGCTACCGTGGGAGCTACATGGCTCTGGCTTTAACTTAGTAGTAGGCTCTTTTCTAGCTCGTTAGCGGTTACCCGAAAGGGCGCATTAGGCTCTTGCCGAGCTGGTTATAGTGCGGCCTCTGTCCGAGTTTGAGCGTGGGCTGCGGGTCTTTATGCTACTCGGAAGGGGAGCTCTATCACCCCTTGCCAATCCTAGCGGCCCTAATCTTATTAAACGAGATACTATGAAAGGTTTCATAGTGAACCCCGCCCACTCACATTGGCAGTGTTATGGGAGTAATTAACCCGGGCATTCGGGGCATCATGACTCACGGGTAAAGATGCACAACCTCTGCAGAGTGTTAAAACTGATATATCAGCCGTGCTCACGGTCACGAGCGGCCCGGAAAACCGACGGATTAATTAATTAACTTGACCAACATTTATGTTCCTATTGCCACCACTTTAATGATGATGGTTATGATTCTCTAAAACTTTGGCAGCGGAATAAGTGGGATCATTTGGGGCTTAAGCATAACCTGATGATACTTGTTAATAAAACTTTGACCAACTAAAAGTGCTAAATGCAGTAAGCCAGGTGTCAGCCTTTTGAGCTTCATAACCCCATGTTATCCTACTGAGTACGAGTGTACTCACGCTTGTTTTCTTTTCAATTTTGGATAAAAATCCCGGATGGGTAACAGAAGCTGGAGGCTATAAGGAGTTTCCCGAAGACTTCTAGGCTTGGTCAACCAGTTGACCTTTCCCTGTGACATAGAGCCTCAAGAGCTAGTGTATCTTCTTTTGTTTTATTTATTCTTGTAATGGATATATGTTCGATACGTATTAAACTCTGCGATGGTACTTTGTAATTTGTGAACTTATGTGTGGATTATTTCTGGGCACACATAATGTTATGCATCCTATTTCGTCCTTGAAATTGGGTGTGACAAAAGGCCAGGTGGGAGAGAAGTGTGAGGAGCTATAAATAGCCCTCCAGAAAAGTGCCTCGGACTGGCATTTCAAGTTGGCAACGGACGCTCCGTCGACAGGCGACGGACGCTCCGACGCTAGCCCCAACGGCTAGTTCCTGTTCACGTCAGCAGGCGCTGGACGCTCCGACGCTTGGCGACGGACGCTGCGCCTCAGCGTCCCGCGCCAACTGGCTGCTCTCGGGTTTTTGGGAAAATATTCCCGGACGCTCGCGAGCGTCCGACGCCCATGCGACGAACGCGTCTGTTGCAAAATGGATGTCTCTGGAGCTCTCTGTAACGTCGCCAGATGCTAGGGCGTACATACGTCAGCGTCCGGCGTCAGCGTCTGGCGCGTCGGACAGCGTCCGGCGCCCTGGACCTCAGCGTCCGACGCCCAGAAATCAGCTCTCTCAACTTCGGTTTTCATCGCGATGAATATGGAAGTTGTTCTAGGCTATCTTACGGTCACCATAGGCTTGCTCAGAGCTAAGAAAGTCAAGTGTGCACCACACATAATTTATGAAGCTCTCCTAAGTCAAGCTACTAGTCTCAACCCCTCTTAATAGTACGGTCAAAGATCAAATAGAAGTCATATCTATTTCTAAGTGTCCTTCATCACCTTATGGCACTTAGCCTATCATTCTAGGGTCTTCATCATGTCTCTTTGAAATCCGAAACGATATCCATCTTGGGGGCTAAGTGATAACCATTGATGCCCATTCATGTTGATCACTATGGCTAAGTTACGCATAGCCTCTGCAAAACACACGTTAGCCATAATAATCGCTAATTATCGTTAATCACCGAAACCAATAGCGTCATGATTCTTCAAGGTGTTTGGCGTATACAACCCGGTGACCAAACCAGGCGTTGTATGACCAAGATCTCACCTTGCTTAGAAGTAAGCACCCAAGAGAGGCTTTGACCCGCTTGACGCTTGCTTCCCCGCGGCAACACCACCTTTGTAGGCATGGACTTTGGCGGCTCACGAAAGCACTCCAACCAAATAGTGTTTTTAGTTACGGACTAGAATGATTGTATTTTGTTCCTGCACCCATCACTGAACCAAACAACACCTTACTGACTAGAATGATTTGCTTTTGTCAACTTGTCATTATGATAGTGAAAATTTGACAAAGCTTGTGTGTATTCTAGAGATAGAGTGGACACATTATGCTATTCAAAGTGAGAAAATGATCCATGAGGATATCACGTATGAGTTTAGGGCCTCTTCGTAACGCCAGAATTAGTAACGTATGAATAGGAAAAATGTGGAATATGATATAATAACATTTTGAATCATATGGATTGAAAAACATAACAAAGCTTGAATGGAGCGCATGAAAAGTACAGGAATTCGATAAGAGAGTGTGACACAAAGAAAACTTTCCATGAGGTTTGACCTCTAGAAATGGACCGTCAATGGACAATACCAAAACAACCGATATAGCTCAATTCTTAAGACGCTATTGATGATATAAAATAAACATCATCTGGAGGGCATATACAAAAAATAAATAAATAATCATTACTTATATTCTCATGCAAAACAAAATTCTCACGGCAACCTCTCACATAAGGAATGGCCACACCACGAGACTTGTGTTCTATGCAATGCTCCGTTGGAGGCTTCTACTTTTTACCTTGCTTGTCTATTTGCACAAGCAGTCTAGAACCACATTATTGCCTCTTGGGAGATTTGACAAGTTTGGTGAGAGAACATCCTAAGACTAGTTACAAGAGAACGCAAGCGAATCATCTAGAAAGAGCAAAATCGTTAGAATCTTTCATAACAATTATTCAACGGCTCTTCAAGTAATTGGTCGAATGAAGTAAAACCTAGACCTATATAAAAGAGCACACCACCTGCAGCCTTCTTAGTGGTTGTTTCAGGGTTTTTCTTTTGTCGAGTTCTTTGTGTTGAGTTTTCTTGGGTTTCTTTTTTTTTGTTTGTGAGCTCTCACGTGCTGAGGCATACGGCCTAGGTCTTTTAGGCTTTTGTCCCTATATGTGCATATAATTTTTTTTCCTTTTTAATTGAAAGATTGAGCTCCTAGCACTTACATGAAAAAGAAAGAAACCCTTCAAAATTCCTATGGAACAAGTTTTATTTCATAAGAAGTTTTCCTATAGGATTTTAGTATTTTAGAATTCCTCCGTTCTTCCTTTGTTTCAAAGCAGACCTCTGGGTGTGTTTACCGTAGTAATAGTCAGCTTCTTTTCTTGTTTTGTTATTTCTTACTGTTTTGGTACATTTTAAGGCCCCTTTTGGGATTCAACATTTGTTTATGTTCCTGTGTTTTTCTTAAAAAAAATAATTCCTTTAACATTTCTGTATAATTTGTATAAAATATTCATGCGTTCTAAAGGGGCCTAAACAAAAGTGAGCAAAATATCGAACATGTCATATATTGTTTAATTCTTACCAGGAAACTAGCAAACTTCCGTTTGCATCATCACTCATGTCCGTCGAATATTCGAATCATATCTATGTGGTTATGGTTTATATACTAATCATATTTCCAGGTTCCAGCGGTCACCGCTTGCCTGAATCCTTCTGCGTCCGAGTTCCTGAATCCCGCTCTCTTACATTCAGAACCCAACAGGAGACAAAAATTGGGTTTGCTGATAAACAGACTCGGAATACAAATGTGCGCGGCCCGTCTTTATGGCCATTTGTCTCATGCTATCCGTTTCAGCTCCTGCGTTGCTTGCAGACGCTGGAGTTTCAGGCTGCTGCCGCCAGATGGCCGAAAGCCGCCGGATTTCGCAGCAAACTGGGCGAGTCCGGCGCACGGCGGCATGGCGCGTTCTTCATTCCAAGAAATCGCTGCGGACGCAGGAAACCGAGACGTGCAGGTCGGCAGGTTGTCATCGAAGAGATGATAGTATACGCATGGTGGTTGCGAGATACAGCGGTGACGGCAGACGACGCAGGCTTTTGTGCTGGTCTCCTGTGTTTTTTGCGAGCTTGCAGACGCTGGCACAATCATCGGCCGGGGAAGGATAGACTCTGTAGTGCCGTCAGAAGAAGCTTCATTGAAGACCATGTTCGTCAGTTTGATAGGGTTGTCTGCCCATGAGTGAAGTTGGGGAGAGATTGGTGAGATCATACTTCTTTTATCTTTTACCTTTTATTAGCAAGCATGAATGTATATACGTGGTAGTAGGGATCGATAGCTTGTTGCGCGATGGTCTAGATCTGTCCCACACAAAGATAATAGGATAGCCATCTCTGATAGATTTAATTGGGTGGTTGCCCAAACTTATTTCAATCAAATTAAATAAATTTTAAGGTTCATAATAAGTATTAGGTGCAATAATAAAGAACAAATCATACATGTCCAATTACCTAGATATTGACTCATCTTATGTCTTTTTCGAAATCATGCTAAGCACGTGCTTCATTAAGGGAAATCAGTAAGTCATTACAACCCATACGATCTAGCGGTGAGAAGCCGCAGAGTAATAGGCAACACGGAACACATGTCGCCGTCACGGAACTCATCTTATGTCTTGTTTGGATATAATCGTATTCGCATCAATCCGTGTGTGTTTGAGTGGATTGAAGTGAACTTTAAACTAAATTCTACCCTAATACACTCCAAGTCTCCAACTCATATGGATTGAGAGGAATACAATAACATCCGAACAAGGCCTTAAGTGGGTAGTTATTGTGTTTATCTATTGTGAGGTCGAGGAAGGTAGAATGCAAGCCACACGTCCGCGTGTGCCAAGTCATAACGCGTATGGGATCCTCGTCCTAGATGAGTGGAGTAACACTAATAAAGGTTTTGCATATCTAATATGTATCCTTGCCATGTTGGAGAGGATACACTCTACCTCTAGTGGGCTTCGGAGTACTATAGAGCTACGTTGTTATCCCGTCAAAGCGAGAAGGGTGAAAGTGAGAAAGGACTGATCATGGGATAGTAGAAGAGAGGTGGGAGTGAGAGACGACGGAACAACACTTTACCCTAGGCCTCTTATTTCTACCGTGGGCACGCTTGTCATCCGTGAAAACAAGGAGAAGCATAATAAAAGTAGGTTATCATACTGAGATCTGACTATTATACTTCGTAGACTCGAAACAATGGGACAAGCCCCCGCCAAATAGTTTTGTTTCTTCTCAATTTCAAGCACTATAATATAACTCTATACATGTGTCTACACTACTACAGAAATGATTTTCCGTGGTGGTTGAAATGGATTAACCGTGGCGGTTGGCCAACTATCACGGTTAATACCATTAACCGTGGCGGTTATGTTAGGACAACCGCCACGGTTAATCCTTTTAAAAAACAAAAAAAAGCCCAGATCCAGACCCGGTTAGGGGTGGATCTAGGCTTTTTTTAGGTCTGGATCTGGGCCGCCGCCGCGCAGCACCGCGCGCCGCCTCACGCGCCCGCGCCGGTGGAGCCAGATCCGCCGCTGCCACCACGAGCCGCCGCCGGATCTGGCCTCTACGTCGCTGGATCCGGGCCGTAGAGGGGCGCCGCCGGGGTAGAGGACGAGGGGCGTCGTCGAGGGCGAGGACGAGGGGCGCCACCGTCGCGTGGCCCCGCGCTGCCCTCCCGCACCCGCGCGAGTCCGGCCGGAAAAGGGAGGGGCGCCGGGGAGGGGAGGGAGGGGAGCCGCCGGTTGGGGAGGGGAGACCGCGCGGGCGCCGCCCTCCCGCGCCCGCGTGAGTCCGGCCGGGAAGGGGAGGGGCGCCGGGGAGGGGAGCCGCCGGTGGGGGAGGGGAGGCCGTGCGGGCGCCGCCGGTGGGGAGGGAAGGAAGGGTGGGGGAGGGGAGCCGCTGGTGGGGGAGGGAGTGGCGGCTGGGAGGGAGTGGGCTGAGGGAGGGGAGGGAGTGGGAGAAACCCTAACATGTTATATATATATATATATATATATATATATATATATATATATATATATATATATATATATATATATATATATGAGCCCGGCACTTTGGGCTTTTCGGGCTACTAGTTGGGCCTTTATTTTAGGAGGCGATTGAATTAAGAAGACCGCCTCGGCAAATTCATTTCCCGTGGCGGTTGTACAACAATAACCGCCACGGTTAATGGCCTATTAACCATGGCGGTTATGTAAGTTCAACCGCCTTGTGACCCCCAGCCGGTGGATTTTCCGGCCACCTATTAACCGTGGTGGTTTATGTGTTTAACCGCCACGGTTAATAAAACTCAAGTGTTATGTAAAATCATTTATGTAGTAGTTCTATTTTGTTATTTTAAATGATGAAAAGGGAAACATGGGTTTTTTTGTTGAACCAATTCAATCCAATTGTTAGTCCAAAGCTAGGAACTAAAATATATTGACTTAGGTGGCAGCCAAGTCCAATGACTCTCATTTTTGGAGAGGCCTCATGCATATCAAGGATGAGGTGTTGGCTAATGGTTCATTCGATATTAAAGATGGAACTAACACTAGGTTTTGGGATGACATATGGGTAGGTGATAAGGCTCTGAAAGTTAGCTATCCATCTTTATATGATATAGTCAGGGATCCTCACGCAACAATCTCAAAAGTGATGACTATTAGCCCTCTAAACATATCCTTTAGAAGGGCTCTGGTGGATAATAAACTTACAGAATGACTTAGTTTAGTAGCACGGATCTCCCGTGTCGAATTGGTGGATGGTTCAGATTATTTCAGATGGAGTTTAACCAAATCGGGATTATTCTTTGTCCGCTCCATGTATCTCTATCTTATAGATACACAAACACCTTTTCGTCATAGGAAGATCTGGAACATAAAAGTTCCTCTAAAAATTAAAATCTTTCTTTGGTTCCTGCAAAGGGGTGTCGTCCTAACTAAAGACAACCTTGCTAGGAAAAATCGGAAAGAGAGTTAGAAGTGCATCTGCTGTAATGGAAATAAAACTATCCAACATTTATTCCTAAACTGTCCCATTACCAAAATGATATGGAGGATTATCTTTTTTACTACTAGTTTGACCCCACCTAACTAGATCAATCAGCCACATGTTTGGTACTTGGCTAACTAATCAAAATAAAAAGATTAGAAATTTGATTTAGATGGGGGTGGCTGTCATGTTTTGGGCTATATGGAGATGTCGTAATGATGTTGTATTTAATCAAATGAGATCTAACTCTATTATGCAGGTAATTTTCAGCGAAGCGTACTAGTTACGCTCTTGGGCCCAGTTGCAGCGTGATGAGACAGTCAATGACGTGCTCTCAGCGATGAGCAAGACATTGGAAGTAATTACTTTAGATATATCCAATAAAAGATGGAAACATTTATATTGTTTGAACTAGCGTACTGGTCGATCTATAAGACTTTGGCTCTCTTTTTTATTTTATTCAAAATTTTGTAATAATGGGATGTGTACATCCTTAGATATAGAAGCCGGATATTTTTATCCATTATCTAAAAAAATGATAAAAAGTTATTATACCCAATCTCGACTGAAAATGATAAATTTTGATTTTGAAATGCATTATGTGGATATACGTGAATGCATCCAAAGGTTGGTGTATCGTAAAGTTGGTATTGTTGGCCCCAAACAGCCCCATGCCCCCATTCATAGATGCACGCTGCACATCTATTCAAGATTCCATCCATTTAACCTTTGCACATGTTTGCAAATATATTTTTGCTGTGTTTGTTTTTCTTATTCTTGGACGTGGGCCTTCCACATCTTTTATCCGAGGTAAGCAAATCAAAAGAAAATGCCTACACTAAACTCTTGTGGAGCACTACCAACCTTGGGGCCCCATTTGCAATATTCTGTCCATATATAGAATAACGAAGATAAAGCAGGTACGCGTGTGCTAATTTTTTAGAGCAAAACCCTGAAATCAAGGATAGCAGTTTCAGCTCCAACCACTAGGCATTGTGCTTAGAAAACATTGATGTGACCAAAGAAAGCGAAAGAATTCCTGTTTGAAAGGCAAGAATTCACATCAAACAGCAAATTCTTGGAAGAATTGGTAAAATCTCTAGTCTCCGAACAAGGCCTTAAAGTTTGAAGACCGTATAGGGTAGCCATTGCCATATATGGATCTCAATTCTTGCATCGTAACATCCCTCCATGTATAAATTAAAGTTCGGAGGTTCCAATGCAAACATGGAAAGGTCATGCTGCAGTGATACGGGTGTGTGCTCTTTTTGTGTGCCCCAAAGCTTGCGACAACTCACCCTTTCGCAACGTGTATTCTGGGAAAAACACCAAACATGGGATGGTGCAACAACCAGAACTACCAGAGTGGCTAAGTACTAGTTATTAGGTCTAAGGTGGTGGCCACTCATTCTCAGTTTCTCACTCATAACGCAAATACAACATCACCATTGCTTATTAACATTTGTTATGGTTCAATTAATAAGAGATTATTATATGGCATGCATGAAAGGCAAGTACATTATGCTAATGGAGTGGGGCATGATTATTGATTACATACATACATACATAGTTCTACGATTTATAGTGAACAGCACGTGAGGGGGGGGGGGGGGGGGGGGGCGGGCTTAGACATCAAGATTTGCTTGAATTATTGGATCCTTAATAAACTTTAGAGTTGTTTGGTTTGTATGTTTTATTATATTGTCGTGCGTGCAGTGTGACTCCCCAATTTTTTCGATACGTGTTCATCTAATTCAGAAGATACATCCAGCTTGCACTAATTTTCATCTCTATGTTCATCAGTTTGGACCGAATCTATGTCCTTTACTCCTTTTCATGGCCTATGATACTAATTTTTAACCTGGAAGATGAACTCGGGAAGGGTAGGCTCAGGCTCAGTGTCTGTCAGTGGCCCCAAACTGATCACTATATACCTTTACAGCTTTGGTCCGACCAGAAAATGTAGCATTTCATAGGTATGCTTGCCAAGGAGATTAACAGAACCTCGAAACGAACAAGTTAAACCCATTGTGCTACCATCTTAATTAACTTATTGCAGTTTGTTTGCGAAAGAATGTTATTATCAGAAATTACCATGGTTAAATTGTAAACGTTACAGGCGAAGAAGATTTATACCATTGATGAGCGTTTATCAGATGCGTTGGCCTGTGGCAATCTGGATTGATAGCTTGGGCCTACTATGCCTATCAGTTTGCAAGCAAGAAGTGACGTTATGAGACAATAGAAATAGAAAAGCTCTTTGCTGTTGCTGAGCAGCAGTGATTGAACAACTGTTCTGATTTTGGAGAATGTGACTCCTCGAGCTACATATAGCTGGCTACGTACTGAATTCTGGAGAATGTGGCCCCCACAGCTACATATAGTAGTAGTGATTAAGATGCCAAACAATTTTGACAGGTACTTGCTTCTAGCTTTCAAAATGCACTGCTCTGTATATGCAGGCAAACAAATAACTGAATTTAAGAACTGAAGCTCTGTCTTTGCAACCTTCCAGTGAAGAATGTTTAACTAGCTCAACTTTCAACCCTCCAGTGAAGAATGTTCTTAACTGAAAATTAATTCAACTTACCTTTTGACAGTACACTTAGAGTTATTCCCCCAATCAGATCTATCCGTGTAAAGTCGATCGAATTTTATTTAAAAGGATGCACTGCCATTTTTTTAACTGAAGGAACATGGTGCCTAGGATCAGATCTTGGCTTCAGCCAGACCTGAGAAATGTCATACTGTCAGAGAACTAACGGAAGAATTAGCTGTCAAAGAACTGTGCCTCAGTACTTTAAGAAGGTACAGGGTTATCCTAATTAACCCGGGACAAAGTCTGCTTCAAACTTAAACCATGTGCTGCTCCCTGCCTCCATCTTGTCCACTACCGGCCCCTTGATGGGATCTGAATCCAAATCAACCCCATATTCCCTTGATGTTTACCACCACTCTCCAACATTATCAACCATGTGTGGTACCTAACATGTCTCTTGGCTTGCCCATCATCATCCATGTGGCCACATTCTAACCTCGAGTTAAGCGCGAATGATGGTTGATTGGTATGACTTGTTCATTGGTTTAGTTTAATATTGGTATTACTACTAAAGAGAGTTGTTTTTACATAGTTGACTTGAAATCCAGAATATGACTACTTCTAACAAAACAGGCAAAATAATTGGAGCCTCTTCAGTTGAAATACAAATTTTGCAACTGTAGAGCTGTTCGTCCTCATTAAGATTCAGAGTGAACATTTCATCTGAATTGAATAAAAAAAGGTGTTGGATAATTGATCAGGAAAAATGGAAACGTAATGTACGAATTAATGAAATAATTGTATCCACCAAGCAGTGGGCAAACATCTATTTCTCTTTTCAAGGGTTGTGCATTGCCATTTGGGCTTTTAAAAGTAGTAAGTTCGATGCTGAAATGTTATTTTAGTTATTAAAATCAAAGGGATCTACCAGCCATGGTGATGATGCTAAGCTAAGATAGATCCATGGATTTAACTATGAACAATAGGGTGGTTATCTCAGTATCTTATTCCTCATTGTCCCTTCCACTCAAAGGCATGAACATGTTCTTTCTCCAAAAAAAATATTTTTATCACCGCTCATCCAATCTTTTTCAGTTACTTTCCAGCGATTTGCCACCTATTCACATGGGTAAGTTGCTGAAAGTTTTTTTAAGCCTTCGCATTGTACTAACCTTCACCCCTTTACTTACCGCCATGTGCACCCTAAGATTCCTCTCATATTCCCTCTGTCTTACCCCTTTTGTTTAACCAGCAGACCTCTCTCTGATGCCCATGATGAGTTCACACTTCACAGGAAGCAATTAAGTTGCCAGTTCTAGTATCATGGTGATATCCTTTTTGCAGGAACTTGGTCATGTGACTGAACGTTCTGGGGCTCACACGGATTTTACCAGTTATTGAGCTGCAGAAGACTAAATTGAGATCACTCATTGATGCGCATAAACTGACAAGTACATACAAATTACAATGCCTGAAAAGAGGATGTAACAGCAGAAATAGTATTTTTGCAGTTATTAGTAGCAAGGTCTCTGGCACTGTAAGTATTGCAGTTGCAGGCAGAGATTAATGCAGGAAATGGTAAAGCAAATGTGAACATTAAGACTTGAAATGTTGAATTAGCATTGAAAGATGCATTTTTTTACAGGTATAGTAGACTTGCAGCGAAGGAGGATACCTGCAGAGCAGTAGTTACCTGTAAAGAGGTACTACTACCCGTAAAGCAGGACTGTCACAGGTTCACAGCAGGGTAACCGTAAAGCAGCACTGTCACAGCAGGCCATCAGAAAACGTTTTAGAAGCTTACAGACGCCTAAAGCCAGCAGCAACAGCCACTGTCAACTTCTGTACCAACGGTACAAAGGTTCAGGGATTGAGAATAACTAACAGTGCATGCAAAATGCTCTTCCATAGAACATTGGATAAAAGTCCGATTACCGAGAGAATTAGCACTAATCTGTTTTCACAGAACACGAGGAAGAGATGTTTTCACCTCCAAAGACAACAGCTGAGCTGCAATTAACAATTCAGTCGGCAATGGCAGTAATAAGTACACCAACTGGGGATAAACATATGCAGATCATGACACCAACCACACCACCTTCCTCACATCTTCCCCGTCACTAGCACAAGTGCCCAAGTGCAACCAGCAGTATCCATTTTCCTGATTTAAAACTAATTCCAGTACAATTATTTTTAAGTGTTGAGGTCAAGATCCAATCAAGCCTGCTCTTTAGTAGCAGCAGCTGCACAGTGTCACACACAACACTGCAGCAATCAATCGAAAATCTGTTCTTTTGTTTGGATTTTTTTGGAGGGGGCAAATTAGCAATTGCTTGGTGTGGTGCTCATTTGGATCCAGATCTCCTGTAGGTGCTTTCCCTCCCTGTACGTATAAACAATTCATGGGTCTCCCCCTCTACAATCCCAATGCTTGCGAGAGGCGCCACCTCACAAAGCCAGCCATCCACCACACACTGCCGCTCCTCTCCTCACGTCACCCGCCCGCCTCAGCGTCGCCTCGACACCGAGGCGCGCGCCGCCAATGCCGCCACGGTCCCGCGCTGCGGCACGGAGGCTCGCGTTTCTCGTGCCGCTCGCCTGGGCGTTGCTGTTGCTGGCGTCGCCGTGCCACTGCGTCAACGAGCAGGGCCAGGCGCTGCTGCGATGGAGAGACACTCTTCGGCCGGCGAGCGGCGCGCTGGCGTCGTGGCGCGCCGCGGACGCGAGTCCGTGCCGGTGGACCGGCGTGTCGTGCAACGCGCGCGGCGACGTCGTCGGGCTGAGCATCACCTCGGTCGACCTGCAGGGCCCGCTCCCGGCCAACCTGCAGCCGCTTGCATCGTCGCTCAAGACGCTGGAGCTCTCTGGCACGAACCTCACCGGCGCGATACCAAAGGAGATGGGCGGGTACGGCGAGCTGACCACCCTCGACCTCAGCAAGAACCAGCTCACCGGCGCGATCCCCGCCGAGCTGTGCCGGCTCGCCAAGCTTGAGTCGCTCACTCTCAACTCCAACTCCCTGCGCGGAGCCATCCCGGATGACATCGGCAACCTCACCAGCCTGGCGTATCTGACGCTCTACGACAACGAGCTCAGTGGGCCGATCCCGGCCAGCATCGGCAACCTGAAGAAGCTGCAGGTGCTCCGCGCCGGCGGGAACCAGGGGGTGAAGGGTCCGCTGCCGCCGGAGATCGGAGGATGCGGTGACCTCACCATGCTCGGCCTTGCGGAGACTGGCGTCTCAGGGAGCCTCCCAGAGACGATCGGGCAGCTCAAGAAGATTCAGACCATCGCCATCTACACCACTTTGCTCTCCGGCCGGATCCCGGAGTCCATCGGCAACTGCACCGAGCTCACCAGCCTGTACCTGTACCAGAACTCTCTCTCCGGGCCGGTACCGCCGCAGCTCGGCCAGCTCAAGAAGCTCCAGACGCTGCTTCTGTGGCAGAACCAGCTCGTCGGTGCAATTCCCCCGGAGCTCGGACAGTGCAAGGAGCTCACGCTCATCGACCTGTCGCTGAATTCGCTTACTGGGAGCATTCCGGCGACTCTGGGCGGGCTGCCGAATCTCCAGCAGCTGCAGCTGAGCACGAACCAGCTGACCGGCGCCATTCCGCCGGAGCTCTCCAACTGCACGGCGCTGACGGACATCGAGGTCGACAACAACCTGCTGTCCGGGGAGATCGGCATCGACTTCCCGAGACTGAGCAACCTCACCCTGTTCTACGCGTGGAAGAACCGGCTCACCGGCGGCGTGCCGGCGAGCCTCGCCGACGCCCCGAGCCTGCAGGCGGTTGACCTGTCGTACAACAACCTCACCGGCCCCATCCCCAAGGCGCTGTTCGGGCTCCAGAACTTGACCAAGCTGCTGCTTCTGAACAACGAACTGTCCGGGCCCATACCGCCGGAGATCGGTAATTGCACCAGCCTGTACCGACTCCGGCTCAACGGCAACCGGCTATCCGGCACGATTCCCGCCGAGGTCGGCAACCTCAAGAACCTAAACTTCCTCGACATGAGCGAGAACCACCTCGTCGGCCCGGTGCCCGCGGCCATTTCGGGGTGCGCCAGCCTCGAGTTCCTCGACCTGCACTCCAATGCTCTGTCCGGCGCTTTGCCGGACACGTTGCCACGCAGCCTTCAGCTCATTGACGTCTCCGACAACCAGCTCGGTGGGCCACTCAGCTCTAGCATCGGATCAATGCCGGAGCTGACGAAGCTGTACATGGGAAACAACCGGCTGACCGGCGGCATCCCGCCCGAGCTCGGTTCGTGCGAGAAGCTCCAGCTGCTGGACCTCGGCGGCAACGCATTCTCCGGTGGCATCCCGTCGGAGCTCGGGACGCTACCGTCGTTGGAGATTTCGCTTAACCTCAGCTCCAACAGGCTTTCAGGGGAGATACCGTCGCAGTTCGCCGGCCTTGACAAGCTCGGCAGCCTCGACCTGTCGCACAACGACCTCTCCGGAGGCCTTGAGCCGCTGGCGGCGCTGCAGAACCTCGTCACACTCAACGTCTCCTACAATGCCTTCTCTGGCGAGCTCCCGAACACTCCGTTCTTCCAGAAGCTGCCCCTCAGCGACCTAGCCGGCAACCGCCACCTCGTCGTCGGCGACGGCTCCGACGAGTCCTCCCGGCGTGGCGCCATCTGGTCATTGAAGATAGTCATGTCCGTCGTCGCCGCGGTCAGCGCGCTGCTCCTGGTGGCCGCCACCTATATGCTCGCCCGCACGCACCGGCGCGGCGGTGGCCGCATCATCCAGGGCGAGGGCGAGGGCTCGTGGGAGGTGACGCTGTACCAGAAGCTGAACGTGACCATGGACGACGTGCTCCGAGGGCTGACGTCCGCGAACATGATCGGCACCGGCAGCTCGGGGGCCGTGTACAAGGTGGACACCCCTAACGGGTACACCCTCGCCGTGAAGAAGATGTGGTCGTCGGACGAGGCGACGTCGGCGGCGTTCCGCAGCGAGATCGCGGCGCTGGGCTCCATCCGCCACCGCAACATCGTGCGGCTCCTCGGGTGGGCCGCCAACGGCGGCACCAGGCTGCTCTTCTACGGCTACCTCCCCAACGGCAGCCTGAGCGGCCTCCTGCACGGCGGCGCCCACGCGGGCAAGGGCTCGCCCGCGGACGAGTGGGGCGCGCGCTACGAGATCGCGCTCGGCGTCGCCCACGCCGTGGCGTACCTGCACCACGACTGCGTGCCGGCCATCCTGCACGGCGACGTCAAGTCCATGAACGTGCTGCTCGGCCAGGCCTACGAGCCGTACCTCGCCGACTTTGGCCTTGCCCGCGTCCTGGCCGCCGCGAGCTCCAAGCTCGACACCGGCAAGCAGCCCCGCATCGCCGGCTCGTACGGCTACATGGCACCAGGTCGAGATTTCGCCAGCGTTCACGATTCTACGAACATTTTTTTCGTTCAGGTTTTTTTTCCTGACAGGATCGTTTTTTTCGTAAGCAGAGCACGCGTCGATGCAGCGGATCAGCGAGAAGAGCGACGTGTACAGCTTCGGCGTGGTGTTGCTGGAGATCCTGACGGGGAAGCACCCGCTGGACCCCACGCTGTCAGGCGGCGCGCACCTGGTGCAGTGGGTGCGCGAGAACGTGCAGGCGAAGCGCGACGCGGCCGAGCTCCTGGACGCGCGGCTCCGGGGCAGGGCGGCGGAGGCGGACGTGCACGAGATGCGGCAGGTGCTGTCCGTGGCCGTGCTCTGCGTGTCGCGCCGCGCGGATGACCGGCCGGCCATGAAGGACGTGGTGGCGCTGCTCAAGGAGATCCGGCGCCCCGCCGCGGTGGACGACGTGAAGCAGTCGCCGCCATCCACGGGCGCCGCCGCCACGCCGGTGTCGCCGGCGAGCGCGCACACGAGGGGGCAATCGTCGTCGAGCTGCTCCTTCGCCGTCTCGGAGTACTCTGCCTGACGGGATGCAATTTTTTTTTGCAAGTGTAGCGAACTTAGCATATTAGCAAGACGTAAACGATTGTTTGATTAGCCAAGGATGCACTACTACCGGTAAAAATGTTGTACTTAGGTGTAATCTGCCCTTGTACATTATCCTCAAGAATGTCGATTTTATTAGTATCAGCTTTTTGGCCCAAGCCTCTGCCAAATCTCAATCATCCGTTGGTATGAATCTTAGTATCAGCAGCAATGCACATATCAGCACTCTCTGAAATGATTGACATGCACGTTCCGCAGGAAAACAAAGGGACCATTAATAGCGATACGAGTGATCGAAGAGTTTTCAACGTGGTGAAGTACACGCCTCCCGGCATAGAGATGGAATCATGGGTTCGCTTGTGAAGTGGTGTCTTGTATTTTAGTGTCGGTCAAACTAAATTTATAATAAATAATATAAATTTTATGTTTTAAAATAATTTTTTTATGAAAAACATATTCAGTGGTATTTATTTTTTCACATGAGCTTAATCCTTTTTTATATAATTTTAATTAAAATTTAAACCGTTTGACTCCTTAAAATATGATAATTGTATTTTTTTTTCTAGATGGAGGCAGTACTAAGTATAAGTATCCTGGTAGTTGAAACTTAGAAACCGGTTTAAATATTTTTTTTGATGTGACTTTTTTCCTTCTCTTCTTTTTTCAAACAGGGCGGAGATTTGTGGTGCCTCCATTTACGCATCACCCGGGTACTGTATCGATCTCGAGCACTTGGAATTCCTTGTCTTGCCTTCGACATCTTGCCACCCTACGACCAACAAGGCTGTTTGCGTCGTTCTCAAGCCATGCATTACCAATAACCTCTGTCTTAATCGCTCATTTTCGTGTCAGAGTATATCCAGCAGTCATCCATCTCTCTCTTATCCAGTGATTTTCTTTTCTTTTTTTTGCCACCAATATTTCCATTCTCCCTCTTTAAATAACGTTGGAAGAGTTTCATCTCTCTAAGCACAAAATTTTCGGCTGGTTGTTAGTTAAAGACAGATTGAGTACCAGAGAGCTACTAAGAAGAAAAAACATTGAACTACAGGACTACAATTGTGTTTTATGCAATGGTTTAATAGAGGAATCCCTGAGTCATCTTTTCATTTACTGTCTTTTTGTTGAAGTGGTTGCAGATTGGCATATATATATATGGACTTCCTCCATAATCTGGAAATGTTCAAAAGCAGTTGCAAAGTGTCCTCCACTGAGATCATAATAATCATGTGCTAGACAATTTAAAAAGCAAGAAACAGACTAATCTTCAGTCAAGTACACTCTTCAATCTAAGACTCAAAGATAGAGTTAAGAAAAGAATTTGCAGTGCTCGTCTTGCGCGGCAAACAGAAATACTCTCTCAATAGAATTATGGTTAAACAATCTAGTTTGATCTCATTAGCTTAGTTTATCTTCTTTTTTTTCATAAGCTCCATCTTTCCCTCTTGTAACCTGTTGTTTTTAAATTTAAATAAAATCCAGTCAAGACAATCCCCTCCTATTTCAGTAAAAAAAATAGCACGGTCTTTGTCCCGACTAATTATGTTTTAGTCATCTTTTCCTCTACTCACCTATGGATCCACTTTTCATATGGATATTCATGAGATATATTAGAGTACTCTTGTAGCAACTCCTTCAATATTCTCAAAATAATATTATTTTGTTCAAATACTTACATATTGGAGGATTCATTATTAGAAGGCTGTTGCCCTCCGTCCAAGATCGACAAGTCCTCTACCATTGTGGCCGAGGGCCGGGGAAGAGGTAGAGGGAAAGTCTATGCGAAAATGGAGAAAGAGATAGGCAGTCATGAGAAAGAGATAATGTTTTTTTCTCTATGAAAGGAGGGTATTGCATTAGTTATTAATGAGCCAAAAGTATGAGCCAAAAGCAACAGGGGATATTAGTCTGTGACAGCTACCACACCCAAATTGAGGGCATGTTTGATCCATTAGCACTAAAAAATAGCTAGTTATTAATAACTAATAGCTGCTAATTTTTAGCAAGAGGTTGTTTGAATCTATCTACTAATAGGTGGATGAATAGTGAGTTGAACATGCATGTGAACTGTTAGCACCTATTAGCGACTACAAGTTTGCTAATGAAACTGGCAGTTAGGCGCCCCTAGCTAATAAACTTCAATCCAGGTCCCTAATGTCATCACGAATGCAAAGATGGCGGGGAAGAAAATGCCCAAGCGAGAATTTGATTCTTCACTTTGTGCAGAGTCGACCTCGCCTAGCAGAGTCTGATCTCAATCTGAAATCCAAACTCGACGGTCTCAACAATGTATAAAGAAATGCCTTTTACAAGTAGGAAAATCGTATCCACGCCTTCTGTCTGTTTCCCGAGCTTCTAGCCCCGAGCTGTACTGTACCTGCACTGATACAGTGCAGTGCAGTGATGTTCTTCTATACGTGTACCCTATCCATGTCGCTGCACTGTTCCACAATCAAGGCACCCGGTTGTCTGGACTCTGAAAGTAACGATGTCGTGGGCGGCCCACCTGCTAATGATTGGGCTGCAATCGGGCTGGTGTGGGTTATTACTGTCCAGGTGCCATCCTTTTGGAATGATTCCCTCACCTGATGATTGATCGCGAGCTTCTTATCGGCTGCGGTTGGCACGTCCGTCTCGTGCCCACGAGATCGAGACGGGGTGTGGGTCGTCTCGCTGCCAATGATGCGTTCGTTACTGGTGTCCATGTCCTCTCGCTGGTGCGCTTCTTCATCCTGTCTGCAGCCCCTTGGCACTGTCGCCGGCACGCCGCTCTTGCAGTACTCTCAATCAATCTATCCTCTCCGTCCGCTGACTTCAACTCTAGCTAACGCCGCCTAGATTATCACTTGCCCGGTGTCCCCTTCAAGAATTTCTGTGTAATCTTATTTTGAATGGCTGCACTGCATTTCTTAGTCTACTTCAGTAACGGTGAACAAAGAAAACGAAACAGCTAAACTCGACAGAAAGGGTAGCCGTATTTTTTACATATTGGCCCATGTGTAGGGTGGTCTACCAGTATTATCCGGGCATGTCTTAAGCCCAACGGTGTTATATATATATATATATGGAATATACGAGTAGACTCTAGATAGCTGGTGATTAGTGTAGACAAAAATTACAAATAAAGGCCCACGAAGTAGTCTTAACTGGCGTAGAACAAAATATAAATAAAATGTACCATTATAAGTTTATTGTGTATATCTACTCATGTTCCAACAAAATTATATTTCCTATTTTATGATTTTTCTTTGATTTACTATGATTTTTTAAAGATTCGGCCAAAATCAATAAAGCAAAACATACTTGGGAAAATCCATAGGAAAAGGCACATATATTTGTGTGAATAATGTGTAAAATTCATGCGCTTCGTTTGCTATCTTTCTTAATTTTCTTTACATACTTTCCTTTAATGCATTCTATGCATTTTTCTAAGTTTGAGAACTCTAATATGGAGAAAGAATTTTATTCTTAACTAGTCTATTTGTTCTTCCCTTTGAAATATGGCCTAAACGACAACGCCATACTTTCGACGACGCACTATAAGTTCTCTTTCATTTTCTGTTTTCATTCGTAGATGAGGATTTATTCACATTGTCACATGCAACTTTCATGTCATCATATACAACATTCAAATCATTACACAGTGATAACACGTACGTAAAGCTCATTTAGTAAGATAGCAAGACCAACACATGCATTATTAAACATTATCTTACATTGCCATTTCTAAAATGGTAATCATAACCATCATTTTCAAAGCATGAAACACTAATCAAATTTCTCTATAAGAGGGAACATAAAGAATACCTCTAAGTAAAAGTGTGAAGCCATCAACAAGCTGTAGAGAAAGATCGCCAGCGGCTTCAATGTCTATTCAAACTCCATTTACGACTTTAATAATGCTTTCTCTTCTTTGCATAGTCCTCGTCGAACGGAATCCCTGTAAAGAAATAGTAACATGAATAGATGCTCCTGAGTCAATCCAACAAATAGATTTTGAACATGGTACATACAACGATTCATTTGTAAACATAATAGTGTTTTCACCTTTATTTTCCATGATCATCTTTAAAAAATCAGAACAATTTTTCTTATAATGTCCTATCTGCTTGCAATAAAGACACCAATCCTTCTCTACTACAAATTTGTTCTGTTGAGGCTGATTGTCCATGGGAGCCTTTCCCTTTGTATTTGAGAAGTTAGCATTAAAGTTCTTTTTCTTCCTGACTTTCACATAGTTGATAGTACCACCATGTGAAACCTTTATTCTCTCCTCTTCCTACACACACATAGTGATGAGCTTATCTAACTCCCACTTCTCAGGTTGTATGTTGTAGTTAACAACAAAAGTATCAAATTCCTTTGGTAAGGAACCAAAAATCAGATGGATAAGAAACTCATGCTTGAGAGCAGATCCATTGGTTTTAGCTTGGATGCCAAGTTGATCATCCTTAGTATGTGCTCTCTTATGCCACTGCCACCTCTAGAGTACCTCTTTGTCACTAGCTGTTTTATTAGATGGGTAGCATATGCCTTTGAAGAGCAAGTGAACTGACTCTTTATTCTATCAAGGTACTCTGTGACCATGTCACACTCTATGATTGAGTCCACTATCGCTGGCTCAATTGTGCTCTTTATCATAGCCAAACACTTCTTGTTGGCAATGACCCACTTTCTATGCTCAAGGTCATATGACATCTTTATGGAGCAAAGTTCCTCTCTTTGGTCTTCCAAGCAGCATCAACCTTGTTAGCCGTTAGCCATCCTCACTGGTGCCACAGGCTCAATGGGACATGGTGAGGTGACTACCCAATCCACCTCAGCCAAGATGAAGGCCATGTCGATCTTTTTCTTCCATTCATTGTAGTTATATCCTTTGAGGGTTGGGATATTTTTGATAAAATCCATTAATGAGTATCTTCCTGAAAACACAATTCATGTATATGAGAATATAATAACAACACTTGTATGCCTTAGTTCCAACAATGGTCAAAATTAAAACATACAACTGTTCTTCTACACTAATTTTATACCACTGTTGGACAAAAATAGAATTAATGCATAAACATAATAACAAAATCATAATATCATTATTATCAATGTTTTCCAGGGAATAATAATATCATAATTCAACATTTAAACAAAACTATCTGCTCTAAAAATTAAAATTCTCCTCTTGGTTCAAATTTAATTTGGAGATAAAAACATTTACTTTGTAGCGGAAAACATAAACAAATAATATTAATTCTTTATTAGAAGCAGAACTTTACTTTCATCTACTTTATAAATAATTTTCTAAAACATTTGCAAACTAAATGGGACTAAAACCATTGCATAAAACATTAAAGAACTGCTCCTGAAAAAGAAAAACATAAATAAAACCAATAAAATATTTCTCGGCCCGGTGGCCCATTCCGACATTGTACAACCCAAGCAGCTGGCGGCCCAAGTCGTGCGCCCAGAGCTGGCCTCCTCCGTGTCGGCCCAACTTCCCTTATGGCCCACTAATGCGCACTTTCCCCCTCCCACACCTGGGCCACAACATGGGCCGGGGCCCGAGAAAGCACTCCCCTGCCTGGCTGCAAGTACGTAGATTGGTAGCTACCGGTCATCGAATTTGATTAGGCAGATGTCCAAGCTCTTCGGCGAAACAAAACCCACTGGTGTTCGTCGTTCCCCAAACCCTAGCCCATTTCTTCTTCCCTCCTCTCTTGGTGGCAGGGAATCCTAAGACGAAGAAGATGACAACGCTGCCTTCGGGCTCCTCGCCAGCGTACGCGTCACCGTCGAGCGGCCTCGCAATGACGCCTTGAACTGAGCTACGGTGGTGATGCTCTATACCCAACATGTGGAGAAGCTCTACTTCCCGCGCGCTAGTGAAACGGTGTGGCAATGGCCATCCCACGCAACAGTAGTTGTGACGGCGACAAGAACCAGGTAGGCTTTCTCATTTCCCCGTCGCCCTCTCTTATCTTTCTTCTCACACATGGCGGTGGTGAGGGTAGGAATTACCAGGTATACCCTATCCTCTTCCCCGTTGTGCTATTTTTCTCTTCCCCTCGGTTAGGGGGTTAGAACCCCGCGACGGAAAACCTTCTTTCTTTTTTGTTTCTTTTGCTTCCCCGATTAGATCTCCTCTAATACCATTGTTAGAACCCTAGGATCTCTAGGTCTAGCATCTAGCGGGGTACACTTGCTTTTCGAGATAAATAGGGAGCATAACAAGTAGATCTAAAAGGACATAGGTTAAAGAGAGGGGTGGGGTGATGTTGCCGACCATCCGAGGGGTTGAAGAAGGATAGGACGATCACTAGTTTGGCGTTGAAGCTCTGATAATGGATAGGAGTGTTGATGTAGAATGACGACGGTGAGGGGTGAAGTCCAATGGCGCAGTCCAGTGGCGGTGGTGCTTCCCATCACTGGCTGCGAGGTTTTTGTCGGTGGGGATTGTAGCTCGGCGTCCAACCTCTGAAGAGAGCTGTCGACCCCACCTCTATATACAACGCAATGTGACGGGCTCACCAATCATATAGGGTTGGACGCCCCCGGGTGAGAGTTCAAGGCCCAGATGATCATTGGGGCATCCTGGTGTGAGATCAATTTTTTTGATAATTCTAGGGGGGAGAGGATCCCCCACCTGATTTAATAGATGATTGCTGGCTCTTAATCAGCCATAGGGATTACAAAGAACTTTTGAAGAAATGTTTAGACCTTACATGGCGTTACATTGCATTCGCCAGCACAGAACACCAAGCTTCAGCTATTAGTCTATCTTGTCTTGGGAGTCTTGATCCCCATAAGTAAGCTTCAGTTTTGCATGTTGCTAATGTCGCCAACATCGATGTCCTGACCAGTAGACTCTAGCATTCCTTCTTTTCCAAATATGCCAACAACATAGCAATAGGAAGGTGTTGAAGTGCTTTTGTGGGATGTGGTTGGGTGGAGGGATCTCCCAGATAGCTTGCACTGGCCAGTCTGATTGCGTTGGAATTTGCAATGCGTTCCAAAATTGTTGGGCGCTTGGGCATCACCAAGTCCAAGGATGCCAATCCCAAGGATGACACCAAGGAAAGCTGCCTGCAGTATAGCTCATCCCCATCGGCTGGGGGATACAAACTAGAGCAGGAAAGTAAGTCATTGATTAGATCAGTATCTATAAATTGCCTAAACGAAGGCTAAGACATGTTAGTATATTAGCTCATGGACTCATGGGAGTTAACCATCCATGCACATACCTGCTTCTGCTGGACGATACCATGGAACAGCTTCATGGACGAAGAACTCTGAGAAACACTGGCAAGCTAGGCATGTGAAATGTGACATAAGGCTGAGGCATTTCTGGAACGAGTAGATGTAGAGCTGGATGGTCGTTGAAATGGTCATTCCTCCTGCTGTTCCCACTGTATGCCGTCGGACCAAGCTTGTGCACCCTTTTCATATTCTTAATGTCTCCGAACTTGAACTTGAAAGTGCTGCACTCTCCTAGCAGAAAAGGCTGATCACACTGCAGCCCGTCCCCCCTTTTGTTGTTGTAGCCAGGATAATCCTGAATGCGGAAGTCAACTTGTTCAACTAGAAAGAGGGCGAACTCTGAGGCAAGCTCTTCAAGGTTCCATTTTCTGTATGGGTTCTTCGTCTTGTGGCTGACATGAACTTCACCATCAGGTCGGAGCAGGAGACTTGCACTGCGGAAGAAGTCTTTCACAAGTTTCCTGTGTGAGCTAGACCCAGTGCAAAAGGTTAATACTATACTAGAATGAAATTACATGGAATAAGATGTGAACAGATTGACTGCAAGAATGTTACAGCAGAGAAAATGCTCAGCAAGAACCTTTTAAGTTAAAACGCAGAGCTATTCAGTTAACAAATACAGAAAAGCAACTAATCAGACAAATAAGCATCAACGCTACTCCAGGCCCAACTAGACAGAAACAGAGATTTTTATCGTCAAAGGCTAGTGATCAGTATATTGCTTCAAAATGGCTTTCACCTAGAAAGGAAGCAGTATACTCATCTGCTTCCACTTGACAGAAAATTAAACAGTTCGCTACACCAAAATGAAATCCATTTTCGAAGACCTGCTTGGCAATTTTTACAAGTAGCCAAAAGGACAATTCAAAGCGACATAATACAGAAATGAACAACAATAAGTACTCCCTCCATATCAGAAATAGAAGACGTTTTAGACAAGGTTTGAGTCAAACATTGGGAATATAAATCATCTATAACTTTTAAATTGTTGAGTTTGCAAATATAAAAATTATATGAATAGATTTGTCTTGAAAAATATTTTCATAAAAGTATACATATATCACTTTTTCATAAATATTTTTATAAAAATAAAGGGTCAAAGTTGTATTTTGGAGACCGTGTCGCTGTCCTAAACGTCTTCTATTTTCGATACGGAGGGAGTATATTTGTATATGGCTTTTGCTACGGTACTCCGGAAATGAACGTGAATCGTCCATTTATTCCGATCCAACGGTCACGATCATCTATTAATAGTATTTATTGAATTTTTATTTTATAAAAATAGGTTGCCGCCGTCGGCGAAGGAGCAGCCTTTCAACGACGTTAGCGGGGCAGTTCGTGGCGGCAGAGCCTCCCTCGGGCTGCGTCGTCCAGGCGGCAGCGCGTACGGAGCGTCGAGTGGCGGCGTCAAAGCGACATACGACGTGTCCAGCAGCTGGGGCATCAGGCGGCAGAGCCTCCGGATGGCTGCGGCGCCGCCGTGGTCCGGCGGTGCCGTGTGCTGCGGCGTCTCGTCGTTCCGATGTTGGGGCGTCTTCCGTCATTACCGGTTTATTTTTTGATTTTTTATTAATTAATTAATTTAGTAAATTATTAAGTTTAGAAAAATCAACGGTTCAGATTTGATTTAAGATATTACCTTCTGGGAGGTAACCGGAGTACCTAAGCGTTGGGCTTGTATATTACTAGTTGTTTTGGATAGTATGGCCTATCTATCAATAAGGTAAATAGGACTTTTCTCTTTATCTGCCTGATGTGCTACTGTCTCAAGGTACATTTGAATACTACATACAACAAACATAAACTACACAAAGTGTACATACTTGATCATATGTGGTTGGTTTTCTTTCCCTTTGAACCCAGCATGGGGGAAGTTGAAAATAACCCTGTCAAACCGCCTCGTCTTGAGATCGGTATGTAGCTTCATCGTTTTCGCGTTGACTCCATGCAAAGTTACCGCCCCATTTTTTTCAGTTCTGCCAAATTGGATTCTGCTCCGCTGTATTTCTTCTTGAGGGTGTCTGCACAAAAATCATGTGAAAATAAGTGGAAATTAATTAAATAAAAAAATCGTCCTATCAGAGAATCTATGAATTTTTTTTTCATTATTCACATCGGGTTATGCATACGCCCCAACGATATCAATAGTTGGAAACATGGAAGTATGCAAATAGTTTTGCAAAAAATCTAGACGCTCATGTACATTCATGGCAACAGGCCAACAGCCAACAATGCAACATCGCGGATAATGAGAACCAAAATCGGCTGCTCAACAGGCCAACAGCCAACAATGCAACATCGCGGATAATGAGTACCAAAATCGGCTGCTCGTTCACGAGTAGTATAATGAGAAATTAGATGAATGGTGAAAGCGAACCGTAGGAGTCGAGAGAAGTGGCGACGAGGTTGGCGCCCGATCCGAAGCCGGTGACGAGAGCCAAGGAGAAGGAGAAGTCGCCATCGCCGACGAGCAGGATGCTCTGGGTCGACGAGTACTGCCCCACACACCTGAGCTCCTCCTCCTCCTTCTCATCGCTGCTCTCCTCCGTGAGGTCGACCACCGGGACGCCCTCCGCGCGTGGGCCATCCACACCTTGACCTTCCTTCTGATCATCCTCGCCTTCCTTCTCTGCCGGCTCCGTTAAGTCGATCCAGGACTCCCTCCGTACGTAGGCCGTACTGTGATCTTTCTTCTCCTCTTCTTCTTCTTCCTCCCCCTCCTCCTCCTCTGCCACCGCCGTCAAGTCGATCACCGGGACTCCCTCCGCGCGTGGGGCCATCGAGCCGACCACCAAGACACCCTCCGCCGGATACCCCTGCTGACTCCCATTGGCGGCGGTCGCGGCGACGACCGCAGGCAGCGGGATTCCCTCCCCGTTCCCACCAGCAGCCGCTGCCGTGGCCACCTCCATGAGCGCGCCTCCACCGCTGGGCTCTTCGCCGGCGATCAGGTGACTAGGTGAGGTGACAGCCTGACAGGTGGAGGTGGTCTCGCTCGTTTGATTACGTCTGCGTGCCTGCCTTGGGTTTGAATTTTGAATTTCAAACGGTTGCGACTTGCGAGGTGCCAGTAGTCGTTGCTGCATTGTTGGGCTGGGCTTCTATCGCTATAAGCATTGGGCTTTTGGAGTCCTTCAGTCTGCCAGCCATATTGATGAGCAGAAAGGCATCGATCACCGAGACACTAACGCTAATCCCGCTCTGTTATGACCTTGCTAAACTTCTATCTGCTTAATGAATTACATGCTTAGGCATGTTCTAAAAAAAAACTAACGTGAATCCCCCCAAACTCTATTGATCGGCGGCAGCAAAATTCATCGACATCTTTTTTTGCCTTTTCACTAGCTGAGTTTTTTTGAAGTACCGTTCAATTTGCACTTAATTTGTTCATTGGCTTATGTTAGGGAATTGTTATTATAAATATCGCCTATGCCTGAGTTTTCACGCATTAATCTTATATAGAATCTTTGGTTTGAGGAATGTGTCAGACATCATCGTGTTACTCCTTTTTTATTTGGTTTATAAATAGAATAGGTTGATTTATCATCATCTTATTTTTCACAAAGCTAATAATTAGTACTCATGTAAGGAATATGATTATTTTACCTAAATTGAGGAAGAATGATGCATTATCTCGTCGAAAATGGTTTGGATTCTTCAAAGCAAGCACTACATTATAGATCGAACCAACTAGTATAATTGAAAGAACAACTTACAAAAAATAATTCATAACTTTTTCTATAGTAAAACAATGACCAAAATACATATTATGTAAACAATAACAAGAAAAATAGCCATCTGAAATATATGAGAATTGTTTAAATTAAGGGCATGTGTAACATTATATACTACTAGAAATTCAGAGAAGAATATACACAGTTGAGAAAGGTATGTATCCGTTAGCTCAACATTTGGGTTATCTGTGAGTCCTATTTAGAGAAGACCAATTTCTGGTTTAGTCAGGCAGTCTCAATAAAATGAGCTAGCATTAGGTTGAAACCGATAAATATGAAGGGGATATAAATTATAATAAACAGTTTTGAACATCGCTGCAAGAGATAAATGCATTATAAAATGTATGAAACTATCTGTTTAGTCCATGCTAATCTCTCTTTTTTACATTATTCACTAAATTAATTTGTTTAGTTCCAACCAAAATTCAAAATTCAAAATCCCGACTATTTTGGGTTCCAAAATCCAAAATGCAAAATATTTTGGTAGGGTGTTTAGTTGCATCCAAAATTTGCCTTCTAATGATGAGGATTGTGAGGATGACACACAAACCAATGCAAAGATTCCCTTATTTTGAACTTTTGAGTCCAAAATTTAAAATGGGGAATGAACCACCTTTTGACAAATATTTTGGGTGATGTTTAGTTTTATTTTGCAAAATGAAGAGAAAAAACCCAAAATATTTTAGATTCCATGGGGAGATAAACACCCCTAAAATCGATTTGGGTAGCTCTAAGCTAGATTATTAGAAACGCCTTTGCCGTAAAAAGAAGAGTAGAAGACCTCGTGACTTTTGTATGCCATGCGCTGGAGTCAAATAAAAATTAGAACTTCATTTTTGTTTATTTATTCTTTACCATATGCTTGAGGTTCGTAGCGTTAGCTATTTTTTTAAAAGAGTAAAGTGCGCTAGCGGGTCCTTAAACTTGTGCTCATGTGTCATCCCGATCCCTAAACTCATAAATCGGCCGTTTAGCTCCTTAAACTTATTCATCTGTGTCATTCCGGTCCCTAAACTTATTCGATTGTGTCATCCCGGCCCTTAAACTTGGAAATTGACCGTTTAGGTCCTTAAACTTGTTCAACTGTGTCATTTCGGTCCCTAAACTTTTTCAGCTGTGTCATCTTGGTCCAAATAGAACGATCCAAAAACTACATATCAAAAAATAATTCATAACCTTTTCATAAGAAATCGAATGAAGACAAACTTTATATCAAAATTGGAGCTCTCGACGTGATCTATAACTTTGTAGTTGAAAAGTTTTTAAAATAAAACTGTTTAGGCTCACAAAATATTAGTGTATGTTTATAGATTTAGAAATTTAAAATTTAAAATCAAGTTTTCGCACACTAAATGATTTTAAATAGAAAACTTTTCAACTATAAAGTTGTAGATCACGTCGAGAGCTACAAATTTGATATAAAGTTTGTCTTCACTCGAGTTCATATGAAAAAGTTATGAATTATTTTATGATATCAAATTTTTGGATCTTCTGTTTGGACTAAAATGACACAGCTAAACAAGTTTAGGGATTAGGATGACACAAATGAACAAGTTTAATAATCTAAACGGTCGATTTGCAAGTTTAGGGATCGGAATGACACAACTGGACAAGTTTGAGGACATAAACGGTCGATTTACGAGTTTAGGGACCGAGATGACACAAGAGCACAAGTTTAGGGACCGCTGGTGCACTTTACTCTTTTAAAAATAAACTGTCAACATGAACTAAAGTGAAGAAGACGTTGGATTTTTTTTTCCGTATCTATGGACTATGGATATGGATAGTGATGCAAATGCAATTATGCAAACCACACAAAAGTCATATGTTTTCTAAATGCCTGAATTTCCTGGCACTGCCATGTTAGATTTTTCGTGGCGGGACTTGTTCATTGAGATTCAAGCTCTTAATTTAATAATATGAAGTTATATTGCTATTTCGCCGATTCCAGACAAAAAAAGTGGTATCTTTTGCTTAGTTAAAGGATGTGACGCACATGCTCCATTTAAGACTATTTTTATGTTAAAATGGTTGATTCTATAGTTTGCTTGGTTTAGAGCACCTTGCAACACATCATATCCATATGTCACAAGTATTTTAGCAAATCCTTTGTGTGCAGGCCTCGAGGATGATACAAGATAAAGAATCAAACAATTGCTTTAGGACACCAAATTGACTGAGCGGTACCTCGATGAACCAGTGATAGCATTGACATTCAGCAAAAGGGACCATATCCTGCCATCTAATAAAAACATTAATTATTTCACTGTCATAAGACTTCTTTAGGAAAGTCTATCATCTTTCAATCGGTGTATGCTACGAGTAGTACGTAGTCTTGTATTCTGTTCATTCTTATTTTGGCTTTGAGCACAACGTGTTAAGATTCGAAGGGCCACTATGTTTCTCTATGTAATTTTTAAATATTACAGAGTATTACTTACTCTCTTCATCTTAAATTATAAGACATTTAAAAAAATTTAGAGAGTCAAATATGTGACTAAACTTACTCATACCACATTCGTACTTTTTATATAAATTTAGTTAAAAACTAGAACAGGGGCGCGACGTTGTCGCGCTAAAGTAGCCTCCTTGTATTTATTGTTGTTTTATTTTATGAAATATATTTAATGTATGTTAAAATTAAATCTGTGACGATTTAATGGTTTGGAACTTGTATATTTATATTCGGTGAAAATTCGATGTGTAATATTTATCGATGGAGACAGATAATGTACACGTTTATGTCTCATTCGTCATTGATTTTTCTTCAACCTCAAGATATGGGAGAAAAATATTAAACATTCCGCTCTAAAATGATTCGTAGACTATCTATTTAGTTAGGCTTGAATGGGTAGCAATGTTATTACGAAGGAATACTAAACATGTTGCCATTATATTTTTTGTTGCACCCATTGTTTGCTAGAAAATCCATAAAATTTTCTTATATTTGCTTGCCATTTGTAATAGCATATTAATTTTAATAGTTTACAAATACAACTCAAATCAATATTGTCATTCAGGTAAATAGAAGATGAAAAGAGCAAAAAATAATTTAGTTAATTGAATTGCTCTTGGACACAACTGACAGGTTCTAGATTTCTATTTTTATGTGACACGTGGGTCGCACACCAACTGGAGAAGACGTTGCTGCATGCCATTTTTTTTCTCCACCTCTTTCCTGGACCGTCAAATCTCAATCGTACGGACGTTTTTATTTTTGATGGCGTGGCCCAATCTCCTTTCAATACTGCGACGCAGTTTAAGTCTTAAAAAGATTCAACGTGTTCGATTTTCTCGAGAAAAAAAAAACGAGAATTGCATTTAAGGGACGGAGGTACTGTGCCGCGACATGGACATGGTATAATGAGTGTATGCTTGCTCTGTACCCGGCCGTAGCAGGCGATGTGACTCGCTCTCGCAGTAGGATGGAGTAGTAGTACTAGTAGCATGCACCGGCCGCGCATGGTACACCTGGGCAATCGTCCTCCGAAAAAAAAAAACTGCGCCGCGACCGCACCACCGTTGACGCGCATCATCCAACGGTCACAAAATCGAGCACTGGCGGAGGGAGAAGCACCCCACGCCCGCAAGGCCGCAAGTATATAGGGCCGGTGGGCCCGTCCAAGCGTGCAAACGCGGGCGACCCTGACACGTGAGCCCCGAGCAGAGCACACTTGACTCCAGTCCACAACGCTTCGCCTCCAAGGACGGGGACAAGTGAGCGCGGATGGCCGACGGCGTGAGGGTATCCACGCCGGAGGCAGGGCACGGCGCGGCGGCGGTCGGCGGCGGGACGGGGGACGAGGACCCAATGGTGTCCACCGGGACGGGGGAGCCGCCGCCGCCACCAGAGGATCGGGTGCCGGCGGAAGTCGAGGAAGAGGGGAAGGGGGCGGCGGCGACATTGGAGGGGTTACCGGCGGTGATCGCCGTGGAAGGAGGGGAGGAGGCCCGCGGCGAAGAGAATAAAGAGGCGGAGGAGGAGGAGGAGGATGAAGATGAAGGGGCGAAGTGTCTGGGGCTTTACTCCTCTGCGCAGGCTATTCTCATCGTCGGCGACGGAGACTTCTCCTTCTCGCTGGCGCTGGCCACTGCATTCGGCTCCGGTGCCAACCTCGTCGCGACGTCCCTCGACACCTATGGTTTGTCTACTCCGATCGCTTCCGCTTCCTGTTGCGGCGGCGGGTAAAGTAAAATGTGCCTTCGCTATTGCGTACGAGATACGACTGACACTAGCAGTTAATGGATCCCGTTTTTGGCCTTTTGCGCCTCTGGTATGAGAAATGTATGGAACCATGAATGGATGGATGCATTCGAGAATGTGATCTGCTAGATTTGATGATTGTGATAGGATCTAGCTTTGTTGGTTAAATGAGGTAAACCTTTAGGACAATTTTTCAGCATTAAATAGTTCTAGTATTGTATTTGCTTAATCCTAACTTTGTATTTGGGTCCATATGCATTGTTGACGCTGTATTTACCTTTGCTGGCTCAAAAGCATACTGTGGTTTTTGTTTTATTGCTCATCGCGCTGCTTATCTACATTTTCTGCATTTCTTGTGGGAAATCCTTATTT
The DNA here is from genome assembly GCA_022036555.1 of Microstegium vimineum. Lineage (NCBI taxonomy): Eukaryota > Viridiplantae > Streptophyta > Magnoliopsida > Poales > Poaceae > Microstegium > Microstegium vimineum. The sequence continues at coordinate 5,923,731 of CM039120.1, read as the reverse complement.
GCAGAGGTTCTGAAGCGTAAGTACAGCAAAGCAGAGTCAAATATAATGGAGCTAAAAAGATTGGGCACCACAGTTATGCATGGTGTTGATGCGAAAAAAATGAAGTTTCACACTGACTTGAAGAACAGACGATTTGATCGTATTGTCTTTAATTTTCCTCATGGTGGCTTCAAAGGAAAAGAGGACGACTTGCATATGATCAAGTATGTGCACTGTCTCATCATGTTATTTGGCAGCTAACATTAATGAAACTCTGTATTATGCTTAATAGTCATCATGGCCTTCATATGGATCAGTTCATTATTTATCTTGCTGAACTCCTGAAGTCCGGAGTTGATTGAATATTTCTAAGGCTACATTTGCATACAAAGGGTTATCTCTTCTGTATTTTTTTTGAATGTCTTATCTCTTCTGTATTGGTAACCTACACAGAAATGACATTGGTAGGATCTCAGTGAAAAATTGAAAATGTATCCTTCTCATTCTAAACAGCGTACACCACTGCTAAACTTGTTTCTCAAAATGAACTATATCTCTTTGTAAGTACATTAAGAATTAATAAGTTGAGAGCTCGTACATGTCCTCAATGGCCCATTGGCTAGAGTATATTTTGTTTTTAGGTCCTATGATGATTCAGTCAAAAAAATTCAATAATACAATCTTGATGAAAGAAGTAAGATCATTACTTTGTTGCCTTTGTGGATACAACTTTATTTGAAGCACTTATAGTAGTAGTTGTAATATTTTGGTATAAGCTTTTTCCGGACATATATGAAATAAAGATGGTTCAACTTTGCATGTCAGTGGTCGTAAAATAGTAGCTGATATTTCTTACAGAAACCCAATTGGAATCTACAACACTGTTTTTTTACGTCCTTTGTTTTCATAGTTGAACTATTATTAACCATATACTGTGACTTTCAGCTTGCACAAGGAGTTGGTGTTGGGTTTTTTCCGCAATGCACACCATCTTGTTCGGCCACTTGGTGAAGTCCATGTTACCCACAAGATTGGGCAACCGTATGACAGTTGGGATCTTAAGCACCTGGCCTCTGATTCTTCTCTTGCTATGGTTGACAAAGTTTCTTTTCGAAAGGAAGACTACCCAGGTTATAACCAAAAGAGAGGAGACAGTGAGAGGTCTGACGAACCTTTTGATCTTGGTGCATGTTGCACATTCAGGTTCCGAATTGGGAACTTGAAGAAGCCGAAGCAAATGAATAGGAACAGGTCTGGTTTACTCCCAAACATTGGAGGCAGCAACGTTCATCCAGGCCATAGGGTAACTAACAGGGGGCCATTTCATCCGGTTGCACCTGTTGAAGCCTGGCCTTGGCATCATTTTCCTCCACCAGCTCACACAGGCCGCTTACTGATGCCTCCGCAGCCTTATATAGTTGATCAATGGCAGCAACCAGGTTTTCCACTGAACTCTGATGGCATGGAGATTGGGCCTTATTTGCATAAACAGGAGAGTTGGCATCCAATGGTGAGCCTGCCAGGTCCATGGCTGAATGATTTGCCCGCTCAAGGTGGCATTTCTCCACCTCTACCAATGGGCAGAATCTCATTTCCTGATCTCCTTACACCTCAGGAGCAGCTTTGGTATCAGCAGAGAACTATTCCTGATCAGCTAGGAGGCGATAACTACTTTTTTGCCCGGGAACATCAAATGAGTCTGCAGAGGGAGTATAAAATACAGAGGCAAGTCGAGCCCGCAGCAACCAGCTTGACCCTTAACGCCTTCTTGGAACATCGCCACAGGGACAGGGAGTCTGTTGAGAAGCGAGAGTGGCTGCACTGGATGATTGCATTGTATGGAAGGAATTGAGGGATCTAAGATCTAAACAAAGGAAGTGAAGGATCTTGGGGAGATGCCAGTATGAAGGAGCTGGGCCTACCAGTTCCAGGCTTGTACATGTAAAGCCGTAAAGGTCATTTTGTGTGGCATACACTAACCACGCGGCAGTGTAATGAACACTGTACTCCTAAGCAGTTAAGCAAGCCTGTTTTTTGAAATGGAGCTGTCCGAAGAGAGTTCCTGATTAGTTGCTCATTCTATAATAAAGCATGGCTTACATTGTGGAGTGCAACATTGGTCATACAAAGATCATGCATGGTAGAGAACTGAAGCTGCGTCATATGCTTAGCCAATTAGCTTATGGTTCACTTTAGTTTTGTCCTAAGTCAGACTTTTCTAATTTTGACAAAGTTTATAGATAAATATTTAGCTAATAGTTAACTATTTGCAACATCAATCCATAGTGATAATAGTTAGCTAGCTAAGGAGCTAATAGCTACCCCGTTTCAATTTATAATTCGTTTGACTTTTTTTACCCCAACTTTGACCACTCGTCTTATTCAAAAAATTTGTGCAAACATAGTCAAATTTAAGTCATTAATGTAGATTATTTATTAAATAAGTAAACCACATCAAAAGAAATGATAATTTGCAAAAAAAAATTGAATAAGACGAGTGGTCAAACTTAGGGTTAAAAAAGTCAAACGAACTATAATTTAAAACAGATGGATTAAGTAAAAAGCTACTGGCTATTAGCTAGCTAATTATTAGAGGGACTGATTGGATCTACTAATAGGTGTTTGGATAGTTGGTTGGAGGTGTATATAGCACCCATACCAATTAATGAACTGACTCTTAGCATCTCCACTTGCTAATAGTTAGAGCATCTTTAGGAGTTTTGTAAAACAACTCCCTACTTTGATATTTTAGCAAAAAAAATTTGTCGTCCAACAGTTTGATAAAAAAAGAGCTCCAAAAAGTTGCCAAATATCCTCTCTAACTCATAAATTTCCATAGTCGTGAGTAGCTCCCTTCATGCTCTCTCGTGAGTAAATTTGACATATAAGCAAATTATAAGAAAATAAAGGATAAAGGATTCTAGGCGAGAAAGCGGGAAGAGACAAAGAAACTATTTAGAAAACTATTAAAGGAGATTCTTGGAGAAGGACAAAATTTAAGGTTGATATTTTTTTCTATTAACTTGCTAGATCTATTAGTTTAGCAAGTAAACTATACCAAACTTGTTAGCAGGTCGCTCAGTTTAGATGCTAACTATTAGCACCAATGGTTCCAAACATGCTCTTAGTGTCATTAAACTCAAAATATATTTCTATAGTGTATTAACTTGAACCTATAGATGTTAATTATTTTTTTTCAAAACTTGATTAAAATGGACTATAATATGCTCAATTCGTCCTAAATTATAATTTCCTACCTACATATATGTTACAATACTTTTGTCTAAAAAGCTATAATATCTACAGTTTGAAATAGAATGAGTAGAACGCATGACGAATTCCTTCCATTCCAAGTTATAAGACTGTTTTGAATAGCCTTGTTGCTCCACTAATCTGACAAAATTAGACATGCCCAGATGGGCCAGCAAGAAGCAATTTGACTGATTGGCGCACGGTTGTATTTGGGGCAGCGTGATCCACGGCATTGCCTCATAAATATATGGAAGAGCAGGCGAACTTTTGAGGGCATGATTGATCGCCAACTCTCCATATGCGTCCTATCTACTCCCTTCGTTCCTAAATAGTTATCGCCATTGGTGTTCGTATCACAAGTTTAACTCGATTTATAAAAAATATATGCAATATTTGTACCGCTAAATAAATTTATTAAAAAAATAAATTTAAAGATCTTTCTAATGATACTAATTATGTAGCATAAATATTAATATTTTTTAATATATATATATATATATAGAGAGAGAGTGTGTTAAAGATGCAAAAATGACAGATATTTAGGGACGAAGGGAATACTTCCCAACCATCATATATTTTTTAGGATAATTTAGTAAATAATAAAATGATGTATGTACCTCTATTTTTTTTATTCTCTCTATGCTTTTGTTGGACAAAGAAAAATGAGTGCATCCATAAAACTCTAATAATTTATTGTCATCATGCATCTATATATATTGGGGAAAATCAGCAAGAATAATCCCATAGGGTAGCCATGAGCACCTGCCGTGGGCCATAACACGCATATATGCACAATTATATAAAACATGGAATTGCTACAAAATTCACGAGTAGTAATCAAAAAGAAAAACAATTAGCTTTCATATGCGTTGGATGATTACATATGAACACTTGTCATGAATCCACAACATTTGGCTACAATTGGTCACAAAAAAATTTTGACTACAACTATCAAACGGGGACAATCCCATTGAATTCACCCCTATATTGTACTCCTTTTTTTTAAAAAAAAAACAGAACAATATAGTTTTGTAGTCTAATACCAATATTGTACTCTCTATGCTTTTTTTTAAGGATCCGACAAGCTAGAGTTGTATTCCCTTTTATAGTGTTGGAATGCTAGAATTGCATTATTCCTGAGGATTAATATAGTTTTGTAGTCTAATACCGTAGATGCTGTAATTCCTTTCCCTTCAAATACCCAAAACTCAGAGAAATGACATATGACCTTTTAAAGCAAAGGTTTTTTGTTTATGCAAATCCTTGTGCGACTTCTGCCCCATCAACAAAAGTGCATAATAAGGCAACGAAATCCTCGTCTCATATCGAGTGCATGTCTCGCTGAAATGCATCGATATTTAGCTGGAACACGACTGCCCATCGATAATTAGCGCTGTCTTGATGTAAACACAATTTATGGATTGTTTTCTTGTTCCATTCGTCTCACCGTGTTCGGTCTTCCTTCCTTGAGAAGGCACCGAGCCATTCCGGAACGCCGGGCTCTCGGCCGCCTTGTGGGGCCCTGGGCCCCACCCGACCGAGTCCCCCGAGAGAAGGTTTGGTTTGAATGCACTGCGACGCTTGTCTCCATCCACCGCAGTCCGCACTACCACTGTCCACTGTACCACAAGAGCTCATGGCGGTCGGGGTAGCCTCACCAGCGGTACGGCACGACTCGGCGGCGAACGGCGGCGGATCGAGGGAGGGAGGAGCGGCGCCGGAAGAGGAAGGGGCGTTGGGAATGCGGGTAGATGGGAACAGGGTGGCGGCGCTAGTGGAACGGGGACTTCTCGTTCTCGCTGGCGCTGGCGCTGGCCACAGGGTTTGGCTCCGGGGCGAACCTCGTCGCCACGTCGCTCGACACTTACGGTTTGTCCGCTTCCGTCGCTTTCGCTCTCTCGTGCCTCGTAAAGGTGACGCCCTTTTTGCTGGGCATTATTAGTAGTAATTGGGTGATGCCCTTTTTGGCCCTTTGTGCATTGGATACGGAACCACATGGAGCTGCTGATTCGACGATTCGGATGTGGCATTGGTTATATGTGGATTTGATGCATTTGCTCCATCGAGATCAAGGTTAACCTGAAATGCAAATGCAGCATGATTCTGATTTCTGTCAGAGCTGGGACTACAGTCTACAGATTTGTGGGACGCCCTTGAATCTCGTTGCAGTGCATGATTTATTCTTGGAAATGTACTTCTTTTGCTATTGGGAAAGATTTTTAAGTTAAACTAAAAATATCTCTAGTTAACTTCTCTAATCGGTGGTAGGGCTCCAGACTTCTGTGTCATACGGAGTACTTTGTATCATACTACTATGTAGTCCAGTCATTCCAAAATGTCGGTTGTTGAATTGTTTAAATTTGTCCTAAGTCAAATTTTGATCTAGTTTATAGAAAAATACACCAACATCTACACCATCAAATTAGTTTAATTAAATCCACTGTGAAATACGTCTTGATAGTGCTATTTGATATTGTAGATGATAATATATTTTTTCTATAGACTCGATCAAAATGAAGAAGTTTGATTTAGGACAAAACTAAGACTTGCATTTTGGAATGGAGAAGTAGTATAATTATTTACTGAAGAACATACCTATTGAGCTAGAACTCTTGCTATTTTCTTTCTTGTTCTGCTTTCACATTTCACATACTTAGAGTTTCAATGTTGTTAAGTTGTCGAGTACAGTGTGTGTTTATGAGACATGTTGATTGTACAGTTGAAACAGTCTAGTTTTGTCACTTCATTTTATCCTGACCCCTTCCTATGATCAGATGTTTGAAGCACCTTGCCTGTTGTTTGCGCATTGTTATTGCACCTACAACACAATGTATCAGCAACTTCTCTTCATCAAGGTTAACAATAGTGCAAAGCAAGCAAATCGATTGTTTTATGACCAGATTGGAAAGAGAAGTAAAGAAAAAATATCTATCTAGAACAATGCCCCAATGTGCTTAGAAATTCCCTGTGCATGCACGCACCCACCGGCACCTATATAATCTTATATCAGGCTATCTAATAAAATTGTCCCAGAAAATTTGTATGTACTACCTGAATTTCCTGTTGGCTTGAGTCTAGTTTTGTCTCAAAACACATGTAGCATTGAGCTGACTCACTTATCTAAGCTTAAGGGGATAGTTTGTGTGATATTTTTTATCCTTTTTTAGTTGTACTTATCTATCTCCTCCTATATCTCGTGGCCAATCCTATTTTACAGAGGCTCTGTGCAAGAAATTCAGCAAAGCCGAGTCTAATATAACGGGCCTGAAAAGTTTGGGGGCTACTGTTTTGCATGGCATTGACGTGAAGACAATGAAGTTGCACACTGACCTGAAAAACAGACGGTTCGATCTGATTGTCTATAACTTTCCTCATGCTGGCTTCAAAGGAAGAGAGGATGAGGTGCACATGATCAAGTATGTGCGCAATCTTGTTGTTTTCTCTTTTGCAGTTAACTACTTTTTAAATCCTGTGTTCATAAAACTCATTGTTGTTGTTCGTGTGGATTGGTTGTATCATGATTTGTGGAGTTCATTAGTATTCCTTTGCTTATATCTTTATATGAAGAGTTATGTTTTTTTTTGTTTAGTACACCTATAGCCTCAACTGACATTGGATAGAACCACAATGAAATTCAGTTTCAATTTCAATCTTAACGACCATCTGCCATTGCTAAAAAACTTGTTTTTAGATCATTAGATGAACTTCAAGTTCTTAAGATTGCAACAAGTATATGAAACATCTTACATATGCCTTCAAGAATAAGTTGCAGATATCATATTTCACTTCTATGGTTCATAAGAAAGAGAATGTTTATGCTTTAAATCTTCCAAGAATAAGCTGAAAGCAAACATTGTTGGTTTCATGAACTGTTGCATTGCACATGGGTTTTATTTGCAGTACTTTATGGGTTTTATTTCCTTCTCAATGTACACTATAGAAAATTTTCTTGTAATCTATCAATAGAAGTGTCTACACTTATGATTATATGAAAAAAGATGGATTAGTCTGTCCAGATGGTTTATTTTGTTATGACAGTTGCTTTTAGAAAACAACAAGAACTTATCCAAAATTTACCGTGTCTTCATTTAGCAGCTTTATGTTTTTTTTATCTGGATTCTTATTGTTTTTCTCGAAAATACATCTAAATTCTTATTGATGACCATTTAATATGACCTTTTAGCTTGCACAAGGAACTGGTGAGGGAATTTTTCCGCAAGGCACGCCACCTACTTCGGCCTTCTGGTGAAATTCATGTTAGTCACAAAACAGGAAAGTGTTACAACGAATGGGGTCTTGAGGATCTAGCAGCTGAGTTTTCGCTAATTTTGGTTGAGAAAGTTGGTTTCCAAAAGGAAGATTATCCCGGTTATTGACCAGAAGAAAGGAGATGGTCCAGCCTGTGACAAACCTTTCCCGCTAGGTACCTGTTTCACATTCAAGTTCAAAATTGGAGGAGGCTTGAAGAAGCGACAGAATGGGAGAAGGGCTGGAGCAATCTCATCCATTGGAGGCGACACAAGGCCATGTCATCCTCTTCCACTTCTTCAGCCATGTTCTGGGCTACAGTTTGTTCCACCAGCTTACACTGTTCCTGTTCCTGTGCCCAAGACTCTGCCACCTGATCAAAGGCAACAACCAGGTACTATGCCCGTTGGCATACCGAGGGCTACTTTCATCTACAGGGCACTGCGCGTTCACTGCTCAGCACGCCAGGGCCATCACTCATCACTGATGAATGGTTTGGGCACTCCAGGCCGCAGCATTCCTTCACCAATGGACAGAATCTCAAGCACCGGTTTGCTTGCTCCTCAGGGGCATCCACGGTATGAAGAGAGAACCATTGCTGAACCGCTAGTAGGAAACACTGACTACTTTGCCTGCGAATACCAAAGGAGTCTGCTGAAGGAGTACAGGATGCAGAGGCAGCTAATGCCTGAGGCAACCAACTTGAACTATTCTGCCTTCTTGGAAGCCCGGCAATGGGAGTCTGTTCAGAGACAGGAGCGGCTCCACAGGATGATCGTCGTCGTCCAGACTCCACAGTTTGGTGATGCATCTGTCACTGCGTCCGTCCGCGTTGAGGGTCGGTCGTCGGTCGAGTAGAGGAACTTGGTCTTCCCAGATATGACCACAATGTGTTTTGTGTATAGGTAGGGGGGCCCTTTTGTGTGGCAAACACTGCCACTGCAGTGGAAGGAACGCTGAGCCAAGTAGACAGCTAGCCTGTTTTGCTATATGGATCCTGTAGCATCTAGCAACCTGAATAGTACTTTGTATGGGGTTACTGTCAAATACTGTTAACTGGAGGTAGTGACACCACCCGATGTATGGGTTACTGTCAAATACTGTTACTGTCCTACTAGCAATTGCTGACGCAAAGTGGCTACAGTTAACAATGGCTAGAATATTTTGTCCTTAGACGTTACAGTACCTGTTAACAGTTCACGCAAAGGTCACCCTGCCATTATAGCCATACCGCAAAGGAGAAGACAAGGACAATAGGTGCAGCGTGTAAGGAAGCCGCCAGGAATACACGGGCAGCCTGACGTCACATATCCATAACCCATTGGATCACGTCCGGATTAACAGGAACCCGAGCGTGCATCGCCCATGACCGATGTGGCCTGCAGGGTCAGTGCAGGTTCGATGAGGTTTTGGAGTTTTCAAAACAGTACTGTAGGAGCACTTCACTTTAGAAACAACAGTCGCATGGAAGTTTGCAGTACAAATGCCATTGGCCGGAGAGGGTGCGTGTTGGGATGGCATTTGATAGTTTTCCAATTTTAACATTTTTCTCTCTCTCAAAATCCTTTTGAATAAATAAGCAATTTAATTTGAAAATATCGTCACTCTCTTTTTTTTTGAAATAATATCGTCACTCTCTTTTGAAAAATTAGCATGATGTATAGTTTTGACCCCAAAAGGATTTTTATCGTAGGATAGAGCATGCACAAATAACAAATTGAACATGCTCGTCGCATCACATGCACTCAAACCCTATCACATAGGAGCACATTTACGTGATTACACCCGTATTGCTACTCCAAAACAACTCTAGACCATAGGTCTATATGACTATTATTACGTATTACCTTCTAAAAGATAATAGCAAAAATATATAAAATATTATTTTCTTTTAAGATAAGAAAAACATTCGATAAGATATCTATCAGTCAGATCTAATATGCAATGCAATTAGGAACCTATCAGACACAGATCAATCTATTTTAGGGCCTAAGATTTCCTTCCTTTTTCTTTTTAAAGATACATTAATCATTTATGAATTTACTTACTAGTTGAACGTATTCTAAAAATCATGACCTAAAATTTGTTTTGACATCTTAAGGTCTTACCTCTTACTATGGAGTAGTGACAGTACACACACGCACAACACAAGCCAGAAGCACAAGTACGTAGTCCATCCATCTAAGTTGTTTGTACTTCCAAAATCATACAAAGTAACCTAGCATAGTAGCATTTCTCTTAAATCATGATTATATCTAAGTGCTCTGTATGTATATATAGTCCTATACTAGGGGGCATTTACATAAATACATTTATAGCAACTCCAACAGTTTGACAATTTTGGTTTGACAAAACATGGAATTTGCCAACTATAAAATAGATATGCCAAAGCAAAAAATATGCAATCTCCAACAGTTCCCCATAATGACTTGGCAAAAACAGAAAAAAGGAAGGAAAAAAAAACCCGCCGCCACCGTGAAAAAAAAGGAAGCAAAAAAAGGAAGAAAAAAAGGGCGCCGCCCAGTGTTCAACCGTGAAAAAAAAAGGAAAAAAATTACCTTCCCCTTTTCACGGTCTCCAAATTGCCAAGTGCGGGCTCTTATTTGCAACTTTGACAAAAATGTCAAGCCCAAATGTCAAACTGTTGACCACCAATTTTTTAATTTTTTTTGACAAAATTAGATATGTCAAGTCTAAATGTCAAACTGTTGGAGTTGCTCTAAGTAACATACAAATGCTTATAAGGTAATACATATGCAAATCATCGGTGTAAAGTCGTTCATGCCACCTTTCTATCTTGACGCAATGAGTATTCGAGAAAAGATACAGATGCAAGTCATACAAAATAACTTAGCATTTTTCTTAATTCATACTCTCTTGGTTCTAAAATATTTGTCTTTTCCACTTCCTGAAAAATAACTTAGATTAATTTTATATAAAAAATTATTAATAGTTATGATACATAATTGATATCATTAGATAGATTTTTTGATCTAGTTTTTTAATAATTTTATTTGGGGACATAAATGTTGCACATATTTTATATAATTAAATTTAGTCAAAGTTGTGATACGAAAACTCAAAACGATAGTTAATTTGGTAGGGAGGGAGTAGGTATTAGAGAAAAGGGAAAGCAAAATATATATTTTTAAAAAAAGTTAGAAAGTCCTACAATGTACAGCCACTGACACCGTGACAACTGACACCATGTGAACAGCGACACTGAGGAGGCGAGGAGGCTTATCCCGGTGCTCAGACGGGCATATAAGAAGGCCAGCAGCCAGCGGCCTTTCAGTCTGGCCACCAAGCATCGAAACTCCAAACCATTTGGGATTCTGAACCCAGCGGAGAACACACACGCACAACACAACACACAGCGGAGATATAGGTAAATATAAGCTACTAAAGCAATTTCTGTAGGACACATTGTTGTGTGGGGCAGGGCCGTAGGGGACCTTTAATCTTCGCTCTAATTTTGGCCCTTGACCCCTTCATCACTATGCATTGAAGTGACACGGTTACCTAAGCTCATAGGAGTAGTGTGGTGTTAGATTTGACCGTCATTAGCTGTATTCCTTTAACTTCTTTGCATTTGCTATGGGTAAACATCCTTTTCAGGGGCTCTGACGATCAAGTACAGCCAAGCAGCGTCAAATGTAATGGAGCTGAAAAGATTGGGGGCTAGGGTTTTGCATGGCGTCGATGTGGCAACAATGATGCTTCACACTGACCTGAAGAACATGCGGTTTGACCGAGTTGTCTTTAATTTTCCTCATGCAGGTTTCAAAGGAAGAGAGGATGACATGCTCATGATCAAGTATGTTGGGCTAAATTTTTTTTTCATATTTGGACTTGTTGCATGATAATCTGTCCTATTGTTTCTACAAAAGAGTTGGTTGGAAAACCTATGCACATAAGTAATCAAGCAAATGGCATTGGGTATCATCGAAATTGTTTTCTTTTTCAATTTTATTCTAGGTGCCATTGATCACTAAATTTATTTTTCCGAAACAAACAAATGCAAGTTCTTTTGTTGCTCACTTGACTTTTTCTTTAAACGATTTCTCAGTTGGTATATTAACTATCTGCTCTGTCACTATGATGTATAGTTCGCACAGGGAACTGGTGTCTGGGTTTTTCAGCAACGCCAGACACCTGCTTGGGCGCTATGGTGAAATCCATGTCAGCCACAAGACAGGACACCCATACGACAGCTGGGCTCTTGGGCCCCTAGCTTCCAAATCTTCACTTCTTCTGACTGAGAAAGTTGGTTTTCAGAAAGAAGACTATCCCGGCTACAACCAAAAGACAGGAGATGGTGACAAGTGTGACATGCCATTCAACCTAGATCCTTGTTGCACGTTCAAGTTCAAAATCTCAGGAGCATGAAATGGATGCACCAGGTTATCTGGTACTCCCTCCATCCTAAATTGTAAGTCATTTCAAAAATCTTGGAGAGTCAAAGTTTCTTAAGTTTGACCAAACTTATATAACAATATAATAATATTTATGATGTTAAATAAGTATCATTAGATTCGTTATCAATTATATTTTCATAGTATACCTATTTGATGTTATAAATCTTTATAGTTTTGTCTATAATTTTTGGTCAAACTTGAGATGCTTTGAATCTCCAAGATTCTTGAAATAACTTACAATTTGAGATGAAAGGAGTAATAAAAAGGACGATCAAATAGACGAACATGACCTCCGGAATGTAACCCAGGATCAGTGTCCAGAATGTAACCCTGAACAGCCGAGTCTGTTTTTGCAGTAAGACTGCCTTGTTAATGGTAATATCTGGTAGTATTTATGAAAATGTCTACTTAACTCCTTTCAGCCGTTATTATATTTTTCGTTTACTTGAAATACGCACAACAGTGTGGTCTAATTTTTTTTTGTTTACTTTAACCTTTTATGTAGAAAACCAAAGTATGTTTATCCCTAATAAAGTATTGAAAAGAAGATAAAAAACATCTAAACAACTCTTGGAGTGGTTTTGAAGACGATTTTACTGTCGTTGCATACTACGAATGACGACATGCATTATGAGTCATGAAACAAAATAGAAAAAAAAGAGAGCAAGAATTGAGATGAGCCACACTGGAAATGCACGATGGGCACATAATTGTTTAGTTATTGCAGAATGTGAAACTATTCGACCTCTGTCAAAAAAATATACAATTCTAAGTATGTTCTTAGTTAAAGTACCTAAAGTTTGTTCAAATATATAGATGAAAATATTGGTCTACCAAATTAAAATAATATTATTTATATAATTAGTTAAATTTAAAATACTTTAACGTGATATTTTGTAACAATTGTATTCCCTCTATTCCAAATTATAAAACGTTTGATTTTTTTTACCTCAATTTGACTAGTCGTCTTATTTAAAAATTTTGTGCAAAAATAGTTAAGTTTAAGTTATCTTTGAAAAGATTTTATTAATAAAGCACGCCACGAGAAATTAAGTGATATTTTGTCAAATTTTTGAATAAAATAAGTAGTCAAGTTTAATGTTAAAAAATTAAATATTTTATAATTTGAAATGGAGAAATAATGTTCTGTGGACTAACAAACCATGCATATTATAATTTCGAGCGTCCGAATTTCAATCTGGTGGACCAGATCATGTACATGTACTCTCTCCGTCTAAAAAAAAAATTCTAGCTATGAATCTGAATCAGGTGCATAACTAGAATTGTATTTTTTTTTTTTTGACTGAGGGAATAGCTCACTGCTAACCTCCTTCTCGCGACGATGGGACCCACATGTTTAGGCAGTCCATCGCTCGTCGTGTCATCAGTCGGAGCGAAGTCGTGTCGTTGGACAGTGATACCACGCCACCATAACTCCGATTGACTCGAGTCCAATCACCGTACGTACACTAGGGCGGGGCGTGTAGGCTGTACTAGGCCACAGCCGCGCCGCGCGCATGGCAGTGGGGGTGGCCTCGCCGGCGGCAGCGCACGCCACGCAGGAGATCGGCAGCGGGGACGGGGCAGGGGGCCAAGCGACGTCGTCGGAGGTCGCGGAGGAGGAACCGCGGGCGGGGGAGCGAGTGCCGGGGATAGGGAACGGAGCGGGGCCAAGTCGGCCAACGGATGGGGTACCAGCGGCGACCGCCGTGGAAGGAGAAGGAGGAGGAGAATGCGGCGGCGGCGGCGGGAGGAGGGGAAGTGGCTGAAGGATTACTCGTCGATGCACAGCATACTGACCGTCGTCGACGGGGACTTTGTTTGCATATATTTAACTATGTTTGCATATATATTTTTTAATAAAATGATTGATTAAATTTGAGATAAAAAAAGCTAAACACGTTATAATTTAGAACGAAGAGAATAATAACGATGCACGCGTGCCTACTATTTACTTTAGTTTTTTATTATGTGACTAATTTAGTAATCTCATAAGCAATTAAGCATATTGGAAGGATTCCTTAAAAGAAAATTACCCCGGTGTTGATAATAGGAATAATCATGAAGATACTTTAAGAATAAAAAGAGATGGAGATAGCGTTGCATCAAACATTAATTGTACTATTCAGATTACATAGACGATAAATTACAAAATAGATGCATTTGATGAGCTCTGTTCCCTATAGATAGAAGGAGAATATCGATTACATAGACGGCAAATTACAAAATAACATAAAGCGAAACTATTTGACTAGAGGTCCTTGTAAACCACCACTTGGTTTTATGTTTCCAACAATAATGATAACTGATTTTCTACAACGTTGTTAACATGAATGGTTCACTAAATATGGTTGGCTAGAGTACACTAAAAATATGGATATGTGTTTTTGTTTATATTGTTACTTGTTTACAATGAAGGAATGATGTAATTGTAATAGATGGTTGGGATGGATGCAACAAATTATAAAGATTTTTAATACCAAAGAGTTATATTATGAAAATATAATTGATGAACAATCTAATGATACTCATTTGATATTGTAAAAGTAATTGTTTAATCATATAAATTTAATTAAATATGAAATGTTTTAATTTTTAAAGATTATTGAAATGACTTGTAATTTGGGATATAGGGAGTATTTATATCAGAGACTTAACCGTTTTACTGGTTGGAGTGTTGGACAATAGACCCAACCAACCCAACTTGGCAACTTCCGTCGCCAAAAAAAAAAAAAAAACAACAACAACCCAACTTCATCCGTTCCATGGATTGCCTGCCTCGGCCCTGCGCTCGCATTCTCCGCCTGTGTCGCCGGAGCATCCTCTGCCTGCGCCGCCGGACCGCCTGCACGGGGCCGCGGCGCGTCCCTTCACCCTAGCGGGGGCGAGGCGGCGCGGAAGGGCACTGGATGGCGGAGGAGGACGCGATGCTGCTGGAGCACGTGCGTGTGCACGGCCCCGGGACTGGAGCTCCATTCGATCCAAAGGCTTCCTGCCGCCTCCGCTGGGTGAACAAGCTTAGGCAAGACCTCAAGACGTACGCGCAAACCTTCCCTTTGTTTTTTCCCCTCTGATTCACTTCTCCTTCGTTCTGCTTAGTTTGAGCGCACTGTGAATTCTTAACTGCATTTGCATTGTTATAATTGATGCGATTCTAGTTGTCAGAATTTCGTTTTGCTTGGGGTTAGGCTGCACTGATCCCTCGTACTTTCTTCTCTGCATTGCGCTTGATCTGTTGTGGTCTGCATTTTGTGTACGGTTGGTCACAAATTTCCCATGGTGATCGGGCACCATTCAAACAGTGGCTGCAAGTTCTCTGTAGAGGAGGAACGGGTGGTGCTGGAGCTGTAAGCGCAGTTCAGGAACAAGTGGGTGAGGATCTCCACCTACTTGCCGGGCAGGACAGACAACGACGTCAAGAACTTCTGGAGCGATGGGCAAGGGGCGAGGCATTATCTGCCGGAGGCGGCGTCGGATCGAGATCCGGGAGGGATGGGAGCGGGGGGCGGAGGGTGAAGAGGACAGAGAGTGAATCCAACTATATATTAGCTGTGCAGCCAAACACCTCTAGATAATAGCTAACTCATAATTAGCTAGCTAATATTAGATATGAGCTATTAGTTAGCTAACTATTAGCAGATAATGAATCCAAAAAGGGCCTTAGTATATGCGTAAATCTGAGGAAAAAAAAAACAAGAAAGTGGTTTAGTGAAGAAGTTTCTGAGTAGGAAGGGAAAGCTGCTCATAATCAAGATGCCTGTAGAGAAAAGCTGCTTCCTTTTGAAAATTACACGCTCACTCCCAAACCACCAGTGGCCCTTGAGTTGCCAACCAATAAAAAGAATCCCCACAAGCTACCATCATTGAGTCACTGGCTCAATGCAGGAGGGATCGAACATTCTGATGAAGCCTCAACGAATGCGAAACACAGCAACAGACAAAACAGCAATGGATCGGAAGGATGTCAGTTCACCATCTTCACTTCCGCAACTCTAGCGTCCAGTGGGAGACTGGCAACCATTTGTCGGGTCTAGCCAGCAACCCACCCAGGTTCGTCATTTTTTCAAGCTGGATTAGATGATAACCCAACCTGACACGCCTAGAAGTTGCCACTGTGGTGAGGTGCTGGATGGTCCAGGCAGGTTATGAGGTTCTGCTTTGCCTGTGGATTCACCTGCATTTTTTTATGTAAACATGGCATAAAGGGGAGATACAAATTGCCTGATGTATCCAATGTAAAGTGTTCTATAGCCACACTTTCTTGATTATGCTTCACCAAAGTTTTATAATAACCCTTCAAACTGGTGTTTATCTACTAATGCTAACAAAACTGAGATTACGTGCAGTCCACTTTTGACTCTTTATCAACATTCCTTCCTCATAGATAGGGCAGGTTAAACTTAAAGCCTTGTAAGTGCATTAAGAAAGTACTAGCATAATTTATTGGATGGGAAGGTGATTTTACTTGCCTTGCATTGACCAATAGACCTTTGGAATATGATTTAGCTTTGCCATTTTAAGGTTCCTCACAAATTCAGAACGCATCCTAGTAAAGTATGCCTCTTTGACAGTATTGAGAAATTCAATGCCAGTAGGAACGTCCTGCAATTCCCTGAGGCGATCCATGTGAAGACATTCAAGTCTGACCAAAGCTCCCTCCTGTATGCATATTTGATTGAGTTCTGGCAAATCAGCCAATACAATGCTCTTCAGTTTTTGGAACCACGTTCCGTGAAAGTTTAGCTGCTGTCCAGTGTACGCCCTTGTAAGGCGTAACTCAGTTAAATTTGACAGTCCAGAAAGCAGTGCTAGTGGACTCTCTATGAGCTGGCACCAAGATAACTCTATTTGCAGAAGCTGATTTCTGTGAGTAGAGAAAAATGGAGATTCGAAAGTCCCTTCAGACAACCGACCTATCAATTCTAGCTTTTCAAGAGGGTTTTGCAGTGTCAAATCTTCAAGCAGGAGGATCTCAGCTTCATTGATGGCTCTTATGTGTAACTTTGTAAGCTGGTGCATCTTTGATAAAGAGTAGCACAATTGTGCACAATGGTTACTTCTCACATAAGTAATGGAAACAGACCTCAGCTGGGATAAATTCACTAGTTTTGCAACAAACATTTTAGTTGCTCGGATTTCGTTCAAAGATTGCAATTCCTTCATATCCCACAAGCCCTCAAATGGCGTCATAGGTTCCCAGTTATGGAAACTTCTATAAGTTGCATCTAGCAATTTCCAAACAAGGAGGTGAGGTAATTTCTTGAGTTTAAAAAACCCTTGTGGAAAATTCAGTACTTGTGTGCGTTCAAGGCTCAATGTTTGTAAATTGTGAAGATTTGTAATTGATCTGGGGAGTTCCTTAACATTAGAGTCATCTAGGCACGAGTACCTAAGGTTGAATAGGTCCCCAATCGAATTGGGGATATCCTTAATAGGCAAGCCAGATAAGTCTAATACTGTAAGATACTTAGATCCTGAGAAAATAAAAGAATGCCATGACAATAATTCTATGCTGGTGTCAAATGATATGAATGTGCGATGCCGGGATGGACATATGCTTGATTGAATACCCTTGTTGCGCTGGTGCACCGATACACGGCGGAAATCCAATCCCACCTGTACCATACCATGAGTGTCATCAAAATTTATACTAAAATTCTCCTTTTTAGATTGGAAAATGGCTAGTTCACGGACAAGATCATGCATACGGAGATACTGAATCCTATCAAAACTGTTGCACTTCGCTACCTGAAGCAAACTTCGTTGGACAAGTTCTCCCATGTAAGATTCAGCAACTTCTTCTAAACTGCATGCTCCTTTTTGTTCAATAAACCCTTCAGCAATCCACAATCTAATCAATCACTTTCTAAGTATTGGATAGTCTTCTGGGAAAATAGAAAAATACAAGAAACAGTTCTTCAAATAGTCTGGTAGGTATTTATAACTTAGATTCAGAATTTTCTCCACATGATTTAGGCCCTCATTGTTGTGTAGCTCCCAAATAAGTTGATTATAAAATACCCTCCAATCTTTAACACTTCTCTTTTTCAAGGACAATAAACTTCCTATTGCCACAAGAGCTAATGGTAAACCATCACATTTATCCACTATGTCTTTACCACACTGCTGCAGTTCTGTGGGGCAGAAATGATTCTTAGTTTTTGAAAATGCCTTCCTGCAAAATAGAAGCCATGCATCATGGTCATTTAGAGGCTCGACCTTGATTTTGCAATCATCCTCAGCTATCGAAGCTACTTCCTCCATTCTTGTTGTGATTATTACTCTGCTTCCCAGGCCATTATCGACAAGAACCTCTTTAATTTTTAAAAGAACTTTAGTCTTCCAGACATCATCCAATATGATCAAATACCTCCTTTTATCCAGAATTTTCATTAATTCCACTTTTAATTCTGCACTGTTCATACTTGCAGCATTGAATGCTCTATTGTCATTTCCAGATATTTCTTTCAACAAGTTTCTCCAAACATCAATAATTTTACCCGACTGGGAAACAGAAACCCAGGCATGGCAATTAAAATTGGATATTAGTGATGCTTTGTTGTAGACATTATTGACAAGGGTGCTTTTTCCTAGGCCACCCATACCCCAAACAGCAATAATCCGAAGATGAGACTGTTCCATTTGCAAGGAATTAATCAAGATTTCTCTGTTTTTATCAATTCCTACAAGTTCATTGTCATTGACTGAATGGTCATGTCCAGGATGATATAGTTGCTGCTCGCTGTCATAATTTATAGCTGGAATATAGTTTTCACTAGATATTGGTTGGGCCCAACGACCTATTCGTTTTGAAAGTTCCTTAACTTCTTTGTTTATTATATCTGCTTTGGTCGCAATTTCATCAAGTGAAAATAAAGAATGGTGTTTCACAAAAAAATTCTTCAAAGAACGCCATGTCTCTCTATGTTGGTATTCATTAATAAGATAGATATATTCATCCACAATGTCTTCCATATCATACGCCAACCTTCGGACTTGCTTTATCCAAGTTTCCATGACTTCACTATTGCAACCCTTCATGCCAATTTCCTTAAGAAATGCATCGATAACCTCAAGTTCATCTTTTATCAGTTTCATATTAACTGGAAGTGCCATCTGCAACTTGGAAGTCTTTCCAAGCAAGGGTTTAGCTAACTTTAGTGTTTCACGTGTCACGGCTATTCCTATCTTTTCTATGACATAAAGAACAGCAACTTCTACCATTTCTCTTCGTGGAGTTTGACTTCAATATGGCAGCACAATATATTTGCATAACTAACATGAAATCTTATGCACAAATTCCATCTTTTACATCACATCTACAAAATAATACAACTTTTTGTCAAATAGGGAAGACTAACTATTGAGTGAGATGTAATTATTAAAGCGGACCTGATTTTATTGAAATCTGATATGCTGAACCATTTGAAATACCTGCAGGCTTGCAGAAAGTTGTTGAAATGGATGAATTATTATTCTGGGAGTACATGCATTGGATGGGAGAAGAAAATATGTGAGCAGTAGATAACCCTGCTGGCTGCTGCTACTGTTGCTTCCATAATGGTTTCAGCTGGGACTGGGCGAATGAAAGAAAAAGTGTAAGTTAAGATAAAAGGACATGGAAACATTGGGTTTCGTCTCAAATTGTGCTATGATTGTTGTATAAATTGACAACAATAGTCCTCTTAAACTCAGTGGTAAATGACTTTTTCATTGCTACATATATATTCAATCACAATAACTTAGACCTTTCAAATGGTGGAAATTATACTAGAATTGCACGATGCAAAAGGGGGATTTACATCTTTAATGTTCTCATGGCTGGAAATTAGAGATAAATAATCACTCCATTACTCCATATTGCTATCTGCATTTGCATTGAGACCCACAGTTTGGGTTTCGGTGATTGAACACAGGGATATATGGCTACATTTGTTTTGTAGGGTTTATAACAAAGGGTTAGTCATATTGAGGCCACTCGGTATTCTTGGCCTCTGGTGATTTGGATTTGACATATGGCGGCTAAGGACACGACAGTGTCTAAGCGCTACTAGGTGTTGGAGGAACTTAGACTTAATGTTGTGGCTTTATTTTTTATCCTTGTCATACTATTTGGGGTGGGGATTGGTTGTTTGATCAAAATTGGAGTCAAGAGCATTTTGATGCACACATATGAGTTACTGCTAAGCAAAGTTGTTCAAAAGTGGGGGTCTCCCCTGCTGTATTTTCTGTTCAAAAAAAAAAGTTGTTCAAAAGTGGTTAGATGAGAGAGAATAAGTCTAGGATCATAAAGAAGTTAAATTATAAGAGATTAAACTTCAAAAATGGAGACACACTTGAAGTTATTCGGTACACCGGAGTGGTTGATCGAGACCACAGGATTGTTCGGTGACAATGTGCTATACTTAGTGTTAGGCAGTATCACTCATCAGACAGTAGGTAATGGGTCCTAATTAATTTCGACTGCTGGATCATCTGGTGTTTCTGTGCTCTAAAGATTTCATGTTGGACAAGTTTATTGGAGTGCAAGTATGATCTGATTGCACCTCTCTGGATCCTAGTGGATCATCCGGTGGTACTGTGCAATGGCTAGGTAACTTGGACAAGTTTAATAATGTGCACTGTATGGCTCGGGACCTTAATGGTCACATCATATCATTTGTGTCATATATTTGGGAGTCTTCAGCCGTGACCGTTAGAAAAAATAGACATTCATGTCGTAAAAAATGATCCGGTGTCCCTTAAGTGTGGTTCGTCCGTTATTACATTTCTAAGCTTGACGTAAATGTGTGTTCCCTTTCTCATTTAGAGCCCTCTTGAATCCCTAGAAGCTACACACGTATTTAGAGGTGTTGACGAGGGGTCGAGAGAACTTCAAATCAGGGAGAGTGCTTAGGACTTAGGAGTGATCTTTGTGTGCATCCTTATGTTTTTGGCTATGTTTTTGGCTTGAAGGTTGACCAAGTGAAGGCCGAAGATGTATCACTCTTGGTGGAGGACTATGTTTTTTGTGGTGGAGCTACTTTGTATGGAGGCTCCTAGTAAGGTACTCGACTTGAAACCCACGGATCTAGAGTGAAGAATGGGTATTCACTAGGATTATGTGGCTTCATTATTGGAACCCTTCGTGACAATTTCCTTAAAGTGAATGTGTTGATCATTTCGAGTTCATCTTTTATGATTTTATTAGTTTCATGTCAACTGGAAGTGCCATTTGCAAGTCACAATTCTTTCCATGCAAGAGTTTAGCTAACTTTAGTCTTGTTAGCACTAGGACCTAGTACCCAGGTGAGCAGCACGTGCTCTCCTTCCCTCTCCCTCTCCCCTAGACCAAGGTAGAAGATGAGCTGAGCTCAAGGACTTGCACCTACACACACACCTCTGGTTTCAGCGTTGGCTGAAACTGAGCACAGAAATTGGTAGCAAGTGAGCTGCCTTTTCTCATTGCATAGGGGTGGTTTATATACACCAATATATGTACCATTTATGATACCTTTCTACCTACTGTATACACCTAAAGTACATGGCTTGCATCAACCATTCCTACTCCTAGTACCAGCCCACTACCTGCTGGTGTACCTTTACAAGTACATGGTATGGCCTATTGCTAACCAAACTACAGAACCAAGGACTTGGACAGCACAAGGCTGACCTCAATCTGCTCCTTAATTATCTGCAACAAAAAGAGAAAACGTAGGGAAACAACAGATTAAGTCTAACAAGTCTCACCTGTCACAGCTATTTCTATCTTATATATATATAGTTTTACTATATTGTACCCTGGTACTGAATAGTCCAAATCTCCCAACCCCACTAGACCCGAGCCACCGGACCCGGTCCCTGCGTTTTTACATCCGCACCCACCTCCGCTTTTATTCCCGTTTTTTTTTTTCGTTCCAATATTTAGATCGTGGGCACGAGACGGTGGTTTCTCCCAGGTCGTCGCCCCTCCGCCGTACGAACTCATCTCGCCCCCGCCCCCCTCGCCCAGCTCGTCGTCCCCCTCGCCTCCGCAGACTTCCAACGTTGCCTCTGCAGACTGCAGCCCCGTACGGCGGCTTCAATTTGTTGGTGGCGCTATGGCTAGTCGTCTTCGGCGGCGTAGGGGCGCCTCGGTGCAGGAGTCGGCGACCGTTCTCCCCGCCGGGGTACAGGCGGCTCGGCGGCTTCGCCTGGAGTTCGTGGGGCAGCGGCAGCAGTGGTTTCCTCTTCGCTTGTATTTTCGATGTCCGGCCATTCCAAGCTCGACCGGTGCTGCGCTTCTCAACGTCCCCCGCCGGCCGCCATGCTCATGTACCCCTTTGACGGTTCTTGGTACCAGATTCACTTTTAAGATTATTTTTCACATTACCACTGCTTTACTCTGCATCTCTATAGCTTTTGGAATTTGTATGCTGACTGCGCTTACTGTTTGTCATTTTTAGGAAAGCACTTGTAGTCTATGCTTCCAGCCGAACGTAAGTTAGGAAAGATGCTTATTTTTGTGGCTATTTTTAATTGTGTAGACCCCATATTAACCATAGTTTCTGGACTTAGTGTTTTTATTTTTTTTGAGCATATTCTTTTTGACCCCATTCGATAAGAAATATGTAAGTATACCTTAATATTCCAATTTTGTATGCCTATTCTGGCACACTCAAATATATCACACATTGTGTTTTTATTTCTATTAGTACCTCTGTCCAAAGGCACTTGAGAATGTTGACTTTGGTCTTCACTCTTCAGCGCAAATACTTTGATGGCTATTTTTTTAGAACATTATTTGTGACTGGAGGTAGTATTGTTTTCCTACTTTTTTGGTCTACCTTCTTTTCTTTTGCTAGTAGAACTGAAGCTACGTTGTCCATGCAGCTAGTAGAGTCAGCTAAATTGCAGTTTTCATGCCGGGACTACAGTGATCATCTTGCACTTGTTCGTGCATATGAAGCATGGAGGGAGGCTGAAAGAGACCGTGCTGGTTATGACTACTGCTAGAAAAAAAAATTCTGTACAAACACTGAAAGCAATAGATTCTCCTGGGTGGCAGTTTCTCTTTCTTCTGAAGAAAACTGGTTTGGTTGATGAAAACATGAATGTACAATAAATGGAGACGTGATGAAAATCTAGTTCGGGCGGTAATTTGTGCAGGACTATATCTAGGTGTTTTCTCTGTTGTGGTGAGTTTCTTTTCTTTAATACTTCCTGTCATACTTACTGGATTATGTAGCTTGGAAAAGTTTGGACAGCTGAAGATAAATTATTTGGAGATTTAGAAGACAAAGATTTTCTAACAGTTTATTTCTTATGGCCTTGTCCTTCTGTAAGTTTCCTTTTCCATAATTATATATGTTTATAACTCTTATAGCTTCATAAAATAATACAGTGGTGCTATATTTATTCCAAATATTATCTATCCGTACCATCCCTACCACCGTAAAATATTATATTCTGTCTTTGGATTGGGACAGAAAAAATTTGGGCCTTGAGCTTCTAAGCGTGGCATGAAGTTTTATTTAACCTTGCCTACTGTTGTGAACTATCCCCTTATATATTTTTTCTAACTTCATTAGTTACCCTTCTTCCACTGGTAGGTGATGTTGGCCTCATCGGCATTCGATCAACAACACTAGTGTCCCACTAGCATGAACAAGGTATGCTTGAGTGCTCTGCAGTCTGCACAGGTTTGGACTGAGCGCTGTCTCCACCAGGCATAAAATTCATCATTGATTTCATGATTTATCTATCTTGTTGTATGACCTGCACTAGTTGACATTACAGAAACAAGTTACTAGGACTACAAATGTGAGCATTTGGTTTGCTTTCACCATATACAACTACCCGTTAGTTCCTCTGCCACTATACTAAATTTTGATCTGTACTACCGTACCATTTACCTTTTTGAGTTTGAACTGCTATAATGCACATATGTTAGCATGCTGAGGATCTAGAGATATAATGTGTTAGGAGAGGTAGTGGAAAACTTTGATGCCTTTTCCTTGCTCAATTACCTAGGATTGTCTAAATTCTAAATGTGACAACTAATGCATCGAGCCATAATTCAGTACATATTTAGATCTAGCATAGAGTTTACATTTCTATTTCTTTTTTTTGGTAAAAAAACCAATCAATTAATTTCAAAAATTTTAATAATGGTTATGCTACACCTGCTGGAAGTTGAAGGTGGTTTATGTAGCCTATACACTAGGTCACATTTGTTTCTTGGTATAGTTTGTCATGGTTTATCTTTCAGATAAAGTAGATATTATGCTTTTCCCTGTTTCACGGTCATCTTCTGCTGCAGTCAACCTGGGGCAAATGCACCATTCAGAGTCGGCACCATTCCAAAATCGTTGGTACCAATTGCATCGACAAGTTCTACAAGCACTAATGAGAAATGTAACAGTGATCACTGCGCAACAGAGTGCTTTGAGTTGTGCTCTTTTGCCTGTCACCCATTCTTTTCTTTTATTTTTCAACCATCTTCCTTGGAAGTACAGTTCATGTATAATTTCCCCCAATTTCAAGCCATCCGTTTTCAGTCACAAATATCACGTACTAGCTAGTTCATATTCATTGCTGGTAAAATTCACTGTCGTCTATACGAAAAACAAAGATAGGAGGAAAAATAATCTTAATTACAAAACAAGACTTTGGATATTTGCAAAACCAGTTTGTTTGAAAAAAAAAACAAAATACATGACCTAAAAACTAGCGGGCTGAAAAAAAAACTGAAGAAAAAAATCGGCCAACGGACCTAAATAATACCAATCACTCTACGTGATGACATAAAAGAGGTAAAAATTCGGCATCAAGAGAAATAGGCCGCAACAAAAGAAAAAAATCGGAAGAAAAAATAAAAAAAAATCGACCACTATGACGACTCCATGAGACGGAACGGCCAAAAAAAAAAACGGCAGCCGCCACGACTCCACGAGACGAGAAAATCGGCAGAGGTCTGGCGCGGGGCGGGGGTCAGTGAGGGTGCGCGGGGGGCGGGGGATATCGATGCGAGTGGCCTCGGGTACTGAATAGGAGTATTATTTAGTACCCTGAGTTCTAATTAACGCAGTCCTATATATATATGGCTAAAGAACAGTTTTTCTTTTTTATTTCGTGTCGTTTTACTTCAGTAAGACGCTCAAAATATTTGCAATAATTGATATTTAATTTTGTGCACAACTTCCATCATTTTACATTACATCCACAAAAAGAACACTAACTTTTTTTTTCAAACCGTGATACTACTAATAAGCAAATGGAGTGGTTAAAGGGAGATCAATTTATTGAAGCAAGATCTGCTAAAATCATTTGGAAGACCATCATCCTTGCTGAAAGTAGTTGAAATACATGCATCATTCTTGGAGTACATGTAGCTTCTAGAGGGGAAAAAAAAGCTAAGACCTTATTTGGATACAGTTAGATTCATCTCAATCGACATATATTGAAGTAGATTGGCTGAAATTTAGTTTAAGTTACACATAAATCCACACTGACGCACGTGAATTGATGTGAATCTGACTCTATCCGAACAGAAAGAGCCATGATTCTTTCTTTCACAACAACTCAGATGGCCAAATTATGGTCTGTCTTAACTTACTGGTCGATTCATTTTTCACATGCAGCTATATATATATGCTTCCTGTATATATTGGCTACGAACCTACGATTTTACTCTGAGACAGTATAAGAAAAAATTTAAATGAAAGGAGGGTAGTGAGTGTTGGACCTTTACACGTTCGATCAATTTGCCTTTGTCCTTAAGTCAATGTGGAAAATGTGCCCTTCTAAAGCAATGCAAGAGAGCTTCATAAAAAGACCCAGTTGTGTAGGAGGGCAAAGAAGCAAAGTTGAAGGCAAAAGTAAAGCACTAGTAAGCAGCGCCAATTTGTCGAGGTGCGTACTCAACAGAGGTGTATAGGTTGATGAGCAATATGGCACTCCCGCTGTCCCGCAGTGCTTCATATATACAGATGGATTACGTCACTGTATAATGCTCCTCGGTTCAGCGACTGCAGAAATTACAGGGAATTTCAGACGATGTTAGGTTAATACAAGATTATAATGTGGTTACTGATCTATCTGCAACCTAAACTGTGAAACCAGTACTCCAACATAGTTGACCTTTTCTTCATAAACTCAAAGGTATCCTATTGGGAATTTAAGATCATGACTACTAAGAACGTGGGTCCACTTGACTTGACTAGCTGACTCGTAGAAAAAGTGAGTTAAGTGTACATGTCCATATTAGCGTGTTCGTTTGGCCGTTTTTTGGCTGATGTTATTTTTGGCTGTTTTTCTGTGAGAGAAAAACACTATTTCGATGACTAATAAGGCAATCAAACAAATCATTGATGACTCTTAAGTTAATGTCATTGATTCACTTTCACTTAGTGTCTACGCTAAGTACGGAGTAAGTGCAAGCGCAATGTGGAGAATACAAGGTTCGAGCAAAGAAAACTTTTCTAGACCAGATACACGACCTAAACCAAAAAGAAATATCCACGAATAAAGGCCTGTTTGGTTGTTTTTAGAGAGGGACTAAAGACTTATTTTAAGTCTTTTTTAGTCTCTTTGAACCAAACACTAGAGACTTAATTAGAGATTTTTTTGGGCTGGATAGTAGTCTCAAGGGGTGAGGCTTATGGGGACTTTTGGCTCACAATTGATACCCCTTGCCCTTCATTATTGTCTCCCTTCCCCCACTCCTTGTACCAGACAGATGTACAATGGTCTTGTTATGGTGTATTAAATGATGTTAAGTCTATGCAAGTTCATGAAACCAAACATCAATAAAAACTTTTATTAAGTCTCTGTTTTAGTTCCTAGTCCCTGTGACTAAAGAACCAAACAGGCATAAAGCTACGGAGCCCTCTGGCTCATCAGCTCATGTCATACACCACAACTTGATCTCATCTCGAACATCTCATATGGTGGCCGGTAACAAAGCAAGGTGATGCTCCCTGAACCACATGTCCATTTCTATGTTCCCAAATCCATCATGCCACCAGCACGACCAAGGAGTTGTAGCCCTTGCGAAAGTGACTGGGAGTCTACTGTAAAGCTTGATGCCACCGATATGTAAAAAATACACATTGTCCTCTTGTTGGTCACACATGACATAGGACAGAAAGATACAAGGAAAACTTGACCGATAATCCAGGACAACTCCTAAGTCATAAAATCAGATTACTCTACTTCAGATTGAAAAAAAAAATCACCGGGCAGACTGCAAGACCTTTTCCGTGTGAACTAGTTTTGAGACTTCAGTTTTATATATATGTGGAGTCTTGGACCGCATTAATTTATAGGAGTAAACTATAGAGTTGAGTTCCAATTTAAATTGTAGTGAGGCATCTAACATGTTGATCGATAAATAGTACCATTAATAATGATACTAGACGCCTCATCTTGGTGTTGTTTGAGGAAAAAATGGTTCAGCATATAGTTTGGCATGCAAAGGTCCTTCACTTCTTCCAAGTTAAAAAATAATGTTTCTCTTTCTCCCGGAAGGCAATGACACAGCAGCACATAGGCTTTGTTTCATTTTACTAACCACACCTCACTCTGAAAACAGTGCAACGAGCAATTCTAACCTTTTTTTCATCACGCCTAAGCACGTATTTCATTAAGCAGGATAGAGTTTGAAGCAGTACACCTGAAAATAAAGCTAGTAGGGCAACGAGCAATTCTAACCTAGAAACTAGCTAGGATGGTTTATGTAGTCATCAATAATTAATTAGAGTGATAACTAAGCAAAACTATAATGTCGTATTGAACTTAAGCAAATTCTAACCTAGAAACTAGGATGGTTTCTATAGTCATTATTAATTAATTAGAGTGATAACTAAGCAAAACTATAATGTAGTATTGAACTTAAGGAAGAGAGAGGTGGAAGGAAAATGATTTTCTATACAATAAAGGCTATACAGTAACCAACAAATGAAAATACTAGGACAGGAAGGCACCGCGCCTGATTCAGTAAAAAGCATAGCGAATACTCCTTCCTAAAAGCAATGAACAGTGATGGGAAAGCATTTAAAATTTCGAATCAACAATGTGTCGGGTACAAAGGTAAGGGGTACCTAAACCTGCGATAAACTAACGCTCAACATAGCGACCATTTTTAAGACAGGATCCGATCAGTCGTTCAAGTCAATGGAGAAAGACCCATCACACAAAGGGCTCCCTCACCGGCGACAACAACCACTTGTGGGCCGGCCCATTACTGGAAAAACAGACGGACAGGGGTCGAACGAACGACCCCCCGCCTCTACCTCGACTTACGGACAGGGGTCGAACGAACGACCCCTCCGCCTCCGCCTCGATCCCAATTGGCGGACAGGGGTCGAACGAACGACCCCTCCGCCTCGACCCCTCGAATGACGGACAGGGGGTCGAACGAACGACCCCTGAGAAGGAAGCTCGACCGACTTACCTGCTCCCGGCATGGGTTAAAGGGGATCCGATGCGCCTACCTGCCCCCGCCTAACGCCATGGGCGTCCACTACCACGGTCAAATCCATCAACTCACCGCCCATGCCCTGGACCTCCATCAACTGTGCTGCCGCTGTAGCCACGTCGCAGGTACAGACTCCAGAGGCACCCCCTCGAGTCATAAACAGGACGACCCTCGACTGTGTCCTCAGGGATACGACAGGGTCATGCTGGCCTCGACCCCCCCCTCGACCGGGGGGGCTCGACCACCGTCCCCAACCACTCCGGCATGGGACCCGTCCTATCCGCTCTGTCCCGCTTCAGCTGTGGGACTCGCACCCATCTACAGAAGGTCAACCCTGCTGCGCCATGACGTGCTGCAACGTCCAGTCCGCCATCACCATACTCTGAAAAACCGGAAGGACGGGAAGGCCACGCCGCTACAGCGGTCGACGTCCCTTCGCCGGCATGGCGCCACAGACACGCCTCCCATGCCTCTACAGTCTAGGACCTCTGTACTCTCAGGCCTCCCCTTGGTCTATAAAAGGGGACGCTGGGATAGAAGAAGGGGCATTCATATGGGTATTCACATTCGGACATCAGCTCTGACCTGCATACACCACACACCCGGTTGCTTGATCAACCTCTCAAGCAACCAACCGACCACCTAGGATAGCCCTGCTAGCCCTAGGCCTCAGCTCGTCTTGAGCACCCCCGTGTAAACCAGCTTGTACCCCCCTGTACGAGCACTTCGGTGCAAGATAATACAATCCATCCTCCCCCGCTGGACGTAGGGCCTTCTGTGCCCGAACTAGGATAAATCTTGTGTTCTTCTTGCATCACATCTGGGAGAGGGAGTACACAATATACAAATTTACTAGCCGGTGGCCTTGACCCCCCGGGTCATAACACCGACAATTGGCGAGCCAGGTAGGGGGGTTTGCGTGTCGATCAACTCCAAACTACTCTCCTAGATGGATTCCTCGATCCCATCGCTTCCGTTCTCCACCGTCATCTGGTTCGGGAGCCTAGAGTTTATGTCCACGGGCCACGGCCACGACATGGTTCTACTCTCAGCTAGTGGCATGGATAGCAGCAACTCCGGTACTCCGGAGCCAAGGAGGACCAGACGACGGTCCCACCACTCGCGCCTGTCGCCTGCGACCAGGAGGAGGCGCGAACGACGCCGCCGCACTCTTCACCGCGCGGATCCCGAGACGCCGGATGCCGCCTCCCCGGCCTCAGCTGGTGACACAGTTCCTCCCTTCGGGAGGCTGTTTGACCCATGCTTGCGGGTCGGGGGCGGGTACCTCGCTAAGCCTGACTTTGGCTCTGCCATACCGTCACCTCAGAGGGTCCCCGTGGCTTCTCCAACATACTCGGCCGCGCCACCGCACAACATGTTTCCACATGGGCTCTACAACAGCGCCAGACTCTGTTCTGCTTTTGTAGGTTCGCAAATGCAGGCACGTTACGGCTCCCCAGGGAACCTGCTACGTACGACGATCAACCTCGTCACCACCCCTCCACCGGACGAGCGCCCGGAGTCGCGACGAGCCCCGCCCCTAGGGTGTCAGACCTGGGGGACGGTACGGCAATGGCTGGAGGAGGAATGCTGGGGATCTTTCCCCAACTTCTACCACGGCTACCCCGACTCGGACTCCCCCGATGAGGATTACGATCCCACCCGGGAATGTTTCCACCTCGACGGTCAGGTTGACTCACAGGACGACATCAACGACGCCACGATCACGGATGAAGGAGGAGGGGGCAACGCTACCCCGGCACGAGACGTCGCCCCCCCCCCCCCCCCCGGTTCCAGTTGAAGCCGATCCACCTCAGGACGCCCAGATCGCACAAGTCCGAGAGCTGCTCGCCAAGCTTGAGGAGGAACGCCTATGACTCCAGCAGCTCGAGCACGCCCTCGAGATAGATCGCGAGCGGCCACAGGATGGAGGAGCCCGCGAGTGGGCTCGGGATGTCCATCGACAGATCGTCAATGAAGGGGAGAACGAGCGCCACGTCTACAACCGCGCTAGCCAGAATGTCATGGCGGCCATGATGCTGCTCCGCGACATGCCGTCACCATCGACGCCCCAGGCGCGACGCATCAGGAATGAAATCCAGGGGCTTCTCCAAACCGCGGTCGTACAGCAAGCGGAGAGCTCGGCCTCGAGGCGCAGAGGAGCCGCTTCCGAGCGGTGAGACGTGCCCCCTCGACAAGATCGAGAGGTATCTGTCCACCAAGACAAGGCGCCCCAAGGCGGAGCGGAGCGGCAACCAGTTCGAGACCGCATCCTCGACGATCGACAACCGCGAGACGCGCGATACGACATCAACGACAACAAACGACGCCGACACGGTGATGCTGAGGCTCGAGGTTATAGTGCTCATCGAGGCGGGCGCTACGACAGCGACGAGGATCAATGTCGATCCCCGAAACCACCAGTGTCACGAGTCTTCAGCAAGGCAATCCGGCAAACCGCCTTGCCTGTTCGTTTCCGTCCGCCCACCAACCTGGTCAAGTACAACGGCGAAACCAAGCCGAAGCTCTGGCTCGCTGATTTCAGGCTGGCATGTCAGCTAGGAGGAGCCGACAGCGACCACATCATCATTCGACAACTCCCGCTCTTCCTCTCCGACACCGCTCGAAGGTGGCTCGAGGAGCTCCCACCGGACTTGATCCATGGCTGGCCCGACCTGGTCAGGATCTTTGAGGGGAACTTCAAGGGCACCTACGTGCGGCCAGGAAACTCCTAGGATCTCCGCAGCTGCAACCAGAAGCCAGGGGAAACCCTCCAAGACTTCACCCGACGGTTCTCCAAGCAACGTACTGAGCTCACCCACATCTCTGACCACGACGTCATCACGGCGTTCGTCGCCGGGACAACCTGCAAGGAGCTGGTGCGGGAACTGGGGCGGAACACCCCCAAGACCGCCAACAAGCTTATGGACATCGTAGCCAACTATGCAGCTGGCGAGGAAGCCGTTGGCGCGTTCTTCTATGCATCCTCGAGCAAAGGGAAGGCCAAGGCGGACGAGCCCGGGGGCTCGAATAATGGGCCCAAGAAGAACAATAACAACAACAAGAAGAAGAAGAACCAGCCGGATCGACGCGACGACGAGACCTACGATCTTGTCACTGCGATGGAAAAGAAGAAGCCTCGAGGTCCCCCTCTCGAGGGGGGCGTCTTCAACAAAATGCTGAAAGAGCCCTGCCCCTATCACAAGGGATCGGCCAACCACAGCCTCGAGGACTGTCGCATGCTCAAGAAGCACTTCTGCTCCCTCGGCCTCAAGAAAGACTGTCCACATGCGCTACGTCATCCGCCTCCACTTCCCCGCCTCCAACAACGTAGCCGAGTACGAGGCTCTCGTCAACGGTCTGCGCATCGCCATCGAGCTCGGGGTTCGACGCCTCGACGTTCGGGGGGACTCGCAGTTGGTAATCGACCAAGTGATGAAAGATTCGAGCTGCCACGGCCCCAAGATGGAAGCCTACTGCAAGGAGGTCCGAAGGCTCGAGGACAAATTCTATGGCCTCGAGCTCAACCACATCGCCCGCCGGTACAACGAAGCTGCTGACGAGCTGGCCAAAATCGCGTCCACTCGAGGTATAGTCCCTCCTGATGTCTTTTCGAGGGACCTTCACAAGCCATCCGTCGACCTAGGCTCGGGGGCTACCACCCTCAAGCAAGGGTCGATCCACCCCCCCTCGACCGATCCCCCCTCGAACGGGGAAGAAGTCATGGAGATCGACGGAACGGCCGCAACACCAACCCCCTCGACGGACTGGCGCACACCCTACCTCGAGTATCTGATACGGGGCGAGCTCCCAGAGGACCGCACCGAAGCCCGACGCATAGCCCGACGCGCCAAAACCTACGTCTTGTATGGGGATGGCCGCGAGCTGTATCGATGCAGCCCTACCGGTATACTTCAGCGTTGCCTCACCCTCGAGGAGGGGAGGGCACTACTGAAGGACCTACACTCGGGGGCTTGCGGCCACCACGCGGCGCCAAGAACGCTGGTAGGAAGCGCCTTTCGACAAGGCTTCTACTAGCCGACAGCCGTCACCGATGCTACCAAACTTGTTCGATCTTGCAAGGGATGCCAATTCTACGCCAGGCAGACCCACCTACCCGCCCAAGCTCTTCAGATGATACCTATAACTTAGCCATTCGTAGTATGGGGGCTTGACATGGTCGGCCCCCTGAAAAAAACAAAAGGTGGCCACACCCACCTCCTCGTGGCCGTAGACAAGTTCTCGAAATGGATCAAGGCTCGACCCATTGCCAACATTCAATCCCGACAAGTTGTGTTGTTCTTCACCGACATCATCCATCGCTTTGGGGTTCCCAATGTCATCATCACTGACAATGGCACACAGTTCACCGGTCAAAAGTTTCTGGACTTCTGTGACCACCACCACATCAGGGTGAACTGGTCCGCAGTCGCCCACCCTCGGACTAACGGTCAGGTCGAGCGCGCCAATGGTATGGTTTTACAGGGCCTCAAGCCAAGGATCTTCGACCGGCTAAACAAACACGACAAGAGATGGGTCGATGAGCTGCCCTCTGTCCTATGGAGCCTCATAACGACGCCAAGTCGAGCCACAGGGTTCTCCCCGTTCTTCTTGGTCTATAGGTCTGAGGCCGTCCTCCCCACTAACCTCGAGTACGGGTCCCCTCGACTAAAGGCCTACAACGAGCAAGCCAACGCAACAGCCCGAGAGGACTCCCTCGACCAGCTCGAGGAAGCCCGGGACGTGGCCCTCTTCAACTCGGCAAGGTACCAGCAGACGCTGCGGCGCTACCACGACAAGCACGTACGCAAAAGGGACCTCGAAGTCGGCGACCTCGTGTTGCGCCGTCGACAAAGCAACAAGGGGCGTCACAAGCTGACGCTACCTTGGGAAGGACCCTTCATCGTGGCAGAGGTGCTAAAGCCAGGGACTTACAAGCTGAAGAACAGCAAGGGCGAGATCCTCACCAATGCATGGAACATCGAACAACTACATCGCTTCTACCCCTAAGGCCTCGAGGCCTCGTATATTTTCCGCATTATGTACATTTATCGCATTATGAATGAACAAAATGTTCTCGAAATACATTTCACATTCGTTCATAACTCTAAGGTAGCCTCGACTCTCCTCCTGCAAAGTCAAGCCTCCCTCGGGGGCTGACAGGGGGACCCCCCTCCTAAGTCCTCTAAAAACTCGAACGTTTTTTCGAAACTTGGCCTTCTCTTTCCACCTTCGCCCCGAGTACACTTCATGGCTAAGTATAAAATGCCTCGAATCCCTAAGGGTCGAGGGTCGTCAAGCCGAGGACTCTCCTACGCCTTAGGGCTACGGTACCCCCACTCGCTCCCCCCCTCCAGGGATACGAGCGTGCGTCGAATACTTAGTCCACAAGCAACGGCTCAGGCAAAGAGAAATAGAGACAGCTCGAGAAATAAAAACACCCAGATGCATCTCGAATAAAATGCATTAAATATAAGAAGCCCCCAGGGGCTCGACATCGTATTATCACAAAAACTAATCTATTACATGGACCTTTTTGTACAGATTCGGCACGCGGGCCTCAACTACTCGTCGCCATCTCCATTCGCCAAAGAGGCTCGAAGAGCTTCGCCAGCTCGCCTCCGGGCACCTCTGCGACATCGATCAGCTCGTGGCATCTCGCCAGGTTCGCTTCATCGGACAGCCCCGGGTCGACGACGAAGCCGCTGGCGACGACGTCGAGGTCGTAGATGTAGCCTGAGCGGACGACCACGAGCGCCCACGTGCAGAGCAGCACAGACTTGCTCCATCACCTCTTGGGTCATGGAGTAGAAGCGGCACAGAAGGGAGTCTCCTCGCGCGTCGCCTTCGACCGCCGGCTCTGGCTCGACCCCCATGTCATCGCAGAAGGCGGAGATGGCGCCCTCGAGCCTTTCGTTTAGGCTCGTCTTCGCCCCGAGGAGGTTCTGGAGACTGGTCAGATCCTCGTGGGCTCGGGCCTTGTCCCCTTCGAGTTCTGCCAGAACAAATAGAGAACTCCGTCAAAACCAAAAAGCAGAGGGAAGGATCGAAAACAGGCAAACTTAATAAAAAACTCACCTTTGGCGTGTGCTTCCAGGGTGACGTGGTCCTGCTCGGCCCTCCGAAGTTGGTGGTGGACGTCGACAAGCTCTGTAGCTTGGTCGTTGTTTTTAGCCCGGAGGTCCTCAATGATCTTGCCCGTACCATCGAGGGCCCTCTTCTGGTTAGCCACCACCTCCCCCAGAGCGACGCGGTCGCGGGAGACTGTGTCAAAATCCGCCTGGAGCTCCTGGACCCACCCCTCGAGGGAGGTGCGGTCGGCAGCCTCCTGCTTCAGGTCCGCCTCGAGCTGCCGGACACGCACCACCGCTCGAGCCAGTTCCTCCCTCAGCTGGGTGGACTCCTCCCCCGCCTTACGCCGGGCCTCCTGGGCAGCGTCCCGCTGCTGCCCGACCTCGGCAACCTCCTTGAAGGCAGCCTTGGCCCTCGACTGTGCCCGGGAGGCCTCCTCCTGAGCGGTCTTGGTCCCCTCCCGCGCGGCGGCCGCCTCGACCTTCGCCTGGGTGGCCTTGGCCTCCGCCTTCTCCAGCGAGGCGCGGAGGATGGGGAGCTGACTCCACTACTCTTGCGCCCGGAGGATGAACTGGGACTTGTTGTACGACCTCGCCCGCAGCATCTACCAGGGATAAAAAGGAAGGTCATCAGAAAAGAGCAGCAAAATAACCAAGATAAATCGAAAGGGAAAGGACGAAACTTACTTCCATCCCCCGGAACAAATCCGCGGAAGCGACCTCCGCCGACACACGTACCACATGGGCAAGCCACGCCCAGAACTCCTCCAGGTGCTCCCACTCCCCGAGCTCGGCTTGATCATCGAGCTTGAAGAGGGTGCGCCCTGGGTCTTGGGGGTCGGCCAGCTCGAGGGGCTCCTTCCCCCAGAACTTGTTGCGGCGCTCGATCTCCCCTGGACCTCCCGCATGAGGCCCTGGCGCATCTCGAGGTCACCCCCGTGGAGCCTCACCCGCTCCGCCAAAGTGGGGAAGGAGGTCGCCCCCTCGTGCCGGGCACCCCTAGCCTCGGAGCCACCCTGCAGCGCCGCCACCGGCCCCTCCGGGTCATCACCTCTAGGCAGAAGAAGTCCCCGCCGTGAGAATAACCCTACGCGTGAAGAGAACACACGTTAGCACCCGATATCGCAGGCTCACTGCGGTCCCCTCCCTCTACGTCAACTAAGTTAGGGGGCGGAGCAGCTCCAGCAGACGACTGCCTGACCTCGATAAAAGGCCGAGCAGCCGCCTCGGACATTGTCACGTCCGCGGAGCCGCTTCCTTGCGGCGCCACGACAACCCCCTCCGGCTCTGATCGAGGGGTCATCATCTCCGCCATCTCCGCCGTCGTCGCCATTTCCGCCGCGGGCGTCGCCTCGAGCTCCTCGGCCCGTCCTCCCTCCTGGGCTGGCTCGGGGAGCGGCTCCGAGGCCCCCTCGACGAGGGTCTCCACCGACGACGGCACCTCCAGTGCGGCAACAACCGTACCCTCATGCTCGCGCCATAGACGCGCCTCCCACGACACGAGGTTCTCGGGCCATCGCCTCGGCGCCGGGCGCTCCGGCGTCTCTCCCTCGCCGGCGGAGGTCAAGTCGACCACCTCCACCTCTACGACGGCTGGGGGCTCGAACCCCTCAACCACGGCCATTGTCGACGCTGGCTCCGCGCCTTCCGAGGCTGCGGGCGTGCCCCCCTCCGATGGGTGGGTGAGCACGGCCTCGACCGCCACTCCGGCGGACCCCGCCGATGCGACGGGTCGACCCGCCTCCTCCTCCGCTCGAGTTCGCTCCGCGACGGCCTGCCCGCGCCCTATCACCTCCCGCGCCTTGGCCGCCCACGCCGCACCTGGGGCGGGGGTCGAAGGGGACGAGGCGGCAGGACTGGCCCCGACGGCCATCTTGGCCGCAGCCTCCGTCTTCAGCCTCTTGGCCGGGGTGGGGGTCGCGCCCTCCGACGAGCGTTTCGCCCTGAAAAAGGAACTCATACACGACGATAAGCCCAAGTCATAACCAACGAAAAATACTGGGGATCGACAGGGAAGCAACTTACCCCAGCGCAGTCATGGGGGTCCGACCAATGGACCTCGAGCCGCTCGGGGGCTTCTGCGAGGCACGTCGAGAGCCACTTCTCCCGTCGGCGTCGGCCGCGGCAGGGGCTGAGGCTGCTCCCGGCACCGCCTCCTTGGCAGGGGCCAACGGCGTCCTCGCCACCACCGCCCTGGTCTCCTCCTGGGTCGACGGGCTTGATGCCCGTGCGCTCGACCGAGTGGGCGCCGGGGGCGTGCTTGACCGACCCCTCGACGGGGACCGCGAGACAGCTACGCGTCCGCCGCGACGCTTCACCTTGAAGAGCCACGGGGCGCTCACCCCGCGACTCGATTCCGACGGTTGGGGTCGACCTCGGTGTCGACCCCTCTCCACCTCCAATACTGGCGGCCGCCCCCTGACGCCTGGGCACCGCTCTTTCTTCCTCGAGCCCTCGCTGCGGCTCGGCCTCCTCCTCCTCCTGCTTTGGCTCCTCTTCCTGCATAAGAACAATCTCCGTCAGGATCAGCGTAATGGTCACAACCCTGCACCACAGAGCCATATCGCCAACAACCTCGTCGCCGCTCGACCCCTCATCCTCATCCTCCTCCGAGGGGGACTCCTCCTCGGAGAGGTTGGCCTGCCTCTGCCGTGCCCGGCGTCGTTCACGCTCCTCCCTCTCTCGGGCCTTTTTTCCCTTGTCCCTCTTGGCCTTGTCCTTGGCCTTCTTGTCCTGCTCGGCCTGCAAGCGTCTTGCCTGGGAGTCGTTCCGCTCCTCCTTCACCGGCGGTAGCGACTTCCGGTAAACGACGTTCCCCTGAGGAATGCGAGGCGTGGTCAGAAAACGGGCAAAAGGGGACAAGCAGGACGAACAAAGGGGCATCAACAAAGAAAAGAGGTGTCGTACCAGCTGGACGTGCCCTTGGTCTGGCATCATGGGGACGCCAGCGATGCCCCCCACCTCGAATGCACCGGCGAAGGAGGCGCGTACCCGGCGGACCACCCTCTCGAGGGGCAGCTCGTCCTCCACGAGGCGACACCCCGTGAGATCCACCCCCGGGCGCATCTCGTCGAGGCGTCGCGGGCGAGCCATCAGCGCCACGACTCGCCGCTGGTGTAAGGCCGACGCGACGATTGCCGCCGTAAGTCCCGCCTTCTTCAGACTGGAGACCGCGCCAAGCAGATGGTCGAGGTTCTTCTGCTTCTTCTGCTCGACGTCGTACCTCCTGTGGTCGGGCCTCAAGTCGATCGTCCTCCCGGTGTAGGCGGGGAACAAACCGTCGTCGTTCCTCAGGTAGAACCACCCGGAGTGCCATCCGGAGTGGCTCGATGTGAGCTTCGCCGGGATCCAGTAGTCCGCCCTCTTGAGGGAGATGCTGCAGCAGCCTGCCCGAACCATCCTGCGGCTACCGCTGCCGGCCGAGGCGTGGAATAGGCTCGCCTCGAACAGATGGAGCCACAACTCCCAATGTGGCTCCATCCCTAGGTATCCTTTGCACACGGCAGTGAATACCGCCGCGTGGCAAATGCCATTGGGGGAGAGGTATTGGAGCTCCACGCCGTAGTGGTGGAGGATCCTGCGCAGAAGACGGTTGGGGGGAGATCCCAACCCGCCCGGTGGAAAGCTTCGAAGCTAACCACGTAACCCTCCGGCGGGTTAGGCTCAGCGTCCTCCCTCGGCGGCACCATCCACTCCGGCCGGTCCACGGAGGTGATGGGTCGGAGAAGGCCGCTCTCCACCAAATCTCCCAAGCGCGCCACGGTCGCCGACGACGGAAGCCAGGCGTCAGGGCCGCGTAAGCTGTAGGTGGCCATGGGAGCAGGGAAGCAGACGCGCTCGGATCCGGGGGTGGAAGGTATGTTGCCGATCTCTCCTCTCCCTACCCTCGCACACGCAGAGATCCGGCTCGGTGGACGACGAATGCAACGGCGAGAGGAAGAAGACAGGGAAGGCAATGGCAAGCATGCGGAAGCCAGACCCCACCCCCAGTATTTATAACCGGAAGCCGAGCGGGCGAATCCGACGAAAAGGCAAGTAAGTCTCTGCATTTAATGCGCTCACCTACCGCCTCCTCGTATTCCGCGCCGCACGCCTCGCCGCACCCGTCGCGTCGTCGGGCTCCGCGCCGCACGCCTCGCCGCACCCTATGCCTGCTACGGCCGCAGTCGAACGGACATCTCCTAAAAAGACGTGCCTGTGGCGGACAACGTGAAACAGTGGGTGTCATCTTCGGAGGTAAGCAACGGACGTCGACCCGTCCGTCAAAATCTCGAGGGAACGAAAGCTGGCCCTCGAACAGGGTTCGACAGCCGCCCTCAAGTACTTGAGGTCAGAGATGACCCAGGGTTATGGACTCCGGTCCACCCCAAATCTCGAGGGAACGAAGGCTGGCCCTCGAACAGGGTTCGACAGCCGCCCTCGAGTACCTGAGGTCAGAGATGACCCAGGGTTATGAACTCCGGTCCACCCCAAATCTCGAGGGAACGAAGGCTGGCCCTCGAACAGGGTTCGACAGCCGCCCTCGAGTACCTGAGGTCAGAGATGACCCAGGGTTATGGACTCCGGTCCACCCCAAATCTCGGGGGAACGAAGGCTGGCCCTCGAACGGGGTTCAACAGCCACCCTCGAGTACTCGAGTTCAGAATAATCCAAGGGGGCCGGCGCGAGCCCCACGGGCAGACCCAACAGAAAGACAGGTATCTCCCCGCATTTAATATACCTACCTACATGCCCCCTTGTATTCCACAGGATAGGACGTCATCTTCGGAGGTAAGCAACGGACGTCGATCCGTCCGTCAAAATCTCGAGGGAGTGAAGGCTGACCCTTCCACAGGGTTCAACAGCCGCCCTCGAGTACCTGAGGTCAGGGAGGACCCAGGGTTAAGGACTCCGGTCCACCCCAAATCTCGAGGGGGCGAAGACTGGCCCCACGAACGAGGTTCACAGCCGCCCTCGAGTACGCGAGTCAGGGATGACCCAGGGGGCCCAGGCGCGAGCCCCTAGCTCGAGAACGTACGCTCGAGGCCCCCCGGGTCATATCCAAGGCATAACCACGGAATACCCAAGGATCCCTTCGACGGGAGGCATCAGGCCACCGACTCTCATCGAACAGAGTTGGCACCTAGGTAATCCATGCGGTGTTGCTTGAATGAGATCGCCTCAGGGCTTCTATCGACCCCCGTCGAAGGGGGCATGAGTTCTCACTTGGATTTCACTTGAATTTATACCCGTTACCAGCTCACAGAGGACTTCGAGGTTCGTCCTTACGAAGGCTCACAGAGGACTTCGAGGCTCGTCCTAACGAGGATAGCACGATGCTCTTCGCCCCGCAATCTGAGCGCAAGGATCCGTGGGAAGGACGCTAGGAGGTAGTGAAAGCCCAGCCACACGAGGCTCGAGGGCTAGACTACGCACGACACCCCTCGACGAAAGAGGGTCGAAAACACTCGTAGCCTGGCAGACAGAGTTGACCCCTCGATAAGGCACTATGACTCCAGTTTAACACTCGAGGGACCGAAGGCCGGCCCTCGGAAGGGTTTCGACAGCCGCCCTCGAGCACCCCCTTTTTTCAGGAAGTGAAACGCTCGTAGCCTAGCGAACAGAATCGACCGCTCGATAGGGTGCTATGACTCCAGGTAATCCTAACTTCCCTCGATAGAACA
The DNA here is from genome assembly GCA_022036555.1 of Microstegium vimineum. Taxonomy (NCBI): domain Eukaryota; kingdom Viridiplantae; phylum Streptophyta; class Magnoliopsida; order Poales; family Poaceae; genus Microstegium; species Microstegium vimineum. The sequence continues at coordinate 5,883,662 of CM039120.1, read as the reverse complement.
CACGTCAAAGCCCCCAAAGGAGTTCTTAATCACTCCTCTGGGGCCTCGAGGGCTCCTCCCACGGGGTGCGCTCACGCGCACCCCGCGGAGAATCAGACCTCGGACTAACCCTGCAGATCATCGACAAAAGCCTCTATACGGATTCTTCTTATCCGCATAGAGGCTCGGGGGCTACTGTCGGGTACAAAGGTAAGGGGTACCCTAAACCTGCGATAAACTAACGCTCAACATAGCGACCATTTTTAAGACAGGATCCGATCAGCCGTTCAAGTCAATGGAGAAAGGCCCATCACACAAAGGCCTCCCTCACCGGCGACAACAACCAGTCGTGGGCCGACCCATTACTGGAAAAACAGACGGACAGGGGTCGAACGAACGATCCCCCGCCTCTACCTTGACTTACGGACAGGGGTCGAACGAACGACCCCTCCGCCTCCGCCTCGACCCCAATTGGCGGACAGGGGTCGAACGAACGACCCCTCCGCCTCGACCCCTCGAATGACGGACAGGGGGTCGAACGAACGACCCTTGAGAAGGAAGCTCGACCGACTTACCTGCTCCCGGGATCCAATGAGGGAGAAGCTGTAGATTGGACTACATTAAGTATTATCCCAGAGGATGGGTTCATGGATCCATTGGTGGATGAAGATAAGGTGTTTGAGGCCCTGGGATTCAGAGATGAAGATGAAAGGGTTGCTGAAGCAACTGCTAATCCACCACCAGTGTATATGCCTCCTGCTGAAATGCAAGATGACATTAGAGATGTTGAATTGCCTGTTGATGACAATGATGAAGAGGAGCCACTGATTGACTGGGACAGAGATAATCCTCCTATGGAAGTTGGAGTCATATATCCTTGCATGGATGGTTTTAGGCTGACGGTCAGGCAGCATGCCATTGTAAGAGAATTTGAGTTGGGCACTGAGAAGTCAGATAAGAGCAGGTTTAGAGGTTACTGTCTAAGAGAGGGCTGCCCATGGCGCATTAGGGCTAGAACTCAAGTTGGTGGCTGTGTGAGGGTACTAAACTTGTTGCATTTTTTTGTAAACTTGAGTCCATATGTACCACTTGAGCATAGTACTTGTTATATGTGTTTGAATCTGATGTTTCTTCTTTCTAACATTTGCAGCAGCAGCAAGGGAAGCCCAATTGCAGTTGTTCTGGTTTCAGGTGGAACATCACCAGGGCCACTCACTAGGAGAAGGTTGGCCTTAGAGGCATCTCAGGCAGCACCTGTCTCAGTCCTCCCACCTGAGCCATGTCACCACAAGGTGTTCCTATTTTCCTTGACATCCCTAAGAAGATCACACCGAGGAAGAAGAAGCTAGCCACCAAAGTCAAGAAAAATAGCCCAGCCAAGAAGCCAGCCAAGAAGTAAAACTGATGCAAAGTATTTTGGCATGTATTTTGGAGACTTCAAACTGATGTAATGTTGAAGTTTGTGAACTGATGTATTTTGGAGACATCAAACTGGTACTGTAATTTGGCATCTATGCCCCAGTAGTTGTGCTTGTGCTTGTGAACAATTGAACTTGAATCCAATAATTTTGGCCTCTATGCCATGGTTTAGCTCTGAAATTGTGCCTCTATGCCATGTGTTCATTGTGATTCTTGCTATATATTAATCTATGAGATATTTGTGCATCTTCAAATAGCATACACCATTACATTTGATGCATCAGTGCAAAATATCATTCCATTGTGGAAGCATATTTGACATTCATTAGTGCAAAATCATACCCATCAGTACATACACCAGGTGCAAAATTCATACCCATGAGTACATAAAGCAAGTGCTACTTCCTATCTCCTACTTCCTAACACATGCAATCACTACTACTACAGCTAACAGAAAAGCCAACACCTTCACTACCAATGTCAACATCTCTATCTTTCCTTCCAGTCCACAGTTATGAACTACATCATCAACAACATGTGGGTTTGCAACATAATTCACTTCTTCAATCACCTCTGGGGCCTCTTCCACATCATCAAAGTACATCACAATGTTCCCTTTCGAGATCAGCACAGCCAAGTACTCCTTCTGCCATTCATAGAAGCCACACCTGCCAGGCATCTAAACAACACAACAAAAATTGCCCATCAAATGCATTGTTTAAAAACATTCAGTTCACAAATGCATACCATCTTACATTTTCTATGTTGAATGGGCATTTGAAGAAAATTCGGCCATAGTTTAGCTCTGTTTTCGCCTTCAACTCAATCACCCTAGCCCTAAAACAACGTGGACACTTGATCAAAGGGAGCCCTGGCTCCTTTCTCAGAGGTCGCCGAACCGTTGGCGCCTCCATTCCAGGCGCTGACCTCCCCCTGGAAGGACGTGATCTGCTACGAGCCACAGAGGACTCCCAAGCAGATCCCGACATCCTGCAAATGCCCCAAATGCAAACCCTTTCAATCCCCAAACCTTAGCCAACTTCGAAGGCCAAACCCGAGCGGGAAAATGAGCTTGAGGGGGCGCATTGGCGTACCTTGCAGGAGGAGGAGGAGGCCGACAGCAGGGCGGGATCGGGTCACGGGCGGTCGCGACGAACGGGGACGAGGAGCGACGAACGACGATGCGGCGGCGGCGCCTTGCGGCCTCCACCCTAGACCGAGACCAACTGGATAGGGCTCGGGGGACAGGGGAAGCCGGGCGCCGGCTATTGTTGAGAGGGAAGGGCACCCGGGTCTTTTCCCCCCTCGTGTCCACGCTGGAGGCTTGACCTGGCACGCCATGCCGGCGAAAAGTGAAGATTTTGGCAAATCTGAATGAACCAGTGCGTTGACGATGGCAATTGTGTAAAAACAGCTCGAACAGTGCTATTTGAATGAGTGTCGTCCGAGAGGATGGCAAATAATATAATTGCCCCAGTATGGCTGGACTGCTGCAACGCCGGCAGGCCGCTGGCCGCCAGGCCCTCATGCGTGACGCGCCCACGCCGAAGAAAAGCAAAGGTCACATCCCAACTCACGGCGGCCTTGCGCACGGGAACGGGTAGTCGGGATGACGATGTATATTCTCTCTATAATACGTATGCATACCTGGGGGCCCATCACTTTCTTGGGCCTGGGACCGATGTCCCTCCCGCCCCCCTCAGGGCCGGGCCTGGGTACACAGAGTTCGTGCCGAGGCCAATCAACGGAAACTATGGACGGCTACATCCCCGTGGTGGAGGTCGCCGAGGCGCGCGCGGAACCCCGTCGACAGCACAGACCACAAGTGGGCTTGGGTCAGGTACTCAGGTCTTTCATGGAGATTTCCCTATCATCCAGTATGCTGATGACACTCTAGTCATCCTGCCAGGAGATGCTAGAACCCTGCTCAACCTTAAGGGCATACTCAGATCCTTTTCTGACTCAACTGGGTTGCATGTAAACTTCTGAAAGTCTTTTCTAGTGCCAATCAACATGGATCACAACAGAGCCTCTCACCTGGCTTGTACTTTTGGCTGCAATGTGGGCAGTATGTCATTCACTTATTTGGGTCTCCCTCTAGGAACTACAAAACCCACAATTATGGAATTCATGCCTCTCCTCACAAGAATTGAAAGAAGATTGTCAGGGATTAGTAAACTCTTGTCCTATAGTGGCAGGCTGATTATGGTTAACTCTGTTCTTTCAGCTTTGCCAACCTTTTACATGTGCAGTCTGAGCATTCCCCACAGATCATCAAACAAATAGACATTTTTAGAAAACACTGTCTTTGGAGTAAAGGTGACATCAATAGAAGAGGATCTTGTCTTGTTGCATGGGAGCCAGCATGTCTACCTAAGGATCAGGGTGGCCTAGGTATAGTGGACATCAAAACACAGAATGAATCTCTCCTCTTGAACTTTATGGATAGATTCTATAATCATGCAGACTTTCCATGGGTCTCTCTAACCTGGAATAAATGGTACCAAAATTCACAGACACCTCCTCATGCTAGAAGTCCAGTTGGATCCTTCTGGTGGAAAGATGTCATGAAGCTTCACAACTCAAGATGTCAACGGGGAATTCCCCGTCGGGGAATGCCTCCCCATCCCCGTCCCCACGAAGGAAAAATTATCCCCATCCCCGTCCCCGCCAAGGCTTACGGGGACGCTTTCTTCCCCATCCCCGCCCCCGTGAGGGGAAAATCCCCGTCGGGGATCCCCGTCCCCGCATTAAACTTCATCGCCATTCACTATCAATGCATCACCATTCACATAAGGCCATCACAGAACACACATCCATAACTCTCGAATGCACAAGTAACATACATACATATATTTATACTGATAATAGTCCACAAATAAATAGTCAAACTCAACAAAAACACAGCCAAGTTGCTTCTCTCATCTCATCAAGCATTCAGCTCGAGGACGCATGCTTTGGACACATACACACAAGTTAAAAATAGTAGTCCAAGAAAGATCGAAAGTGGAGACACGAGGGCCATTTCAAAAAAAAAGGAGACACGAGAGGGCCAAATCATGATGGATTCTCGTTTCTCGATGCGTAGTTAACACTCGATCTGCATCTTTGTTGCATCAGCAAGCGCTCTGCAACCTGGGGAAGTTGGGGAGGAAGCGGATCGTGAGCTCCTAGACAGCCGCGCATGGATAACGGCCAGTGCCCAGTGGTCGACGTCCCGGGCTGCTGCAGTGCTGCTTGTGGCGTCTGGACTCTGGCATGGATGCGCATGCGCTGTGCTAGGCTGCTAGCGAGCTGCTGGGGGCGGCGGCACGCGTGTGCGGGACGAGCGGCGGCTGGAGCCTGGAAGAGATAGGGTTGGGAATGAGAAATTAGGGTTACAAACTTACTCGCACATATATATACTCTAGCGACTTGGGCCTTTAGATGGGTCTGGAGTGCCTCACGCTTGTTGGCGGGGCGGGTTAGCGGATATCGGGGACGGGGACTAGCAAACCATCCCCGTCCCCGTCAGACCCGACGGGGATGTATTTCCTACCATTTGTATCCACGTGGGGATTAAATTTGTCCCATCCCCGCCTCCTAATAGGGGAATTCCCCGTGGGGATTCGGGGATCAGGTCCCCATTGACATCTTGATTCACAACAAGTTTCTCTCCTTTGCAATTTGCAAACCGAATACAGGTAATACAATGCTTTTCTGGGCTGACCAATGGGCAGGGCAGAAGCTTAAAGAAAGATATCCCCACCTGTTTTCCTTCAGTAAGAAACCCAAGTGCTCCTTAAGCTTCTTCATAGAAAAGGATGTTACTACTCTTTTCAGCCTGCCTCTGTCTACACAGGCTGCCACACAGCTGGAGGAATTAGAACAATTTTTGCAAGATGCGGATTGGAATCCTAATGAAAGGGACTTCTGGAGCTACTCCTGGGGCACTGCTACTTACACAAGCAAGAAGGCTTACAAACTATTGTCAGGCAACATCACTGCCTCCCCTCTTTTCAAATGGCTTTGGGCCTCGAGTAATCTAGGGAAACACAAATTCTTTTTCTGGTTACTCCTAACGGACAAATTAAGTACTAGAAACATTTTGAGAAGGAAAAAAATTGTGCTTGATGATTACAGCTGTGTCCTTTGTGGTTCAGGCACTGAGGAAACTTGCTTCCACTTATTTTTTGAATGCTCTTTTAGCTAGGACTGCTGGTCTTCTATCTCAATCATTTGGAACTTAAATCTCAGCCCTCTAGATATGATCATGCAAGCTAGAGCTGAATTTGGGGACAAGATATTTAGAGAGATTTTCATCACTGCTTGTTGGGCTATATAGGTTACAATAAATAATGTCATATTCGATAATGGGCAGGTCAGTCAACACCTATGGAAGGCGAAGCTCAAGAGTGAACTTGATCAGGTGTGCATCAAAGCAAAGCCTAGTAGAAGAACCTCAATTAGTTTATGGAGAGATAGCTTCCTTTAATATATATGTAACCCTGTTTTGTTTTTTTTTTGTTTTTTTTAGCCTAGTTGCTCTGTTGTATTCCTCTCCCTTCCCTTCCCTTCCCTACTTTGTAATGCTCTATCATTCTTTCATTTAATGGAAAAAAAATAGGTAGGGATTTTCCCTACTGACTTCGGTCAAAAAAGGTACTCAGGTCCGGACCACGGAGGTGCAGGCCCTTTACTGGGCTTTACAAAGGCTACTTGATTTCCAGTCAAGTTGAGTGCGACGCCATAGATTTTTCCAAGTGCTGCTTGGATGTTCCTGCACTAGTAACAGTACGGGGTTATCGTGATAACAAAAAAATAGTACATGATACCTTCTTTATTGGAAGGTGGCAAATGTGAGTAATTTACTGTGAGTCTGTGATCAGTGAAGTGGAGTGAGCCTTCATTACGTGATAAAAAAGTATTCAGAATTTATAATAGCATGATAAAAAGAAATCAAGCTGCTAAGTCAGTGGCCCGGTGTGTGAATCACCTTCGCTGGCGACTTTCGTTGACGAGACCAAGCAAAGTTTTGGGCCCCCACACGCCACGCACGCAGGCCAGCCGGCCCAGTCCAGCAGCTTTGCCCTTTGCTCTTTGGCTTTTTGCAGCCGTGAATACCCAAAACGCCCTTCCCTCTTCCCCCCAACACGCAGTCGCTCTTCTCACATGTTTCATCACCTGATAATGCGTAGTCATCATTCGAGATTGGAACAACTGAGTAAAGCCACAAGCTCTGTCAGTCCGCACAAACAAAATATCCCTGCGCAAGATACAGAAACAAACCTACCATCAATTCTCAAAAAGAAAAAAAAAATACGGCAGTGTCCCTAGCGTTTTGCACGAGTTCGACGACACCATCACCTCTCCAGCTGAAGATCTCCGCAAAGGTTTCCCTTTAATCAGCGTAATCTGAGCCCAGGGGGTGGGGATATAACTGAAAGGCACGCCGCTTTGCTCACCAAAAAAAGGGCTTTTCGGGAAAAACAGAAAGCTCCACTGCTTTTTGGTAGGACAAGGCCCACTCCCATGCCACGCCACGGCACGCCATCCAGTCCATGAGTCCATACTTGCGGGTTTTGCGGCTGCCTGTATAAAACCAACAGTGGCCAGAAGCAAGAACATCCACTCTGCACCTTCGCAGCTCCTCTTCACTCCATTGCCCGCTGGCTGAACTCTCACTCTCACTCTCAACAATAACCAGCTGGTAGTGAGTCCAAGCATCATCAGCACGAAGCTAGGAGATGCGCGCTTCAAATCGCCGCCGTGCTCTTCTCTCAATGGCGCTGCTGATCCTCACCTGTGCTCTGCAGCAGCATCCGGCGGCCTCAGCTGCCAAAAAGGCGAGTAACTCACTGTTCTGGATCCTTTGACTCCCTGCTCGCTCTCTTCTGGCTGCATGCTGTCATCACTGTTCCTCTTTTGCTGACGGAAAAGCCTGCCTGCGCAGTCATCGTACGTCGTCTACCTCGGCGGCCACTCGCATGGCCGGGCGGGCGCGGCGCTGGCGTCCTGCCGGGATCGCGCCAGGAGCTCGCACTACAAGCTCCTGGGCTCCGTGCTGCGCATCAGCGAGGCCAGGGCCAGGGACGCCATCTTCTACTCGTACACCGGCTACATCAACGGCTTCGCCGCGACGCTGGAGGAGGACGAGGCGGCGGAGGTCTCCAGTATGTGGGCTCGCTCAGCTCGCTCGTGTTCCATCTCTCTTCTCAGCACTAGCTCGATCTGTCCTCCGTCGTTCTCTCTGCTAGCTGTTACATTACACTACACTACACTAGTGTGATTCAATTCGATCCTTGCGCTACGACGACTTGCAGGGCATCCGCGCGTCGTCTCGGTGTTCCCGAACCGAGGGCACCCGCTGCACACGACGCGGTCGTGGGAGTTCCTCGGTATGGAAGAGGAGGGTGGCCGGGTGAGGCCCGGCTCCATCTGGGCCAAGGCGAGCTTCGGCGAAGGCGTCGTCATCGGCAATCTTGACACCGGTAACACGCACGCACGCCCAGCCCCACCTCTTCTTCATGCTCATGCACACACACACATATGGTCTCTTCAGCTTTCCACTGCGATTTGCTACGATCCCTCGCTCGTCTTTGATGTGCCTCTCACTAGCCGAGATGTTGGAGTTAGAGCCACTGAAGTAGTAATAGTAGTATAGATTAGTACTAGAACACTTCCTCCTTTAATAAAACAATCCTAGGTCTCGTATCTTCACGTTCACGCTTACTAACACAGATCTCTGTCTGTGTTGGTAAAAGACCAAATAACCAGTCCAAATCCTGCTGCGCCAGCCAGCTCATCGACACATCACACAAGGCCAGGCCGTGCTTCTGTTGGCTTGTGAGGCCGGCGCGCGCAGCAGAGGAGCGGGTGCAATCAGAATCTGCGCAGACGAAACCGCTGTGCTGGGCTGGCTAGGCTTGCGCTTCGATCGCGATGAGTTTTGTTTGTGTGCCGGTGGAGTGGAGCGGAGGGCGCAGCGCACGGAGAGAGGGATTGGAGTCTTCCGTTCCACTCCCGTGGGAACGGCTGCCAGCGTCCGCTGCCTGCCCCGGCTTTCATGGCTTTTCTACAGTTTTTCTGCTGGGCGGAGTTGTTGGCTTCTCGGGGTCGGAGGAGCTGCTGTGCAGCTCAAGCAATCGAGACTCGAGAGCCCCGTTTGCATTGCTTGGATTTTACTGTAGGACAGGCAGTAGTAGGAGTGCAGCACGTATGAGCAACAAACAAGAAGCCAAGAGTGGTGCTGTCGTCTACGGCTCGTTACTACAGTGTACAATAAGCTAGAGCTGGTACAGCTAAACAAAACTTAGTTTCAGCAGCCTATTTTTTATATATTTTTTAACAGAGAGAGAGAAAAAAAAAACAAGTCTTTATTACCACTATGTAGCTAGCTAGCTAGCTATACTGCGAGGAGAATTGAAGAAGTAAAGGCGTAGAGCTAGAGGAGGCTGAAAGCTCCGAGTGATAACGGCCAAGTCATGAATTAGCGTTTTGCAAACAAATACTTACCGCAGCAATGCTACAGTACTCTAAAACCCCAATCAACGAATAAAGGGCGCGGCTAGCATGCATGTGAGATTAAGAAGCAACGTACTAAAGGGTACGTGGCCGGCCGAGCTCGTGAAAGCACAAAGCAGGCAGAGATGGCGGTCTTCAAAGCACGAAAAGGGCTTTTCCACGGCTGCGGCTGCCGCAGTCAGAGGCTCACAGACAGACAGAGCAGTACACGTCCGTCGTCTCTGGCCTGGGCTGGGCTGGGCTGGGGCCGCCACGGGCACGCACGGCACGGTGGCTGGCAGCCCCGGCCGGCAGGGAATCCCGCATGTGGAGTCAAGTCCGATCCGCCGGCTGGGCTGCTCCCTCGTCTCCTTGTCCCACCGCCTACACCCACCCCAGCTGCCGACTGAGGCTTACAGTATTCGCGGGGCCATGCCCGCGTGCGACGAGATGATTAATATTAATAATTAAACAAAAGGCTCGTGCTCTTGTTGTGCAGGGGTGTGGCCGGAGGCCGGCAGCTTCAGGGACGACGGCATGGGCCCGGCGCCGCCCGGGTGGCGGGGAATCTGCCAGGACCACCAGGCCTCTGACGACGCGCAGGTTCGCTGCAACAGGTCTGTCTCCGGTGTCCCCTTCCCTTCCCCCTCGCTCCTCCTTGCTTTGCTTCGCTCGCGCCCATGATCCATATGCCATGGATGTTGCCGCCGCCTCGGGGTCTCGTCTCGGCCGCCGTGTGTGCCTTCGTTCGTTGGCACCGTCGTGGCTGCCTGCTGCCCATGACAGAGTATGTAGTAAACAAACATCCACACGCCATTATCCTTTGTGTGCATGCTCATCGTTGTTTCTTTGACCCGTGCGGCGTGGCAAATGACAGTACACAGCGTCTCTTTGACTGGTGTTTCCGTGTTTGTCCTGGTTTGGTGGAGCACGGCGTCGTAGAGCGTAAACTAAACTAAACTAAACTAAACAATAGGCGACAGTAGAGCCGCGTCGGTTTCAGACGAGACTCTTGTTTAGGCTTGCATCTGCCAACGTACTGCCTCTCTATTCAACTCCTCCAAGACCAAGAGTAGGTGGTTTACCAAAGTCGCTTTGTTAATACTCTTCATCAGAAGCAAGCTAGTGGGACGCCCTAGGCCCTAGGTGCATTGGCTCTTACAGTGTCGGAGCCAGGATTTCCAGGATTTCACGTTAGGGTATTCCATGTTCAAAAAAAATCCATTGCAAATATGAGTCCTTAGGGCATGGTTCGATCCTTGGCAAATGACAAATGTCAAATAAAGTTAGCAATTTTTTTGTCAATTTCTAGTTTGAAAAATGACAAATGACACATATAAAGACAATTCTACCTCTAATAATTACACTCTCATTCACATGAGTTAGGAGTTAGGAGGAAGCTATGCCTCATGGAGGAGGGGCGCAATAGGTGGAGAGGACTATTAGTTGGTGGATGATGACGATGGCAAGGGTTTAAGGGGTGTTTGGTTCTCAATCATTGTCCCTGTTTGGTATAACTTATAAGTTGCTTATGATCAAAATAAGCTGGAATGAATAGCCAAACACTTCAGCAGCTTATTCTGAACACGCTTATTCCCACAACTCTTATTTGTACTAAAAAGCAGAAGCTGGATCAGACCAACTTATTTTGACAGCTGTTTTTACCCTATCTGTATAGCTTATCTGAGAAACGTTTCCCAGATAAATTGTACCAAACAGGACCATTGTCTGCCATGACTAACGTGCGGCGTGTCACACCCTTAAAAACTGTTTTTTAGTTTGTTACACAGGTGCAACAGCCACAACTTTCTCTGATATAAAATCCTATCAAGTTTGGCGTCGTCAAAACTTGCATGGCGTCCAGTGGCCGAAAAGCAAACATGCTTTATGGCGTACAAACTAATGGAGGAGAAATCCAAAGAAATTAAAGTGTGACACATCTATACGGCCCAGATTATTGAGTGCAATCACATAAAAAATGAAGTACCTCCCAGAAAGAAAGAAAAAAATCCCATTTCAATTCCTTTACATCATCTTGTTGTAGCACGTACAGTAGTACAGTGTAGCACTGCGAGTCAGGCAGGCATGCATGTGAGGGCACGCAGGCAGGCAGAGCTGGCTGGTCCGATCACGCACGCAGATCCCCTTTCGCTGTTGCCACCACAGATTTCTGTCATAAACTCTGCAAACATTTAGGGCCCAATGCAAGCTGCCTCCAACCCTAGCACTACCCACAAAAGATTTCGACGATCGACCTCTTTGCCGTGCGCTTTGCCATGATTACATGACCGGATGATCCGATCAACCTTTCCTCTCGGGGGTCGTGCTCGCTTCGTGCCAAATTCCGCGCTTGTCCTGTGCGCGTGTCTGTCTTAAAATTTGAGCGGCTCGGTGCTTCACAGCGCCACAGCCACGGCCCACTGTTTCAGGTGTCGACTAGCCGCAAGCAGACACCATGGCCAGTTATCTTCGGAAAAGCTCCAAGACGACGGGATAATCCACGCACAACGCCTTGAAAATGCCTACTATAGGGTCCATATATGCATGCATGGTTACTGCGCAAGCAGCACATGTTTTCTGATTATTATGCGGTTGCAGCAGCAGCAGCAGCAGCAGCAGCTAGCTGACTAGCTCGACAATCTATAGTGCAGTGTCTGCCAAAATCTGATGAACTGCGGTCGGTCATGAACTCATGAGAGAACTCTCAGAGCTCGCTCAGTGTTCGTTTCTGCATCAGTGGACCATGCATCCATTCTTCGCTCTGCTCTACCCGGCCGCAAAATCTCTTGTCTTCTTCAAAAGAATCATGAGCGCATGCAGCAAGATCGATATTTCTGAGACGCTGACACGACCATTAGCGTTAAGCACCGCTGCTTGTTTATGCTTGGCGAGTACTGTAGCCATGGATCGCATTTTGAGACGCAGAAATCGATCGCCGTGCTTGCTCATCAGTTAACGTACGTCTCCCCGCCCGCATGCAGGAAGCTGATCGGCGCGCGCTTCTTCAACAAGGGGTACCTAGCGACGGTCGGGACACAGCAGCAACAGCGGCAGCAGCAGCAGGTGAACCCGGCGAGCACGCGGGACACGGACGGGCACGGCACGCACACGCTGTCGACGGCGGCGGGGCGGTTCGTCCCGGGGGCCAACCTCTTCGGGTACGGCAACGGCACCGCCAAGGGCGGTGCACCCGGGGCGCACGCCGCGGCCTACAAGGTGTGCTGGCGCCCCGTGAACGGCAGCGAGTGCTTCGACGCCGACATCATCGCGGCGTTCGACGCCGCCATCCACGACGGCGTGCACGTGCTCTCCGTCTCCCTCGGAGGCTCCCCCGCGGACTACTTCCGCGACGGCGTCGCCATCGGGTCGTTCCACGCGGCCAGGCACGGCGTCACCGTCGTCTGCTCGGCCGGAAACTCCGGGCCCGCCGCCGGCACCGTGTCCAACACCGCGCCGTGGCTGCTCACCGTTGGCGCCAGCACCATGGACAGGGAGTTCCCCGCGTACCTGGTCCTCGACAACAACAAGCGGATTAAAGTTAGTACTGTGTAACAGCTAAGGAGTACACTTACTGGTAGCTCAATTCATGTTTCAGTCTTGTATATTGCTCCAAGAGTTATACTGTATCTGACGGAAATGCAAACTTTTATTTTGGCAGGGACAAAGTCTCTCGCCAACGCGCCTTGCTGGCAACAAGGAGTACTACCAGCTGATCAGCTCGGAAGAAGCAAAGGGAGCCAATGCAACAGTAACGCAGGCGTAAGCATGCTTGAGCCTCCAGACTGAATCTTTTTTTTTTCTGATGGCTGAATTGACATGAGCTGAAAATGACCCTATTTTTTTTTCTGCAGGAAATTGTGCATTAAGGGATCACTGGACAAGGCGAAGGTCAAAGGGAAGATCGTCGTGTGCACCCGTGGGAAGAACGCGCGGGTGGAGAAAGGTGAAGCCGTCCACCGGGCTGGCGGAGCGGGCATGGTGCTGGCCAACGATGAGGCCAGCGGAAACGAGATGATCGCCGATGCACATGTTCTCCCTGCCACGCACATCAGCTATGTGGATGGAGTGAAGCTTTTGGCCTACCTGAACTTTACCAGGTTTGTTTATTTAATCATTTATTAGACCACTAACACAACTGGCCTATTAGCTCAGTTGGTTAGAGCGTCGTGCTAATAACGCGAAGGTCGCAGGTTCGAGACCTGCATGGGCCAAATAATTTTTTTGTATTTTTCTTTTTGTTTCTGTCCATTTCTGCAAAATAGCAGGCCCTTTATTATTTGTTATAAATGGCAACAGACACTTTTTTATTTGTTAAATGGCCCGTTTACCTATTTGGGCCTAATGCCTGACCCCTCTTGGATGGTCCACTTGCCCATTTTGGCCTAATGTGTGAGCTCCTCCGTCCTGTCGTGCAGATCGGCATCCGGCTACATCACTGTACCGTACACCGCGCTGGACACGAAGCCGGCGCCGTTCATGGCCGCCTTCTCGTCGCAGGGGCCCAACACCGTCACGCCTCAGATCCTCAAGGTACAAACATTATTTTCCGAACGATCACTCTCCGAGCGCTACATCATCTGCAGCTTCCGTCCGATCCTAACTGTACCTGTACCTGCACGTTTCGTTGCCGGCAGCCTGACATCACCGCGCCGGGGGTCAGCATCCTGGCGGCGTTCACCGGGGAGGCGGGGCCGACCGGGCTCGCCTTCGACGACCGCCGCGTCCTCTTCAACGCCGAGTCCGGCACCTCCATGTCGTGCCCGCACGTCGCCGGCGTCGCCGGACTCCTCAAGGCCCTCCACCCTGACTGGAGCCCTGCCGCGATCAAGTCGGCGATCATGACAACCGGTACGTACGTACACGGGTGGTTCCAGCGCAAGCGCACTGCACACTGCCACGTTGTGTGCAGACTCAATCTCCCTCCTAAAAACCGTTGCTTGCTTTGCTTCATGCGTGTCTTGCCAATGCATGCCAGCCAGGGTGCAGGACAACATGAGGGAGCCGATGAGCAACTCGTCCTTCCTCCGCGCGACGCCGTTCGGCTACGGCGCGGGGCACGTGCACCCCAACCGCGCCGCGGACCCGGGCCTCGTCTACGACGCCGACGCCACGGACTACCTCGGCTTCCTCTGCGCGCTGGGCTACAACTCCTCGGTGATCGCCACGTTCATGGCCGGTGCTGGCGACGGCCACGCCGCGCACGCCTACGCCTGCCCGGCCCGGGCCCCGAGGCCGGAGGACCTCAACTACCCGTCAGTCGCGGTGCCGCACCTGTCCCCGACCGGCGCCGCGCACACCGTCACGAGGAGGGTGAGGAACGTCGGCCCCGGCGGCGGCGCGACGTCGTACGACGCAAGGGTCCACGCGCCGCGTGGCGTGGCGGTGGACGTGCGGCCGAGGCGGCTCGAGTTCGCCGCGGCCGGGGAGGAGAAGCAGTTCACCGTCACGTTCAGGGCCAGGGAAGGGTTGTTCCTGCCCGGGGAGTACGTGTTCGGGCGGCTGGTGTGGTCGGAGTCGGACGGAGGACCCGGCCGGCACCGCGTCAGGAGCCCCCTGGTGGCGAGGGTCGTGGACACCAAGAAGAAATCCCTCTCCGTAGCTTAATTGACGAACTATGTTAGGACAATCTCGATGCAATGCATGGTGATGAGCAATGAAGCCTGGCCAAAGAAGGTTTGGCTTCGTGAATGAACAATATGACGATATACTGACAACGGGAACGGATCTGCAGTGGTCTAGCTAAAAGTTCAAAGATTTGGTTCGTTTTCTAACATTTGGATTTGGATTCTACAATAATTAATGAAATTACATGAATTTTTGTTTGCCCATTCAAGAGAGACCAGGCTTATGAAAGATGAAATGGGAACAAAAATTGCCTCTTTTTCTACAGATGAAGCCTTGGATAGAGAGATTTCAGATCGTACAGTAGTGCAGGTGAAGGGATCCAAGTTATGAACTGACCAATGTTCATATTTAAGCTTGATGGTTACTACGTGCGGGATCATGTGATTTCAGATCAATGTATAGAGAGATTTCAGATCGTACCCCGCTTTTGCTTAGTTTTGAGGTAGTGAGGGCTCGAGCCCAGTCCGCCCGATCTGCCTATGTTCTCGCCCGTGCTCGAGCTCAGGTGGGATCATGTGAGCTAGTGCACAACAACGAGCACGTGTACGCACTGTAGCTAGCAACAATGCGGTTTGCCCGTGTGAAGTGTCAGTGAGGAGAGAGGAAGAGAAGAGAAAGAAAAAAAAAAGAGGAAAGCCCCATTGGTCTCAATGGTGGTGAATTATATCCAATGAATTTATGGGCCGAATGCAAGGACTGATGTTGGAGTTGGAATTGATTGAATTTAAGAGAAAAAAGTAAGATTGGTTTCAAAACTCAAGCAAGAGACTATTTTAAGGTGACATCGCTAGTGCCTAAGTCTAGAGTTGCTCCCGCAAAAGTATCTACATGATCTAATATTACAATTTTTTCTTAAAAATTATATATAATAAACTGAAAACATTTTTATTTAGTAACCATATATATATATATATATATATATGTATGTATATATAAGTAAATTCTAAAAATGTTTGTCATATAGTTTCATGTACTTTTATAAAATCCTTTTAATAATAATATCATGAAGTGTTATCTGTTTTTGATAAAGCTGGATATAATTAGACATATGCCTACGTACACGTTCTAAAAATGTTTGTGATATAGTGTTTTTGTTTAGTTTTTGCAAATCCTTTTTTGTAATACTAATATCATGAAGTATTATCCTTTTAAATTTTGTATTAAGTTGGATTTGATTTTGTGGGCTAATCATACTATGCATAGGATTAGACATGATCTATGTCTATACACCACATACATCATTGATTAATACAATTTTTTTTATTTCAGTAAAAAAATCCCGCCCATTGTATATAATTGTGGAAAAGCTTCCTCTACGTGAACTTGGAAACGAACATGTATTTCAGACGGTCGTAGAGAAGCGATCAGCAGCAGCAACAGCGTAACGCAGAAGGCGAAGCGTGAATTATTGGTCCCAGCAACAGCGAGCGTAATGCAGCCGTTGCAAAAGTGGGACGTGCAAACGCAATCCAACAGAACTGCCTTTTCGTTCACAGTACTCATCAGTCATCAGCAGACATCAGGAGGTGTGTGGGTTGGCGTAAACGGCACTCGCGGGCGCTTGACTCGTGAGCACGCGGTGCAGTTCGTGCGTTGGCGTGCCGCCACTGCCATCGCCCATCTGGCCAAACCCACCCACGCCTGTTGGCGTGAGCGGCGCCATACGCGACAGGAAATTTTTAGAGATGGCCAAACAAACAAACCAACTCCGACTGCCGTCCATGTGAGTGTGACCGCCGGCGCTAACGGCTGGGCGAACAATCACTTGCCCAAATTTCTACACCAATCAGACGCCGCGGGCAGGGCGAATCAACACAAATCAGCAGCAGACAGGATAATAGGATGGTGTCGAATCTCACCCAAGTCTTTAACAAATGGAATTGCTAGCCAATCCAATCGATTAGTTCAAACAAAAACCAAAATGCAGAAAGCAATTAAACTCCCATGATTCCTATCCTTTTTACTGGCGGCGGCGGCGGCGGCAGTTCGTATAACTTCACGAAGAGAGGGCGGGCGGGGCTCGAATCGCCCAGCAAGCAGGCTCTAGATCTCGGAGAAGAGGCGGGGGCGGCCGTCTTCTCTAGTACGGCGGCGGGGCGAATTGGCCGTAGGCGCGGAAGGAGCCGCCGGCGCCAGGGACGTAGGCGTCCTGGAGGTGGGTGCTGCCGGTGAGCTTGTGGAAGCCGCGGGTGTAGATGCCGAATCCGAAGACGAAGCCGACGGCCACCAGCACCAGCACGATGAGCGTGCAGATGCAGCACGCCTTGCTCGGGCAGCAGCACATCTCGCCCTCGCCCTGTCTGTCGTAGTTCTCGCCGCGGGGGCGCCGCCGCTCGGGGACGGAGTAGAGAGCCGAGGCGCGCGGAAAAGGCGAGGCGCTTTTGCTTTTTGGCTGTGGGCCGGTTGGGTTCGCTCGGGAATAGCAGCGCCCTGGGGGTCGTCCGATCTGCTCTCGTCTGGGCGTGCGTGCGTGCCCGGCCGAGCGGCGAGGCTATTATAAAGGGCGCGGCTGGCTCGCCGAGCACGGTCTGATGCGGGGGCGAAGGCGAACCGAATCGGGTGCGCTCGTCCCGTCAGATTGGTTGGGTTTGGCGGGCCGTTTGGGTGGGGGTGGTGATGGTGCCGTGGTCGTGGGCTGGACGGCGGGTGGCCTGTGGCCTCACCTTGGTGCAGGCGGTCCCGTCCTGTGGAGGCCGTGGCTTGGCTTCGGTTCTCGCCTTCTCGGTGGGACGACAAGAGGACGTGCCGCGGGCTCCGTTTCGCGTCGGTCAGTCGGTCTGGTGTTGGGTTCGGCATCGGATATGACGTCATGTGACGCTTCGGCTCGTGTGGTAGTGGGAGAAAAAATATATTTTTTACTCCCACATTAGTACTCCTTGCAAGTAAATAGATTTTTAGACTTCTCTTAAGTCGAACTTTTAGCTTTGATCTATTTTTCTTAAAAAAAATAAGATTTATGATATTAAATTTGTATAATTAGATTTTTTTAAGGTACTTATTTTATATCATATATGTTGTTATTTTTCATAAAGTTATTCAAGTAAAAAAAAATAACTCGCATGGATTCTAAAGCTTGATTTATTTATTTTTAAATAAACTAATTACACTTTATTCTTCAACTTAAACGAGTTGAGTAGGTAATTTAAACCGGTTTAAGTTGAAGAATAAAGTGTAATTAGTTTATTTTTTTCTAAAAAAATCAAGCTTTATTACACTTTATTTGTTTATTAAGTGATTCCAAAAATGGGCGTCTGTTTTATGAAACCCAATAAATAATTCATAAAGTTTTTAAACAACAGTAAATGACTCTAGCCTTAAACAAATAGTAGAGATAGATTTGTATATAAAGAATCGAGTAAGAGATTTAGAGCTCCAAAAAAAATATATCTAGTACCTGTAAAAGAATAGATTGATCTCTAGGAAAATAAAAACATATCCAGAAAAACCTAGAAAAAACTAAACTATTCTAATCAATCTGTTAACATGTTTTAAAACTTTTTCACTACAAAAAAAAATATGATGAAGCCCGCATAAATGCAACATTGATTAATGCTAAATGCATTTGTTCTGGTTGTGTCTTATGTTTTCTTATTGTGAAAAGTTTTCAAAACAAATTTAGACATTAGTTTTTTTAGATTGTTTGGAATATTTGTTTTTACTAAGGCTAAATCTATTTGTTGGAAGTTTTAAAGATATTTTTCATGAACTTTAAATATTTCATTTGAAATCTTCGTGTCTTAATATAATCTCTAAGATTTGTTTTGATTTTTTTAGAAGGTTAGGGATATTTTCTATGGTATAATAGCCTTATCATGTTTTAGTTGATTGTTTTTTTAGTACAATTTTAGTTGATTGTTATAACTTCAAAACCAACTCAAAACAATTTGGATGGCTTTGAGAGTTGGGGGGGGGGGGGGGGCCAAAATTTAGTTTTGAAGTTTGATTAGATACAATTGTAGACTATAAAAAGAGTTCAGAAAGGTAAATTTAACCTTTTTGCGATGCAACGAGATAGTGTGAAATAGACTTCTTATTGCCCTTTCTCTTGGTGTGGAATGGGCCTAACTCTCCAGGCGCAATAAGATAACAAAGACCTTAAATGTTGATTGCTGCCTTCCAAATTAAGAGTCACTATGTGGAGATTGGTGAGATAATGAATAGTGTTGTGTCATTTGCTGATTTGCATATGATTTGGACAAAGTTTGAATGCTTGTAGAAGGACTGAAGGACGCTCCGGTTGTGGTTTGTTTCCTGCCTGTTTTGGATAACTCAAATCCCCTTTAAAGGCCTGACTTTTTCTATGGTGAAAAATGTATGGAGATATTATTTAAATATCAATTAGTTAATTATAGAGTGGTTTCTATATCTGAAATTATCTTCTCTTTGCTTCTAAATTAGCACTGGTTAAACCCAGATATTATGAGCAAAGACTAATCCGTACGCTGATATATGCAGTATATTCCATCATTGCTCAACGTACCCGTACCGCCGTACGCAACGCGGACACACGGCCACTCTTGAGGCAAAACGTCGAACACCAACCGCCGCCACCGTCTCCATGAGAAAGCATCACAAGCTTCTCTTCCACCGCCTCCTCCGTTGCCGAACCTCCAAGCCCTACACCTCGGCAGCTCACCTCGCCGTCCCCGTCTCCTTCCCCTCCAGCCTCGGCTCCTCCTCCTCCGGCCTCCGCGAACTCGACCTCCTAGACGCGGGCGAGCTCGCCCCGACCCCGCGCGTATACCACTCCATCATCACCGCCTTCGCACAGTCCAAGAACCTCGCCGGTGCCCGTGCCATCCACGCGCACCTGTCCCGTTCCCGCCTCGCAGGCGACGCCTTCCTCCTCAACTCGCTTATCCACATGTACTGCAAGTGCGGCGCCGTGACGGACGCGCGCCACGTGTTCGACGGAATGACCAGCCGGGACGTGGTCTCATGGACCTACCTCATCACCGGGTATGCGCAGAACGACATGCCGGCAGAGGCCCTCGAGCTTCTACCCGACATGCTCAGGGCGCGGTTCAGGCCCAGCGGCTTCACGTTCACCAGCCTCCTCAAGGCGGCTGGCGCCTGCGGTGGCCGTGGCATTGGGGAACAGATGCATGCGCTAGCTGTGAAGTCCAACTGGGATGACGACGTCTATGTGGGGAGTGCACTTCTGGACATGTATGCACGGTGTCAACAAATGGACATGGCCGTTAGGGTGTTTGACCGGCTGGACTCGAAGACCGAGGTGTCTTGGAATGCGCTGATTGCGGGGTTTGCTAGGAAGGGCGATGGAGAGACCACGTTGATGATGTTTGTAGAGATGCAGAGGAATGGATTTGGGGCGACACACTTTACCTACTCGAGCTTGTTCTCTGCACTTGCTCGTATAGGTGCTCTTGAGCAGGGCAGATGGGTGCATGCACATATGATTAAGTCTGGGCAGAAACTAACTGCCTTTGTAGGGAACACTGTGCTTGGCATGTATGCAAAGACCGGGAGCATGGTTGATGCTAGAAAGGTGTTTGATCGTGTGGAGAAGAGGGATCTAGTTACTTGGAACACAATGCTCACTGCATTTGCACAATATGGTCTTGGAAAGGAAGCGGTTGCTCATTTTGAGGAAATTAGAAAATATGGCATCCAGCTTAATGAGATCACCTTCCTTTCTGTCCTGACAGCTTGTAGTCATGGAGGCTTGGTGAAGGAGGGCAAGCACTACTTTGACTTGATGAAGGACTACAATGTGCAGCCTGAGATTGATCATTATGTTAGCTTTGTTGATCTTCTTGGTCGAGCTGGCTTATTGAAAGAAGCTCTGATCTTTGTGTTTAAAATGCCCATGGAACCAACAGCTGCTGTTTGGGGAGCCTTGCTTGGGGCTTGCAGAATGCATAAGAATGCTAAAATAGGGCAATATGCAGCTGATCATGTCTTTGAACTTGATCCAGATGATACTGGCCCACCTGTGCTGTTGTACAACATATATGCTTCTACAGGTCAATGGAACGATGCTGCTAGAGTGAGGAAGATGATGAAGGCAATTGGTGTAAAGAAGGAGCCTGCATGCAGTTGGGTTGAAATTGAGAATTCGGTGCACATGTTTGTGGCAGATGACAATACCCATCCGAAATCAGAAGAGATATATAGGATGTGGGAGGAGGTAAACATGAGGATTAAGAAAGCAGGATATGTCCCCAATACAGATTATGTGCTTCTGCATATAAATGAGCAAGAAAGGGTGACAAAATTGCAGTACCATAGCGAGAAGATTGCACTTGCATTTGCACTGATCAACATGCCTGCAGGGGCAACGATTCGGATCATGAAGAACATTAGGATATGTGGGGATTGCCACTCTGCATTCAAATATGTCTCCGAAGTATTCAAAAGGGAGATTGTTGTGAGGGACATTAACAGATTCCACCATTTCAGCAACGGCTCTTGTTCCTGTGGAGATTATTGGTGATCCTGATGATTTTGAATATTGATGAATTCTAAGGATCACTTACTCTTTAATGCTTACACAGAAGTCATGATTGGTGATGGCATGAAGGCTAAGTTCTGGCATACCAGCTGGCTACAGGGAGCTGCACCGGGGCCATTGCTCCACAATTATTCGGCCTTGTTAAAAGGAAAAACAAAACAGTGGAGCAGGAACTTCGTAATAACAACTGGACCAAACCCTTCCGTGGGAAGATCACAACAGGCATGCAGCTTGAAGAATTGGTTTCCCTCTAGATCCACATCCATCAAATTAACCTTCAACCAGGTGTTGCAGATCGCATTGGACGGGAAGTACTCGGCAAAATCATCTTATGATGCACAATTATAGGGCACCTTCATTTGCTTCAAGCTAAGCCTAATTTGGAAGGCAAGAGCTGAAAACAAATGCAAATTCTTCACTTTGACTGCCATACAGGACAGATCCTCACGGCGGGTAATTTGGCAATCCCTGGCTAGCCTCATCAATTAGCCTGCGTTTTTTTCAACGGTCGCTTGGAAACTGGATTGCATTTATGTCTGCAGTGCGGCCCTTATGCACAATTGATCGATTGCGACGAACCTGGCCTGGGAATAGATTATTCTTCCTCGTACTATGAACCAAAGTAATTCTGAATTGATTGCGAATTGGTATCTTCCAACATGCTAATTTACTGCCTGTCAGATGTTGCTGCAATGGCAAAGAAAGATATTATGCAATGGAGGTGCGCCTTTCTAAACTGTTACCTGGGGTAGGACTTGTGTTTGTGTGAGCTGTTTATGACCTATCTTTTAAGCATTGTAGGTTTCCTTTGTGTGCCATGGAGCCGTGGAGGGCCCTCTTCTTGCTACCTGGGCGCTGGTGTTGCATGCCACTCAGAGCGCTTGTACAAGTTTGCTTTTCTTCCTTGAGTGATTAGGCAGAGCTCCTGCCATTTATTTCAAAAAAAAAAATACTGTGAGTTCAGAAGGGCATGTGCTATTGTGGGCCATGATCCATATTTTCATGCAGTAACAGCAATCAGGACTGCATGATGAAGATGTGCACTGCATAATGTAGTACCATTTATAGTGTATTCTTTCCTGAAATATTATTTTTGATCCATGGTTTCATGTAGATCCATGGTTTCCTGAAATATTCTTTCCTGAAGATGATTCTGTGGGAAGTGACTCCAGCAGCCATGAATTCTTGCAAGTTGCAAAAGGCAGGCTATTGCCCATGTGTACCTAATAGACTGGCTTACAGTTCATGTGAGAAATAGAAATGCATCCCACATTCCTGCAGTGCAATGTTTTGAACTCGGATTCTCTGGGTGGGAATGCACTTGGGATAGCTTTCTTTCAGGTAATTTTCTTTCCTAGAATCCATTTTTCCGTGTTGATATAAACCGGATAGCTTGTGAGATGTTATTTGTTGACACAGTGAATGTAGACACAGGCTCATGATTCTTTACTGGCAGATGATTTTGCTACTCTGTCACATTTTGCATTTCAGGTTATGCTAAGAAATATCAATGGCTTTTTATGCGAGCTGCAGCCTATTTGGTCCAGGCCTGGCAAGCTGGGTTGTGATGGAGCAGTTGTTGTAAGTCAGTTATAGCCTTGTAATAGGTCGGGTAAATGACAGGATAATGCATCAGGAAATTAGTGCTTCCACACTAGGGTTAAACGCTCCGCTCCAATCAATGGCATCCCTTCCTGTTTTTTTAACCAGTATATGGAGGAGACGAGTATTCATATCATTATTATCTTGAATTGGTGTGGATTGTCCGGATACGAGAATCCTTCTGAGAAACGAAAGATGGTGCACTGGTGATGGTACCAGAGAGTACTGTGACTACTCTTTCCGTGTTGATGTACTGGACTTTGCCAGGGCGACTCCATTTTGGATCAAACATTCAAACTGAGGATAGGAGATCACGTTCCTCCTATTCGATATGCGTTGTATGAGTGGGGTGCTGGTACCACGTCATGATGACCTTGCGGGTTGCTGCTGCGTCAGCTGGTGCACTCAGATTCTCTGAAGCTGGTGTCCAGGCAAGCTGCATGCTCACCATTTTGAAAGCGAAAAATGTATTGTGTAACACTTACGGACTTGTTTGGATGTGCATATATTTCCTCCAAACTACATGTATTGAAGTGTATTTGAACCAATTTCTACTTTAATTTATCCTAATTAATGTGGTTTGAGGTAGATATATGCGTATTCAAACAAGACTTATATGGTCTGACGCTCTCTTCAGGGATTTTCTTGAGAACTTGTTTTGCAATTTAGTGAGCTGCAAATTCGTAGCGCGTGCTCTCTGGTCTGTTATCAGCGACCCTGATGAGGCTGTTCGCAGCGCGTGCTCTAAAGACGTACTGGAGAGCACATGGCGTATAAAATTCACGCAGCGGGGTCCGGTAATTCATACTCGAGCGTGTTTCTTCCGGTATTGCAAGAGGAATAGCGGGCGTCTGCTTCCTGTTCGCGCAGAGAGGGAGGGAGGCCCACGTCTGCTGCTGCGGCTCGGGCAGCGAGAAAGCGACTCGCTGCTGCTGTACCACGCGGCCCCACTGGTATTTCTACTTTTTCAATGAACTACAAATTGGTATAATTAATAAACTAAAAATCCAAATTAAATTTGGATTGCACAATTAAATTCCTTTCAATAAATCCTTCAAAATGAGATCTCACATAAATATATTTAGATGAATTTTATTTATTAAAATGTGGGTCTCACTGTTGACAGTTGATATAGTAGATGAGATATAGAGCATGATGGGTGTAGAGAAAATTTGTATAGAGGAAGAAATCTCGCTGATCAAATATTTCTTTTAGAGGATGAATATAAAGGAATAGCAGTCCGGACAGTCTGAACCCTGACTCCTGAGGATGAGTAGTAGTCGTGGCGAAGGCTCAGGGCGGCAGGGGGTGGTGGCGGCGTACACGGTACACCATACACTACCCCAGGTGACCAGGTTGCGTTGTACGATCGACCAAGCAATGCCAGGTACTAGCAACGTGAGGTCTGCATGCATGATGTGCTATAATTTCGCACGGAGCCGGTGCATCTGCTCGATAGCCACGAATGAAACCAAATCATGCTGCCAATGGAGCCCCCTTGCCTTTGGCGTGGAGACCAGAAGGGGAGGGGAGACCCGCGCGCATGCAAACGTGATGCGTCCTGGCCGCGTCGCGTCGGCGAGTACCGTGGCGCCGGTCCCCAGCTGTTTCCAGGCCACTTGCGGTTGCGCTCTGCGCGTAGTACGTGAACGTGACGTCCTTGGCTGTTGCCCTTGCCTGCCGCTGGGCACGCGATCCCGGCCCGGCCCATGGCCCGGAATTCATGGCCGCCTCCGGGTTGCCGCACCGCACGCGACCTGCGTGGCACGAACCCGTCGTTCCTTCGTTTGGCGAAGCACGAGACCGCACGCGGTACCGGCCCGGCGCGGCGCGGCTCTGCTGTGATCCGTGCGGCCCCGCACCAAGTGCCAAGGAGAGAGAGAGAGAGAGAGGCAATATGCAAAGCCAACCAAGGAGCATGTGTACATATATGTACGGGCCGTGGTCGATCAGTGCTATCGTTTCTGCCGTTCTCGGTTAATATATAGGCCCGCCCGGCCAGCGCAGCGCGAGCCTTGGCGTGGCGTGGCGTGGCGTGCGTGCAAAACGCTCGATCGCCCGTCCGCGTGCTCCGTCTCTTTGCCAGGGCCCCGCAGCACCCTTCTTCTTCTTTCTCCTCCTCTCGTACCATCGTCCATCGACACCACCTCGCCAAGCAGCGCGGCAAAACCTCTCCCATCCGAACCTCTCTTCTGTCTCCTCTATCGATCGTAAGAGGTACTACCATCCAATGATGCATTATGCATAGGGCAGGGTTCTTGCCTTCTTGTTCCTGCACGAATGTAGGGTGTGTAGTGTAGATACTGCTTGTCATGTGTTTCATACAGCATGCAGTATCCATGTTTTCCCCCCTGAATTATTATGGATTTCTAATGCGGCAGTGCGTGCATGGATCAACGCCCGCCGGAGCGCAAGGCGAAGCGCGCGAGGGACGAGGAGGAGGAGGTCCATGCCGCGCCACCGGACTTCCCCTTCGAGGAGGAAGCAGCCGGGGCGGCGTTGGGCGACGTCGGGGGCCCGCCGGGGGTGTTCCAGCTCCCCTGGCAGAAGTGCCGCGGCGGACTGGGCCTGGGCGTGGCGTCCGCCGCGGGGTCGTCCTCCTCCTCCTCCTCGTCGTGGGAGCTCCGCGACGTCTTCTTCCGGTCCCTCGTCGACGGGGGCGCGGCGGCCATCGGCGTGCCGGGGGACCGGCTGGTGTCGCCGCCGCCCGGCAGGCGCGCGCTCCTCGAGGGCGTCGACGCGTGGCTCGCCGCGGCCGCCGACGGCGAGGTGGACCCGGTCTGGCGGTCCGCGCTCGGCATGGCCACCCGCGGCCGCGGCCGCGGGTCGAGGAGGATGGACGGACGTGAACGTGGGGCCCTCCCCGCGCATGCTTCCGGGGTGAGCCCCGCCCCCGCGTGGCATTGATGAGTGCGCTGTGGCGCGGCGCCATCCATGATCCATCATCAGCCGCGTGACGCTGACGTGGCTCCAGGCACCGCTCTTGGGGGACCGCCGTCGCCGTTGGTGCTGAATTGCTGATCTGATATGATGGAGTAGTAGGATGGAGTAGGCAGAAAGGACCAAGGAAAAGTGTAGAGAAGAGAACCATGCATGGTCATACATTGGCTCATCCTTGTCTTTCCAATGTCCTTTCTGTTCATCTGTACAGTTATCATTAGACATTATGCCAAAAAAGGGTGCTGTATTTTTTTTTTGCGAAATCATTCATTCCAATCTCTGTTTTTCTCGTATTTCACCGATATGTACATACAGAGGAACTTTTCGGATGAAAATTGGAGAGAAACCGCAGGGAGTTTTTTTGGACTCTGGGGTGACTACCGAAAAAGCGCCAAACAAGACCTAACACGGGAAAGTTCACACCTCTACGTTTGTTCTCGAGTAAGTCTTTCTTATCCATTTTTCTTTAATTTAATTCTTCTGCTGCATCCACATCCACACACAAAAAAAGGTATAGCATGACTTTGAGCATGTTGAATCTACAACTGTACATGGATGGATATTGCTAGGCTGAGCTTGATGAATGATGAAAGACCAATTGGTGGACCACACTAGGAGCTCAAACTCAAAATTCACACATACATGATGCATGAACTAAAGTGCTTGCCACCTTGGACCCCAACTAAGCTCCGCACTTACGTACGGCTGTAATTCATCGCTAATATAGTTCATTTAATTTTGAATGTTAGTTATAGGTAGCCATAACAATTTAATCCTCCCAAATAATCGATGCTGGCGAGCCTCTCTTCGTTCTGATGGTTTGTTTGTCTTCTTTCCCCCGAGAAATTACATATTGACACCCTGTTCGTTTGGTTTATCAGTCACCAAAATAGTGTTTTTGTCTCACAGAAAAACAGCAAATCAATATCAGACTTATCAATCAAAAAACGGTGAAACGAACATGCCGTGAGATGTTTATTACTCTTTTTCAAAATGCAACATCCTACTTACTACTATAAACGTCTTTGATTGAAAGAGACACCTCAAGCACGGTATCAATTGCCTAATCGCAGCTGCCGCTGACCGTGAAGCCTCGTGAACTTTCTGCAGAGGTTGCTCAGGGTTCTTTCTTGCACACAGCAACTTGTCTGCATGAGGCCTGCTGGCCCTGGTGCAGCTAGCGAGGTCCGGTGTGGATCCAGATTCAGTGACTTTGTTTGAGCAAGTCACGCTGTAACTTTCTCATTATCTCCTCCGTCCATTCTGCATCTGATGGCCCCAAAAGTGATTCAAACGAGAAAACCAGCGCAGAGCCCAGACTTGCAGTTTCGGCCTAAAGGCCGGTGATGCTCGCCGACGAGCGTTCTCTGTACCGCCCTTCCTCACGCACCGTGCACCTCCAACTCGTCGGCGCCGGAAGCAGTGTCTCCTTCACAGACGCTTACCTGGGCCTCTCGTCGGGCTCTGCGTCCCTCGCTGGCTCGACGTCGTCCAAGGCATCGACAACTCGCGTGGCCTGAGTGCAAAGTGAAGGAGATATGACTGGTGGTAGCATCCAAGCGAAGGCGAGCAAGTGCAAGGGAGAAGACCTTCTTGAGTTCTTGGACCCATCCGCAGCGTCCCGACTCAGCTTACTCCATGGCTTCGTGCAAAGCTTTCATATCCCTCTCCACGGTGTGGCATGAGTACCCTACAGACGCATGGTGCGGCGCGAATTGCCTTTGGCAGGGCGGGAGGGCGGCGGCGGCTCGACACAAGTGTCCTGTAGCAGCACGGCACGACGCGAATGGCCTGTAGTGGCGCGGCGCGGTGCTAGAGGCCTACGGTGGCTCGGCATGGGAGGTGTCACCGCGGGACTGAAACGCTTGCCCCACGCCACTGCACTGCGGAGCTGCGTGCCGCTCCTCGCCTCGGCACTCCTGCGATGGGGAGCCTGGGGAGAGCGGCGCGACAAGCGGCCTGCGCAGAGAGCGACGCGACGAGCTTGGCGAGCGTGCGCAGAGAGCAGCAAGTGCGTGGCGAAGGACCGCGCTCGTCGGCCGCGCCTCACTCCGCACTGGCCGCGCCCGCTCGTAGCGCGGACCGCGCTCGTTGCTCCGACTTCCGCACCAGCCGCCCTGCCCTCTGCGGTGGACGCACACTCTCGCCGCCCTTCTCTGTCTTCGCGGGAGAGAAGGGGAACCAGGCTAAAAGAGTTGCCGCATCCCTTCGATCTTGGATGAACGGTGGATTTGAGAGGGAAAGTTACAGCGTGACTTGCTCAAGGCAAGTCACTGAATCTGCGTCCGCGAGGTGTGCGGGCAGCCACCATTGCAAGCAAGGCCGCAACAGTCCATTGTTTTCTTTTCGTAGAAGTTGTTTTTTGAACCGCAGACAAATCAGTGAAGACCGTGGTTTCGATGTAAGTTTCAGCAGAAGAATGTCTTGCTTAATCATCCAAGAAACAACCGGCTCATTAATTGCTGACTGTGAATGCGCACGCCGGCCATCCACAGGGACCCGGCGGTGTGGGAGGAGTGGAGGACCCTGCCATCAATGTTCGCAACATTTGCCCTGTTTAGACTAGAGTTTCTAAGAGCATCTACAACGTTTTTGTAAATGTGCTTTACATTTTTGTTTTTACAAAAAAGTCTAAAAAATTTCTATCTAACGGTTTGGCAAATATGATTTACATTTTTATTAACTTGACAATTTTCTGGGAAGGATTGACATATATGCCTAGCGAATCGCGCTTGGCATTTTCCGCGCTCGACCAATTTTGGTAATCGCCGCAACAATTTCTACAATTTTGGTAATTGTCAAGTCAGTTTTGTCAAACCGTCGGAGATTGACTCTTTTTTATCTTTGCTGTATTTATTTGGGACTTGACAAACTCTCAAATTTGCCAATTAAAATATGCAAAACCGTTGAAGATGCTCTAAGGGCATGTTTGGATCCCTTGACAAATGACAAATAAAGTTGACAAATCTTTTATCAATTACTAGTGTTTGGATCCCTTGGCAAATGACAAATGACAAATGACACGTATAAAGATAATTATATCTTTAATAATTACACTCCCATTCATCTGTTATGCATAGGAGGGAGGGGTATGAGTGGAAGGATTTTCTATTTGCCTTTATTTGCCACTTCAAAGTGGCAAATGACAAATTTTTGCTCTTGTTTGGATCCATTTGCCAAAAAGTAGTTATTCTTTTGCTCTTTTGCCAATTTGCCAAGGGGATCCAAACACCTCCTAACTTAAAACTTCCTGAACTAGACGTGTTTGCATGCAAGGATTAGAATAACAATAAAGATACTTTTTTAATGAAGATTCCAGTGTACCTTGTCAGAACTAGTTAAAAAAAATTTTCAGTAGACCCCACTAGAACTAGTTCGAATAATCATCTTTTGGTGGGAATAATTTTTTTAGGTGGATTAATTTCAACTAACTCAATCTAATTTCCCTGTTTGAATACTTTTAGACTAGTTAAACTCAAATAACTCTAACCCCTGATCAAACAGGGCCATTACGAAAAAAAAAATCATCCTTGGACAGCAATGTCGGCGATTACCACGTGACCCTCGGCTCGCCAGCGGTGTAGGAGGACCCTGTCGTTGATGCTCGGAAAATCACACGAAAAAATATTTTAGGTGACAGTATAATGGAGTACACTTTTGGCAAGAATTTTTTTTTCTGGTACAGGCCACAAACATTTATCTAGTACTACTAGAAACGTCATGAAAACGTCTTTGGAAGAGACACCTCACAGTTAAGGATCCGGTGGTTTCCTCCGGCTTCTGGTGATTCAGGTTTGTCGGCGTCGGCGTCGGCGGTCTTCGTCGGCAGCGAATGCAGCCGGTTTACTTTCTCGTAGAATATAGGTTGGACTGTTGTCCTACGTATCTTTTTCGATGTACTTGTATTTGTTTTTCTATTAATTAATACATGTACACTTAAAAAAAAAAAGATCGTTCGTCGTCAAAAAAAGATTACTCGAAATCAGTAATAGAAAGTAAAACTGAATATAGACAACTAAGCAAAACTCACCTAAATGTTCATCATTCAATATGCCGTTAATTACTAAAAATACAGCTCAACCATAGCACGGAAAGTATACTTGCTTGGGAGGGCAAGTGGCTTTGCGTATGGCGTCGTTCAAATATCCTCGAGCCTTCTTGGACCTTTGGCTTTGCATCCTCAATTCCTCATCCACACACACGAGTATATCGCCGGCCCCAGCTCAACGGAAGGCGGCGAGGGCCACGTGGTCCCCTTCCTCATCGGTGCCGCGCTCGACCGCGTTTATTTGAGGTCGGTGTGGCAACTGGCGAGGGGTTGGGTTGAGGTGCATGCATCTAACCTTCTCCCTGGTCCCAAAAGGAACACCATCTTAAATATAGATTTATACCAAAAAAAAACGAATAGAATTTAAGTTATATGTAAATAAACCTAAACGATTCATTTAGATTTACTCAAAATTATATTTTTTTGAGGACGGAACGAAGGAATTGTCACATCAGATTAAAAAATGCCAAACTGCAAGCGGTGACCTTAGCAAGATTTCCGGCGAATGCAGATGCAGATCCAGCCAAAATCATGGCAAATCTGGTGCGTCCCATTTCCACCGTGTGTCCAGAGCAAAAGCAAGGCCGCGCACGCGGCACGCACGGGCGACATCTCGCTCTCGGCAGCATCGCTCCTGGTCCTGGCGGCACCGATCGCACGTTACCCCTACCCGCAGCCCGCCCCCGAAAATTCGCGTCGTGCAAGCCGACGCCCAAACCCCCCGTCGGCACCCCACCAAAATAAGCGCCTGCCCCCACCGGAAAGCGACCGCCCCCTCGCTCCCCCTACCCCCCTTCCCCTCTCCCCCTCCGTAGCAGCGGCGGCGGCGGCAGGCTCGCCGGCACTGGCGGCGAGGGCAATGCCGCGACGCCGCCGGCGGTGCCGGGGCGCGGTGCTGCTGCTGCTCCTCGCGTCGGTGCTCGCACCCCTCGTGCTGTACGGCGGCTCCCCCGTCTCGGTCGCGCCCCTCCCGGACTCCACCGGTGCGTTCCCTCCTTCCCTTCCCTTCCTCTGGCCTGGCCTCTCTCCGTGCGTGCCTTCGGGCAATGCGGGAAGGTTTCGTGTCTGATTGGGCGCGGTTTCCCGGTCGGTGTTTTTTTTGTTTTCGCAGTGGCGAGCGGCGCGTTCGACCAGGAGGGCGCGTCCAATCTGGTGTGGCCGCACATGGCAGCGTCCGCGGTGTCTCTGGCGAAAGGTGACTTTCTAATTTCTAATTATCCCCCCATCTCCTGCTCGATTGGACCTACCTTGCCAAAGGGAACTTTCGCATTTCGGCCGTCTTAGATCGTGTGGTGGTACGGACGATGGAGACGGATGATTTTCCGTTCCTGTCCAGTCAGAGAGATTTTGTTTATTTTTTGTTGTTTTGTTCACGCCGCTATGCCAGCACTCAAACCACCAATTGATGCGTTTTGTAGATTTGATAATCGAAAGGCTTGGGGAGCACAAAAACCGTGTGCTATCAGCAACTGATCGCTGGCAAGTGCCTGAGACCGGGAGCGGGAGCCGTGCGTCTGGAAAATCAGATGCTGCTGCGGTCAGGGAGGAGCATGAGTTGCGGAGGGCAGAGGAGGAAGATGACCCTGTTGTCGTGGGGAATGGCAGTGCTAGGTTGGGACAGGAGGGCATCATTAAGGAGGTTGTGGGAGGCCAGAGAAGGGATGATGGATCTGGTGAGCCCGCGGATAGCAGGGAGGTTGGTGAGCAGAACGGAAAAGAAGTTGGGATAGAGTTGCCTCACGCAACTGACGTGGTGCACAAAAATGGGTCAGGTGGAGTAGAAATGAACGACGTTTCTGAACCGCAAACTGTTGGAATCCTGAATTCGCCTTCTATCAAGGTAATCTTTCTTGTAGAAGATCAATCTAAGGTTTTAATGTTTCCTTGTAAGTAGTGCTTGCTTATTGGTTCCCTCTGTTAATGTCTACTTGTTTAGATTACATGTTAGTAGTGGATTACCAAATTTTCACTATTATGAAACCGTCACTTTGGTATTTATAAGTATATCCATCCTTCTATTGTGTCGCGATATCTATACATTTTAGCTTATGGAATCATGTTGTTGTTTGTGTTATTTGTTCTTGTCACCGATTTCAGGTAGGGTTCTATCTTGATCTAACTGCTAAAGGCCTACTTTTCCAGGAAAGTGCTTCTCATAGTTTATCCAACAAGACTAGAGAGCAGCAAACAAGTGCAAGTAACAGTAACACTGCTCACCATGCAACAAATAGTATTGCTGGTCAAACCACAACTTTGCCAGATGCTACAATCCATATCATCAAGGACCAGCTAACAAAAGCGAAGATGTACCTTGGATTGTTTGCTTCTAGGGGTAATCATGGCTTCGCAAGGGAGCTCCGTGCACGGATGAGGGATATACAACAAGCACTAGGCGATGCGACCAGTGATCGGCAATTACCTCAGAAGTACATCCTATTCTACTGCATTTCGAGTTTTATTCGACCTATCTAGTGATGGTGTATGATTGGTGTTGCTGTACTTTTTGTTTGGACCAAACATCTTTGACATGATTTTCTATTTTCCCGACAGTGTCCACAGCAAAATTAGAGCAATGGAGCAGACATTGGAGAAGGTGAGGAAAATTCATGACAGTTGCTCTAGTGCTGTGAATAGGCTCAAAACAGTCCTTCACTCGACAGAGCAGCATCTCGAATCAAGCAAAAGACAAGCTAACTATCTAGCGCAAGTGGCAGCAAAATCTCTACCTAAGGGTCTCCATTGCCTTACACTGCGACTTACAAATGAGTACTATTTCACCAACTCAAAGAATAAGGACTTTCCCTATGTGGAGAAGCTGGAAGACCCCAAACTTTATCATTATGCCTTGTTTTCAGACAATGTATTGGCTGCTGCAGTAGTTGTTAACTCAACTCTTGTTCATGCTAAGGTATACCACTTGGCCTCGGAAAGATATTAAGTTGCTAATTAGGTGTCCAGTTGATTATTTTGAATCAAGAATCAACTTCTTTTTATGCTGAATATTCTA
Source organism: Microstegium vimineum (assembly GCA_022036555.1). Lineage (NCBI taxonomy): Eukaryota > Viridiplantae > Streptophyta > Magnoliopsida > Poales > Poaceae > Microstegium > Microstegium vimineum. The sequence continues at coordinate 5,851,085 of CM039120.1, read as the reverse complement.
ATTGATTTAATCATTTGTCACCACTAACCTTGTGATGCTATATTTAATGCAGAAACCAGAAAAGCATGTATTCCACATCGTGACAGATAGGCTTAACTATGCTGCAATGAAAATGTGGTTCCTGGCTAATCCCTTGGGTAAAGCTGCTATTCAGGTTCAGAACATTGAAGAGTTTACATGGTTAAATTCAAGCTACAGTCCAGTTCTGAAGCAGTTGGAAACCCAGTTTATGATTAATTACTACTTCAGAACTGGGCATGCTAGGCATGATGAAAATCCCAAGTTTCGGAACCCCAAGTACTTGTCAATTCTCAACCATCTGAGATTCTATCTCCCTGAGATCTTCCCAAAGCTTAACAAGGTGTTATTTCTGGACGATGATACTGTAGTGCAGCGAGACCTAAGTGCGCTTTGGCTGGTAGATCTCAAAGGCAAGGTTAATGGTGCTGTCGAAACCTGTAGACAGGCATTCCATAGGTTTGATAAGTACCTCAACTTCTCAAACCCTCTTATTGCTAAGAATTTTGATCCACATGCTTGCGGTTGGGCATATGGCATGAACATGTTTGATTTGTCTGAGTGGAGAAAGCAAAACATCACTGAGGTCTACCATACCTGGCAGAAATTGGTGAGTATGAGCTTTACATGTGAAATTGTGATTCTAGTTCCTGTTGCTACACTAGTGTATGTACTCAAGTGCTTGAGCTGAAAATGTTAATAGTGACCTAATGCATATATGGAATTTCCTATCGGGCACTTCACGAACAGCTGTGCAGGCTGAATCTTAGTAGGGTTGCAGCTTTATTTTGATACAAAAGTACACTCCTGTGGTATTTAAGCATTGTTTACTGTCATACTCTTTATCTTCTTGTATAGTTCACTCACTCGACTCTTTTGTGCAGAATGAAAACAGGCAATTGTGGAAGCTAGGTACCCTCCCTGCTGGTCTTGTAACCTTCTGGAACCGCACGTTCCCTCTTGATCGTTCGTGGCATCAATTAGGACTTGGGTACAACCCAAATGTCAATGAAAAGGATATCAGGCGAGCTGCTGTCATCCACTACAATGGAAACTTGAAGCCATGGCTGGAGATTGGATTGCCCAAATACCGCAAGTACTGGTCAGCACACGTCAATTACAATCAAGTGTTTCTACGGGAGTGCAATATAAACCCGTGAAGAGCAAATAGTGGTGTATGGTTTATCCTTTTCTTTTCAATTATTTCTTAGACCAATTCTTTGTGCTCTAGGTAATTTAAATTGCCCAGAGTACTTATTCTTTGTAACTGATGTCTTTCCTGATGTAAAGGTGGCAGCAGGTTGGTGGTAGTCTTAGATCATACAAACGGTTAGTAGACAAAGCATATATTTCATTTTGTGATTATAAATGCTAATATGGTAGATAATTTTGACTGTATGAATTGAAATGCTACTTATATGCCCTCAGAAATAGGTATGTATGTATAGTTTGCAAAGCTTGTCCACTATACTTCAGTTTGCTGCATCCTGTGCGATTCTGTTCATGCACGACAGCATGGGATCTTGTTGTACGGCAACGGCCTGCCCTATATGATGTGATGCTACGTTCAACTTTTCAACAATTTTATCCGAAAATTCTCAAATGTTCTGTAGCGTCACACCTCATATCAATGACAGGAGAGTAAACAGGGAAGGAGAAAATTAACGGCAGTACCAAACCAGCTCCTCATGAATTATTTGAATTTGTTTCTTCATTCATACGTTTACCAGTGAATGCATACATCAAGGGCTCCAGGTGCGCATCAGCAAGGCCTGCTGCTCGGTGCTGGAGAGGATCGGCGACAGGTGGATAATCACCGCCACCTTCTCCAGGTTCCCGTTCAACCCAACGTACGGCGCACCTCGTCAAGAAATTCTGCGGACTCACCGCGTGAGGCTGAGGGACTGAGGACTGAGGGGAGGTCACGCAGACGGCATGGTACGTGGCGACGACCCCGGTCAGCCCACTCTAAGGCCTACTTTGGCAACAGGTGGATATTAGCCCAGGGCACGGAATCCACTACGGGGAAATAATTGGACGAGCATTTCCCTGGGAGCCATTTCCCTGTTATTCCCACAATTCATGTAGCTGTTTGGAAGCAGGACGTAGGGGGCGGGGGTGCAGAATTGCTGGTTTTTGTTTGCCAAGGTAGCCTGACGTAAGCCATAACGTTAATCAATGTATATAGAACTTGCATTGACTATGAGCTTGCTTATTCTAAGCCTGTAATGTAAATTGCACAATGCTTTGAACTCCAAATAAACACTTAAATACAATTCACAGAAATATTCTGAAGACAAAATAAAGAAACAAAAAATGTTATTACTTTAAAATATATTTCCTTAATCAAACTTCATACATCCTGCAAGGCACAGACGTGCATAATAGTAACAATTAAATATCTCCCCAATGAACTGATGAGTGACACCCCTAATGAATTTATAATTTAGTATTAATAAACTTAAGAATGAAACACAAACTTAAGTGATTTCTAAACAAATTTACAAGTTATTTTCAATAATTCCATGGGTCTTTGGCTTTCATATTGACCTCTAGCTTCAAATACATGTTGTTGCTGGCCCACGCTGCATGTTGCAAACTAAGAAATTGTTGGTAAAAGTCAGACAAAATGACATGCTAAAATTCTGAACATTTTGTGCAAGCTCAAAACTTAACTAGCCTAGAAAGGATAGACTTGTGTATCAACAACAAACTCACCTGCAACTTGAGGATGTCCTTGTGGATCACTGCAATACATCTTATATTGCAGTTTCCACTTGCACAAGGCTTTAGATCTGATATATGAGAGCAATCGAATCAAGGAGAGAAGCAAGAAAAATAATGTGCACCAGCATTTACACTTTCAATTCCAGTTAAGTTGGTACGTAACACAAGTATATTTTACTGAATGATCAAATGACAACTGTAAACATTCAGGAAGGAAAGAAATTAGAGAACATTTCGGCGGAAAGAGCGATAACAGGAAGAGGTTGCCTACCTCATCGAAGAGAACATTCAGCAGCATTATATAGTGTTTGACAAATACCATGACGGGTAGAGAAGCTTTGGTTTTAGTCTTTCAGTTTTTTTTCTTTTTCCGGTCCTTTGCTGAGCGTGGTTCTGATGCTGCTATTGCATCATAGCGAGCTGATGGTGCCCATTCATCATGTTCTGCATGACAGATTGCAATCACAAATTATGAAATAACTATATTGGATATATGAATCCTGCGCATATACTAGCAGCACATGCTAGGTAAATAACAAACTGTATTACCTTTTTGATTTTTTAAAAAAGGCTAGAACTGAAATATATGATTAATTAATCTAACATCGGTTGCTACTAATTATCAGTGGAATAATCTTACCTGATTGAACATGTGGGTGATATGAGTAGATCTGCTAAGCAACTAAGAAGAAATGCAGTAAAGCACCATGAAAAAGGAAAATCCAGAGGAATCTGGAACCTCTACAACTACACCTCTCCAATGTGTTCACTCGACTAGATCACATGAGCAAAAAAAAATTATTCTTACACAGCCCAACTAATCACTAATATCTAACACCACTATCTACTGACAGAGTGACAGAGTGACAGTACAGTAATCAGACAACAATTAAACTGATTGATCAAGGATATACATCTAAAATACCAAAGACAGGTAGGAAGATGGCATTGGCAAGGCCAAAAAGAAGAATTTGGATTTAGAGACATTAACAATCCAGCAGGACAACCTTAGCTGGACGAGAAATTTTATTCCCAAGTAAACTAACATGTGCATATATGCATAGGTACAATAACAATTTAGACGCATATCTAGGACTGCATACAACTTCCATATAGTTCAACTGCGAGAAATTGAAGCGGTTTTTTATCAGAATGGAAAACTATAGTTAAGCAACATACAAACTACCAGGGAATTAGTCAGTATATCACAGAACTTCTAATGGACTATTGAATTAAGCAATTGAACATGAATTTTCATTTGATTTGACTGATCAAAATAGCAAATACACCAAAGCATCTAGATCGGTTGTTCACATTTCTGTAATGAAATCTCAACTCCTAATTCTTTTCCTACTACCATCTTGCACATAGAGAATATAAAGGCATAATCCGCTGCCAATTTCCGTTCCTTTACCTACTGTCCTCTTGTGCAAGCCACGGGCCGAGGAGGGTTGCAGAAGGGGCATGCGTTCGGCGTCCGACTGAGGCGTGGAGTTGTGGACGCGTGGTCACGGAGAGATCCGGTCTTGTCGTCGCCGTCTCGCCGGGAATCCTGGGCGGCCTCGGATCTTGTACCCCAAGATCTACAAGGATCAGTGAGAGGAGTAGAGAGCCCTAGTGGAGGCAGAGGTGCGGCCGTGCCGGATTCACCATGCGGAAGCTGAGGTACAGGCACGCAATGGATGCGAGGATGGAGGGGCGGGCATCCACGGTGGCGACGGCAGGGTGGTGGGACGGTCTCTCGCTCGAGGCGGAGTCGGCGTCGGCGAGGAGAACAGACGCGCGAGGAAGGGAACCGTTCCCGGCCACATGACTCGTGTCTTCCTGTCCCGTGGAAAACAGCGGGATACGGGCTGAAATCCCGCGTCTAGTGGGCTTCCAAAGGGCGTGGCGGATTAGCGCAGGGGAGCTTGCCCCGAGGTTTTCTGGCCCCGGGAATCCACGGAGAACCCGGAGGGATTGTGTGAAAGTAGGCCTAAGGGGTTTCGTGATTGAGCCACCCTTACAGTGAAATAGTGTCAAATTATTTTTTATAGTGTTCCGACATGTATCATATAATCGCATGATTTACTACAGTTATAGTATAATATAATAACGAGAAATACTTTCTGATGAATGAAAAATAATGAAATGATTGTATTTTATCAAGTGATCAGAGTGTGGCATGCATATGTTAAAAAGGCAAGCAATCATGTCGATGCAGCGTTGTCAAAGGCTACCAAATGTTCATGAAAAACAAGGACGGAAATGTTGACAAGATAACCCACCTTCCTACACGGAGCATCTAGTGGAAAAAAAAAACTTCGTACTCGAGGAACGGACGGAAAAATCATCTCCGCGTACGGAGGATCAAATAGACACGCTGAGTCCCGTCCGGGCGGAAGGATCGGCGCACGTACCAGGAACGAATGTACGCAATTGCCACCATGACTAGGACTTTGCTCGATCCCGTCCGAGATATACGGCTCCGAGCATTCCGGATAAACTAACGACTACAGTAGTACAGTTGGAGATAATTATACATCCGATACGTTTAAAATTGTTTTTTTCTTTGAGTGGTGCTCTCCACACGTTTAGGATTTTTTTTTTGAGTGGTGCTCTCCACGTTCCACGTTTAGGAATTGTTATACGACGACGTTTAAAATTGTTTTTTTCTTTGAGTGGTGCTCTCCACACGTTTAGGATTTTTTTTTTTGAGTGGTGCTCTCCACGTTCCACGTTTAGGAATTGTTATACGACGACGAAGATAATCCCTCCCCGTAGCTATATATGTGATATGTCGATCAACCCTAGCTAGCGCGTTGTTAACTTCTTGTTCTCGCGCGCTGTTCCAGTTCCACTTCCATGGCGAGAATCCTTGCGTCCGCAGCTGGAGCCGGCGCCAACGCCAGCGCGGCGGCGTCCGCCCTGGGCTCGTCGTCGTGGTTCCTTGGGCTCTGCATGGTCGTGGTCTCCGTCTGGGTCGTCTCATTCGCCATCTTCATCTGCGGCCACAGCTCTCACGACGACGACGACAAGCCCAAGCAGAACAAGAAGAAGCCCGCCCCGGCGCCCACGAAGCAGGTTAGGCCGGCAGCGAGCCGCGGCACCGCGAGGTCGTCAGGGACGACGGCGACTGACTTCGCGAGCGCGTACACAGCTTCGTACGTGGCCGCTGGTGCCGCGTCCAGTGGTGGCGGCCATCATCACCACCATCACCATGGACATCATGGAGGTGGCGGCCATCATGGAGGCGGATGTGGTGGCGGCGGCGGCGGCGGCGGTGGCGGCTGTGGTGGCGGTGGCGGCTGTTAGATTGGATTTTGATTAATAGTCGCGTCGTCTTGTTACACCGTCAGTCATCCTATATTAGGAATAATAATATTTGTAATGTTGTCTAATCGTCGTGTGGTTGCTCTGCACCTGAGAGGCTGAGAGGTCGAGCTATTTACCCGCTGCACCTGAATGTTATTAGCAGAAGCTGAACACGAGTCATGTCTTGTCGACGAGAAATTTCCAGGTTAATTTCCATGCCCATCTCATACTCTCATATGAACACGATCACATATGAACACGACTATGCATGTCTGGTTGTCGCCGAGAAATTTCCAGGTTTCCATGCCCGCGTCTTATTGCTTGATCCTTCATTTAAGCAACCTGCGTGCGCTCCGTCGCCCTCCTCAGTTCCAGTCGGATCTCCATGCCTTTCTTCCTTCCAAAATTAAAAAGTATCAGGCTACTCAAGCAATCTCGCGATTGCTCACGGTGCGTTTGGTTCTAGGATAATAGATTAATAGTAGATGTGACATGGTCATCTATATATTTTGGGATATACATATTTATGTTGTGTTTAGTTTGATGGATAAGATTGGATGGAATGAGAATACTTAACTAATTACATCTATTATTTTAAAACAATAATAACTAATATACAATAATAAATATACACTAATTGTCGGTGTCTAAAATGACAGGGTCTAGACGACCAACGAGTAAATTTCTAAGCGTGTCGGAGTTCGGATGGTTACGCTCGAAGAACACGGAGGTTTATACTGGTTCAGACACGAACGTCCTACGTCCAGTGTGTTGCGGGGTTGTATTACCGAGCGCGGAGAGCTCGTGAGGGGGAGCTACAAGCTTTGGTGAGAGAGGGGAGGTTGTCCCCAGGTCTCGTGCGTATGAGGTTCTTGGTTCTGGTGAGTGCTCGCATGTGTGCGAGTTTGAGTGTGTGTGAATGAATGTTGGAATGTCGAGAGAGCGAGATTGGGGATCCATTCCCTCCCTTTATACACAGGGAGAGATGGAGGAGTACAGTAGAGAGAGGGGGAGTGACGTGGGCCCGGCTTGGGCTGCTGCCGAAGGAAGCCTTTGTCTTCATCATGTCTTCCTTCCTGAGGAAGATTGTGCCAGTAGACGCATGTCCGAGCCCTGTTCGTCCTTGTCGAGCTGTAGTCATACGCCTTATGATCGGGAAACCTGTTGTTCCCCTTTCCGGGTATGGGTGGAGGTTGGTCGCATAGGACTAGGCACCCCCGCGTCCCGTCATACAGGACTTGATGACGCCCTAATCCCTGTTGGGGTGTCCGTCGGAGACATGGCGTGGATATCACGCGCGGAAGTCGTCGGTTAGGCAGCACATGACCCTGTACTGCAGGGTGAACAGAAGTCCGCATGGTGGCTCATGCCTTGAACCCCATCCCTGAGGACGCAGCGTACTGTGGACCTTTTGACTATGTGGGTTAGGGCGCCCCAGGCTGTGTATGGCAATGAGACCTCCGAGGGCGAGGGTCGTCACGGATGACGTTTGCCGGGCTCGGACGGGACGTGAGAGCCCCTGAGGGTTGGCGGCGTCGCGGGCGACGCCATCTTGGCTCTGGCGAGGCGAAAGAGCCCCCGAGGGTTGATGACGTCACGGGCGACGCCTCCTTAGCTCGGGCGAGGCGGAGGAGCCCCCGAGGGCAGATGACGTCACGGGCGACGCCACCTTGGCTCGGGCGAGGCGGAAGAGCCCCCGGGGTAGATGACGTCACGGGTGACATCACCTTGGCTCGGGCGAGGCGAAGGAGCCCCCGAGGGTTAATGACGTTACGGGCGACGTCACCTTGGCTCGGGTGAGGCGAAGGAGCCCCTTGATGGTGGTTTTTGTTTTTGTAGAGTCTGGTAATTTGGGTACCCTATTTCTGGGTATCTGACACTAATATTGTCATTATAATTATGAGCATCTCCAACAATTTGAAAAAATTGACTTGCTAAATCTTATGGTTTGTCAAGTTGCTAAATTATTTGGCAAGTGAAAAAACTCCTCTCTCTAACAATTTGCCATTCCGACTTACCAAACTTTTGAAAAAAAAAAAGAAAGGCGGGAGACTGGTCACAAAAAAAAGGAAAGCAGGAGACCGTGCGCGGAGACCATGAATAGTAAGTTGGTTTGAGGAGTTGTTGGAGAGGGAATTTTGTGATTTTGCCAAATTTATAAGGATAAGAGCATCTCCAACGGTTTTACAAATGAGTTTGACATTCTTGTTTTTGAAAAAAAGATTTAAAATCTCCTATCCAATGGTTTGACAAATGGGCTTGGTATTTTTGTTAACTTGACAAACACCAGGTGATATTTAACATATATGTCAAGCTGCAGTTCGCTTGACAATTGCCCCGCGCGCTAATCTTGCGGGATATTCCCCCCTCGCACGTACAATTTTTAGTTTTGCCAAGTGAATAATGGGAAACTGTTGGAGATCGACTCTTTTTTCCTTTGCCATATTCACTTAGGACTTGGCAAATTACTAATTTTGCCAAACAAAAAAATGCAAAACCGTTGGAGATGCTGAGCATCTCCAACGGTTTTGCATTTTTTTGTTTGGCAAAATTAGAAATTTGCCAAATCCCAAATGAATATGGCAAATGTAAAAAGAGTCAATCTTCAACGGTTTTCCATTTTTCACTTGGCAAAATTAAAAATTGTACGCGCGAGGGAAAAATATCCCGCGGGAGTAGTGCGTGGGGCAATTTCCAAATGAACCGCAGTTTGGCATAAATGTCAAATTTCACCTGATGTTTGGCAAGTTAACAAAAATGTCAAATTTATTTGCCAAACTATTGGATAGGAGATTTTTAGACTTTTGACAAAAACAAGAATGCCAAGTTCATTTATAAAACTATTGGAGTTGTTCTAACAAGTTGTTTTAAGGAGTTGTTGGAGATGCTCTAACACTTACCAAATTTATCTTGTGATCATAATTAATAATTAATAATATATCGTATTAATAGTACTTAATTAATTTGCCAATGACAAAGATTAAAAAACATGAATAAGCTCATCCGTCAGATTTCCAGTATGAATATTCTCTATTGTAAATATTCATATTGAGCCCATCCATCAAACCTAACAACATATATCCAGGATATCCACGTTTCGTCCCTGCATATGCATCCAATCAAAGGCACGGTCAGTTCATCAGTCGATCGATCAACCATCTTGAAGGTACGCCCCTGTATTCCGTGGAATGAATACCCATATTTCTTTAACAAAAATTAAAATATATGTATAAAGATATGTATACAGAATTGCTTAATTTAGTGTATGTAAATTGGCCCATAAGCAGAATAGGCCTACTACTAGCCCACGAAGTAACTTAATACGAGTATGTTGTAAATTGGTCCATAACCATAAGGAAATAGATCTAGCTCCAGCCCACGAAGTCAGTAGATCTAGCTCTAGCCCACGAAATCAGTAGAAACCGCATCTCGTCTTCGCTCTCCCGTTCGGCGAATCAGCGCCTTCACCGTTCACACCCTTGGGAGAGCACAGCCTGGCGATCCAAACATGGCAACATCCCTCTCCTTGGCAACTCGGCCCCACTCCCAGCTCCGCTCGGCTCAACTCCGCGTCTCCATCTCCTATATTCATTCTCTAGTCCACTCTAGCAATTGAATTAGAGTTCCTCTAACAAATGACTTCATTTTAGATGTCCAACAGTATATGATGATCACTTTGAGTGTTTAGGAACAAAATTTCCCTTCAGATAAAGATTTTATTTCATCTAAATAATCTTAATTAATGAAATCTAAGGGTTGCTTGGTTCAGGACTGGAGATTTAGGGTCTGTTTAGGACTGCTCCACAAACTTTGTTCTGCAAACTCCACTGCAGAGCAGCTCCATAAAAAAATTTGAGTTTGTGGAGTACCTATTTAGGTGCTCTCACAAATCTACCTTTTTTCTAGAGCTATGTGCGTGAAGCCCAAACCGTTTGGCTAATAAACGTGAAGCAGAATTAAAAACGTGCCATAATATGAGTGTTCTAACCTATAAATCTAATCATGCTATTTTTTTTCAATTTTGACACACTGGAGCTACTTCAAAGAGACATTTGCCAAAAATACAGTACATAATTACAAGTTAGATACTGCACAAGAACTTATTAATCACTCCTAGATTCAAAAATAGAACCAGTTTCTCCGGTTAGATACAGCTAATTTATTAATCACGCCTACAACAGTTTTCTCTATTTTTTTTTCCAGTGCGACTTAGGTCAGACTCAATTGATTTTCATGGGAGGTTTCATGCACATTAAATATGATGTCATATCAACAACAATAAAAATCATTTGTATAAAACTTAGAGGAGAGAGAAAGAAAAGATTTTATGGGGATAAAACTTATCAGCGTTTTTTCCAACGTCTTGGAAACATCATGAAACCCCCATTGAGACCCTTAAGTAGTTTCATCACATTAAAAAGAGAAGAGATGAATGGTCCAAGTAAGACCCACACAATAAAATAAGCTATGAAACCGTACGACAAAACTTTACATTGAAAGAGAATCTTGTTTCATACTAAACCAAAGTTTTATGTGTTGAAAACCGTAAGATAAAACTTACTTTCGAGACTGACCTTAAAAGACTGATCGGGTCTAGTTCCAACGTACACTAGGGTCCACGAGCACCTTATTTGTATGGAAGAGATGTGGGGTGTTTGGAGCGCAAGGGTGGCATGTCCCAAGGCGTCGCGGTTGCATGGTGAAGAGATCGACGTGTCGTGAACCGGAATAGAGTTGATGTCCACGTGGAACTGTCCCATGCATTTTTTTTCCCCAGGAAATAAAGAGGTTGGCTACCGACCTACCGTACGATATGGCGACGGAATGGTGTGGCCACAATGCAAAGCATGGCGCTGCAAGCGTTCTCATCAGTCTGTCAGTCAACTCTGAACAGCGAAATGAAAGCCATCAGATTCGTTGAACTGTACATATTTTTTGTATGTACTCGTCGAATAAATAAAGGCATGTGGCTTGACTTGACCACGGGATCGGTGTTGAGTCACAGCGCCTGCCAAGCGGAAGCTGCGGTACTGAAGGCGGTGCAGTAAAAACTGGAGAAAACTTCAAACTGGGCCTGATGCAAACAAGTCGTTGCGGACCACCACTGCCTTGTCATCAGATAGTATAATGACTAGTGAGGCTGCTACACAAACACAAACAACCCCGCCGGGCCAAGCCCGGCCCGGTTTCTTGATCCGTCCCATTTCTTAATTCTTAAGCAACCTCCGCTCACCAATCAGTTCCCATCCGAAACCGTAAGCCGTTTCTTCTTTTCTTTCTTTTTCCCAAAACAGAAGAAATTCCACGCCACGGGCCACGCCGGCCGCCAAGCAACCGCGCGATTGCTTTGCTTAATCCAGTCGCTCAACCACTAGCTACTACCGGCCGGAGTAGGATAAATTGGCCCACGTCAGGTCCACATCGCGCGTTCAATTCCAGGAACGAGAAACGACGGCCACGACTTGACTTGGCCAACCTGTGCGTACCACCGCCAAAACACACATTACTGCGCACGAATACAATTTCTACGAGTGGGGAGGGAGAACGATGCACATGATGCAGCCGCTGATCACTCCTAGGCCGGGTTAAAAAAAAGATTGCGCAGCGACGGCACGGGTACACCGCTTCCAAAGAGCGCAATAGGATAGGCCACGGCGCGCCGCCTTGAACGGACCGCGTCCAAGCCACAGGTGGGGTGGCGGGCCGAACCGACCGGCCCAGCTCCTGATGCAGCGCACGCTAAGCAAGCAAAGGCGCCACGTTTCCGCCCGTGACGACACCGTTTTCCCGCCGTGGCGGCGCGCGCGGATGCACCTCTCGTCGCTCCAACCCTGGCCCGCCCGGCCGACGACTATAAAGGCACAAGGCGCAGCGGCTTCACACCCACCCCCTACCACTACCACCAACAGCAGCAGCAGCAGCGGATAGGGACACGGCACTAGCTAGCTCGTAGTCAGCCAAAGAGGGAGGGAGAGATGGGGGCGGATCGGTTCCTGAGCGTGGCGGAAGGCGGCCTCGGCGGCGAGGCGGTCTACTGCGCGGTCATCCTGTGGCTGTCCGTGATGTCGTGGATCATCTTCACCTGGGTCGGCGACGCCGGGGAGGACGACGGGAGGAAGGGCAGGAAGCGCCGGGGCGGCAGCAGCCGTGGGAGCCCGGTGTTCGTCGGCGCGTCGGGGATCTGCGACGGCACCGGGCCAGACTGCAGCGGCGGCTACGGCATCTGCGGCACCTGCCTCGATTAGCCTACCCGCAGATGCCCGCTTCCTCTGCCTCTGCTGCTAGTAAGGAGGAGTAAGTTTGTAGCATCTACTACATGCCGTCGTCGTCGTCGATGCGTGGCCTCGATCGAATTGGCTGGCGTTGCTCCGGTGATATGATGCATCTCCCCTGGCCCTGTGTGAATACAATAAGAGGGAGCCTGCTAGCTACTCAGTCAAGTCAACTTCGATCTTTCTTCGATCGGTTACACAAACTTGTTATTGCTAGCTTCTTTTTTCAATCCCCTGTAAATTTCAGCTGCAAAAGTGCCCGATACATGTCTCGAACAGTATATGTATATGAGATGAGATCCTTCGTCGGCGAGGTTACTTAGTCTACTGCGTTTACGTTTCTCGATTGGGGAGGATTTCTCTTTTTTAGGGAATGATGAATGAAAGGATAAAAAGTTGGGCACATGTCGTTTTCAACTAGACAATTTGCACTAGTTAATTGCGAGTCCAACAGCTTTCCGCAACGGCAAGCAAGTCCAAGCTTATCTATCTATCTCGTTTCCTCCACACAAAGTTACACTGTTGGAAATTGGAATGAGCAGGCTGCACAAGAAACGTTATGGCCCTGTTTGGGCGATGATTTGTTATCGTTGTATAATATATCCTTGTATCTTGTACACAAGAATAAATGACGAAGATTGAGCAAATTAACATAGATATAATTGCTGCTTTAACATTTGTTTGAGGTGCTGCACCCCTAATTTCCATATGGATTCGTGCATGACAATATTGTACAGTTGATCTTTCACAATTGAGGTAATCTCAGGTGGGGCAGATAATTATCGTAAGCCGCCAAACAAGCCTCGCAAAATCATCTTTGTTGCAATTGCTTAGAGCATGGTTAATGGTAGAGCTAAGTACTTGGCTATATAAGTCAAGTACCAAGAGTCAAGCTATACAATAATTAGACTTTTACTTGGCTATAAACTTTCTTTATTATTATATGTTTCTATTTTCCCTCCTATCTCTTCTCACAATCATGTATATTGGGACTCACTAATGCATATGCATGCGTGCCCAGCTTAGTACTAAAACAAGAGCCAAGCTCTCTTCTCTTTCCTTCCTTCTCTCCTCCACATCATCAAAAATGTTGACGAGCTTGGCTATAAGCCCATTACTGTACCTGCCCTTAGCTGGACATTTTGCAAAGCCCACGGGAGGTTCACTTTCGCTCGCAAGTCAAGAATGGGTCGACTTAGCCTCGGCCTTGTGGCCACAAGGCCAATTATAGGAGCCATGGATGAATCTATTTTACTTAAGTGTAATAGCCTCATTAATTCAATGGGTATTGTGGGTTGACCTAAATACATTTTTATTATTATAGATTTTAAATGCTATTACAATAAAAACTTTATAAGCTAAATATGAGCCATTAATTAGCATCGTTGGTAAGTGTAATGTGCACGAAAAATGGGTCATCAAAGTGAATGGGGTTTGTGCATGTAACATTGTAGACAAACAAATTTATAGACACGCAATGCAATATTTGAGTAGTCGTTGTAGGGCTCATAGGTTCTTGGTCTCGAGACGTTATCTTATTTAAGAACATGTGTTTACTACATTTTTTTTCAATAAATACTATTTCTTTATCTAAATAGGTTAAGTTGACACGTGGCCATTAAGTATGTGCCCATGAAGTATATGAACACAAGAAAAGAAGAAAAAAAAAAGTAATACTTCGCGGCTCTCACCGTTTCTCTCAAAGAGCAACTTCAGCCGCAATATCCAAATCCCTATTTGTAATTTGGGTATTGCCCCCCTTTTATTGGCACAAAATTGTGCTTCTACTCTAACAACATCCCCAAAGCAAAGGCCCAAATAATCCAGATGAGCATACAATGGCAAGAGAAACCTTTATGCCCCTCTCATCCACACACAGACACGCATGGAGAAGTGCCGCTAGAGGCATTGAGACTACGACCATCAAAGGAGAGAGGGAGCGTGTAGCAGCCGGTGGGAAGCCACCACGCGGGCGTAGGGGTGGAGGCCACAAGCAACGAGGTGGAGGACGCATTTGAAGGAGCTCCTAGACGGCGAAGCAAGCATGATCTCGTGGAGGAGATCAGATGAGAGAAAGCATGATCTCGTGGAGGAGATCAGATGAGAGAAAGCATGATCTCGTGGAGGAGATCAGATGAGAGAAGTAGCAACGGGCCCAGGGTCGTGCCGCCTGAGCTCGCCGTTCGGAGGGAGAGACGGATGAACCGAATCTCACGACCTCAATGCCCAAATCTCGATGACGAGAGGGGAGGAGGGGAAGGAGCAGGCCCAGGGCCGTGTTAACTGAGCTAACTGTCAAAGGGTGGTACTCGCACTAAGAGAGGAGGGGAGAGCCATGGGATGGAGGGGCGCCACTGTGCTGGGGCCGGTAGAGGTGGATAGCCAGAGAAGATGGAGGTGTGGCGGAGGCATGTCTCCCCATAAGCTCCTGACCTGCGACATCCTTGATTAGTCCACATCCATTTTTTCCCAAATTAGCAGTGAAAAAAGAAGTGCAAATCAATCTTTCAAAATAACGTGAAGTTGCACAAGCCATTGCTGATTGACGCAAAAAATGCATGCAGAATTTATCCATTGATTCCTTTCCTTCTCTCTCTCTATATGTATATATATGTTTGTTTCGCTCTTTTTTCCTTTCTTGTTTCCTTACCTTCCTATTTCATCACATTGGACCACTTTGGCGCCACCACATTGTGGACTTGCTTCCTCCATATGTATGTTACAAGAGTTATGATCCACATTATGGTTATTTTTTTCTTTCTTGTTTTCTTTCTAAAAAGTTCAATCTCACCATGAAACTGAAAAAGTCTTTGTGGAACGACAATATTTATTACTGGAAATATGAATTCATATCATGTGTTCCAAAAAATATAGATCGGTAATCACTTATAATATGTTTCTTCTTTTTTGTAAAAAAATAGTCATTTAATTTACGCAGAACAAATAGATACAAACATATTGTAAATTAGATGAGAAATTATTTGATTATCTAACTTTTTACGCAAAAATATTTTCCAAATTATACATGCTCGAATAAAATTACGTAAGAGATCAACTAATTAAAAAATATCATCGTTTCATTATTTTTATGTGTATCCCTAAAAAACCCGTGATATTAGCACGGGTACTGTACTAGCACGGATTGTAGGAGTGTTGCAACTTTAATATTTTTTAGCTGAGTATCTGTATTGAGTTAATGGGCCTCAAGTAGAGGCCCTAGAGATGCTCTTAGAAAGTGTGAGAGGGAGGACAACTGTGTAACAAATAGGGAAGTACGAGCACCAAACCAACCCCAGAAAAATCACCAGCTGAAAAGCACCATCCTCTTCCTCCGCCCCCAAATCCCCCAACTCGTCTCGCCACAGGCCACAACCCTAGCTGCCCCAGAATCCATGGATCCCAGCAAATCCAGCACCCCTCCGCCGCCTCCAGTCATGGGCGCCCCCGTTGCCTACCCTCCGGCGGTGTATCCTCCCGGCGCGCCCGCCGGCGCCGCCGCCTACGCGCCGCAGCTCTATGCGCCGCCCGGTGCTGCCGCGGCCCAGCAGGCGGCCGCCGCGCAGCAGCAGCAGCTGCAGATGTTCTGGGCGGAGCAGTACCGCGAGATCGAGGCCACCACCGACTTCAAGAACCACAACCTTCCGCTGGCCCGCATCAAGAAGATCATGAAGGCCGACGAGGACGTCCGCATGATCGCCGCCGAGGCCCCCGTCGTGTTCGCCCGTGCCTGCGAGATGTTCATCCTCGAGCTCACCCACCGCGGCTGGGCGCACGCCGAGGAGAACAAGCGCCGCACGCTCCAGAAGTCCGACATTGCCGCTGCCATCGCCCGGACTGAGGTGTTCGATTTCCTCGTGGACATCGTTCCGCGCGACGACGCCAAGGACGCCGACGCGGCGGCCGCCGCAGCTGCTGCGGCAGCAGCTGCCGGGATTCCGCGTCCTGCCGCGGGAGTACCGGCCACCGACCCCCTCGCCTACTACTATGTGCCTCAGCAGTAATGTGTCATCATCGCCTTGTTATCCTTCCGTAAGCGCAGATTTGTTGTTTGTGTCTGTTAGTTGGTGCTGCTGTTGTTATTACCGCGTAATAAGACTGGGTGATTTACGGGCCTCCCTCGAGCTTAAGAATTGAGCTGTTTGATTCTAGAATCCCGGTAAGATTGTTGTAACTGGGAGCGCCCTTTGATTGGGCTGGTAGTGTATGCCTATTGCCTAAGTCTAACTCATGTGATGCTGTAATGCGACAAGTATTATGCGGTTGTCTGGTAATTATTGTGCAATTACTCCTCTTCTTGCTTCTGTCTAACACTCTAACAAGAATGTGGCTGTCCCATGAAGGTGCTTGCGTGATGCTAACGACCTTAAATATTTAAGTGATTTGATCTTTGAATAGTGTTCTTTAAGTTCTGTTTGTTGTATTATGCCATGTAGTAGATTGGCATGACATGCATTGGTTGATAAACTGAATAGGTGAATGTATTTGATTGGACAACGTGTTTCTTCTTCGTGTTGTTATCTGGTTAATTGGATATCCTTTAGTTCTTTTACCTTTTCCTTTTTAGATGATCTCCTTTTGTTGACACATGTTTGTTTCAAGCTAGTCTTCTAATGGATTATATAAGGTTTTATCGTTTGTTTCTTTAAAAAGCTTTCAAAGTCAGTATATCTAAGCATGATTTTTCATTATTGATCAGTTAGTTCTGCAGTGATGACCTGACGGTCTGTTTATTGAAGGGTTATTACCTGAAACTGCAAATTCGTGTATGCAGTCTGTATGCATTTCCTGTTATGCGCTTGTATTTCCAGTATTTCAGTGTCCACACTTCTGACCACTGGGATTTTCGTGTGGTTCCTTACTTCCTAGTGACTGATTGGTCACCGAATCAATCAGAACTGTTTGCATATGTTTTCTTCTTCCACCAATTTAGCCGAGCATCACTCAAATGGAGCCATTGGTATTGTCTACATGCATTGGTTGCACACGTCATGTGGATTTGACGATTGTTGGGATGTCTAATCTTATGTAGCCATCTATGAACATGCATTGGCCGTACGCAGAATGCAGATTTAACGAGCATTGGGATGTTTTTCTCTCCCTTTTGGGAACTTGGTGATAGCTGAGATCCTTTCTCTCCCTTTTGGGAACTTGGTGATAGCTGAGATCCTTTCATCGAAGCGTTGTCATTTTAAATTAGCCTCTTCACTAACATGCAGCTCAGCATTTCTTTCTACTGGAATCATGAAACTTCCATACGATGTTTGGAAATGTTGTCAGATTTGCCTTTATCGATACCATGCTAACTTGTGCTTATTGTGGGAAAAAAATGCATGTAATTAATTTTATCCTGCTCGTTTCTGTATCAATTTTTTTATACTGCTGTAGACATTTGGTGTTAGAGGAATTTAGTCTTGAACTTGCCTGTTGTATTCTGAAGTAACAGGAATTCGTATGATCACTGAATGCTTCTATTCGTCACACTCAGATGGTTTGGTAGTTGACTCTGGTGTTCATCTAAGTATTATTGACAGCATAGTTTCGTTTCCTCTTTTATCTGATTCCGAAGGAATGCCTTGGTTTTGTTTCCCCTCTTGTTGACTGTGTCATGTTGGTACGTATCTTTTATGCTCAACTGATTGACCAAACATTGCTGGGAGGGATGCAAACTTATGAAACCTAGACAAGGGCCATGGTGGGTTTTGCAACACTACAGTCATAGTGGTGGTTATTGCTTTAGACGGGTATATAGTTCCCACTACTGCTGAGATTACTCCGCTGTGTAATGTGTTGAGTGCATACGCTGCGGGAGTGAGGCCATGTGCTCACATTTTTAGTTGTTACTCAGTATTAGTATTTCTCAAAGATGCCAAGCAGGAGAGCAGAAGTTGTTTTTCCTCCTGTAATCTCAAGCATGTCTGCAGCGAAAGAGTTGTAAGCTTATCTTAGCTCGGTAGTCTTTCCCCTGCAAACGGACTCTGCAGCTGCCTAAATTCATATCGGACGATGCAAACAGCCGTTGCCGTCCTGCAGCTGCAGATCCGTTTCCTTGAAAAACTGCCGCCAGGACCAGTCGGGTGCCCGACCCCAACCCGTCGCGATTGGACGGCTGCTGCTCCCGCTCGGCGCTCGCATTGGGATGCGTCCTCCCCTTGCAGCTCTCCCGCCAAATGCGCGCGCGTCCTCACTGGAGCGAAAGGGACACGGGGCACCGACCCGCAGGTGGCCGTTGAGGCCGGCGGCAACGAAGGACAGCCCCGCGCCCACGAGACGAGCGCTTTCAGCGACAGAACAGCCAAGCAGGGAAAAGCAAGTCGCGTCGACCCAACCCAACCCAACCCAACGTCAGAAAAAGATCATATTCCGATCCTCCCTTGCCGATATCAGGCCGTCCGTTTGTCCAGCCAGCCGATCGAGCGGTCACAAGGTTCGTGTGTGTGCTTCCATCTCCACTTCCTATTTGGTCGAGATGGATTGCATGCATACAGTGCAGCTGGAGCTACGGCAGCGTTCCTCCCCCATCGGAGAAAGAGCGTACGTCCGTTTCACGTCGCTCTCAACACGACACGACACGACACGCAACAGTGGACTTGCATTCGCAGCATACAATCGCCCAAGATTTTGTTCCAGACACTTCCCGTCG
Source organism: Microstegium vimineum (assembly GCA_022036555.1). Classification (NCBI taxonomy): domain Eukaryota; kingdom Viridiplantae; phylum Streptophyta; class Magnoliopsida; order Poales; family Poaceae; genus Microstegium; species Microstegium vimineum. Next base: position 5,832,134 of record CM039120.1, on the reverse strand, counting down.
CTCTTGGTCTCCGATCATCAACTCCATCGGCCGCACTTGTTTCCTTGCAAACAGCCCAGGAGGAGCGAGCTCTAAAAGCTAAGCATGACATAGGAGAATTAAAATATCTTAAGTTTAATCAATAGTTGTAGAAAAAATATAAAAAAAATTATGATATTAAATAGACAGCTCGATCGGCCGTCGCCGGCGGACTGGCGGAGGCCTTCTGTTGCGCGGCCTTGCCCAGCGCTCCCATATGCCCGAGGCCATCCGGCGAGCTCCTGCGCCCTGGTGCTGCCGGTGATCACGCCAAATAATCAGAATCATGAATATATGGTTAACCATTTGTCCTGCATGGGATGGGAACACCATTTGTCAAAAAAAGCTGATGTGTGGACCATGTGACAAACACGGTGAGCATATATGCGGTTATAATAACACGATGACACACATGTAATTCAAACAATGTCCACCACGTTTTGGTAAGGATGGTCCTCACCTAACTTTTTTCTGTGTTCTGGCTGCTCGGCGTGAAGCCTGGAGGATCGGTGGCGGTCTGCCACACTGCGCTCGACGGGCAGGTGATCCCGATCAAGAACGACAGAACCTCCTCCTTTGTGTAAGGGCTCCGACTTGTCCCGTTTAATTTGTTGTTGTTAGCTATATACATGTTGGAATTTATATGGGCTTGGCCCAATAACAAATTCAGAAATTCCTAATAAATCTCAAAGCCCATGCATGAAAACAAGATGGGATGTGAGAACTATTTAGTACCACATTGCTTGTGGAAGTGGAAGTATTGGTTGGACCGGACTATATAATTAGACTATCGGTCACGCCAATATATCATAAAAATTAAGAGCTAGAGTTTCTACCTCTTCTCGCTGTTGCGCCACCATAGCTACTCCAGTCCAATCGTCGGCGTGCACCGGCAACCGGGCGAGCAGGTCTCCAGAACCCTCGTCTTCGTGATCCTGCTGCGGGAGAAGGCGAATAAGGTTTTTGGGAAGCGCTCTTCGCGCGACTGCTCCCAATCTTCACGACGGGTCGTCTTCCGTCCAAGTCATGCGACGCTACGTCCCGGCGTATTCGTCGTCAGTTGAACCGAAGTCTTCCGCCGCCGCTGATCGACATCAACGACATCGACATCGTCTTCAACAACCTGAACGTCGCTCCATCGACACCTGCATCTTCGCCATCTTCACCGCACTCTACTCCTACAACTAGCAGGTATAAACCTCGTAATCTAATCTCGTCGTTCATACTGTTCAATCTATCTAGAAGACAAGCCATGTCTATGCTAGTTAACTTGAATATCCTATGTGATATGTGGTTTAATCATGTTAGTATACAGTACATGCTTATTCTAGTTAATCAATCTATCATGATTTATATTTTGGTATTAATCTAGAAATTGTCATATAATTCAACAATCCAAAAACCTTACAGTAGATTTCCAAAATTATCTATGGCTACTTTTGTTGATGCGTTTAAGCCAGAAAAGTTTAATGGTGTGAACTTTAAGAGGTGGTCCGTCAGGGTCACAGATTGGCTTACTGTCATGAAAGTTTTCTGGGTCAAAGATGGCTTGCCCGAGGGTAATATCTCTGATGAAGATCAGAGAAAATACCAGGAAGCTAATAAGATCTTTATGTGAGTTGTGCGTATTGTGGTGTCGGATCATATCTATGATGCCCTCATGCACTATGAAGATGCACAGTCTCTGTGGAACTATCTGAACTCCACATATGGAGCTTCGGATGCAGGCAAAGAGCTATATCTCATGGAGACTTCCATGACTATAAGTGTGTTATACCCGATGAAAGCAAGCTCATGAGGTGCAGCGTATGGCAAAGGAACTTGAGCTCCTTAAGTGTGTTATACCCGATGAATTTGTGGCTGGTTGCATTATTGCAAAGTTGCCTTCTTCATGGAGGAACTTCGCCACAAGTCTTAAACACAAGAGACAGAAAATATCAGTTGAAAACCTGATAGCATCTCTTGATGTTGAAGAGAAGGCTCGGGCTAAAGATAACACTGAGAAGGGGAACGAGGATATAGCTAGTGCCCACTTTGTCCAGAGAAACCATGACAAGAACAAAGTAAAGGTTAAGCTTTTCAATGTCAAATCAACTACTCCCTTCAAGAAGAAGAAGAAAGACAAAGCTGAGATGTCTTGCTTCACTTGTGGAGAGCTGGGTCATTTTGCTAAAAACTGTCCGGAACGAGCGGACCGAAAAGAGAAAAAGAAGGTCAACCTCGTGACTACTAGCAAAACTGATGACGGGTATGGTAATTTCCCTACTGTACTATCAGTTTTTCAATCACCAAGTTAGTGGGTTGATACAGGTGCTAATATTCACGTGTGTGCTGATATCTCTTTGTTTTCTTCTTACCAGGGGCTCCAAGGTTTCTCCGTCCTAATGGAGAATGGGTCACATGCTTTTGTTCGTGGTGTTGGCACGCTAGATCTGAAGTTTACTTCGGGAAAGATCGTGCAATTGAAGAACGTGCAACATGTCCCTACTATTCGAAAGAACCTTGTTAGCGTATCCCTTCTTTTGAGAGATGGGATTAAAGTAGTATTAGAGTCCAATAAAGTAGTTATGTCCAAGCATGAGCAATTTATTGGTAAAGGCTATGAATGTGGAGGCTTGTTTCGCTTATCTTTGGCAGATTTTAGTAATAAGTCAGTTAATCATATTTGTGGCACCATTAATGATAATTCAAGTGTTTGGCATTCTCGTTTATGTCATATGAATTTTGGCTTGATGTCGCGTTTATCTAGCTTGAGTTTAAATCCAGATTTCACTATTGCCAAAGGTTCTAAGTGCCATAGTTGTGTGCAATCAAAGCAACCTCGAAAGCCTCATAAGGCAGCGGAGGAGAGAAACTTGGCGCCTCTTGAACTCATACATTTTGATCTTTGCGAGATGAATGGTGTGTTGACAAAAGGTGGAAAGAAATATTTCATGACTTTAATTGATGATGCAACTAGATTTTGCTATATTTACTTGCTAAAAACTAAAGATGAATCGCTAGACTACTTTAAAATCTATAAGGCTAAAGTTGAAAATTAGTTAGAGAGAAAGATTAAACATCTAAGGTCTGATCGTGGTGGTGAATATTTTTCTATACTATTTGATGAGTTCTGTGCGGAACATGGCATTATTCATGAGAGGACAACTCCCTACACCCGAATCAAACGGGATTGCCGAGAGGAAAAACCGCACATTGACTGACTTGGTGAACGCCATGTTAGACACTGCTGGACTATCTAAGGCATGGTGGGGGGAAGCTTTATTGACTGCGAGTCATGGCCTGAATAGAATTCCAAACAGAAATAAAGAAACAACTCCATATGAGATATGGGTTGGTAGGAAACCATCACTTTCATACTTGCGCACGTGGGGATGTTTGGCGAAAGTCAATGTTCCAATTTCTAAGAAGCGTAATCTTGGGCCGAAGACTGTGGACTGTGTCTTTCTAGGATATGCTCACCATAGCATTGCTTATAGATTTTTAGTAGTAAAATCTGAAGTTCCTGATATGCATGTAGATACAATCTTTGAATCTCGTGATGCTGTATTTTTTGAGAATATATTTCCTATGAAAGATATGCATAGCAATGCTAAATTTTCTACTGAATTAGCCCCTGTTTTTACTATACCTACCGAGCATCCTGTTGAGTCTTTTGAACAACCACTTGAAGAAGTCTTAGAGGAGGATGACAATGAAGTTCCTGTGAGGAACAAGAGACAAAGGATTGCAAAATCTTTTGGTGATGATTTCATTGTGTATCTTATGGACGATACTCCCACTTCTATCACAGAGGCATATGCATCACCGGATGCAGATGATTAGAAAGAAGTTGTTCGTAGCCAGATAGACTCAATTCTTTCTAATGGAACTTGGGAGTTATCTGAATTGCCATTTGGTTCTAAACCCATTGGTTGTAAGTGGGTGTTCAAGAAGAAGCTGAGACCTGATGGTACTATTGATAAGTACAAGGCCCGACTTGTGGCTAAGGGTTATACTCAAAAGGAAGGCGAGGATTTTTTTGATACTTATTCACCTGTTGCTAGAATGACCACTATTCGAGTTCTACTTTCCCTGACTACCTCATATGGTCTTCTCGTTCATTAAATGGACGTGAAGACAACTTTTCTTAATGGAGAGTTGGATGAGGAGATTTATATGGATCAGCCTGATGGGTTTGTAGTAAAAGGTGAAGAGCAAAAGGTGTGTAAGTTATTGAAATCGTTGTATGGCTTGAAACAAGCACCTAAACAATGGCATGAGAAGTTTGACACTACTTTAACTAGTGTGGGCTTTGCTGTTAATGAGGCTGATAGGTGTGTGTACTATCGACATGGTGGGGGCCAATCTGTTATTCTATGCTTATATGTTGATGATATTTTAATCTTTGGAACAAATATTGATGTCATAAATGAAGTCAAGTCTTTTCTCTCAAAGAGTTTTGACATGAAAGATCTAGGAGAAGATGATGTAATTCTAAACATCAAGCTGATTAAGGAAGAGAGTGGGATTACTTCGTCGTAATCACACTATGTTGAGAAGCTTTTAAGCCGATTTGGCTTTATGGATAGCAAGCCTTCTCCAACACCTTATGATCCTAGTGTGACACTAAGAAAGAACAAAAAGAGTGCTAAAGATCAGTTGAGATATTCTCAAATTGTCGGTTCACTCATGTATCTAGCTAGCGCAACCAGACCAGATATCTCTTTTGCTGTGTGCAAATTGAGTAGGTACATGTCCAACTCGGGTGATAATCATTGGAATGCACTTGAAAGGGTCTTGCGCTATCTTAAAGGTACAATGAGTTTTGTGATTCACTATTCTAGGCACCCAGCTGTGCTAGAGGGATATAGTGATGCGAACTGGATTTCTGATATTGATCAAATCTATGCCACTAGTGGGTATGTTTTTACTCTTGGAGGTGGCGCAGTGTCATGGAGGTCTTGTAAACATACTATTTTGACTAAGTCAACCATGGAAGCAGAACTTACTGCTTTAGATACAGCATCTGCAGAGGCAGAGTGGCTGCGTGAGCTCTTGTGTGACCTGTCGGTCGTTGAAAAACCAATACCGGTTATCCTTATGAACTGTGATAATCAAACAGTGATCACTAAAGTGAATAGTGCAAAGGATAATGCTAAGTCAACAAGACACGTTAAAAGACGTTTGAAGTCTGTCAGAAAGCTGAGAAATTCCGAAATAATAACTGTGACTTATGTCCAAACCGACAAAAACCTTGCAGATCCCTTTACTAAAGGGCTATCACGGAATGTGATAGAAATTACATCAAGAGAGATGGGTATGAGACCCATGTGAGTTTGCAGTAGTAGTAACCCAACCTTTTTGATCGGAGATCCCGTGACTAAGGATCTGGGAAGAACAAGCTATTGATAAACTGAGGAGAGTATAAGTATAAACCCTCTCTAAGTGAAGATGCAAATACTCTCAAAAGCAATGAGGCACTGTATGGTAGGTTGGCTAAATGCCTTAATATGTTCTATTGGCTTTCATTAGCGAAGATGCTGTCCTACAGAGCATTTTTTAAAGAACATACCTATATGAGTTCGACTGTTAAAACGTCGCAGTCTATGAGACTTGGGTAGTCTTTAGTAAACTCATTAAGAGACCACGGAGTACGACGTATATGCTCAACTCACGGAGTAAGGCTATTGGTGGTCAGGTACTAGTTTGGCTTTGGGTAAAGCTCATTCGCACAAAACTTGCAATTCAAGGCATAGTCCATTGTTCAAGTTGTGGATGAGTGTAACTTGAGGTTCTAGGTGGAAGTTCAACTTCACAGTCTCTGCCGAAACACTGGTATATCAAACAGGAGCGAGAACAAGCAAATCTCTAAATTGGTATTTGAGATCTGGTGGGGGATTGTTGGAATTTATATGGGCTTGGCCCAATAACAAATTCAGAAATTCCTAATAAATCTCAAAGCCCATGCATGAAAGCAAGAGGGGATGTGAATCATGAATATATGGTTAACCATTTGTCCTGCATGGGATGGGAACACCATTTGTCACATAAAAAGTTGACGTGTGGACCATGTGACAAACACGGTGAGCATATATGCGGTTATAATACCACGATGACCCACATGTAATCCAAACAATGTCCACCACTTTTTGGTAAGGATGGTCCTCACCTAACTTTTTTCCGTGTTCTGGTTGCTCGGCGTGAAGCCTGGAGGCTCGGCGGCGGTCTGCCACGCTGCGCTCGACGGGCAGGTGATCCCGATCAAGAACGACAGAACCTCCTCCTTTGTGTAAGGGCTCCGACGTGTCCCGTTTAATTTGTTGTTGTTAGCTATATACATGTTAGAATTTATATAGGTTTGGCCCAATAACAAATTCAGAAATTCCTAATAAATCTCAAAGCCCATGCATGAAAGCAAGAGGAGATGTGAGAACTATTTAGTACCACATTGCTTGTGGAAGTGGAGGTATTGGTTGGACCGGGCTATATAATCAGACTATCGGTCACGCCATATATCATAAAAATTAAGAGCTAGAGTTTCTACCTCTTCTCGCTGTTGCGCCACCATAGCTACTCCAATCCGATCGTCGGCGTGCACCGGCGACCGGGTGAGCAGGTCTCCGGAACCCTCGTCTTCGGAACCCTCGTCTTCGTGATCCTGCAGCGGGAGAAGGCGAATAAGGTTTTTGGGAAGCGCTCTTCGCGCGATTGCTCCCAATCTTCACGACGGGTCGTCTTCCGTCCAAGTCAGACGACGCTACGTCCCGGCGTATTCGTCGTCAGTTGAACCGAAGTCTTCCGCCGCCACTGATCGACATCGACGACATCGACATCGTCTTCAACAACCTGAACGTCGCTCCATCGACACCTGCATCTTCGCCATCTTCACCGCAATCTACTTCTACAACTAGCAGGTATAAACCTCGTAATCTAATCTCGTCGTTCATACTGTTCAATCTATCTAGAAGACAAGTCATGTCTATGCTAGTTAACTTGAATATCCTATGTGATATGTGGTTTAATCATGTTAGTATGCAGTACATGCTTATTCTAGTTAATCAATCTATCATGATTTATATTCTGATATTAATCTAAAAATTGTCATATAATTCAACAATACACGCACGCAGCATGTGGTGAAGCATGTGCTCACTATATCCATTTTTTTTGCGAACGTGCTCATTATATCAGTATGTATTCGCTCCTTTGATCCACTGTCTGTGTTTTGTAGAGCGATCAGCTTCAGAATAAACAAAAATGCCTGTAGCGGCTGTGCTTGTTTTCATGATGGCCCTTTGTCTTTGGAACTGAATATCTTATCACCATGAAATGTGATGCGCCAGACGATGAAATGTGTTGAACCCTCAGTGAATTTCTGCTTGATATGAATGGAAATGGGACAAAAAAAAAAGACGATGAAATGTGTTGGTTGACAATGTAATGGGGATGCTTCAGTAGTGGGCCGGCAAACAAAACTAGCTCAGATGCAAGGGTGTGTGAGTTCTATTCCATCCCATCATGGGCCTCCATCGACGGCTTACTATGGTCCCTGAATGCATGGACGTTTTTTGGGGGGGGGGGGGGGGGGGGGGGGGGGGGGGGCGAGTTATATGCAAGCAAGGTGATATGATATGACTGGATGAATACTCTAAAAAGTCAATGATATGAGAAAGGAAATGTGGATACAAACAGCAAGTAATAACTGAACGCTCTTTTTAGCCGAAGATTGCAGTACATAAAATAAATATATAGCCATGGAGCAACATCAGTGGTGGCGGTACATGCACAGAGCCTGGTTGGAACTTGATGGAGTACTCGGGAGCCGAAAGCAACCGCGTTGCCGGCGTCCCGGCGCCATGCGCGCACACCGGCCATACCATACGCAACGAGATACACCTCCTCCCTCTCACGTGTTCACCCCTGACACCTTGCCGGACGCTGACCTTCGCCTCGCTCTCCTCCCCGACCCCGCACGACACGACGGCCGGCCTGCCTCGCATTAATTGACGACGACGGGGAGCTTCGTTTCACGCGAGCGCGCGCAGTGAAGCACGATGGCGCGGACAGTGCCAGGCAGGCTACCGTCCACCAGGACCAGGTCTGTGCGCGGGTACGGGTCCATAACATGCGCCACCCAGGCAGGTGGAGGCAGCAACACTGCAATGCAGCCAGCCAGAAACAGGGCTACTACAGACACGTAGTAAGGTCTGCCCCTGCCCGGCGCCGTACGCGCGAACGCTACAGCGTACTACAGAACGTACCGAACGACCGAGCCGGGCCCCACATGATGGCACATGGCGTCCCGCACATGGACGCGGACGAGGCGCCCACGGACGACCACGAGACGTGCACAGGGTGAACGCATGCCTGCCTTTTCCTGATCGTAGTGGTAGCGGACGGGAGCCTAATCGCGACTGCCGAGGCGAGCGAAGAGTGACGCCGACTCGTCGAGGCTGGCAGTGGCAGGCACGCAGAGGCTATCAGGCTTTTTTGCCGACGACACGGGCACACGGCCCCCGCCGCAGACCGCAGCGAAAATGCTGGGAGCCTTTTAGGCTGAGACGTGAGCCGCTGCACGAATCCACGATCCTACTAGTCAGGCCTGCCTGCCTGAACTCAAATTATTATTATTACTGTACGTACTGTAGTATATGTTATCGATCACGAGACGCCCAGGCGGCCGGCAAAAAAGTCGCGCCACGAGCAGGCACGCCCCTGCGTCTGCATGGGCGCAGCGAGAAGCTCCCTTGGCCTCGTGCAGTGTCGCGCGCAGCAGGCCGTTCTGTCAACAAGGAGGAGCACGTGATTAGCTCAAACTGAGTGCAAACTCGGCCACGGTTGCCTTGTTTGGAATGCAGGGAATCGGTTCATTTTCAGATTAAAAACACAGAAAAAGGGGGGGGGGGGGGATCTGGATTTTGTAAAATCAGTTTTTTCAAATTAAACAATTCAGTTTTGCACCTTTGACGGTTTGTAAAATCTTTTATAAAATTAAAAAGTTTAGAGCAAAAAGAAAAACCAGACCACAATAATAATTGATGGAGGTAAATTGGGTTTTTTTTTCATGGACCATAACATAACATAACAACATGACAACGACCCCTCTTGCCTACTATACTGCAGGGGGCACGAAACGGCAAAGGCCGTTTGGACTTTGTCACCACCAACACAACCAAAAAGCGTCCAGAAGCCGCCGGCTCGTGCGCTGGAGCCTTGGGGGGAGCAGCGAAGCAGCAGCCGTTCTGCTGCCCGCTGCAGTAGTGGCCAGACCGCCAGACGGGCCAGAGCTACCTTTCCGCAGCTATATTATGGCTGTCGTGGACTCCGGCGTTCGGATGCACATCATCCACCGGCAAGATGACAAGGAGCCAACAGGAGAGGGGAGCATCCACGCAGGCTCAGGGGTCACCAGGTGAGTTGGGAGGCAGGGGGAACGAAACGCCTCTTCCTCAATGCTCATCTGTCCATGGCGGGCCTGCCTGGCTGCCTGCCTGGAGCCAAGCTCACCAACCATGCCGGGCGGGCGGGTGCTCGCGCGTGCGTGGGCAGTGGTGACGGACGGTCCAGCCCCCAGCTCGGGTGTGGCGTGGCACGTCGCCACTCTGCCGCCTTCCCGGCAGCGGCAAATGCAAAGCCGTCAGCACGTGCAGCTCTGCTCTCGTACCCAAAGAGTCACATGCTCCGGTGCGAGAACGCAGGCGGCTGAGGTTTGAGGAGTAGTAGTAAAATAATCCTGTGCGGTGGAGCACTGTGCAGTCACGAGGCCACAGCGCAGCGTAACACGACAAGAGAGGGTTTGGTATAGCAGTATCCCTAGTTGTCCAGTCCAAAAAAAAACTCTGATAAACCCTGCAGTATTCTACTCTAGTTTGCTTTTACTTGAAAGCGTCAGCCGCGAGTTTGACTCCAAGACCTTGTACAGTCTCGCCGCGCGCTCGATCAGCGTCGTCGTCCTCGGAAAGCACCACCGGCACAGTCCCCCGTTCCGTCGCGCGTCAGCTAGCCGACTAGCGCCAGCCCGGTCCGGCACTCCGGCCGACGCGTCTCTTCCACGACGGCGAGGCGAGACGGGACGAGACGAGACGGCGAGCAGGTGCCGCTGTCATTCTCCTCTCCTCCTCGCGGGTCGATGCATCTTTTCTCCATCCCGGCATGCCCTTTCTCTCTGCTCCTCTCTTTCTACCTACTACTACTACTACACCGTACTCTCTCCACTCCGTTGGGGGCGGGGCGGGGCCGGGCCTTGACTGAGACAAGTCGAATCGGTACGGCAGCGGATCAAGAGATGCTCATTGGTCTCTGATTCCATATGATAAAGAAACACTGCTAATAGTGCAGCTAGTATTAGAAACTTGTTGTGGCAAAGAGCATATCAGGTCCCGTAACACTCTCTCACACAACATTATTCAATCAATCAAAATTAGTCGACTTTTGTTCGAACCGAACAGAGGTCTTACATCCAAATTCGGTGAGTATCTTATCTTAAAACGCGTCTGAGAGTAACTAGCAAGATGTCGTCTTCTTCAACATGGGCCCCGTAGATATACCGTGAAATCTTGAGCGTGGAGCTCAGTAAAAAAGTCGTACAGAACTTGTGCAAGAAAAAAAAACTAGCTGTCCGAAAACTCCTCACCATACGGAGGAGTACTACTGTACGTCCATATCAGTATACGTACAAGGTTTGTCTGATGCTCTTCGAGTCTTTTCAGCCTAAACTCCGTAAAGAATTCTGACACCGGAGTGCACTGGGACGGCGTGCCCAGCCTTGCAGGCGCAGACCCGTGGACTGATGCGAGACTTATGCCATGCCATCGCAGTCGCTCAAGCAGACGAAACGAGACGCCTTTTTTTAGTCCGCGATCCGGCACGTACGCCTGCCTGCGTGTGTCCACGAGTCACCGCACCGGCATAACATGCCCTCGGCTCTGGTACATACTCTCTTCGTCTCTAAACGTATCTGTGAGGAAACACATTTTCTAAAGACAGATATTAAGGAAGAGAGGAATATAAACAAGTGCTTCGTGATCGGTGGCCATGCCACTGCCCTTCCTTCCAGTCTAGCAGCCCGTCGCCAGGGAGAAGGCTACATCGCCGCACCGCAGCGGTTACCTGCAGCGGACGGCAATCGGGGAGGTAGGGCTCCACTATTCTGGCTACTTATTACGATCAGGATCTCGAGGGCTGCATTCGGAAATGCCAGTTTTCGTGCGTCTCATTCTTCTCATCCGTTATGCTTTTGTTTTCATGGATGTACCTTACTGTGCTACAAAGATTGTTTTTTTTTTGTTCGTGTGAGTTGAGCTGTTGCTATCATCAGTTCTTGTTGAAATTCCTTTTTGGAGTTCCTAGGATTCACTACTTCGGCGCCATAAGCTGCCTCTTTAGATTTTTATTAAACCTTACAACAACGACTTGTTTTGTTTGTAGCAGCGAGCGAATGCAAGCTCCTACAGTACTTGATTGATCTCGGGAGCTCCGACACTGCGCGCAATCCCGTACTATTTGACACGGAATCACAGCAATGTCAAGTAGTAAAACGCAGTTTTCTTGCTTCCTTGACTGAAATGAAACTACACAACACAATGCAACTGATGAAGCGCCGCTTCCCTTCCCTCTCACTGCAGCTGCAGTGAGCCATGCCGACGAGCACGAGATATCTCTGTGCGACCCCAACTCCGAGGACGACCGGCGGCGTCGGAAGATCGGGTCGTTGCCGCGGAAGGCTATCCATGCGCTGCGGAAGAAGCGCGCCCGGCGGCGCGTCACTGACTTCCGGTTCCCCGCGGCCATCTCCATCGAGGACGTCCGCGACGCCGAGGAGGAGCGCGCCGTCGCCGCCTTCCGTGACCGTCTCGCCGCGCACCAACTCCTCCCCGACAAGCACGACGACTACCACATGATGCTGAGGTGAGATCGATTATAGCCTTATAGGGGAGGGGGATAGCCCTCGTTCTAGCTATTCCCCCATTTTGCCATTAATGACTTCATCCTGATGATAAATGCAGGTTTCTGAAAGCCAGGAAGTTCGATTCCGAGAAGGCGATGCAAATGTGGTCGGAGATGCTGAGGTGGAGGAAAGAATTTGGTGCCGACACCATCTTGGAGGTGATAACACAGACTCCAGATTCACTGTTCTGTTCCACTAGCTGTCAAACCTGTTTGATTTTTGGTTTCTTCCATTGATGGACAGTCGGGATTCATTTTGTCAGGACTTTGAGTTCGACGAGCTCGACGATGTACTCCAGTACTATCCTCAGGGCTACCATGGCGTCGACCGCCAAGGCCGGCCGGTGTACATTGAGAGGCTCGGCAAAGTTGATTCGAACAAGCTCATGCAGATCACCACGCTGGATCGCTACATCAAGTACCATGTGCAGGAGTTCGAGAGGTCCTTCAGGGAGAGGTTCCCTGCCTGCACACTGGCAGCCAAGAGGCACATTGACTCCACTACCACTATACTGGACGTCCATGGTGTGGTATGGTAATAGCCAGTGACTGGGCTGGAACATTCAGTTTTCATGTCTATTAATGTTGCCAGTACTGTCAGGTTGTCGTCGACTCAGTTTCCTACTGGCCCTTGCTTCAGGGGTTCAAGAACTTCTCAAAGATTGCAAGGGAGCTTGTCCAACGTATGCAGAGAGTAGACAGTGACTACTATCCTGAGGTACCTGTGCATTTGAATGAATGTGCTGTGCCAGCTTGCTTTGGTTGAGCAACCTTTCTAACTGAAGATCAATTTGCAGACGCTACATCAGATGTATGCTGTGAATGCAGGCAGTGGGTTTAAGCTGATCTGGAACAGTGTTAAGGGATTCCTTGACCCAAAAACTTCTTCCAAGATCCATGTAAGCTCGATGAGTGATCTTCTAACATGGTTCATGTTCCATATAAATTAAAGCTGCTGTGGAACAAGAACTTATATATTCTTCTTCATAGGTTCTTGGTTCGAATTACCAGAGCAGACTTATCGAAGTTATCGACTCAAGGTTGGTGCCAACTTATTGTGTCAGAATTCTTTAAACTGTATATTCGGCTTACCATCTTATGAAAAAACGTTTTTGTGTGTGTTGTTCCAGTGAATTGCCAAAATTTCTTGGCGGATCATGCACATGCAGTGACAAGGGTGGTTGCCTCGGGTCTAATCGGGGTCCATGGAATGACCCTGTCATTAGGAAGGTACCCTAATAAATTATATAATTCTGTAACTATGTTCATGCGTCAGACTTTGGGCTGTTTGAATCACTTATATGTTCTTTGTGGTGATGGGAGGGCTCTGTTAAATTTGGTAGTAATGTTGGTTTGTTCAGGCATGTGTTCCCTGGGTGATCATATGCTTGAATGAGTTCAACTTCGTGTGTGTTGTCCAAAGGTTATGAACAATGTTTCTGTAATTTCATTGCATTGGCAATGAAATTCAGTTTTACTGGTGAGGAAAAAAAATGTCTATGTTCATTCTTTTGCAATACATTAATGAATCTGCTCCGCAGAACTAGTGAACTTCATCTGGAGAACATTTTTCTGTGACAGCAGAAATATTTCCTTTCAATTCCTCTTCAGGCATGAAAGAGTATATGAGAGTCCATATATAGACTAACAACTATGAAAATATCATTGTAGTTAATACACAGTATGGAAGGTGGTAGTACTAGAGAAATAAAGCCAATTTCTGACGGGGACGAAAGAAGTGGCTCTTCCCTAAGGGCAGAAAACCTGAAGGCAAGGTTCTGAAAATCCGTTTTCCTAAACCACTACAACATTTAAAGACCTGGTGGCAGCTTTAGTTTCCCAGGACATTGATATTGTTATTTCTCTTGGAAGCAGGGTATGCTCAGTGACATATCGAACGCTGAATCTGAGTCGGATGTTGATGACATTGGTTTAACAGTTGTCCAAAAGAGTACAGACCACAGTTTACTTACCCCAGTTCATGAAGAAGTATGTGCCGTATTAATTTATCGAATTCAAATCTTTATTTACCTTAATTAGGATAAGCTCTGTTCTATGTGTCCAGTTTCTGTAATATCTTATATCAAACTATCAATGGTACCTTCTGTGTGCTGATTTTTTTTATCTAATGGTTTTCTTAGGTTAAGGGGCCAGATTCTTCGATATTTAGTAGTTCTGGCAGTAAGCATCTCCTAGATATGACTCCTGGATCTCCTCAGGGCTCTCCTCAATTGGAGGTGCCCATTCAGTTAACTTGTCAGAAATATTTTCCTACCTTTGGATGGCTAAATAATTTAGGTATATCTTCTCCTTTTTTACCTGTTTTTCTCCTTGAACATGCATCTTTTTACTTTGTGATATAAGCTTTTCTCCATTAACAAAATAAGTGAATGTTTATTGCTTCAACTCTAAAGCATTGAAAACTATTCATTTTGTTGAACAAAAATGTTCCTCGGTAACAATTCTAATATGAATTTGTCATTTCCATCTGCATGATGTCTTTACCAAAAAAATTACTAGTTTCTAATTGAACCATCTGATATAAGCTTTCCTCCATAAATAAAAAAAAGTGAATGTATATTGGATTGAAAACTGTTGATTGTGTCGAACAAAATATTCCTCGGTAAACAATTCTAGTCTGAATTTGTCATTTCAGTCTGCATAATAATAATAATTGAACCATCTGAAATAAGCTTTCCACCATTAAAAAAGAAAAGTGAATGGCTATTGCTTCAACTTCAGAGCATTGAAAAGTGTTCATTGTGTTGGACAAAATATTCATCTGTAAACAATTCTAATCTGAATTTGCCATATCTATCTACATAATGTCTTTACCATAAATTTAGTAACTAATTGAACAATCTGCTAACTTTCTCTTCAAATTACTGTTCTTCTTGTGTAATTTCAGGGAATACTTATATTAGTTTGCATGGTACATCTGCTGGAAGGACTTTGGAAAACCTTGTTACTGGACTGATCTCAGTCATGATCAGGATATCATCTTTCTTCCACCTTTTCTTCTATAGACAAGGAAGGCTTCTAGAAAATGTCCATCCTTATGCTGCAGCAGAGCAACCAAAACCTCAAATTGTAAGAGAAGAGGACATGAGTGCTTGTTTACAACGTCTCAAGAAGCTTGAGTCACTGTGCGATCACCTCATGAGCAAACCTCCAGATATGCCGAAAGAGAAAGAACTTGTATTGTTGCAGTCCTTCGATCGGATTAAATCCCTTGAGGCTGAACTGGAGATGACGAAAAAAGTAAGTTTTTTTCCTACTAATTACTCTGTAGATTCATAAGATATGCATGTCTGTAGAAGGTCATGCCTAGGCAAAATCTGCCCTGTCATGATGATTCCCAATGCTCTTTTGTTGTCACATTTGTATTTTTTTGTTGGATCATCCTCATTATCAGAGTGATTTGTTGTTACTACTGGTTTATAATTGATTCGTCTGACAGCACGTTTTAAGAACTAGTTTGATCTATGTGCTTCAAACTAACATAAGGTTTTGGGTTTTCCCATTAGTCGATGGAGCAAGAAACTTGTTACCTGTGACAGGCATTCATAGACGATTTGTTATTTTGTTCTTATCGCCTGGACTGCCAGCACCTTTTTAGTTTGCTCCCTGATGCCTTTTGTTGAACTCGAATCATTGCTGAGGTTTCTTTCAATGTACATGCATGCTTGCAGTTAAAATAACTCTAACACGTGCTTGGTATTGTATCTCACCAGGTGTTGCAGGCTGCCGTGGAAAAACAGATGGAATTGGTAGAGACGGTGGAAGCTCTGCAGCACCGATCGTCTAGCGTTAGGGTAAGCCACTCATGCATGCCATTGTTGATTGATGCAAATTTACCTGGTGTTATATTTGGCGAAACTGAACATTCGATTCCGAATTTCTGATTACTTGTGCAGCGGAGATTTTGCTGTTCGTAGGAGTAAGATCGTCGTTGCGCCGAAGATGTCTGGTTTCACTGACAATGAACCTGACGCTGGCTCCATTTTGTTTTTGCTCGACTTCTGAAACATGGCGCCGCCCTGTATGCGCGCATGTAAATCGATCAGTTTTTGTAGCTACTAGCAGTTTAGCACCAGTCTCTCCCCTGCTTGTGCTTCTGTGAATGATCTCCAGAGCCTTGCAAGAATGAGTTGAATGCCAAAGCTTTTGCTGTGCTGTCTGCCTTCCACTGTGAATGTCAAGATCTTATTTTTTATGGAACGAATGGCAAAATCTTCAGGAACGTCTCGTTGAATTGTGTCATGCACGTACTCAACTACTCATGTGTCCTCTCCTCCGGCATTCTGAACCGTCCATAGCATTGGCTATTTTTGAACGCTCCCCACCCATTTTGAGTTTTTGACTCGGCCCGCGCGCGCCGGCGCCAACCTCTGCCCACGCTCCCCTCCACGTCCGCGTGACCCTCCCGCACGTTTCTACTCGATCGCCGGGTAACCCCCCTCCCTTCCTTTCTCTTCCACGGACACCGGAGGAGAAGGGTTGATCCGATCGAGGAGGAGGCGTGGCCAGAGATGGGTCATCACGGAGGCATTGCGCTCCGCGCGGTCGTGCTTGCCGCCGTCCTCGGCTTCGCCGCCGCCGGGTTCATCTCGAGTCAGTTACCTTCTGATACGCATCCGCCGTACGTGGATCTGGTTTCGGGTTCCTTCCTGGTTCGCCTAATAACGCCGTTTTCGCCGTGGATGGATGCAGATGACGCGCTGCTGGATCGCGGGCACGACACCACCGGACGGAGCCTGCTACAGACCAAGAAAGGTGCCTGCATTTCTCTTCCCTCTTTTCTTGGGGGATCCGTTCTGTTCTTGATCTCTGGCTGCCAACGCCGCTGGCCGTCTGATCTGATCTGATCGGTATCTTCTTCTGCTGCTGCGATGCGAATGCTTGCTTGCGTCTGGGGGGCAGATTGCCCGGTGAGCTTCCAGGACGCCAACTACACGGTGATCACGAGCCGGTGCAAGGGCCCGCTGTACCAGCCGACGCTGTGCTGCGGCGCGCTCAAGGACTTCGCGTGCCCTTACTCCACCTACATCAACGACGTCAGCACCAACTGCGCCGCCACCATGTTCAGCTACATCAACCTCTACGGCAAGTACCCGCCGGGCCTCTTCGCCAACACCTGCCACGAGGGCGACAAGGGCCTCGCGTGCCCCGAGGACACCCCACAGATCGAACCCGGACAGAAGGCCTCCGGCGCGGCCACCGTCGCCGCGCCGGCCGCGGCCCTGGCCGTCTCGTTGCTCGTGTTCTGCTGAGAGGCCCCGGATGGCCGGAAGGCTTTGAGGAGGCCGTGACAGCGCAACCATCTGCGTTACTTTGTACGTGTACCACTTTTTCTGGATGGATGGTTGTCAAGAAGAGATCTGGATACGTTTAATATCTGAATGAAATCCGAAAAGGGTGGTAGACACGCAACGCTAACCAGCTAAACTCTGCTTTCACTTTTGGAACATGGTAAAATTTCGTGAAATGTGTATAGGAGAAAAAAACAAGCACGCAGTGCTGTCACCAGGCTGAAGATTTTGTAACCGTCTCTGGATTTACTTTTTACGTTACATACAGGGGCTCTGATTACGCTCGAGTACAGCCCCTTCTGAAAAAATACGCGTTATACATTCCTTGTCAGACATCAGTTATTTTCGTCAATTTTTATCTCAGGAAAATTAAAAAGAACAAGTTCTAAAATTGTAGCCCTGCCCTGAGAATAACCAAGAGCCCATCTGGTACGTCTGACAAGCTCAGCCAAGCACGAGGCACCAGCGTTGCACGAGTGCAGCACAGCCACTGCATTCACCGTGGCTCCCTGGCCACCCAAGTAATAAGTAGAGTAAAAAACTTGCCAAATGCAAAGACAGTGACATCGCTACCGGAGAGAAGAGAACTGGCCTGCTCCTGCTCGGATACCTTATCCGGCGCCCTCCAATGGGCACACGCCATGGCCACACCCCAAATCCTCGTCTCCTCCACCACTAACCTCGCATTCCCTCGGGCCCGCCATATCTGCCAAGTCAGCATCCCACTATATACCCCAACTCCATTAATCAAGCAGCCACGTTGCTCGCTTCGCTGCCAAGATCAATCAAGAACACCACCGCCGCGCACTCCAGTACTCCTCGATTCAGCAACCAACCAGCAGCAGCATCGCCATGGCCACATCGACGACCGCCGCCGTGCCGTCCGTGGCCGGCCTCCGCCTGGCGCCGTCCCCCGGGCTGCGACGCGCGTGGCGTTCCGCGCGGCGCCGGCGCGGCGGTCCGTGGCGGCGCGCGCGGAGCTGAGCGCGTCGCTGGTGATCAGCCTGAGCACGGGCGTGTCGCTCTTCCTGGGCCGCTTCGTCTTCTTCAACTTCCAGCGGGAGAACGTGGCGAAGCAGGTGCCCGCGCAGAACGGCAAGACGCACTTCGACGCCGGCGACGAGCGCGCCAAGGAGTTCGCGGCCTGCTCAAGTCCAACGACCCCGTGGGATTCAACCTCGTCGACGTCCTCGCCTGGGGCTCGCTCGGCCACATCGTCGCCTACTACATCCTCGCCACCTCCAGCAACGGATACGACCCCAACTTTTTCTGAGCGGACTGCAGGCGGTGTTCTTGAGCTTGTATTCTACTCAAGGTCGTGTGTGTGTTTGGCTGGCTCTGCGCCATGCATGTATCTGCTGCTCAAAGATTGGTTAATTTGGACAAGTAGTGCAACTGCGCGTGTATAGTGCCGCATGAATTTCATCTTCCTCTATGTCTCTGTCTTCTTCAGTTGCTGCCCCTGTTTGTTTCAGTATGTCATGCGCAAAGACAAAGCCAACCTATGTTGTGCGAGTTCATGATTTTCGAGCAATACATACATCAGCAGATCAGATGTCCGATATAACGGTATAATAAGTGAACATTGGCCAGGCGAAAAGAACAAGAAAAAATAACATTTCCAGGATCCGGGGAAAACCTGCTGCCACAAACGGCTGTCGAAAACGGAGTTGATGTAAAAAAATTAAAGTTTCTTAGAGTTGATGCTTAATAGATAATAGAAAATTACTTTTTCAAGAATACCTGCATGATGTTTTCTTATCGTTCAATGAAAACAAAAACAATTTCAACAAGTTCTGTCATCACATGGTTTTACTGCCACATAATTTGGTATTGGAAGAAGCAAAGTGAAATTCAGTAAGTAATATTATTACTTGAACTGAGTCATATAATAAACAATTCAATCACATTTACATATCGACTATAGTAATCATCACATCACATTACACGACTATAGTAATCATCACATCACATTACACGACTGCAGCAGTGGACATCAAACTCCGAACCGCTACATAATTCTAGACCAAGAAAACAAACATATTGTTCTAACATCTTGGGGTCCTCGATAACGCGGATCTTGCGCT
The DNA here is from genome assembly GCA_022036555.1 of Microstegium vimineum. Taxonomy (NCBI): domain Eukaryota; kingdom Viridiplantae; phylum Streptophyta; class Magnoliopsida; order Poales; family Poaceae; genus Microstegium; species Microstegium vimineum. The sequence goes on along the minus strand of CM039120.1, from coordinate 5,812,789 downwards.
GACTCTTGCCGTTCTCGGCGTTCTCGGCCTCCTCGTAGCCCACTCGGTGCTTACAGTTGTTAGCCAACGTCTTGTCGGATTCACTGCAACTGCTGCCAGCGATGAGTCCTCTTGGATGGAAATGTGGCCGGCGTGTCTTTGGTTTGTGTCTCGTTTTTGCCGGTGGCGATGGGAGTCCTCTTAGATGAAAATTTGGCCTGCGTGTCTTTAATTTAGTCTCGTCTTTGCCGGTGGCGATGAGAATCTTCTTACATGAAAAAAAAATGGTCAGCGTGTCTTTGATTTGCGTCACGTCTTTGTCGGTGGCTACGGATCCATAAGTGTTTAACAGTCTTCTCAGGAGGCATCTAACGAGACAGATTGTTCAGGACCGTCATGGCTCCTTTGGCGTTCTCCAGGCCGTCGAGAGCTAGGCAGAGTTGCTCCGCTCTCTCGTCGTCATCTTCGGCATTACACAGTATCTCGACGATTCTGCCCCTCATGCATCAGAACTCGTCACGGAAGATGGACCCTCATGCACCAGAACTCGTCACGGAAGATGGATGGGTAGGTGGCCTCGATGGTGGCGTCGATGTGAACAAACGTCGATAAGAAGCGCTTCCAGGACGAAACGGGCCTAGCCCTGACATTGCGGCGGCCGGCGGCGTGTCAAACCCTATCCTAGCGATTTATTAGTGGCAGTCGGCTGGTGGATGGATACGGTGGCAGTGGGAAGGAGATATGCAATCATATTTGCGCATTGATTTCCTAATTAACGCATTGAGTCACAGAATTGTTTTTGTGGTATGGGTTTCATTGAATTTATCGGAGTAAAGTTTATCATCAGTCCTAATTGTAGCGTTGTGTCATTCTGATCCCTAAAATTGCAAATTGAGATCCTCAAATTTGTTCATCTATATCATATCAGTTCTGGTTGGAACAAGGGTCCCGACAGGGTGAGTGAGAGTAGGAAAAAGGCAAGGTCGCTGGAGCTGGACTCCCGAGGGTCAAAACTTTCGCTCTAGTGGGGGCCTTCGGCTAGTGGAGGCACTCGCTGCAACTTGACACTAAAAGGTCGAAAGATCTGCTTTGGGGCGTAGACCTTCGACTAGTGGAGGCGGGGATACGAAAATGGGGTTCACACAGTTAATGAAACAATAGATTAGGGTTTTGGATTACATGTGCCCCTCTTTCTCTTTGGGTGGCTAACTACTCCTTTTATAGGAGACTATTACATCATTCGTTGATTACAAAAATGCCCTTAGGGTCACCTGGGCATATCCCAGTATATTCCTATACATTGCGTTCATACATCTGGGGTACTTGGGTTATTTTCTCCTTGCTACCGCCTTAGCCGATGGGCCGCTATCGAGCGTGGGTTCTCCGCCCATCACTTGTTGTACCAAAGACTCTGACTAATTTCCATAGACTCTCGGCCTTCGACTTTTTATCGCGGCCTCTGACTAATCTCCTTGCGGCCGGACCTCCGTCTTCATCCTCAGGTCCGACTCACCTTCATTGCGCCCGGGCCTCCATCCTTTCATCGGAGCCTGAAAGCATCTAGTCCCCATGGTTTCAGTGATTAACGACAATGCAATATTACTATGACTAACGTGTGTTTTGTAGAGGCAAACTTGGTAAGTTAGGTCATATGTAATGGACAATGAATGGGCCTAATGGTATTCATGCACCCAAGATGGAATCGTTTCGGTTTTCAAAGGATTGGCGACAAGGTTGAAGCTTAGGCTAGGTCTTTGATTTGTGTCTCGTCTTTGCTGGTGACGATGGGAGTCCTCTTAAATGAAAATTTGGTCCATGTGTCTTTGATTTGCGTCGCGTCTTTGCTGGTGGTGACAGATACATTGGTGTTGAACAGTCTCCCTTTCTCAGGTGGCATCTAACGAGATATGTTGTTAAGGGTTGTCATGACTCCTTTGGCGCTCTCGACGGGTGACCGCCACCCGCGCACGACGTCGCGCGTGAGGCTGCGGATCCGGGCCGACTCATGCTGCCCTAGGGCGGAGATGGACTTAGCAAGGTCACCGGATGCCAGCGCCCTTGACGACACGAGCACCTCCAGCAGCGTGAGGAGGGGGACTCCGCCATTGCACCGTCGAGAGCCAGGCAGAGCTGCTCCGCTCTCTCGTAGTCATCTTCGGCATTGCACAACAACTCGACGATTCTTCCCCTCACGGACCAGAACTCGTCGCGGGTCATGGACGGGTAGGCGGCTTCGATGGCGCTGTCGATGTGACCAAACGCCAAGAAGAAGCGCTTCTAGCGGCGAAGCGGGCGTAGCCCTGACATTGTTACGGTCGACGGCGTGTCAAACCCTAGACTAGAGATTTTGTGGCGGCGGCCGGCAACGTGCCAAACCTAGCCTAGTGATTTTGTTGCGCCTGCCGGCTGGTGGATGAATGCGGTGGCAGTGGGAAGGAGTATATGCAATCGTATTTGCGCATTGATATTATTTTCAAAAAAGTATTTGCGCATTGATTTCCTTATAAATGGCTCGCAAGTCGTAGGCGAGTTCAATACAAGAACGGATTGGCATGACAACTTAACGCACACCAAATGTGACGCGTTTCGACAGGATATTCAGATCCGGTTTTGCTTATAAAGTTACAAGTATCATTTTTTAGGAAAATGAATATATAGCTGTTTTTTATTACACACAAGTATAGGGGTCAAGTTACAAGTATCATGAAATAGCTCACTCTTCCGATCGAACAACATTGGCCGCTAGAAGGTTGAATCCAATTGACGCCTGATTTTTGTGGATATGCGTTTGTTCTGAACGCATGTGTTTCATTGAATGTACAATGTCGCAAGATCCAGCATCAAATGAAATGAAACTTAGATGGAACACTCTCTCTCAATACAAAATTTCATTCTAGAGTTTTATAGTCATTTAATTCCATGACTCAGAGAGAGTTGGTACTTATGCCAAAAAAGTTTCGTCTTTTCTCTCTTCTTAAATACACTATCATGTCATAAAAAATGTCTATATGACAAGCTATTTAATGCAAATGAAACTCAAATGAAACTTGCATTGAGAATGACCTAATAGTCGTTGTTGTTTGTTTGTGCATCCGCAGTGTGAGCGCCGGGATCGGTTCGATCATATACGATACATCCTGCTATCAGCTCTACAGAACCGAACCACAATGCACTATCAGCTCTATAGTGTACTACTAGTAGCTCTACAATATACTTTTTTAATGTCAAGGGAGTGAGTTCTACGCAACGGAGTCGTTCCTCCATCGAAACCACCTATGAGACCGAGCGTAGTGTTACGGAGATCATGCTCCCCCCTTTGCTCGCGATGGCTATAAGGTATCAGTTGTAAACGTTTAACTTCCTCTTAATGAAAAATATGTCAACATACATGCTTTTTAAAAAGGAAAAATTTTGAGACACTTTTTATCATTCCAATTTTCCTAGGTCGAGACACCAAGAATATAGTATACTGAGTATATAACTTGAAATCATTTTCTCTCTCTAAATAAATATAAAATGTTCAAGGTAATAGAATGTTTAATATTGACTCCTTTTAAAATGAGACATCATGTTATATCGTATAGCCCGCATAATGTTATATCGTATAGCCCACATAAAACATCGGCCCTATTTAGCTTGGCTAGAGGCTAGAGTTAGTTTCTAGCTCAAGATTAACTTTGAATTAGCTCTAGCCGAAAATGTGTTTGGATGCAAGAGCTAAAATGACAATAATTTTCTTAGTTGAGATGCTGGTGGACCCCCAACAAAACCTGCCCAAAAAGAGAAATTCCAGTGGTCATCACCAGAACTAGCCCAAATAATCACCTCTTAGTGGGGATAGTTTTTTTTGGGTGAACTAGTTGCAACTAGTCCAATCTAGCTCTCCTGTTTGGATACTTTTTTGCTAGTTAAGCTGAAACTAGATTAAACTAGCTCTAGCCCTTGGATCCAAACAGGGCCATCAGCATAAACTACCAAGGGCCATCATGGCAGATCTCAGCATAAACTACCAAGTACCAATGTAACGAGAACCCCATTTGAACATTATGCTGACCATAGCAAATAACTAACAAGTGGCATTTCCAGAATCCAGAGAACTCATAAGTACAGTAATTCATATTCATAAAGAAATTACGAGCAAAATCGAATTGATGGTACAAAAGCGAAAATTTGTAAGGCAATTGATGCCTAATAAGTTACAGTGAACAATCTTTCAACAATGCCTAAACAAAGGCTGACTGGCATAATTCTCTAACCTCAAGTAGGTACAATCTCCGGAGAAGAGGGCAGGAAGCGAACGAGGAGAGTCCCGATGGCTATGCATAGCAGCAAAAACTGGACCGAGCAGAACAAGGAGGCCCTGCTAGCTCTAGCCTGTAGCTTCAGAACTTCTGAACTCTCGGAGAGCTCCTTGCATTGTGACTCTAGTTTATCCACCATCTCCTCCAGCATCATCGCCCTGTTCTCAGCATGCCTCAGTTTAGCTTCTAAGGATTTATGGTCCCCAAGAAAGGATTTCTGTGCCTCGTTACGGGCCAATTGGTCCATGGTCAGGAGTTTCCAATCCTGAGAAGCTCTTGTAAGGATAAAGCACTGAATCTCTGCCTCCATCTTCTCCAAGAGCAGTTGGTCTATATCAGAATGTAGAGATAGCAGACCGTTGTTACATGCTATGGTATTCTGCGGTTGTACTTGGCTGAGTGCATCTAGTTCAAGTATTTTCGAATCCTGCTCATCAATGTGCAGGGTTGCTTGTTCCAGCTTCGACTCGAGTAACTTTATCTTTTCATTTAATTCCTCTACAGGTGAGCTGCTCCATTCTGTTTCACTTTGGTGAGTTGTGGAATCTTCGTCAGTTTCTTTCCTGATTTCCACAAACTTTTGGATCTCTGCAATATATACATAAAAGGGAACAGTCAATGGAAAACACTTGACTGGGGTAAAAGAAGATTTTCTTAGGACGAAAAAACAAATTTTTGTAGGAAAAGCTAAATAAGGTTTCAGCAGATCATAAAAATATACAGATGAGTCATGACCATGCAGCAGATGTTAACTAGCACACCCCAATTTACAGTACAAATATAGTATTTCTCAGAAGAAGCGAAATAAGAATGAAAAAAAAAAATGCTAGCTGAATACAACAATTGATACTCCACTTCCAAGAAAATAGAGATGAAGCATGTCAATTACTCATTTTCAGCTGAAAAATCTAAAGAAAACAAGTATATCACAGCACAGGGAAATTCTGGCAGGTGTTTCATCAACAATTGCGGTAGATAATTACAGTAGACTTCTTATTATTGGGGAGAAAACCATGACCTTTGAACTGCTTGATGGCTACGATATGTCCATCAAAATGGCAAAAGGTCAAAAGATACTGCTTTTGTTTTAGAAACAAGCATGTTTACACCTTGACCAGCTAATCTTACAGCCAAAATAATGTTTAAATAAAAAGTATTTGGCAGGATGTTCTTAGCCAAACTCTTCTAGTGAAGGAAACTCATTCAAATAGTGGTGTTTCTATTGAATTAACCATCAGTAGGTATGAAAGAAGCATGAGAGTGGTGTGAAATAAGTTCATCAAAAGATTATCCTATAAAACCGAGAATTCCTTAATCGATTGCCCCTCTTCAATAAACAATCTCTCATTTAGAACAGTTGCCTGTTTCATTCCAGCAAATAGAGTAGGCCACGTCATAAACCTGAACTAATTAATCTCACTCAGAAGATCCAGGGCGTCACCCATAACCGAGCACACTGAAACATCAAAGATGCCTGCATGCCCATAAAGTAGTAATGGACAATTAAGACACTTTGATCATTAATCAAGCATATCAAACAGCAATCAACTTTATCTCTTCAAAATCCTATACTCTGCAATGAGCGGAATTCCAATACGACTTAACTAATAGGCAAGGTTTGAAGAAATTGAAACTTGGCAAGTTAAGCTGGTAGTGAGGATTCCAAACCATACCATTCTCAAGCGCTTCTTGTGCCGACTGAAGCAACGCCATCGACTCAGCATACGGATCCAGACCTGAATGAGTCCCTCCATTCTCAAAGTTGCCAATACTTGCTTCATCAAATATATGATTGTTGGAATCGGAGTCAAAGTTCCCCAATCTCCCTACTACACTCCCATTCTCTTTGTAGAAACCTCCTCTAGCATACCGCAGGTCCCCATTTGGAGGTTCGTCGTCACTTTGATGACCATCAGGGAATAGAACCTTGTGAACACCGTTGCTTGTGACGCCAGCACTAGATCGCCGAGCATGAGCAGCGTTAGAACTTCGGAGGTTGGACTCAACGCTGGAGCGAGAATTCTCTGCTTCAGCAGGGGAGGAGGCAACGCGCACACTAGCGCCGCGCACACGTGGAGCACGGATGGTCTTGCCATGAGCAGCGCCGGGGGCGCGGGATCGCGCCCTGTCCCGCTCCCGGCCGAAGCCGACCGACGAGAAGTCGTGGCGCGGCGCGCTGGCAGCCGTGGACAACTTGCTGGTGCGATCGTCGCTGTTGTCCGAATCGGCGCCACCGGCACCCACCGAGAAACCGGCGGTAGCAATCAGGTGGCCCAGATTCGGGTCCAACCTAGTCAGCGCCGGCGCCGGCGACGGCGGTGGGGACGCCTCCAGCGGCACGAAGACGACGGACTCCACGGACGCGACGGAGCTCTCGGGCTCCTCTGCAACCGCGTCCTGCTTTCCCTTGGGCTCGTCGGTGGTAGGACCGTGACGACGCTTGTGGAGCTGCGCCGCCAAGTCCTCGCCCGCGCTAGCTCCAGCGCCGGTACCGGCCTCGGGGCTCGCCGGAGACCCCTCCTCGTGGTGCTGCTCGCGCGGGATACGGCGCCACCGGCGGAGTCCGTGGCCCTTGGTGACCGGTTCGGCCGGCCCTGTCTGCGGCTCCGGCGCCGGCGACTCGCCCACGGACTCGCCGACGCTGTTGGCGCCGGAATCCATGCCGCTCGCCACCGGAATTGACGTCGGAGGCCGCGGCTTTAGAAGCCGGATGAGATGAGTTGCCGCATCGGAGGACGGGAGCGAGTCCTTGGGATCGGCGCGAGCCCTTGGTGGGGGCTCTTGGGATCGGAATTCCCCAGCTCGGGCCTGGCCTGGAGAGCCTGGAGCTGGAGATCCGGCGAGGTGGAAGGCGAGAGGAAACAGACAGTATCACAGTAAACAAACCAGAAAAAAGTCTGATTTTTTTTTGTTCCCCTCTCTTATCATCGCTGTGGTGTTCGCTGTACGCGGCCAGTTCTTTGTGTGGGACCCGTGACCTGGCTGGCGGGTCCCACAAAGTACATCCTAGCCAGCGTCATGCAGAATCCGGGTCACCCGGTCACCGGCTGTTACCGCAATCGGGCCGCACGAAGGTGGGGATGGGCTCGCCGCTGCTTCGCTCACTCTGGGCCCAACTACAGACACGAATTCACGGCCCAGGTGAAAGGGCAATTGTGGTACGCATAAAGCACGGCTACATAGTACATACACGCCGCCGAGAAGAAGGTGCTCACTGGCGTCTGGCGTCGCCGGCCTGCCGTCCCCAGTCAACCAGCTGAACAAAGTTTAATGGAGTACTAACAGATCGAGCACGATGATTGATGACACACGCAAGCGCGCTGGCGGATTTATTTTCGCTCAAGGCCGGCCAGTTCGTTATTGGCCATTTTCAGTACAGTGTCAGTCACAGGCTCACAGCCGACAGCCCCACAAGCTCTGGCAACCGGATACGGATCAGGCGACGCGGCGGCACAGCGTGAGCCCATCGGCGATGGCGACCTGGCAGACGTGCACGCGAGGATCGGCGGCAATGGCCGCGTTGAACTCCCTGGTGGCCGCGGCGAGCGCGCGGTCGCGCTCGGAGAGCGGCTCGTCGTCGTCGTCGGGGGACGATGCGGCCACCGAGCCTCCCCACAGCGTGTTGTCGTAGGCGATGAGGCCCCCGACCCTGAGCAGCTGCAGCAGCCGCTCGTGGTAGTTGAGGAAGTTCACCTTGTCCGCGTCCACGAAGGCGAAGTCGAACCGGCCCTTGTTCCCCTCCTGCAAAGCCAAGCCAAAATCGCGCAGCGCGCGGCATCATCTCGGTCTGCGCCGCAACAACACATGGATGCGGTTCTGTCTGTTGCAGGATTAATTTCTCTTCACCTCGGCCACCATCTGGTCCAGCACCGGCAGCGCGAGCCCGACGCGGAAGTCGATCTTGTGCGCCACGCCGGCCTTGTCGATCACCGGCGATCCTATCTGGTCGTAGCTCTCGCGGGTAACGTCGATGGCCACGATCTGCCGCGACAAGAAGGATACAATACAGCAAGGATCACGCCGCGCGCGACAGACACCAAACAGATTGCGAAGCCGCGGTTGAGGTGGCCACGCACGCACGCACTGACCTTGCCATCGTCAGGGAGGGCGAGGGCGGTGGCGAGCAGCGAGTAGCCGGTGAAGACGCCGACCTCGACGGCGTTCTTGGCGCCGAGCATCTCGATGAGGAGCCCCAGCAGCTGCACCTCGTCCGGCGACGCCGCCATGACAGCCCTGCAGCAGCGCGTCACACACACACACAGCGCACCCGGACAGACGTCAAACACCTACCGTGCAAGAAGCTACCGGAACGAGCAGGCGAGCGGATCCGTGGCTCACATGGGGTGGGTGGCGGTGGCGATGCGGAGCTCCCGCAGGCAGTCCGGCTCCCGCGGGAACACGGTGGATTCCAGTATGTACTAGACGAAGCGAAGCGAAGCGAAGCAAGGTAATCGGTGAGCGCCGCACGGACGAGAGGAGACGAGACGAGCGGGTATGAAATATGGCTTGGTGCCTCGGATGTGTTACCTGGTACAGTGATTGGCTCTTGAGGAGGGTCTTGCTGTGGAGGCTGCTCCCGGCAGCCGTCTTGTTGCCTTCTCCAGCGCCGGTGGAAGCCATGCTCCGACGGAAGGTTTTGCTATCCGGCGATGTTGTTGTAGAGAGATCCGAAGGAATTGTTTTGTTCTCTTCAACTTGCTTGCCGGAGGGAGGAGGGTAGGCCATTATTCTATTTCTTATATCGATAATATATATTCCTGTAATAGAAGAAGGTTGACCTCGCAAGAGGAAACGTGCGGGCCTCCACCATATGGGGACTGGGCTCTGAATGTGAGATGTATTTTATGGTCCGACAGGCCCAAAGGACCGAAACGCGCGTGACTCAGTGGCCCCTTTGGTACTACTCCTATCCATCCGGTCATTTGGGCCTGACCAACTGTATATGTCTTTCTTGTTTAGACTAGGTGTGTCCAGCAGAGAGCACAAAGTACTCTTCTCGTATGGACTATCAACCGAAAACACACGCTCAGAGAAGCAGGCAGAACAAATGTGTTCTGTCACAGCTTGCTCATGATCGAGAATGTGAGATGCTCCCTTCCTCCTGTCCTGCGTTAGGGTACTGCAGCAGAAAACAGCACGCCGAACAATCTAGTAAAAGGAAGGCAAAGGACGGTGTCACAATTGCCTCATTTGCACAATTGCATGCAAGAACAACAGCACAAGCGTCTGGTCATAAGTACAGTCTGAACTCCTCAAGGCCAATGGCCAATGGCGCCTCAAGTCATGACTGGAAATCCTTGCGGCCGGCTAACCCGATGCATCCGAGAGTCACACGTAGTGCATTCTGTCCATGGTATTTATGCCGGGCCATGTAAGAAATGGCTGGCACTAATTAAGGCAGGACCTTGATCGGTACCTCTGCTGGGCGGGCATGGACGTGACCTTCGTGTGCTCAGGCGAGGACGCCTTCAACATGGAGGTGGGCTACTTCGACACGGTGCAGGACGTGAAGGAGAAGCTCCAGAGCCACCGAGGCTGGCCAGCGGCCGCCATTTCGCTCATCCACAACGCCGGCGCGCTCGAGGACGTCGACGTCGACGGCGGCACCGGCAGCGGCATCGAGCGGCACGGCGTCGTCGAGGGCTCCGTCATCCACGTCACCCTCCTCGACGGCCAGCAGCACCAGCACCAGCCGCCGCAGCAGAACAAGAGGACGACGGAGAAGAGGAAGAGGCGCGCCGGCGAGGCCGCGCCGCTGCTGCGGGTGACCGTCGTGTCGCGGTGCGGCGAGGGCCGCGTGGAGATGGCCGTGGCCGCGCGCGCCGCGGTATCGGTGCTGCGCGCGGAGCTGGAGCGCGCGCGCGGGGCCGGGGCGGGGGCTCCGTTCCCGCTCCCGCGCGACGGCGCCTACTTCTTCATACATGGACAGAGCGTGATGGACGAGTCGCGGTCATTCGAGTGGCACGGTGTGGCCACCGGCGACGAGGTCGTCGTGTTCGACGGCTCCGTCACGAGGAACCCGCGTAGTGTAGACTAGTTGTGGTACGATTGCCGGCGGCGCTTGCATTGCACACGTGCGCGCCGTCGCCTATGACCGGTGCAGCAGACCGCTGTGCGAGCACTTCTAACTCGTAGTTCGTGGATCGGTTTGTGTCAAAATGCACCTTGATTTTTCTCGCCCCATGGACATGGAGACTTGGCGACAGCAGTGTTCAGGGTTTCAGACATTCAGTACTCGTAGGAACAGAACAAGGTTTTCCATGCCGTCGGAGTGGCAAACCAGCCTTAGAATCCATACAATATTGCCGTCAAAACTCAAAACGCAGCGGCCCCTGATCTGTCTCATGGCCTATGTTCACTTACGGTGTTCGAACTTATACCAGTCGATTCCCTGAAAAGGGAAAGGAAGAACACTTGATTTTCGTCAGTTCCAGGCCTGAAATACCTGGAGCAGCAACAGTAAAGTACAAGCAGTTCATGCCCAAATTTCAAAGCTATCGGCTTAACTGCTGACCTGTCTCCAGCTTCAAATGTAACCAGCATTCTACTACTTTTCCATCATAATGTAAAACTCTAAGTGTGCTTGTACGTTGTAACAATTGTGGACTGGTGTTTTTCCTTTGAAAAGGTTCGAAGCTACAACTTTTCCATCATCTATAAAGAACACTAATATACTAATAAGTCCGGCAGCACAATTCATCAGATTTGTATTCACAACCAGAAAATTTGATTGATCGTTTTCCAATTTCGATAGTCTCAAAAAGACGAAGGTATCCTTTCCCTCATTAGAACAGCACGACAGGGTATCTATCATCCTCAGCATTCTTTGCTTCAAAGAAATGCGTGAGCAGAAAAATAAAATTAAATTAAAAATTGGACGATCCATGAGCGCTAGAATAAAGCCATGTTGCAGTATCACTATCATGTATACAAGCTGAAGCAAATCTATTCCTTTTTCTCTTTCCTATTATTTACATCTGAGGACCAAAAGGAGGCCGGCTCAATATCTGTTGGTAAGCTGGTGGAGATGCATTTGCCATTGGGAAGAGTGGTTGCGACACAGGCTCTACCTTTGGTTCTCCCAGCATCATAAACCCTGGATACCCCTGCATAGCTGATGAATTTCCAACCATCTTTGTAGGGGCAAGTGATCCTAGAGAGGGCATTGGGATCGTCATGCCTGGCGGAACCATCCCGAAGCGGAAATTGCCAGTTGTCGGTCCCAACTGTCCGCTCGGTGGGAGACCGAAGGAGCTGAAAGGAGAAGTCGTACCAAAGTGAGCAAAGCTGGCTTGTGCAGGTTCTTGCCTACGGTGAGAACCACCAGCTTGTTGTGCAGATGGAGCGCTGCCAGAACCAGAACTGCCTTGCCCACTATTTCTGGCTGCTGGAACTTCATGGTTGTGTTTTCCCTCATACGTTGTGATGACTGATTTCAGATCATGTGATGCTCTTTCCACATGCTTGCGCACTGAACAGCCCGGGTGTGTACATTTGTAGTAGCTCCTGCAGACAAGTGAATCAATGTTACTAATTTCAGGGGATGGAGGAATACAGTTAAGCAGTGTAAGAAATGGTAGTGGAAGTGTGACCTTGGATTTGGATTGCCCTTAACAACCTTTTGCCCATACTTGCGCCACCGATAACCGTCATCAAGAATGTCTACCTCACTTGTGGTCTGAACAACAACCCTAGGCTCCCGGACAGCTCTTGAGGCTGCAGGCCCCATGTCAATGGTACTGGTGGAGGTAGTAGTAATAGCAGTAGCTCCTAAAGAATCTAGTTCCAGCTTCCTGAAAAAGAGTATCACTGAATTCAGTACAATGTCTGCATCAAGTCTTAAGTGGTTAATTGATGGACAATATTAACCTTCTTTTAGATTCAGTCTCATCTTCATCACCATCACACTCTATAGAAACAGTACCATGCGTTGCCCGCTCCTCCTCTTCATTAGACAGTGTTGACGAGACATCAACTGCATCTTGAGACTCCAGGAGAGATGCATCACTATGGGCTGATACAGGAAGAAAAGCAGATGATCTAGCCTGGACACCTTTGCCTTGCACCTTTATATTTGTCTCGTCAGCTTGCTGTTGGTCAGCTGAATAGTGACTATCACTGAACATGGAGCTAGACGTCTTCGCTTTAACAATTGTTGCACTAATGTTATCCTTGACTGCGGTAAAGCTTGACTGAAGACTGGATTCCTGCTGATGAATATTCGACAAGGACTGCTTTTGCTGATAGGCACCATAGCCCTGTAGATCAAAACTTTTTTCAGGCACATGAATCAATTAAAAAGTATTTAAAAAATAAAAGAGGATATTTTGGTGGTGAGGTTGGCATTAGAAGAAAGCCAAATAGTACTATAACACTGCACTGCAAAAAAGAGGAAAAATACAGGGAGGCACTAACAATCAAGGAAATCACCTTTTCTGCAGTAGAGAAACCTGTTTGTTCAGAACCTAAGTGGGGTTGGAAAGAAAACACATCATTATCAAATGTAGAATCTTCAGTTATCTTGGCAGCTGGTGGTATTGTTGACTTATCATTCGCAGCCATCAAAAATGGCAATGTGCCAGTGGTTGGAGAAGGTTGTGCCTGCAATATATCATAACCATTCAGCTAAAAGCCCACATGGCAAATATTAAAGGGCAGGCACAGAGATGAATTTGTAAGTGTTGGTCCAAAATTAGCAGCTATAAAATCAAAACAGAAACAAAGCTTCTAAGACACCAATCAGAGGACTATATTTCTAGTATAACAATGTTTTGTACAGTAGACAACAATCGGTGCTGTAGTCACATGCATAAGTATACTGCAGAAAATCATATTCTAAAATCATGTTATATACAGTAGGCACCAATCAGTGTTTCTATACTGTACCAAATTCAATGTCTGAAAACTGCAATATGAAAGTCTTCAGTGCTCGCTCCAATTATGACTTTATTTCAACCTTGGATAATAGTGTAACAGATAAATCTTGAGAGCACAAGAAACCAATTAAGGAAATATCACATACCATTTTATTGTAAAGAAAAACAGGAGACTCAAGAAGTGCAGTTGGACTTAGACCAGGTGGAATTGACACTGGAGATCGAATAACTGCAGATGAACCAACTCGAGAAGTATCAATTTTTGCGACACTGAAACCTGCTCTCGCAGCCCTGCGCTCCGCCAAACCACCATTGGAGTTTGATTTATGATTAGCACTGAACAAATTTGGCCTCAGGAAGAAACCCCTTTGAAATGGGTCATTGACAGCTTGAGCAGGGACCTCCTCGCTGGAATTCACAACTCCTCTGCTCTTTTCGGATTGATCATGGGGCTTGTTGGTACCATGTTCACTGAAAAAACCAGAGAATGGCTCGGAGCTGAATTCTTCGTTCAGGAAGCTTGACATGAGTGTTCTCGGGCTTGGTGTATGGGGCGGCAACCAATCGTCGATGAGGGATCCATGGTTACTTGCGCCGGCCATGCCAGAAATCTCTCTCAACTGAAATAAGTGTCATGTGACACGTACCACATTAGTCATGTTGAAGCATTATGTAGTAAAATTGAGCAAAAAAAGGTCACTTTCCTTTTGCTATTTACATAGCGAGGAAAACAAAGCTGGAAACCAATCAGGATCATATAGCAGAAGAAATTAGCCAAAAGGCAGAACACAAAAACCAAATAAACCGTATATGGCCAGTAGCACACAGACCAACTAAACTCCAGTAAACGAACGTCAACTAAAATAAATTGAGAGGACACATAAGTCAAATACAGGAGTTGAACAGTTGACAAATCAACTAAAATAAACTGCGACCTTCACAAAATTTTCCAGTAAATTCATTTACGAGTGACCCAAAACACGCATTCACATACAGAACGAAGAACCCAATTTACAGCCCGAGCAAGTAAATTGCAAACCAAGCCGCAAACTTTACCCCAAGAAAGCACTGAATCCCGGCAACTGTAATGAGAAAAATAAAATCCGAAGACGCGAACTTTGCGATCCCCAAACGATCTCATCAATCCTCAACAACTCTGAAAAAAGAGAGCAAAATTCTGTGGCGGCCTATCCGACTTCATCATAAACACAGATGCAAGAAAAGGTACGGTCATCAAAATAGAACAGGAGAGCACTTGCAACTGGCACCTGAACTGGGAAGGGCGACGTCTCCGATACCAAGTGATATGAGTCGAGTCCTCTTCTTCCCCGAAAACGAAGCAGCAGAGCGCGACAAGGCCGTCAGGTACAGGCACGGATCATGTGAACGGAAATTCCTCCTACAAGAACACGAAGAGCTAAAAATGGGGACTCCCTTTAGCGATGTTCTTGTGTCTTCCACCAACCTACCAAAAGGCTACAACACACGAGGGGAGGAACGACGAAGATCTCGGGGGCACAAATGGAGCTACTGAGCTTCCATTCCACCAACCAAAGAACCCTAAAGAGAACAAAGGAGTCGGAAACGGAGGAAAGAACTCCCAACAAAGTGAGATTTTGCTCCCTCTTTCCGCCTTTCTTTCTCCAGCCTCTCGGTTCTCCGGGCGCTACTTTTTTTAGAGAGAGAGAGAGGGGCAGGGAGAGAGCCGGGGACTCGGGGAGGGAGGGAGAACGGAGAAGAGTAGGAGAGAGAAAGGCGGTTTGACCGAGGAGGCGAAGGGGTGGGAAGGAAGACTTGGATGGAGGATCTTTTGTGCAGACGATGGCTCTAAAAATGGCAAAAATGCCTCTAGGCTCTACTGGTGCTCTCTACTAGTCTCTCTACAGCACTCTATGTCTATGCCTGTGCGTTTCAATTTTTCAACTCTCTTCCTATCTGGTCTTTCATAAAAGAAAAAAAAAACTCTTTTTTCTCTCCTTCCCAAATCCCAATTGGCCATGGAATCTGTACATGGTGATTTCTTTTTTCTCAATTGTTTTTCCCTTCGGCTTGATCTTATGTGAACACTATTTATTAAATGAAAACGAGTCATAGGATTCTTAACCTACTTGTTTTCATTCGGCTATGGTACTATGGAAGTGGTGTGGAAATACGGTACCACTTTTGCCTCACTTTCGTCCTAGCTGTGAGCTCGATTCGCCTTGACCACCGCCGTAGCGCGCTACTCTATTCACGTGGCATCCAAACCAGGAAAAGTATTAATGGGGCTAAAAGAATTACATTGAGGCCCCTCTAGACATTACATTGAGGCCCCTCTAGACATTAATTAGTGCTAAATGTTAGTACTGACAATCGGAAAACATTTCGAGAAAGAAAAGGAAAAAATGTAGTACTACCTCCGTCCTTAGAAGAATACAATTCTCGTTTTTGAAAAGTCAAACAACTTGAACTTTAACTAAATTTATATAAAAAAGTATTAAGATTTGTGATATGAAACTAGTATCGTTAGTTAGTTATAGAATATATTTTCATAATAAAATTATTTAGAGACATAAATGTTAATAATATTTAACATAAAGTTGGTCAAACAATCAAACATGAGTCATTTTGACCGGCACGGTTCCCAATATTACATTCTTTTAGGAACGGAGGTACTACTCTGATACTCTAGCAAGCAATAGAGAATCTATGTCTAAAATCTACAAGTAGGAGAACTTTGGAAGCATCACTCTTGATGGATCTCTGTGAATTAAATAAGTGAAAGGCAAGCTGATACATCAAAATTAAGCCTGCCAAACAATGAATGCCCAATGTTAATTATTTTATGGCCAATATGTGAAGATATAAAATTTGATCGTAAAAAAAGGGGCTATTGCGTTCTTGCCCTTACTTAGACGTCCAATTGTGATTTTACCCTCGTTTTTGTCGCCTTTGTGATTATACCCCTGCTTTTTGAAAACCAAGCTTCAGTTTACCCCTACTCCGTTAACAACAGCTAACGGTGTCAAATGGGCTGAATAAGGACAAGTTTGCCCATACAAAATTGCCCCTACTTATTTAAGTACATTGTGATTTTACCACTATTTTCTAAAAAAAATTGGCAACATAATTGCACAACTTGTTATATATGATTCCACACAGCATGCAAATATAAATTCCACACAACATGCAAATATAGATTCCACACATCATGTAAGTGTAGCAAAATTATCCATACAACAGTAACCCTTATCCAACATACAAATCCAAAAGTTGTAGCTAAGTCCCACAAAAGCAGTAGCTAGAAGTCCAACAAAAGCAGTAGCTAATAGTGAGATATTACATGTTCACTGTCATACATCACATTCATGCATCTATTCCTAACAATGCAGCCAACCTCCCTCTTCCTCTTCCTCTTCCTCTTCCTCTCCCTTCTGTTCCAGCCTCTTCTGCTCCTTCTGTCCCAGGTCCTGCACTTGCAGTTGCACTTCCCCTTCCCCTTCCCCTTCCCCTTCCCCTTCCTCTTTCTCTTCCCCTTGCACTTGCACTTGCACTTGCACTAGCACTAGCACTTGACATAAATGGAGAAAAATTGTTTAGTGAACAAGTGGAATAAAACAGCAAGAGTACAGCAGCAAAAAAAATACAAATGAGCATGACTCACATGGAAGCTTGTGAAGCTGATTCATTTTGAGAAGCTGAGCGGATCCTTTTTTGACTAGCAGTTGGACCTCCCTAACAATACTTGGCTATATGGCCTAGTTCATTACATTCAGAACATGGTCTTCTTTTCTTACTAGTAGTGGCCTCATCATAAGACTTGATCCTACAAGTTCTTGGTCTTTCTGGTTTCCTTCTAAGTTTAGGCTTTTTGATTGTATAACCCAAATCAACATGTGGCCAATTATCCTTGGATGTCATTGGATTGAAAGAACATGCATATGCCTTTTTGAACCGATCAACAGAGAAGTATTCATGCACAAATTCATCCATTTGTATCTCTCTACTAATCTTAGAAATGAAAGCTAAAGCATGGTTGCAGGGCTTTCCAGTTACTTGCCAAGACCTACAACTACATGTTTTTTGGCCTAAGTTGACTACATACCTGAATATGTTCACAATTACTTCAGCTGTTCCAGCCCCACATATCAATACCTCATGGTCCTTGATACTCTTAGCTTTAGCATTTAGAGCATTGGTCACAACTGGAATGATTGTGCCTGACATTTTACTAGCAATCTTGGCTCTCAAAACAAATTTCTCAATGATCATCTGTCTTATCTTGTCATGCATATCTACAATTTGAAAATCCTTGGTTTCAGAGATCCAACTGTTAAAGCTTTCAGAGAGGTTATTGTTGATGTAATCTACCTTGCTTTCTTCCCCAAATTTGCTTCTACTTGCTTCTACTTCTATCGAGTACTTCTTCTTGAGCCTACCTTGCAAGTCCTTCGGTGTCATTTCAGGGTCCTCCCGCACCAAATCGACAACTCTTTCGGCTACCCATTTATCGGACGCCATTGTTTGACCACAATTGTTGAATGAACCACAAGTATGCTTTGGACCACTAGTCTTAACCTGCAAAAAACAGCAAGGAAAGACCCATTTTATAAGTAAATTGCAGCACACTAATAGATGTCAAAAACAACAAGGAAAGACTAATTTTATCACACTAATAGATGTCAAAAACAACAAGGTCCTTACCTTACAGCCAATAAACTTTTTACTTGTAGATGCAAAAAAATGCCACTTGCAACCCAGATCTGCTCTCTTGCATATGGCTCTAAATCTGCTCTGATCCTTTTTCACAATCTCAAAACCATGATCATTCAATATGACATGATGTGTAACTGCAGCCTTGCACTGATCAACGTCTGGGAACACTACATCTACATCAATGTTTGGGTGATCAGCATCATATGAGAAAGGTGGAGGGTCATATTCATCATCATCATCAACCACTTCACCATCAGGATTAAACTCAGAGTCAGAATCAGAGGATGCAGCCAAGTCAGTATCATAGCTACTACCACTTGCTGCCACAAGAGAATCACTGTCAATGCTCTCCTCCTCAACTCCTTTTGCTTTGGATTTGGTGGCTCTCTCTTTTTTGTTTGTGGACGTGGGTATCTCAGTAGTGTTTGTGTCATTGGTGGGCACTCTATTCCTCACAGTAGGGTGGCACCTACGTTTTGTTGGTGAAAACTGCAAAGGACCCTCAAAATCATTAATCTGAGCATTAATGTACACCTTTCTCTTATCTTTATTGAGTTCAAACCACTCAAGCAAATCCTCATCAGTTTTAATCTCAGTAGAAGTTCCAATAGATTTTTCCTCCAATGCACGCCACAAAGTTAGGTACTGTTTTGAACCCCACATGTAGTGCTTAGCTATAAAATTAGTTAGTTGCAGCAGGTTGAAGCTATGCATGTCAACAACTTGAGTAGGTAAGGTTCTCCCCTGTTGCCATGATTTTGGTCCTTCATCAGACAAACTGAAAAACAACAGAACTCTAACAACAAGGCTAATACCCATGTGATTTGGCCTACAATCACACCATCGAATATAGAGTTAGCTAAATCCCATTGGCCTAGAAATTACCCCAAACTAATTTATCCGACAAAGTGAATCTAATTTCGCAACAAATCAAATGATAGGAGCTCCAAAATCTTACCTATTCTCTTTACCAATGTCGCATAAATTCATCTCGTGCAATCCCTCGCTGGGTCGCTGCTCTTGCCCGCACAACTCCGCCCGCACAGCTCTGCCCGACGCGTCGTCCGGCACAGCCTGCCCGCGTGGGGCTCTGGCCCGATGTGGTGTCCCTGGCCCGGGTCTGCCGCGCACGGGGCGCCTGCAGCCTGCTCCGCCCGATGTGGTGTCGCTGCAGCCGGATGCGCCGTCCACGCGGGGCGCTAGCCTGCCCGACGCGGCGTCCACGCGCCCGCCGTCCATGCGTGGCGCTAGCCCACCCGACGCGGCATCAGCGCGCCCACCGTCGCCGTCCGAGCAGGGCGCTAGCCTACCATTCGCGGCGTCCGCGCGCCCGCCCGACGCGCCGTCCGCGCGCCCGCCGTCGCGGTTCGTGCGGGGCGCGAGCCCGCCCGACGCGTCGTCCAAGCGCCCAGGTCGCACCACGCGCCGCCGCCGCCAAGGCCCAACCGCCTCCTTTGTTGGGTACGAACGAGAGATGAGGGAAAGGGAATGGATAAGGGGCATTTTTGTCCCTTGGTCTTATTACCTAGGGCTTTTCTGTTTTTTAATTTTTTTTATTACGGAAACAACTAACGGAGTTACAAATAGGGGTAAACTGAGGCTTCGTTTTCAAAAAGCAGGGGTATAATCACAAAGGCGACAAAAATAGGGATAAAATTACAATTGGACGTCTAACTAAGGGCAAGAACGCAATAGCCCCAAAAAAAACTATACAAACGTAAATGCTCAGATACACACATCCATTATTTACCCATATCAACCATAGGCATTTTGTATAAACGACTTCAAGAGAGTGGAACCATATGCATTTTGTATCAACGGATATTGTATTCTTCCTACAATAAAAACAAAAAAAATGATAAGTATAATCCATTCGCTGAATGAAAAATTGAAACCCGGGTGTGGCGAGTATTCAAAATACACGTGCACTTATCTATTTTAACGCACACACATACTTCCTCTGTACTTGAAAGAATAGATTTCTAGAGTTTTCTTAAATCAAATTTTTTGAACTTTGACCAATTTTTTTTAGAAAAAACATTAAAATTTATGATATCAAATTAGTATCACTAGATTTATTATAGAACATATTTTCACATGACGCTTATTTTAAATCATAGATATTGTTATATTTTTATATAAAGTTAGTCAAAGTTGAAAAAGTTTAACTAGCACGAATTCTAAGAATTGATTATTTTAGGGACGGAGGGAGTACATCTTGACCCTATAAATGCCTTCAAGAGAGTGGGTCGGTGGAATCTCAACCATAGACATTTTGTCATTGACGGGTATACCATCTATAACAAAAAAAGAAAAAGAAAAATAACAACAAAAAGAATCCACTATGCTGATTCAGAAACTGAAACCTGAAACGCAAGTATGGTGACATACACGTGCACTTATCTATTTAAACACACACCCATATCTCTTGACCACTTCAAGGGAGTGGGTTGGTAGAATCTCGACCATATAGATATTTTGTTATGGATAAATACACATTGCCTGTTTGGTTTCAACCTTGGCAAGCAGCTACTGGCAGCCAAACAATCTCAGCCCCACCTAGTGACGCTGCCTGACCCAGACAAGTTCTGCATGCGCCGAACCAAACGACCCATAGTGCCCCTATAATAAAAATAATAAAATGATGATAAATACAATTGACTATGGCTCAATCAGAGACAGAAACCTAGATGTCAAGTTTCACCATAGGAACACTGATCAGTGAATTACACTCGAAGCAAATTAAGAACCAATTTTTTCTATTGTGTACGCATTAGTGAAAATATGTGGCGCCCGATATATAGCTTAACTACCATAAAAAATATTGCCATGTTAAGTCAGCACTATTTGCAAATGTGGAGGCCACTTTCAGATATGTTCTTGTCCAAATGCAAATGCTTGTGATTCCGCGACAAGTTTCAGCAAATTAGGTGGAGAAAAAAGTCCCTCTTTGGGTCCATGCATTCCTCTTGGCATGAGCGCACGGTTGGTGAAATGCAACTTTTTTGCAGCACGATTAGGTGTCATGTTTTGGGAATATACAAAAAAAAATGTTCGAGCCGGAAGGATTAGGTGTCCTGTTTAGGGATCGGTCGATCGGAAGTACTTTCCCAGCAACTAGATAAGTCATTTGTTCTTTTTTTTTTGACAAAAGAAGAATTATATTATATAATAGTTGAGTACATCAACACGTTACCAGCACTCTGAATTATACTAGATATATCTTGAAACTGATTTTCATCTAAATTATACTCAGGCTCTGAAAAGCTTCAAATCTCAAAACCAAACCTATTTGACGCTTCGTATGGATGACCGCACATGCAAAAACTCGACAACAGTAATAGGCCTCAGAACAGATGTCCAACGAGCGACGGTCAATATCATGTAGGTTGAGTTGAGAAACTTCTTCTTTCTTTTGTCTTTCATTTTCTTCCTTCTGCCACCGAAGAATAAGGAAGATGGATCTGAAACTTATTCTCCCTAGTCCTTCATCATGACCAGATCTAACCACAATAAAACGGAGAAAAGACTGGAGAAATTTATTCTATAGCAACGACATCATCTCCGCCTTGATGTCGCTGTCCGGAAATAAAAGTCTTCATGTCGCCATGCTGATGAAGTTGATGACATCGTAGATGTCGTCCTCAACTTTAATGGATCCACCATGGAGAAGACGATTTCACCCTGCTCTATCGTCGTCGCCGGAGAAGAACGGGAGGAAAATATAAATCTCCAAAACTAAGAAACTACACATGGAGAAACCCTAACACTTAAAGTCTAAAATCTTAATCTAATAAAAAATTTATTAGAAAACAATAGATCCTCACTCCCTTCGGCCTTCGACGAGATGTCGAAAGAGAAGAGAGACGGACCAACGGAGGGGAGACGGAGAGAGCCGGAGGCAAAGGCCCTAGGCGAGAGGCGGCGGCCGAATAATACGGGAAGCTAGTGTGCCGTTCTTCTTGGTCATTTCAGCACCGGCCAGATAAGTCATTTGTTAAGCTATTAAAGAGTTACTGTTTGGTCTTCATAGTGGTTTTTAAAATCTGTAACTTACTTTTACCGGCAAAAAATATGATTTTATTTAAAGAGACTAATAATACACTAAAGTTTCATCTTTGCACTGGTCAGAAATGCCGGTAAATGAAAATTGTGCCAAAATAGCCCAAAATTTGGTAATTTTTTTTCTTAGAAAAAACCATTGAAATGTCTATGACGACGCTTTAAAAAAAAACTCAACCCGCGGGGTAAGACAACCCCAGGCATTGCGTTTAAGTAGAAGAAAACCTTCTCACGTAGGTCGAGAAAAATTCCCGAACTCCCGTCTCATCCTGACACAGGGGACCGTAGCCCATGTGAGACTGGGCCGGCCCTAAATACCTGTGCTTTGGCCGTGGGACAGACGAGAGATTTTTTTTAACCACGACATAAATACCTGAAAATTCGCTCCCCTAAGGAGCCGAACCCAAGACCATGCCATCGAGGAGCTCTAACCGACTAGGCTAGAGGCTCATGAACATGCAAATTCAAATCATGGAGGAATTTCCTTGCACGATCTATAATTGCTTCCGGATCATTTCTAATGAAGTTGAACTAAACTTGGGGTCTCTTTGGATGAGTTTGGACTGGTTGTTAGTCGGGCAAAGTTCAAATTAGTTAAGATTGGTTAGCTAGTCTGTTAACAACTAGCTAGTGAAGATGTAGTTAAAATGATAGTTCATCTATAAGCCTTTCTGTTTGGATGCTCTAGGATCAATAGTTTTGGCTAACTTACACAGTAGTCATCAATTACCTCTTGTATCAAACATGTCCTTAACATTTCCAAAACTCATTTGCCAACTACAGTAGGAGTATCGAGCAATGCAAGAGAGAGTCAGAGACACAATCAGACATCACAATCATCTAGCGTACGGTGCACCAGGCAAGTACACTGGGCAAGCACGAGCCTGCAACGGGAAACTATTCCTGCCCCGGCAAAGTCCGCTGCCGCCTGTGTGGTACTGTGGTCAGGTCTGTAGACAGACTTGTGGAGGCGCCCCGGTTGGTTCAAGTCCAACTGATGAGCCACGCTTTTGTAGTTTTGTCTCTGCCGCCCAGCCCAAGTGCAAAGCCTGCAGCGCATGTGATCTGATCTGCCACAACTCGACTGGAACCGTCTGAACCTCTGGTTCCAATCTCTCACTCCGAAGTCGGGATCAGTAGCACATCAGGAATAATCGTACAAGACACAACAGTTCCTGGCCTCTTGGGACTTGGGTCATATGATCCGGTCCAAAATCCTCATGGCCTTCCGCCAAATTTCAACAGAACAGTTCATATTTCCGCCAAATCTATCCATAAGCTTCGAAACTCGACCTGATTTCCTATCAAATAGTAACTAGAGTAAATACTTGAGCAATCCATACCCATGCACGGGATATTGAGTAACAATATAAATGATCTACCCTCCGTGGCTCCATTCCTAAATAGAAGTCATATAAAAAGAGAAAGGCATTAGATGTTTTAAACTTTAACCAATTATCTCTACAGAAAGGCTTTAGACGTTTGAATTATATATTTTTAAACTTTGAACAATTATATATAAAAAATACAAATATTTATAATATATAATTAATACCATTAGATAGATAGTAGACCGTTGAATATAATTTTATAATAAATTTATTTAGAAATATAAATGTTCTCCGTATTTTCTATAAATCTAGACAATAATAATTTTTTTTAAAGACGGAGGGAGTATATGTTAAAAAAATAATGAATAAATGTGAGGACACCCGGACCACTAAGAGCATCTCCAACAATTTGCTATTTCTCACTTGCCAAATCTTGTGTTTTAGCAAGTTGCTATAATAATTTACCAAGTTGGAAAGATGTCATCTCCAACAATTTGCTATTTCTCACTTGCCAAACCAAAAAAAAAAAAGATTAAAAAGGAAGGAAACTTGCATGTGGAGGAAATTTACATGCGGGAAACCGAGAGGAGGACTCGCGGGCGAGAGGATGGCAAGCCGATGTACGCTCACAAAAAGGCAAACCGATGCAATCTTTTGGCAAGCGTGTAGAATTGGCAAGTCCAATTGGCAAACTATTGGAGAGTGTTTTTTGATTGATTTGCTAAATTTTAAAGGATGGCAAGTGATTTAGCAAACGGTTGAAGATGCTCATAAACATAAGAGAAATTGATTATTGCCTTTTCTTTTCTCAAACCTCCAAAAATAATGAGTTAATAGGTCTTGAGATTAGCAAAATCGTCACAAACATTTTGTTATAGATTGACATATCACCTATCACTAAAATAAGTACCGTAAATCCTAAATAATTTTAGAAAATATGTGCACTCGCATAAGTCAAGAACTTTAAATTTGGATGGACATGTGTTTCCACTACAAGAAACTTAATAGGCTACCTATATTGGTTGTTCCTAAATAATTTTTTATTCAATTCTTCACACGGTAGAGGCTATAAGTACACTTTTTTTTTGTTTTCCTTTCTAATCCATCTGCAGGCGAGTATGGGTTTGATTAGACCGATATATTGGCCTATAACGTCAAGTATTGTGAGAGAATTTTTTTTAATCCTACAACAACTTGTATTTTGGGATGGAGTACACGTATGATAAAAATATCATATGCTAAGCTTAATTTTATGTGATAGCTACTTATATAAACTTTTAGAAGCAACCAATTTTCTCTCCTCTATCTCCTCACAAAGCCACGGGAAGCTAGTAGAGGTGACTCTATGAGAGAGGGGGATATGTTTTCGTAATAGAAGCGAGAGCTGCTGAGATCTATACCAAACGGGCACTTAATAGGGTGACGTTGCAAACTGAAGTTGATAAAAGAAAATATAAAATGGTAGGAATAATTTCTGAGAACTGACCGGGACGTGGATGCCTCACATGACCCCAAGGATCGAACGATAAAAACTGCAGCAGCAGTGCACGATAAGCATGCGGTATTTTGGCTTCAGCCATGGAGCCATGGAGGCCGCCTGATCGGAGGGCAATCGAGGACAGAGATGGACCTGACTTTTACCAATGGACGCGTGAAAGCATCTCAGCACAAGGCAACAAGGACTCGCCCAAATCGCGCCCCGGAATCCAGGCGCACGGGCGGCGAAACTAAACTATTCGGCCTTGTAATCCACGTCTAATCTTCCTCGGAGGCGCCAATCTGATGGATCCTAGGAAGGGCCAGAACACGCTGTATGACTGACGACTGTCTGTATGTACTACTAGTGCTAGTATCTGAAATGAGAAGAAACTTCCTGTCATGTGGTGAGTGAGCTTGTTTTTAATCCTGGCATTGGCAGTCCATGGATGACCTGTTAGCTAGTGTTGTTGGCGGTCTGAGCTGCGATTATTCTTCCAAGTGAAAATCACTAGCAACTGTTCTAGGATAAGTACGAGTTGCTTTCGTACAAGCCAGGAGATCACCTGATGTGGATGTTCCATTTGGTCTGTCCACCAGTAAGAGAGCACACACATGGGGCAAGCGCTATTAACGTACTACTCCTGGAGAAAGCTACTAGCTTATACTAACAGCTAGAGAGCACCACGTATGCAATTAAACAATTCTTGACATTGGCTGACCCATGAGAATGAGATCGCCATCTTGCGTTTCTTTCTCCCTAATAAGTGATGCTCCTAGCTGAAGATGACGCGCTTAGCTTGATTAGCCACACCAGCAGCAGGCAGCACCGTAAAACGAGGTGATACACTGAAGCAAACCCCGGGCCAGTTGTGTACCAAGCTCTGGTCAAAGCTGGAGAGATTATTGTTATTCCATCCTTATCTTAGGACGATGATGAACAAGAACTGATCAATCATTTAGAGCAGCGGGCAAAAAACATACTGCCATATATTTTTTACTAGTAACAAAATGGAAGCATTGCAAGCACGAACACACGATCTCCTCACGTGGTGTGGTGTCACATGCGCGAGCAAAGACGACTTTGGCGTCACGCCCCCCAACCCCTAAAGCAACCTGCAAATAAAATTGCAAACGCTAAACTCTTAAGTACGTACAGTAATCTCTGGCTCTCTGCCGTGATGCTGGTGTAAGTGTACGTGTGGCTTAGCTAGCTAGCTTCTCCATCAATCCAATCCAATCCAATGCAGTCCAGTGCATCCGGAGCAAAGCCGCGTCTGGTGGCGTGGCGGAGGCGCCTTTGGCTCCTCGATTATTCCTCCCCGCGGCTTTTGTTTGGCCTGACACGGAAGTGGAACCGGATCCTCGCTAATCTGGCCGACAAGCCGAGCCTAGGCCGAGTAAACAATTACTACTCAATTAGGAATAGTGCTACGAGATACGGAGTACTACTATATAATGGCCTGCACTGAATTATTCAGAAGCAACCTGACGAGAGGGAAAGCCCAACCACAATCCTCCCCGGCCGTGCAAAGAATTCAGCTCAATGAGAGCCAGAGAAAGATAATGATAATGGCTGGACGCAGTTAAGTGAAGATTCCTTCTTCGTCTTAATTAACGCACTACTAACCAAATGATTAGCCAAGAAGAGCCCAAGGTTGGGAGAGCGAGAGGAGAGGACACACAGAGGAATGGACCACCGCAAACGTTGGACCGGCCGCCCGGGCAGCATTGCATTGACAGGTCCAGTCAGTGCACAGTGTTTATCATTCATCCCGAGAGCGATCATGGCGGTTTGGACTTTGCAAGCCGAACCTGCGTGCCCCAGACAGAGATGGCCACTTGTTGTACAAGTAGTACCATCTTTCTGTCAGATTTTTCAGAGTTGCAGGATGTTTGTGCAGAGGTGAATCATGCTCTCAAGCATCTCCCCACTCCAGCTCTGCCACATGTTGCCCCTCACACCCAACCCAATTCCCAACAGGCAGACCGGATGGCTGAGGCTTCCGAGTCTGGCGTTTCAGGATCACTGTGCACTCAGCCCCGCTGTTCAAGTTCAACTTTGGTGTTCTGTTTCACGTTCTATGGATAACCTCCGACGCCTGTCAAAAAAATATAATTGCACGGCACGTCGGCACGCCTGTCAAGAAAAATATGATTTCGATCAATCATCCGTGCAGATTTGGAAATTCGTTTGTCCTTCCTTGGTTTCTTGTGACCACCGGCACTGGCAGGCACAGCTGGTCCCTCGACGTGTCACTTCGGCGCCGAAATGCGCACTCGCCGCTGCATATGCCCTCTGCTGCAGCACCCATTGCTAGCAGAAAAAGTAAAAGTTCCTCAGTCCGGGGGCACATCATTCTCAGTACTGTAGGAGTACTTGATAACGAAAAATCCCAGCTTCTCCGGTGAATCTCATCAAGATTGGTGTCTACTAGTATGCAATAAATCAGGAACTAAACGTGCCTGGATAAAAAGGTTCATCTCAAAACACACAAGCACATTATTGTAAGCTTTAGAGTGACTTAAGTAGAAAATAACTGAACTGGAAAAACGGCTACCAGTTTGAACTATGCGCTGTTTTCACTAGCTAGCTCCCTGATGCCTAAAAGAAGGGTGAACCAAACCGTGAGTTGCGAAACAGGGTTTTGTCCTTAAGACAATGAGCAAACATTTGCTACGTACTGTGGTCAAGAGAGTGTACGTGCGTGCATGGTAGGTCAGAAATGATCCATACACAGAAATACTCAACGTCAACGAACAGGTCTGTGGAGCAGCTCAACATGCATCAACATTGGATGCAATTTATTTTCAGTGAGGCTATGAACACAGATGTATAGAGCAGAGGTGCTGAAAAGGTGGGAAAGAAGAAGAGATGAGAAGAGCACAATGTCCCAACATATTGCTGTCATTATGAACAAAAATGGAATTAACACGAGACTAGATTGATGAACGACTGCTAATCCTGTGAGCTTGACTATATTTGTGGGCGCATCACTGGACAAAATAACCACAGGTCCGTACTGATGAAAATAGTATTTCAAACGATATATGATGGTCACAGCAACTTAAACACATCGTTTGCAACATACGGTGATGACTTGTAAATATCTTAATCAAGGGCATGTCTATCATTGCCAGAACTTTTCAAACACAAGATGATGATCCTAACAGGAAAAAGAAAAACCATTACCCTTCTCCAAGAGTAGGTCCCCCTCAACAATACCATGCAGCTTCTTCATGATACTAGAATATAAGAATAAGGTCCTCCAAATAATGGATATCTGCAATCATTGTGTATACAGTATAAACCAAACCATTTAGGCAACTGCAGATCCCTGGAGCTGGAACTGTGATTATGAAAATATAGAAAGTCAGGTGCATTATCTTTGCTCCTTCAGATTCAGTTTCACAAATTCAGGTTTTCAGATTTGAGGATGGCAAATGTTCTTGTCATATGAGGCACAGTGATGAATGAATTAAAGCAGAGTTCAAGCGCATTTGACAGTAACAGAGTACGGAGTACAAGACTAATTGTGTAGGAAAGGTAGCCTCCAAGAAGAATTTTCCCTGAATAGCACTAATTGTGTAGGTGCTGTACGAAGTAGCACTCATGCTTGTAGTCCAGGACTAATTCTGAAGAATGTGCTCATTTACCTAAACCTCAATTGGCACATACCAATGGATCACAAGATTGAACTAAATTGTGATCATTTGATACCTCAGAAAGAAGCCGGGCTATCATCCAACTGTTTCTCATCCTCTATCTCGACCTCCAAAATTTCCTGAAATAAAAATAGACCTCATTGATCACCACCAGCTACACCTGGATTAAACACTCATTCCATTTCCTGCACTCCAGATTCCAGAACACAAGGAGCCCTCACCGGAATGCGGTTCTTGAGGTAGTTGCCGATCCGAGCCACCACGGTGGCGCGGGTGTGCCAGAACTTGCCCTTGAGCCGGAGCTTCACGAACGGCCCGTCCAACTCGGCGAGATCAACTTGCCCTGAAACCACCAAAGAAATCATCCACGAAAAGGAAAAGTCACAAGCAAGTCCTTGGGTACAATTAGCACTACAGCGTCTTCTCCGTAAGCGCTCGGTCCGGCCTTCACCTGTGATGCCCACCGACGTGTCGAACAGCTGCCCCAGCTGACGTGCACAAATTAAGACCAGCGACAGAGTTAGCTCGAGGCTGTAAGCCTGCAACGGCATTTCGATGGGGGTTGGGGAGAGAAGGGGAATCAGTTCAGTTTCCATGCCTCAGATTTGGCTTCGTCTATGGCCAGCCGGACGTTGTCCTCGGTGAGGTCGAGCGACGCGGTAATCGCCGCGGCCGCGCGGCTCCGCCGGCGGCCCCGGGCCGCCGGTACCGTACGGCGCGTGCCCCTGCTCCTGTGAGGCGCGGTGCACATGCGTAGGCCGAAGTAGCGAAGAATGGCGGCGGCGTGGAGGTGGATAGCGGAGGGGGCACCGCGAGGGTGCGGGCGCGGAGGACGGCGGCGAAGGCCATGGCCGTTGTGGGGTGCGGGTGCGGGTGCGGGTGCGGAGAGCAGTCGCTGCCGGGTGGGTCTCCTTATCTTTCTGTCTCTGAGGAAGGCCTGTGACGTTGAAGCGCGCGGCGGCTCGCCGTCGGTGAGGTCCTCTAGAACGGGCAGCCCCGCAGCAGCGAGTCGCTCCCCAAAATGGTGAGCGTGCGGGGGATGAGGATAAGGAGTAGCCGAGACTGACGAGTAGGGACAGAAAACGAACCAGAAGTCGAAAACAGAGGAGATTCACAGACTTCTACCGTGTGTGTCCGTGCGAATGTGAATTAGGATGTGGGACCCTGGTTAATTGTCATGTCTTATTTTTTATTGATTCTGAATGAATTTCTTATACCTTTTTCTCCATTTGCCATTATTAAAGAGGTGGTATATGTTAATTACTTAAATGTATTTCTATAACACAAAATATTTAACAAATTCCACACTATATGTACTGCAAAATAAAGGATGTCAAGAATTACCACGCCCATTTTTCTATATTTTTGTTGCAAAATAAAGGGCATGAACAATTTGCCATGGATGTAATCGAAGATGCTAGCAAAAGCAGAACCATCATCCATCGATGGATTTGCTAACATCTTCGATTTGGGTTGGCCCATTTTAGTTGTCAACTGGTGACTAATGGGCTGTGATTGTAAGGAAACTGTGCGCCGCTTATATTGGCCCGACCAAGTTTTTCTGATCGGGTATAATTTGGTATACACTCCACGCTTGCATCACACGCTCACACGTGTACGTATCCATACACACTTAAAATATTCTACTTGTGTGTATCCTGTAAATTCTAAAAAAAATTAAAAAAAAGTACGATACTAGGATAAATTTAAATCCTGATAGGTAACGTTTCACTAAACAACTTTATTATTGGACCACATATCCATTCATGGCCCAACCAAGTTTGAACAGTTCTTTCCATTTGAGAGTACGAGTTTGAAACAATTTGAGAATGCGAGTTGCTCAAGCCTTGAGCACATTAAGGGCATGTTTGGATTCCTTGACAAATGACAAATGACACATATAAAGACAATTTTATCCCTAATAATTACACTCTCATTCACATGTCATACATAGGAGAGAGGGGTATGAGTGGAAGGATTTTCTATTTGCCTTTATTTATCACTCCAAAGTGGCAAATGATAAATGACACATATAAAGACAATTCTATCCATAATAATTACACTCTCATTCACATGTCATACATAGGAGGGAGGGGTATGAGTGGAAGGATTTTCTATTTGCCTTTATTTGCCACCCCAAAGTGGCAAATGACAAATGGAAATTTTTTGCTCTTTTGTCATTTTTTGCCTTGCATGTTTGGATCCATTTTTCAAAATGTAGCAATTCTTTTGCTCTTTTGTCAATTTGTCAATTTGCCAAGGGGATCCAAACACCACCTCAGTATAATTTCATAAAAAAAGGGAGAACCTAGTATAGAAAATATGTACTGGTACTATGTCCTCGAATTAATTTTAAGTTAAATATGTGGATCATTAATACAAGGTTCTCAACTAAGTGTGTTTCCAACAGCTAGCTATTTAGCTAGCTATTATAACATGGACAAATAAAAAGTAAGAGAAAATAGTCACTAACAATGAAAAAATAGCTGAACTATTTCACATAATCTAAGAATATGAGAGATGAATATATATGTCCAATAGTATATAGGACAATAAGTATGTATAAAATAGTATTTGTTTTTGTCTCTCACCTTAAAATCATTAGCTACGTAGCTAATACGATTGCGGACGCCCGATCGTATGTGGCTTTTTTTTTATAACGGATTATCAGTTAAAGAATATATACATACATTTGTCTAAATTTCTGGCACACATCTCCAAATATACCAATTGCATCATTTGCTTGAAGTTTATGTCGGTTTCACCATTACAGCATGTATGTATAATCAATCACTGAAGCTGCTCAATGTACAATGTCACACTTGGATAGAAACTTGCATCTCCGAGACTCATCCCCAGCTGCTGCTGACCGTACGTCTTCCTTGGGTAGCTTCGCACGAGCTGATAGCTTCCAATTCCTGGTATACCCTGGGAGTCCACGTACCTGTAGACCTCTCTGATGGTGTCGGTGTGGTGGAAGCTCTGCTGCCTTCTCTCACCGTTCGGAAATCTTATCATGATCTGCATAAGAATGCCATTGTTTCAGAGTTCAAACCTGACAGCATAGGACAGAGAATACGTAGTACTGCCATTTCTTCATATGACAACACGTAGACGTTTCTTGAGCAACAAAGAACACATTCTTGTCTGCAGACCATACCTTGGTGTTTGGTTCAGTTCTGTGTGAAGGTGCAGTTTCCTTGTGTGGGGATGCTCTGATCTGAGTCGTCTTGGTGGGCTCTCTTGGTGCCTGGCCTGGACCTGGACGTCTGTGGTATAGTCTTGGGCGAAGCTCGTCACCTGCTCTCGGCCTGGCAATGGCAGCTCCCTCTTGCTGACTCTTTCGGGATCTTTCTTTCTCCTGCACCCAAAAGATTGCAGTTCAGTAGGAGGGTCGTCAGACTTTCAGAGGGACTAGATACGTGCTGCCACAGCCATGACAAGAAAAGACTACCTGGTCCTTCCGGAGGGACTCCATGTAAGCAGCGTCCTGTTCTTGTCGTAGCCGCTGCGCCGATCTCCTCCTCCTCTCTTCTTCCTCTGCCGCTCTGGAGGATCTGGCAGCTGCAGCTTGGTCGGACCTGGAGGGTCTGAAAGCCGCGGCCTGCTCGTCGATGGTGCGCTGCAAGATCTCCACCAGCTCTGATGGTGAGACTGGACCCTCTACCTGCAGTGGTGGAGTGGAGATCACAGATCACAACGCGCGTGTGTGTTGCAGTTCTTGGCACAAACACCGAACATGCTCAAATCACAATTGTTGCAGGCGAAGCCAAAGATAATGAATGCATTGCAGACTCTGCCGATCGATGTTTAAAAACGGCGACAGCGGACAGCCACTACCTGTTGCAGGACGGCGATGCTTTCGTCGGAGACGGGAGCGACGACGGCGCAGAACGGGAAGCTGCCGGGCTGCAGCGTGGCCACCATGCCGGGGCCTTCCCCGCTGCCGGTGACGGCGCCCCAGGACACGAAGTTTGCGTCGAGGAACTCCACCACGACGTCGGAGCAGAGCGTCCTCCGGCAGAAGGGCTCGGTGTAGGGGTGGCCCGGGTCGTGGAGGTACACGAAGACGAGCTTGCCCTCGCTCTGCGCGCCCCGCAGCGCGTCGGCGAAACGGCACCCGTAGAAGAAAGGGTGGTGGTCGCCGTACTGCTGCTCGAACACGCTGAAGAAGAAGAGCTCCTCGGGACGAGCGGCGGCGGCGGCAGCGGTGGCTGGAGATGGTGACTCCTCCTCGGGGCGCGGCGGGGGATGGACCTCGATAGCCCCTCCATGATGCTCGCCGGCAGCCGCGCCAGGGTCCGGGCGAAGTCGTTGCACGAGTTCCGGAGGCTCTCGCCCGCGCTACCGCTGCTGCTCCCCCTAGCCGGACCTGACGACGACGACGACATGGCTGGATCGATTCTTCTTCAGCAATTCTACAATTCTGCGATCGGCCAGGTCAGGTGGGTCAGCATCTGCAATAATTATTCTGCATCGACCCCCGTTCGCATTTGTTCTTGCAACTAGTTGGAAGGGACAGAGTGGGCATGGGCGACGGCCACGGCAGTCGGCACTGGGCTACGGAATGGATTATGCCTTGCTCTTTTGTTAAAGCCTCATCAGGGGAAATAAAAGAGGGGGGCGAAATGGGGATGCTTTGGGAGCTTTATGTCTTGGCCTCTAGTCTGGTGCAAAGAACATCGGGTTCTTGCCAGACGTGCTGCTTTTCATGTTTCAACACAGAGCACTAGTGAGGAATTGTGTGTGCCACAAGGTAGCTGGGAAGCTGGAGCTGCCTGCAATGTCGTCTTTTAACCCGGCTGTTAACAAAGAACGTCCCTCTTTGCACGTTTCCGACAAGAGAGTATTGGAATTTACATGGGAAATTAAATATGGGTGTCTTCTTCTTCTTCTTCTTCTTCTTCTTCTTCTTTTTAACATAACGCTGAGTCTATTTATTCATGCACAGAAGGTTCAGCAAGATCGTGAATCAAAATATCCAATACAAAGCTAGGGAGGGGATCAAGCCAAACATGAGTATGACCCGGGTCCCAACCAAGACTCAAACGAGCTAGTTCATGCGCACTCCTATTATATGATCTAGGGACATGAGAAACTTGTACACAAATAAAGCCTACAAAGATTAATTCCTTTGCTTCTTTGTAGAGGACAGACGCAGTGCTAAGATCACGTTCATTTGACTGCAATGCATTTACCGTATTCGTTGAATCAGGATTCAAGAATAATTTTGTCTATATCATAGCTCGACGCCGCTTGTACTGCCGCAACGCAGGCATGAGCTTCAGCACAATCGGTATCATGTACGGCTCCTAACGAGCCCGAGCCCGCCAAGACAGCATGACTAGTATGATCTCTAATCACGAAACACCAACCGCCTGATTTGGTTTCAGACTTTTAGTAAAGAAGGTTCCATCGTAATTCACTTTGAAAGTTCCCTCCGGTGCTCGAGTCCAGCTTTCTGGCAATCTCGGCACTTTACTCGTTTCCGTTCTCCTGGTTCTAGACTCTATTACTAATACCCATGGTTTGATGGACAACTTGGCCTGGAGATAGCCTGCCCTCCTCTGTATTTATTTTATTCTGAGCATCCCACCATGAATAAAGCAACATGATGGCTAGCAGGTATACATCATCTCGGAGTGATAAAATGATCAATATTGTTTCAGCAACCGAACGTTTCTGAAGCAGCTCACATCGTATGTCCTCTAGTAGAGCCTCTCTCCAACACCCAACAACAAATTTGCATTTAAGGAAACAGTGGCCTCCATCTTCATTGAACCTCCAACACACTGGACATCTGGTGTCAATATCCATCCCTCGCCTTTTAATGTTCATTCGTAGAGGGAGACTATTGTGCGCCAAACGCCACAAGAAATGTTTCATTTTTTGTGTGCATTGCAGTTGTCAAACCTGTTTCCACTCCAATTTCTTACACGCCTGGACATTAGATGACTCTCCTTTCTGCTTTCTTGCTTGCTGGACCGACAGGTCATGTAGTGTATGGTAGGCCGATTTTACTGAGAACACTCCTCTCTTGTCAAAATGACAAGCTAGCACGTCATCTGTACCAATGTGTACTTCCCATAAAACTTCTCGGACTAACACATGATACCAATCACCCGTACTTGGGTCTATCAATTCAGAGACACACGTGATCAAAGTATGTCTTTTTGGAGTGATAGGCATTCTAGTTACCCCCAAGGTATCTATGGATCTAGCCAAATATTAATGCCATCAACTCGCCAGATTAATCTTCCTTTAGAGCTTCTTTAAGAGTCTTTCTATATCTCACTCTCTAAATCATCATTTAGAGAGTCATTTGTATAAAAATCGTTTTGTATATCTTTCTATTTTCCAACAACTTTCCTAAATCTCATGCATGCAGGGGCGGATCCAGGGGGGCTGCAGCCCCCTATAGCCTCCTTTCTCCATTAAATGTATATAAAAATCACCTCTTTCTTCACTAAATTTCTTTAAAATTTGCTCATTTCTCTATTAAATCTCTATAAAATCCACTTATTTCTCCATTAAATCTCTATAAAATTCTCCAAAATCTTTTGTTGATCATGATATTTATTACTTAGCCCCCCTTGATCACATCCTGGATCCGCCACTGCATGCATGCATTCTCATCTTCTATATTTGGCTAGCGAAAAATCCGAAATAGAGAATGACTATATTTAGAAGATCATTTATATAAGTTATTGGAGAGTAGTTTTTTATCAAAATCTCTATTCCTAGTCTATAGGAAAGATATGAAGAGTGTCTTGAAGCTTTGATTCCCCGCACCATCGTATCGTTTGAGAAAGAAAAGGCGAAGATTTTGGTGATAGGTGCCACGCAAGCAAGGCCGGGCCGTCTGCATCGGCGATGAACTCCGGCCTGCGTGCACAAATGTTTTGTTGTTGTCTGCTGGGTTGATTCGTTGTAGGCCCATGGACCTGCGTGCACAAATCCCCGGCCTGCATGAGTTTGGTGAGCTACTCCGTATTTCTTTATTATTTTCGTTTATCCTGATTTTAAATTGGGACAAAGGAAAAATAAAGCCCATCATCACAAGAAATCCAACATCATTCTTGTGGTACTAACAAAGATTATACTGAGACGTAGTTGATCATATAGGAGTATGGTTTTATTATTAAGGGGTCCAACATATATGTCTTACTCATATAGACGTGGATTGAAGTTTGAGCTGGTCAGTACTCAGTATTCACCAGTAGGCAGTAGCAGAATTGCGTTATTTTTTGTTTTCACGTTGAGTCAAGCTGTGACGTCGTACATGAGGCAGCCTCCAAACGGTCCCGGGACATGCCCAACGATATTCCATTCCCGCGGTCGTTCCCTGCCATCCAACGAACGATTAGACAGCTGGTGTATGTGTTTTTTTTTAAAAAAAGCAGCCGGTACATGCACGTAGTTTGCTGACCGTCATGTAAAAGATCAAAATATTTATTTCAACTTGCTATATTTTCTGAATCGTGTATCCGTTTCTAATTCCGTTTGCATCGATATATTCTATGCAACATGACGAATAAAACTAGATCCCATTTGTATATGTTTTAAATATTTTTTTTCACTTTTTTTTCTCTTATACTGTTGTTATTCTCAGTAAAGTTTTTTCTATGGTCTGCTGTAAAAATCATATATATAAGTTAGATTTTCTAACTTGCATATGTATATTGACGTCATAAGTTAGATTTCTAACTTTGCAACGTGTAAGATCATGTGTAAGATCATTTAAGTTATACGTATAAGTTAGTTTTTGCAACGTTTAAAATCACGAAGTCAAACGTATAAGTTAGATTTCTAACTTTGCAATGTGTTCGATCACATAAGTTATACCTTCCAAGTTAAGTTTCTAACGTTGCAATGTGTAAGATCATGTAAGTTATTCATTTTAAGTTAGACGTATAAGTTAGATTTCTAACTTTTCAATGTGTTAGTTCACATGAGTTATGCCTTTTAAGTTAAGTTTCTAAGTTATGCATTTTAAGTTAGACGTATAACTGTATAAGTTAGATTTTTAACTTTTTAATGTGTTAGATCACATAAGTTATGTCTTCTAAGTTTATGCATTTTAAGTTAGAAGTATAAGTTAGAGAATAGAAATTATGCGTCTGAATTTGCAACTTTACATTTTTCCTTTGCTAGAAAACTTTCCAAAAAAGAAAAGTTGCGGGATTTTTTTTACCAAAAAAGGAAAGTTTTGTGCCTGTCTGAAATCGTTCGCTACATCCTACTTCTCGCGGTCGTTCGCGAATTAGTGGTCGTCTCTCTGGCTCCCTGCTATCTCATACTATCACGAGACATTTACCTCTATGGCCCTATAAAAAATGCATCTTCATTGTGTGGCTTCTTTTTTTTTTCCAAACTTACTTGTATGACCCTAAAACGAATTTTCCTTCCTTCTATGTTCTTTTGTCCGATTCAGGCCTCTAACAGCGTTGTGTTGGGTAAAATGGTCATTTTACCCCTTCGAGAAAAATAAGATTTTAATAGAAAAATTGTATCTATTTTATACAATTTTGGATGAAGATAATTTTTATATAAAAATTATAGTTCTCGACGAGATCTCTTCTTAGTTTTGAGTTTTTTAATTTGAGGTAACTAAGTTTCTCAAAAAAATTAATAAATATTTTAGCAGGATATCAATCGCATACCAGCACTTATCAGCTTGGAAAAATCATATTTTTTTTACATGGTGTCAAACTGAGATACTTTATATATTAAAGTGTAGTTTTTAATGAGATCTATAACTTTGTAGTTGCATGTTTTTTCTTTTGAGATCATTAAGATGCTAAACAAATAATATAAATTTTCAAATACCATTGAAATATTGTTTATCTTTTTGAGCAACTTAACAATCTCAAATTGAAAAACTCAAAACTATCGAGAGCTATAATTTTCATATAAAAATGTCCTCAACCGATGTCATATGAAATAGATACAATGTTTCTACTAAAATATTATTTTTCTCGCTAGAGGTAACCGTCCGGGGCCTGAATTGGACGGAAGGCAATAGAAGAGAGGAAATTTCGTTTGAGGATCATACAAGTAAGTTCGAAAAAATAGGCTATACAAGAAAGATGTATTTTTTTAGGGTCATACAAGTAAATATCTCTACTATGATCCGTTGCTCATCTTGCATTTCATTTCCACATGCGGGTTGTCCACGCCGGCGGCGCGCAATGGGCTGGGGGTTGACGACGACATCACGAAGGCAGACGTCTTGCATACTCATTCAATCGTTTGTCGTCCCCGTTCCATGACATGCGGACAGGAATTAACTGGCTTGCCATGTTCCTCTTCCGTGGTATGGACTGGAAGCAGCAACAGCTTTTGATTTAGTACAAAATTTTGAATGAGTGCGAGTGCTACACACACGTGTAATTTCTGGTAAGATGCGTGGAATATGTGGTCTAAATTATGGTCATCTCAACTTCACGCGTTAAGCTTTAGTGATTGTTTCAGTTTTAATAATGTGACCACCACTCTACATCTCCGTGCATGACTTACCGCCGTGTGGATATCCACATGAGGCAAGAAACATGCAGATCACAGATTTACCGCCGTGTGGATATCCAGATCACAGATGGGATAGGAAAGTAGGGAGATGAAGCCATGCACCTATATCAGTAGTACATATTATTACAGAAGTTGCAGCATGCAAAATCTATAAACTGTTAAGTCATCTGTTAGTACTGTACTACGGAGTATAAAGATTTGGTGTCCATACTAAGACAGAAAGGCCTACCGCTTTGGTTCAATGTATCAATCAAAGTTGTCAATAATTCTGGAAGATCAAGTGGGTTCTCCTCCCTATGCAAACATGATGCTTACTTCCTTAATAAGAAATGCTATTTAAACAGCCCGTTTCCATGAACTAGCGAAACGCGGATGCCTTTTGTGCTAGTCCTAGCCTCAGTCCTAGGCGCTTGCCGGTAGGCTCTCGCGTCTCGTTTCTGGGTTCTGCCAAACCGAACCGATTCGATTGCGCTAGCCGCTAGGTGTGCTGAAATATACAGTACTACAGTAGTAGCATCCAAAGTACACGGGCAAAGCCGCAAAGGCCACGCATGCCTCCGGTCCGGTCTCCCTGACGACGAAACGAAACACGCCGTCGAAGAGAAGGATTGGGTGCGTCCGTGCGTAACTTTTGTTTGAACGAGTACGTAAAGTACATAGTACTTGTACGGTTGTACCGTACATACGAGCATAAAGGCGTTCGGATAAAAAAATGTATTTTGCATAGGAAACAGTTGCATCATGCTTGAGACGTCTTCATTTTTGTGTCCTCCAAAAAGGGGGCGGGTCCGGCTACGCTAAGGGCATCATCAATGTAGGCTAACACTATTTGTGGTTTCGGTATAAATAAAGTGATTCACATAGATTAGTAAATATTAAGACTACTATATACACAATGCAAACTACAACTACTTGTGACTTTTAAAGTGATTTTTTCCTTTTATCATGTCATACATTTATTTTCTCCTTCTCTTCTTTTTTGCATGGACAATTTTCTCTCTCCTTAACCATATGTATCTTTACCAAGATAATATGATAAGTTTAGAACATCTATTTTTTTTATTGAACTTACATAATACTTGATGTTACAAGAAAAAAACCTTGCATTGGGGAAACCCTAACGAATCAATCTTCTTTAGAGTACGTAGACTACTGTTGTTTGAAAAAACGTGAAAACACACTGACCGTCCAGTGCTAGCCGTAGTAGGCAGGAGCTTTACCGATTATTAGTAGGTACGGAGTACAGACGACTTAGAGTCGTTGCTTTCTAGCAGCTCGATTTGTTTGGGCCAACCGCAAGCCTGATGGGCCCAGCTCTGCCATGGCAACCACGAGCAAGCAGTGCTGCTTTTTTCTCTCGCTGTCATCGTGCACGTACATGGACATGAGCGCATCCATGTCTGACGGGTAGTACGGTGCGCGCCGCGTGGCGTCAATCAAAGATTTTTATATACTTTCTCTGTCTATAGAAAACGTGTGTCTGAGAAAAATACGACTTTTTAGAGACAGACATTTAGACACAGAGAGAATAAAGTTGTAGAACCCCGCCGGCTGACCATAATCCTATTGTTACATTTGTGTTTCAGCCGGCCGGCACACACGGTCGCATAAAGCTGAAGAAAAAATAATGGCTGTCATACATGATGTATATATATAGGTATATAGGTGACGGAGCGAGTCGTCCTACCCTACCTTGTCATGCAGCTGAGGAGCAGTGGTGTGCTCGCATGTCCGATTCGCCGTCCGATCCTGATCGCGAGGAGTGCGACTCCCTACGACCCTAGTTCGTGGCTCTGGTCGCTGTTTACGTAACCGCTAGGTACGGTGCACAGATGACCCACGCACGATCGTAGCAGCAGCCACCCGTACGTCGCACGAAGTCAGGGAGCCATGATTACTTCGTCGCCATCGATCTCAGGCACCGTGGCTCGGCGCCCGCCGCGCACCTCGACGACGCATCGCCGGCGCAGATAGTAGAGGCGGCACGGC
Source organism: Microstegium vimineum (assembly GCA_022036555.1). Lineage (NCBI taxonomy): Eukaryota > Viridiplantae > Streptophyta > Magnoliopsida > Poales > Poaceae > Microstegium > Microstegium vimineum. The sequence goes on along the minus strand of CM039120.1, from coordinate 5,772,886 downwards.
AGTCAGGCCGGCCGGCCTCCACGCCTTTCGTTTCCTACTACGTGGTCGTGGTGGGGTGGACGACAAGAAAGCTACGTCCGCATCATCCGATTCATATCGTCCGTCGTCGTCGCAGCACTCACTCACCCACCACCGGCCGCGCGCGGTCGTCGCTGTCGACGGGATACGTAGGATCTCGACGGCGCCCCCCAAAGCTCAGTGCTGTCATTTTCTCCAATGCGCTGCACGCGTCCCGGTCTAACCGAATCGGGGACGACTCGCCGTCGTCAGGTGCGGCGTGCGGGGGTAAAACGCGTCGTCGCGTCGTGCAGAGTTGACGCGCCCGCTTTCATACTCCGCCTCACTCCCCGTAGACGTGCGTGCTGAGTGCGAGTGGCCCGGCACTGCAGGTTCCGCCGCCCTGTACGTCCTGCTGCCTCCGTACGTCGCTCGGTGGCTGGCGTGGCGGCGCACGCGCGCCGCTGCGTGTGGCGCGCGCACGGCCGCAGACTTTGACGCGGTACGGGCCGCTGCGCACACAATGACACAGCACAGCTGAGGTCGCGCGCGCGGCTAGCCAATTAAACAGCAGTCCAGCACTACTAGTATATATAAGCAGCGTCGCCTCGCGTCGTCTATCTCGGACGGAGTCGATCGCTCTGATCATTGGAGTGGTTAGCGAGAGATAGCAGCTGGCTACAGAGCCCCGGCAGTAATCCGTCCCCCCGCCATGGCGTCCGTGACGCGGCGCGCGCTGTCCTGTGGCTCCCGCCGCCGCCTGGCGGTGGTGCTCGCGCTAGCAGCAGTTGTCGCGTCGGTGGTGGCGGAGGACGACGACGACAACAGCGGGCCGGACTGGCACGTCGTCAGCGTCACCTCGCTGCTGCAGAGCGCGGTCTGCGCGCCTAAGAGAGGTAGTACGGCTTCGTCTCTTCCTTCTCCATGCACTGCTGCTGCTGCTTTTTTTTTTTTGGGTCCGGTGCTGTGGAAAGCGTGGAAACTGCTAGTACCGTACTATTGGTCGATATTCTCATCTCCCCCCCGTACTATTGGTCGATATTCTCATCTCCCCCCCCCCCCCCCTAAACCCAAAGGATGGTAGGTTAGCAGTGCGACGATGCATGGATTGTAAAATACGGCTCATATGTCTAGATGACTATTTACCTATATACTATCATGATATGAGTGACACATCGCTGGCACTATACTGTACCTATATATTTGTGCCACCGGTTGATCACCCCTGGAGATACAGAAAACTATATATATAACAGAAGATGGGAAGATGTGAGGTTTGTTTGTTCGACCGAATTGTCATGCTGAGTTTTGTCAAACCAAGAAGCGTGGCGAAAAACGAAACCAAACTGTGAAGTTTTGTCAAACAGAAGAACTGGCAGTCAATAAGATAATAAACGTGTGAGATAGATACTAAGAAAATTTGGCATGCAATAGTTACGGATGAACAAACCAAACACTATATGTCTAAAAAACTATGGCACAACTAACTTGCGGCATAACAAGTTTAGACACAAACCAAACATTCCCGTATTTTAGGCACTGAATTCCACCAAATTCAATTTATTGTTTGCAATACATCCATCGTCGTCTTCGCATCTTTTCCAACGGCTGCACGATACCTCTTCTTGCAATGATAGTAGCGGAGAGTATTTTGAAGTGGGTTTGTGCTCGAATTGGGATGTTTTGTGCACCAGTGTCCCTCCCCCAAAAGAACACGCCAGATATAAATGTTTTACGTACCTCCGAATATGAGGTAACAGTTTTTTGTTGTTGAATAATTAGCAGGAGCGCTGCTATATCGTATAAGAAAAGCAGCAAGTCAAGGTTTCACAAAGTATCTATACGGAATTACATACGTATGTAAGCTATACCGTAGACAAATAAACTGTAAGTACGTGTAAATCCTAGGTATATATTGTTAGACACTGGGAGCAGATAGTTTTAGCTTTATGCCGAAGTCAACAAAGTGTGGTTTGACAAGCAAGTTGGTCATATTGCACATTTGCAGCACTAACTACTACACTGCTGTTAGGTACACAAGAGACACGACACAGTTGCACAAGAGAACTTCTTGATGTGACCATCCAACCAAAGACCAAATTAAAGCACTCCCAAAAAGAATTGCAGCAAAAAAAATTTAATCGTCCATTGTTAACCGAAACAATGATGAATGCCGCCCTCCAAGGTCCAACCCCTGATAATAAGCACTCAAACGCACTACTATCGTGTAATAGCTCAAAAAGACAAAAAAAAAAAAAATGTTACTATGTGTATTTAAGACTACACTCGTATGATACTATAAATGTACCTATGCAGAGATTCCACTACCGAACGTCAAATTCCGGCAACAGTATCATATCATACAGTAGATTACGCACAGTCCAGTTTTTCCCCCAGAAGAAGTCATCAGAAACCTGCCGATAATTTTCATGCTTTTCTGATATCATGCAGCGGCGGTGTCAAACTCGTCTGCTCTCAGCGTGGTGCACCGGCACGGCCCATGCTCGCCGCTGCAGGCTCGGGGCGGCGGCGAGCCGTCTCATGCGGAGATCCTGGACAGGGACCAGCACAGGGTCGACTCGATCCACCGCCTGGCCGCTGGCCCGTCCACGGCCCACCCGTCCAGCGCCTCCAAGTCCAAGGGCGTGTCCCTGCCGGCGCGCAGGGGCGTGCCTCTCGGCACGGCCAACTACATCGTCTCGGTCGGGCTCGGGACGCCGAAGCGGGACTTCCTGGTGGTGTTCGACACCGGCAGCGACCTCTCATGGGTGCAGTGCAAGCCGTGCAACGACTGCTACCAGCAGCACGACCCGCTCTTCGACCCGTCGCAGTCCACGACCTACGCCGCCGTGCCGTGCGGCGCGCAGGAGTGCCGGCGGCTCGACTCGGGGTCCTGCTCGTCGTCGGGCAAGCAGTGCCGGTACGAGGTCGTCTACGGCGACATGTCGCAGACGGACGGCAACCTGGCGCGCGACACGCTGACGCTGGGCGCGTCGTCGTCGTCGTCGGACCAGCTCCAGGGGTTCGTCTTCGGCTGCGGCGACGACGACACCGGGCTGTTCGGCAAGGCCGACGGGCTCTTCGGCCTCGGCCGCGACACGGTGTCGCTGGCCTCGCAGGCGGCCGCCAAGTACGGCTCCGGGTTCTCCTACTGCCTCCCCTCGTCGTCCAACGCCGAGGGGTACCTGTCCCTTGGGACCGCCGCGCCGCCCAACGCGCAGTTCACGGCGATGGTGACCCGCGCCAACACCCCGTCCTTCTACTACCTGAACCTGGTCGGGATCAGGGTGGCCGGCCGGACGGTAGGGGTGGCGCCGGCCGTGTTCAAGGCGCCCGGCACGGTGATCGACTCGGGCACCGTGATCACCCGCCTCCCGTCCCGCGCCTACGCCGCGCTGCGGTCGTCGTTCGCGCGCATCATGCGCGGGTACAAGTACAAGAGGGCGCCCGCGCTGTCCATCCTGGACACGTGCTACGACTTCACGGGCCGGGCCAAGGTGCGGATCCCGACGGTGGCGCTGCTGTTCGACGGCGGCGCCGCTCTGAACCTCGGCTTTGGCGGGGTGCTGTACGTGGCTAATACGTCGCAGGCGTGCCTGGCGTTCGCGTCCAACGGAGACGACACGTCCATCGGCATCCTCGGGAACATGCAGCAGAAGACGTTCGCCGTCGTCTACGACGTGGCTAACCAGAAGATCGGGTTCGGCGCCAAGGGCTGCAGCTGAGACTAGTCGTCAGTCTGCGTGGCGTGCATGCATACGCACATTGGTGATTCGATACGATTCATGTATACAGGTTGATATGGCAAGTTGACGATCACGATCCGTAATTCCCCGATGAGAAATGGAAATAAAGATGATCATCAAGCCGAAATCTCTGGCGCGCAGGTATGGAAGGACAGCGCGGCTGTCGCCACCGTCCCTCCCTTTCCTTTCGCAGGAATTTGCCTGTGCTGGCCCTATACAAATCTCACAAATGCACTCTGTCAGCAAGCACACACACATCAGTCCCTAACGCAGAATTCCTCCTCACACAGATCTCACCAATTGGCCACTCAGCGCAATGAAGGCGTTCAAGATCCTAGCTTCGTGGTGTTCGCGCTTATTACTCCTCTACGCGATCGGGTCCGCGTTCTAGGTGGTGATGCCCTCTGCCGCGGCCCCCGCGGCCGCTCCGAAGAGCTCCCTCGAGGCCATGCTCGACACGGTAAAGAAGCGCAGAGTGCAGGAGCAGGACGCCGCCTCGTCGTCCCTTCCGCCGTTGCCACGCCGGCCTAGATGTCGTGGTCGGCCGCCTACACCAAGACAACGGTCACTTGCTGCTCCTGGATTTCATGTTGGAAATGGTGAGGGCGTAGTAGTTGAGAGTAGAGATGCCAATTGACGAAAGAGAAGGCAGATGTTGGTACGGGCAGCCAGCCGCCGACATCCTTAACAACGGCAGCGGCAATCGTGCGGACGGCGAAATATGTGCTTTGCCCACCATCAAATCTTGCTTAGTAATTTTGTAGTGTCACTCAAGGAGTCGGTCATATTGAGTTTGTGACAATGGCGCAAGGCCCATTATTTTTCGTTGCAAACATTGCGTATGGTTCTTACATCTAACACACGGACAAGCGCACACTGAAAAGGTTCCGTCATGTGTCCTGCTCATCGGCCAAGACGCGCGCGCTGATGCACGAGTGAGGAGTGACGAGACCCCTGCCAAAGCCCAAGCTAAAGCGCGCTACGGCAAGCCGTGGCGGTTGATGGCGTCGGTGGCCGTGTCCCCGGGGCGCCGCCCGACGCCCCCTCCTGAGCCGCCGCCTCCTCCCTGATCTCGCTGAGGCTGGACGTCGTCGTCTCGGCGCTTCGTCTTCGCCACGGGGATGGCGGTGCCGGGCACGGTGGGAGCCTCGGTGCCGGAGCCGCCGTGGGCACGTCGGAGACGGGGAGGTGTCCCTGCGCGCCGTAGCCGCGCATCTTGTAGTCCTCGAGGCCCTCGTACTGCACGTACGGGCTCGTCTCCGTCGGCAGCTGCACCGTGTCGCCCTCCCCGCCGGCCTTCCGCTGCCGCCGCTCCTTGGCCGCCTCCATCGCCGCTTACCCCTTTCCTTGATTCGTTACTCGCGGGTGTTCTCACACTTCCTTTCTTTCTTGTGGGTAATTTGGCGCTCGCCCGATGTTTCGTGGTCCGACATTACGGAATCGCGACTCGATTTATAAAGGTTCGTCACGTGAGTAGGAACCTAGAGCCGCGCGCTAATGGACAGCTCGCCCGTTCACGGAGCAGCGTGGCGAGCAGAGAGAGGTGCCCAGTGCCCCCTCCTCGCACACGTGCCAGACAACGGGTGGGAACACGAATCGTCGTCTCCTCAAATTGTCTCGGTTCAGGGAAGAGCACGGTTTTTTTTCCTTTTTGACTCAAGGGAAGAGCACAGTTGACGTTTCGCTGAGAGAGCAAGCTACATATTTATACTTAGTTAGTAGGAGTACAGTAACTAATAAAGACAAAAACACTTTTTTCGATAAAGGATATATCCGACCTCTACATCCGGGGATGTACACAACCAACAAATACCAACAAATACAAAGAGATAAAAAATAAAAGAGAGAAAAATCATAGTCTTATACATAGACCAGGACAATTACATCAAAACGATAAATGTTTCTACCCTCTATTTGATCGACGAGAGGACGTCCTTGGTTTGCTCTTGACGTCGCAGCTGAGTCTCAAATGCCGCAGTGCAGGCATGGCTAGGAGCGGGTGTGCTTGTGTTGATGCCTTCAAGAAGGTAAATGACGTCCGTAGATGTCATCATCAACGAAAGGAAGAGGGAACTTCAGCGACGCCTCCAAAGGAGAAAATGACGTTGATTGCGTCATCGCCGCCAGCCCAGCACCGCCAGGCAGGGTTTTCACCCGTATTCGATATCCTGCAAGGCACATCCAAGCCGAACCTACATACGAAGATGCCGGAGATGATCGGCAGAGTCTTCACCAGATACAGTGAGGCAGCAGAAAAACAGGGGCGACGATGTCCTTTGATATTGACGTTGGAGCCGATTTACGGGTCGCCTGGGAGCGACATGGTCTGTGGGAGAGCGGGTTAGACGGCTTGTCTTGATGGCCGGTGCCAACACTGCCATCCCCATCCGGTGCCCGAGGGTCCAGATCGACCCCCAAGCCGCCGCCTAGGGAAAGCCCCGACCCGAGGCAATCGCTCGCTCGAATCCGCATCGTCAAAGCACCCCCCCCCCCGCACCGAGAAGGGGCAGCACGGGGCAGCAGCCGGCGGATCCAGGCCTGAGATACCCAGATCGGCCCGCCGCCGCCATAACCCCTTCACCGGTGTACGTACGCCGGCCGCCGCCCGTCCATCCATCAATCGGTGGAGAGAACGGTGCCGCCGTCCGCGTCGCCTAGCCCACCGGGGCGCGTGCCAGATCGGCCCCCACCCGAGCAGGTCGCCACCTCGCAGCACCGCCGGGCGAATCGAAGATCCGATGGAGGAGGACCGGATCGATCATGCCTCCTCCCGGTGGCCGTTCGCCCCGCCGCCGCCATAGACCTTCCGCCGGTCGATCCGGACGCGGAGGGCCAGGTCCTGGCGCGGAGGGAACGGATCCAGTGCCCGATATGGGGGGAGCGTTTTTTCGGAGCTTGGGTCAGACTATGGGGGAGCGTTTTTTCGGAGCCTGGCTCGGTGGAGCGCGACGGAGTGACCAGGCCCGGTGTTCAGTGTCACGAAACGTTTGTGTACAGACGAACCAAACACGTTCTCGACTTGGCTCGTGTTCAGTGTCACGAAACGTTTGTGTAGAGATGAATCAAACACGTTCTCGACTTGGCTCGTCTCTACTCGTACGTGCAACCAAACACGGTCACATGTACCATTCGGACCGGGCTCTAGCTGACCATAACCAGGTGAAGAGTTTTAGTTTTATGGCGAGTTTTCAGTGATATAAGTCATGAAATGAAATTAATCTTGGATATGAAATAAAATAAAATTAGGATAATTAGAGTTTCGTTTCATTATATCATATGTATTTAATTTCATGACTCGTAAAAAGTTATTATTCATGCAAATAAAGTTTATCTTGCTATGTCATGAAAAATGTTTATTCCATAACATAATTAATGCAGATAAAAATCAAATAAAATGAATCAAACATTCACTAAGACTAGCCTAACAAACGAATAAGCTGAATCACTCGTTTCTATGTTTCTTTCTCTTCGCTTTAACTCCCTCACAGAATTATTCAATCAACCAGAATAAACCTACTTTTATACCAGCAGAAGAGCCAAAAACACTTAGAATACAACTAGATACGAAAATAGGAAGAAATTAAGAATATAGCAAAAGTAAACGTATCGCATTATGAGCACCACAAACTGTTCGACAACATACCACACTACCACGGTTACGGCTGATAGACACCCGTAGGGCGAACACAAAATCGTTACGGGTCAAAAGCATCCAACAGAGGACGGCTACGGAACAGACAATAATATAACTAAAATGGCAGCCGGCGGGCTTAGTCGACCTCCTCCATCTTGCTCTCGCCGGCGTCATCCTCCAGCGGGGCATCTCGGCATCAGGCTCAGCTGCCTCATCCTCATCTATGCTCAGACCGAGCTTGAGCATGCGGTGGATTCTGGTGCCGAAGGTGTTGGGTCTTCCAGGCTGAAGCCAGAGGTCAGAAGAGAAGTCTCGAACAGCAGCATCACGAGATCCTTGACAGACTTATCATTCCTGTCAGCCTCAGCACGCTTGCGGAGCTCATCCATTATCGGGTTCTCTGGGTTGATCTCCATAGTCTTTTTGCTCGACATGTAGCCTCCCATGCTCGAGTCTCTCAGGGCTTGCGCCTTCATGATTCTCTCCATGTTGGCAGTCCAGCCATACTCGCCAGTGACAAGGCAGCACGGTGAATCCACAACACGGTCAGACACCACCACCTTTTCAACTTTGTCACCCAGAACCTCCTTGATAACCTTGCACAGGTCCTCAAACTTCTCCTTCAGCTCCTCCTTCCTCTTCTTCTCGTCCTCGGACTCATCCAGCTTCAGACCCTCCTTGGTGGCAGAGACAAGTTTCTTGCCCTCGAACTCCTTGAGCTGACCAACAGCATACTCGTCAATGGTATCAACCATGTACAGGACCTCGTAGCCCTGCTTCTTCAGCTTCTCCAGGAAGGGGGAGTTCTCCACTGCCTTTTTGCTCTCACCGGTGATGTAGTAGATGTCGTTCTGTCCCTCCTTCATTCTGGTCACGTAGTCCTTGAGGCTGGTCAGCTCATCACCGCTCTTGGTGGAGTGGTATCTCAGAAGCTCGGCGATCTTGGTCCTGTTCTGAGCGTCCTCATGGATGCCAAGCTTGAGGTTCTTGGAGAAAGCCTCATAAAACTTGTTGTAGTCCTCCTTGTTCTCAGCAATCTCAAAGAAGAGCTCAACACACTTCTTCACGAGGTTCTTCCGGATCACCTTCAGGATCTTGTTCTGCTGAAGAGTCTCACGAGATATGTTGAGGGGAAGGTCCTCAGAGTCAACAATACCCTTAACAAAGCTCAGCCACTCAGGGATCAGCTCCTCGCAGTTGTCCATGATGAACACCCTGCGCACATAGAGCTTGATGTTGTTTTGCTTCTTCTTGTTGTCAAAGAGATCAAATGGGGCCCTCTTAGGAACAAAGAGAACAGCCTTGAACTCCAGCTGACCCTCCACAGAGAAGTGCTTCACAGCCAGATGCTCCTCCCAGTCATTTGTCAAGCTCTTGTAGAAGGCAGCATACTCTTCCTTTGTGATCTCTTCTGGCTTCCTCATCCAAATTGGCTTCTGTTTGTTGATCAACGACCACTCATGAGAAACCTCCTTGATCTTCTTCTTTTTCTTTTCCTTCTCTTCCGTCTCCTCATCAACATCCTCAACCTTGCCTTCCTCAGCAGCATCTTTCTTCTCCTCATCATCTTCATCATCAGAAATTTCCTTCTCAGTTGTTGTCTCAGTCCACAGAGAGATGGGGTAACTGATGAACTCAGAGTGCTTCTTGACCAGATCCTTGAGGCGACGCTCCTCAAGGTATTCCAGCTGCAAACAGAAAGTTCAAAGATGAGTTCAAGCAAACCCAGCAGATTTACAACAAATCACTTCACTACACAGAACAATCAAACACTCAAGAATCAACGAGGCAATCGACATGAGAATGAGATCATGTGACTTGTACTATAATCATAACAAAGAACATAGTGCACAATGAATATAGCAAATCAGCAGAAAACTAAGCATACATACAATCATATAATTCATAGTGGAATCACCAAGCTAAAAATATAACTAGCATATAATTATAAAAACAGTTCATTGTATTATAAACATTATGATCAGCAGAGGAAAATGTGTACTCTATACCAGTAAGAAAAATAAGGCACAAATCTCTCAGTTTAGAAAATATGTAATCCCATTAGAATTTACATTTTACATGTCAAACTCAGCTAGGCTCAGATCCCTATATCCACAACAACAATGTCACAACTCTAATATCAGAGTGCAGGTATAGATCAGCCCGTGATATTTCTCCATCTTAAAGATCGGCAGTTCACACTTTATGTTACAATGAACATCAATCTACATAGGTGCTAGTTAATAACAGACTTGCAAACGTGCATGCTGAATTTTGTTCCCATACACTGTAAGTACGAGAATAATGTATAGGACGACCTAGCACCTAAGAATTTATATGGTTAGTTCAAGTATTGTACAATAGATGAGCTACTGGCACCGAAAAATTCCCATCAAACACTCCAAACATAAGCACAAATCATGTAGCTAAGTTAGCATACATAAGTAAATGATAATAATACGAGGGCAACAAAATGGGAGGATGGTATATCAAGGAAATTGCTAATCATCTAGAGTCCAAATATAAATAAATTTAACAAGCAAATCATGAACTGCTATCATGCTATCACAGATGCTGATCACAAACAGCTCCAGATTACATAACAAATCATAAAAGTAAGACTAAAACACAGTTAGCACACCTGATCGTCCTTAAGGAAGAGCGTGATCTTAGTACCCCTGCCAAGCTGCTCTCCAGATGTATCACGAGTGACAGTGAACGATCCACCAGCGTGGACTCCCAAACATACTGCTCGTCGTCGTTGTGCTTGGTGGTCACGACGACCCTCTCAGCGACGAGGTAGGCGGAGTAGAAACCCACACCAAACTGTCCAATCATGGACACATCAGCACCAGCAGTGAGTGCCTCCATGAACTCCTTGGTCCCGGACCGGGCAATGGTTCCCAGTTGTTGACGAGGTCGGACTTGGTCATGCCGACGCCGCTGTCAATGATGGTGAGAGTGTTGGAGGCCTTGTCAGGGACAATGTGGATGAACAGCTCCGGCTGCGCATCTAGCTTGCTCTTGTCCGTGAGGCTCTCGAACCTGATCTTGTCCAATGCCTGCAAAAATCAAAACAAAACATGAACCAACTTAGACTACAGAGAAATTGAATCAATCGTTTAGAACTAGCGAACCGGACATGTTTGATTGCTACAGAAAAGCTCGCACATCATCTCGCAACGCTCAGATCAATCCAGAAGGATACATAAAATCTATCTAATACAGTAACGCACAGATGTATTCAGATTGAGAAAAGGATGGGGGCAGCTTACATCAGATGAGTTTGAGATGAGCTCGCGGAGGAAAATCTCCTTGTTGGAATAGAACGTGTTGATGATGAGGGAGAGCAGCTGGTTGATCTCGGCCTGAAAAGCGAAGGTCTCCGTGTCCGTCGCCATGGCTACCTGATTCTGAGCTCCGAAGCTTGGCGGCGGCGGTGGCGGCGGCTAGGGTTGGAGACTTGAGGGGTTTTCGGCTAACTGTAAATGGGCTTGGAAGGTTTTCGGCTTTTCGTCTTCTCGGATAGAGAGGACTCAGAGGGGCAACAAAGCTCGTGGTAGGGTGGTATTTATTTAGGTGGTGCCGCTGTTCTGGAATGTTCTACATGGGCCTAAAAAAGCCCGGCGAGGCCAGTCCGCCAGTGTCGTTCCTAATCATCAGTGGCCATGGCCATGGGTTAGAGTATCATGATTTGTTCCGTTGCTTCTGCTTAAAAAAAAAACTTGGTTCCGTTGCTAAAAAAAAAAAGGCTCAGCGGAGCCTGGCTGGATTGTACTCCTCTGATAAAAATAAAATAAAATGTAATCCAATAAAATATACCGAATTAAAACCTTGAGTTTGACTAATAAATAAAAATATTAATATTTAGAGCATCTCCAACGGTTTTGTAAATGGGCTTTGCATTCTTGTTTTTATAAAAAAGTCTAAAAAAACTCCTATCAACTGTTTGGCAAATAGGCTTTGCATTTTTGTTAACTTGGCAATTTCCTGGGAAGAATTGACATATATGCCTAGCGGATCGCGCTTGGCATTTTCCGCGTTCTACCAATTTTGATAATCGCCACAACAATTTCCACAATTTTGGTAATTGTCAAGTCAATTTTGTTAATTGTCAAATCAATTTTGCCAAACCGTTGGAGATTGACTTTTTTTTTTATCTTTGTCATGTTTATTTGGGACTTGGCAAACTCTCAAATTTGCCAATTAAAATATGCAAAACCGTTGGAGATGCTCTTATAATGCTAAATAAATATTTCTATAGATTGACCATATACTTGCTAGAAGTATATCCCACGCGTTGTTGTAAGATTTTTTTTTTAAAGAGAATAGTATTATATGTACAAGTTAAACCCACGTATTCTTTGCACCCATTCTTATTAAAATCGACAGACAACGAAGCAATACAATAAAAACTATCAGAATTAGACTAAACTATAAGAAGATGGAATGACAAAGAAACAAGAATATTACTAACTGAGTTTAGTGGAGATGATGTGGGTAGCTTGTGTAAGAGATTGAAAGTTAGTGTGATGATATGGTTATTAGTAGGAGATGATGTAGATGACTTGAATGTTAAGATTATATAACTTGTCTAAGTAGAGATTAGCTTTATAAAAAATAACAATAAGAGATATAATTTTGGTTGCATAAACATTATTCTTTTATATGTATGTTTAGCCAAACTTGTGACATGTCAATAAAAAATGAACCTAGAATTATATTATTTATTTTGGACACAGAAAGTATAGACGAGTCAGGCTAGCTAGCTAAGGCCAGGCTCATGCAACTAACTCTGGACATAATTGCCCGAAGACCGAAGATCGAACCGAACTAATCAAGAACAAGACCGAAGTGATCGAGATTGGAATTCTTAGTCACTAATTCGATCCCGAGTTCTTACTAACCGAACTATTATATGCCATGGTTAACCAAACTATTTTGTTGACATAATATGTATTTTAGAGTATTATTAGTGATATAATATTTATTTTAGTAGTTAATGTCCAGTTATATATAATAACTAGACTCAAAAGATTTGTTTCGTAAATTACAGGTAAACTGTATAATTAATTATTTTTTACCTATATTTAATACTCTATGCATAAGTTAAAGATTCGATGCGATATGAAAACTAGTAAAGTTTACTCACTGAGATAAAGCTATTGTGAGTACCAAACAGGCGGTTGTTCTCTTCCCGCCGAATCCATTCCATCCGCCACATTGTGGAGGCCCACAACCAAGTCCTAAATCCAGTCCATTGGACCAGCAGAAAACGCATCCACGATCGTCCGTCTCGTCTCCGCCACCCCTCCTCGCCTCTCCGTTCGGCCGAGTCCAGTCTCCAGTCCGCAACGGAAGGAGAGGAGGCGTCGACCGCGCACGCAGCGCAAGCGTCGAGGGAAAATCGCACCAACCCCGGGCGAACGAATCGTCGGAGAAGGCCAGGGAGGAGCTCTAGAAGGTGTGGGAATTAATGGCGACGGGGGTTGCCCTGGCGGCGGCGCCTCATGTTGCTTCGGTCACGGGATCGGGGACGGTGGAGGAGCAGGCGGCGGGGTCGGCATCTTGCTTCAGATATCGATGCTCGTGCTCTCGTTCGTGCTCGGGCACATCCTACGCCGCCGAAAGTTCTACTACATCCCCGAGGCCAGCGGCTCCCTCCTGATCGGTGCGTACGCATACCCCGTCCGCCACCTTTGATCCTCGTAGTTTTTTTTTAATGTCACGGGAGGGGGGTGTTTTTCCCCACCTGGATTTGTTTTTATATAGCCCAAAACGGCTCGTTTGTTTGTTACAAAATTGAGGGCATTTTACAGCAGGATGTGCATCACACTAGCGCTAGTGATGCCAAATCAAAGACTTAACAACATTTGTCTACAACGCTTCTGTCATTAGCTCTGAAGCGTCCACGCCATAGGCTTGCGTCCTTGTTGCATTCCTTCAGTAGTTGATGTAGAGACAGAATTGTTTCTCGAAAGCAGACAACTGCATTCCTGCGTTTCCATAGCTGCCAGCAGCAAAGCGCGAGGAATGTGCTGAAGAACTCGGGAATGTGCGATGGGCATGCTATTTGTCAAAGGTCTGCGGTTGCCCATGACTGTGGGATGTCGACACCAATGGCAGCCCAGAAAGATACAGAGAAGGGGCACTGACTGATGATGTGCTCTGGAGTTTCATCTGCTTTGTGGCACACGGCACAGACAGCAGAGTCAACAACACCTTTCTTGTGCAAACTCACACAGCATTGGATTCAGCCATGGACCAGGAGCCAGACAAAGAGCTTTACTCTCGGTGGCGCTACTGAGCTCCATAGAAATTCCGAGTTTTGCATCTTGGACAGCACCTCTTGATTTAAGCATTCTCTAAATACTCGATGAGTTCAGACGAGTTCGGCCGATGCAGAAAGGAGAGAGGCGAACATCGGACCCCGGGCTAGCGTAGTGTTTTGTAGAATGTCCCTGCCCTGACCTCATCGAGTTGGTTAGTAGCTTGCACGGAGAGTCGGCGAACAAAGTTCCCCTCTAAAGCTGAATGAACTGCCTGCTGGACAGTGATATCTTTGTTAGCGCAATGGGAGAAGAGTGCGGGGAAACGGTCGGCAAAGGCGTTGTCCCTGGACCAGACATCAGACCAGAATGATGTACTCGCGCCATCCTTGACCTGTACCGAGGCGATTACCTGTTATAATGGCAGTAATGAGTGCAGCACTGTCCATGCTCCCGTTGCAAGTCTCCTTTCAAAGTTGCTAGGCAAGCACGCTGTCGCACCAAAATCGCCCATGCTGAACTTTCTGCATTATGGAGTCAGTGGATGAGCTTCAATAGAAGGCAGATGTTCTGTGTGCTGAGGTCCTTTGTTCCCCCCCCCCCCCCCCCCCCCCCCCAAAGTTATTTTAACGTGCATACTCGTTGCCAAGCCATGAGGCATTTGACACCCGAAGCCGTTTGAGCGCCAGCCCAGAGAAAAGCCCTGCGGCGCTTGTTCATTTCCTGTATGATCTTTGGCGGCAGCGAGACCGAGCTCATGATCCTTATAGTTTTGTTTGCTATACTAGAATTTCGAAATGCCGATCAGCACATTCTGAGCTGGGTGTTCTAAATTCAAGTGGTTGGGGGATCGTAAGATAAATGCGACCGGATCGGTTGGGGTTTGGAGATGTTATGAGTCCGGCCTGACAAATGCAATTTGCCACGTGGAGTGTTCGGCCAAAGCAAATGTTCAACTGGCATAGGACAGTTTAGTTTTTCTTTTGTTTGTGAGAGAGAATATATGAGTGTGTTTTTAAGGGGACCTTGAGTTCGGTGAACAAAAAATGCACGCACCGTACTGTATGGTTCCATTAGTATTTATCTACATTGTTAGATCGCAGCCTTCTGATTCTACTATCATGGCGTGTCAATAGCTGTAATTTGTCTGCGCTTTGCAGAAGAGGAAATGAGCCTGCACCTTGGCATTTTTCACTGAAGGATGCTTGTTATCCTGATCAGCTATCTTGTTGCTGCTAGAAACCGGTTTAGCTTTTATGATAAGTGAGGGTTTAAGATGAATGTGGCATTTGGATGGATTATAATATTACTAACAATATTTATTTTCTATCTACTAACCTTAAGAATAGAACCTCTTTTTTTTGTGAAATTAAGAATAGAACCTCTAGTAACATGGGTCACTTTTAGAGTCAGATAAGATGTTGACTCTACGTTCACTTTCACACTTCAGTTACTAGATATTTGGTCAGTTAATATGCCACATGGAAACATGTGGTTGTTTTTTTACCTAGCCCTGTCAATGTGCTCAATCTATGGCAGGCCAATGTCTATGCATTATTCTCAGCTGAACAGGTCTTGCTTGTTAATTCAATAATGTTGTTCTAATGAAACCGAATGCTAATTTTCTGCATTTTTCTTAAAACAATTGTCTGCTTCATGTGACACGTGTTATACTGTTATGTCACTTGCTAGAACTCAGGAGTTAATGTGTTTACCTATAAAACCTAACACAGGCATTCTTATAGTTGATAGCCATGCTCACGAGTTGCCAAGTTTATTATATTGACTTACTTTTCTTGATAATATGAATTACTGAGGGCCTTTAGGAGCCTTCACTTTGGTTTTTTATTTATTTTATTAAGGCATGTGCCAGAATAGGAATAGCCATGTTAGCTTGAATCGATACTGTGAACTACTGAACTTTTATACAAGTTTCTTCTGGTAAACTGAAGCTTTAAAATTGCACCATGTGCCTGATGAGAAATGAGAAATCATTTAATATTTTGTGTGTGTCAGGGATGATTGTTGGAGGGCTTGCTAACATATCAAACACTCAGAAAAGCATCAGGTGTATATGCTACATCTCTTACTACTTTTGGTTGACCCAATAATCCCCACAAAAGCATTGTTGTTAGTTTTTGAACACCGTTTGATGTTTCTTTCCTTTTGTCAATTCAGGAGATGGTTTAATTTTCGGGAGGACTTCTTCCTTCTCTTCTTACTGCCTCCGATTATATTATATCCTTGATTGTATTCTGCTTTTATTTATTATTGCTTCTTGTGGGGTTTTTTCATGTTTTACTTGACCGCATCTTACCCAATCAGGATTCAGCTTAGCACCAGTAAGCGTTGGATCTTGAGGCCCTTTAATTGCTTAGCATATCAGGAACAGTTAACCATTATATTATTATTTCTTTTATAGAAACCATTCTTTTCGAACTTCGATGCTATCATAACATTTGCAATCCTGGGAACCTTCATTGCCTCCATTGTTACCGGTCTTTTAGTGTAAGAACCCATTTCTATTGCATCCATACGTTTTCATATTTATTTATTCCATTGACAAATCGAATTAATCTAATTTACACTTGTCTCAGCTACCTTGGTGGGTTACTATACATTGTCTACAGGCTCCCACTGGTGGAGTGTATGATGTTTGGTGCTCTTGTATCAGCAACTGATCCTGTTACAGTTTTGTCTATATTCCAGGTTTTTGCCACTACTTATCAAGTACTCAAAGAATTTGTGCATGTTTTACTGCTATGTTGAAACAAATTCTTACAGACCTCCCATATCTACTGCTATCTTGAAAGAGTGTTTATGGGATTGCAGGAGCTTGGCACTGATACAAATCTATATGCATTGGTTTTTGGAGAATCAGTTTTAAATGACGCTGTATGCAGAAACTTTTCCTTACCTCATACCCTTTGTTTAAATTTTATCTACTGATGCTTATAAAATTCTCTGTACCCTTCTATGGTCTGTCATTTAAGGTGGCTATATCCTTGTACAGGTGAGGATGTGCTTGTGTTTTTATTTCTTATTCGAACAATCCCATTTTGAATAGCTTTACCTCTCAGGACTATGGCATCTATGAGGACGCACCATTCTGGAAAGAACTTTTTCCTTGTAATTCTGAGGTTTCTTGAAAATTTTGTTGGATCAATGTCATCAGGTGTTTTTTAGTTCTTTATGTTTATCAGAACAGATTCCGAGCAGCCTATAATCTTAAGTGTCTTAAATCAGATTATTCCCTCTCATTTTTATGATTGCTTGTAAACATTTATACATGTTGTTTCACATTTGATATCCTAATGATCTTTTCTCATGTAGGCATCGGTGTTGGACTAATTTCCGCTCTCATATCCTTTAATCTAACTTTACTTCATAAAAATGAACATGATTAATCTTGAAAACTATGAGGGAGGTTTGTCTTCTTTTATAGTAAGTCTTGTTCACTCAATGGGGATTTTTTTAGTGCAGACAAGCTGAAGCTCACCCTAAAAGGGTTGACAGCTAAGTAGACTGCAAAAATCTGCACTAGATCCTAAACGTTTCCCCCCAAATTCTGTAACTTTCATTTTCAAGTCATCCTTTTTGCACCAGCACCACATAGATGTGTTTTCATACTTTTGTCAAGTCATGTCTCAACTTTGCCCGTCCTTAATTCGGTCAAACCTCTTCAAGTATGCAGCACTAGGCGTTGAGAAGTAAGTAAAAGTTGGCACTTGTAGTTTGTCTGAAACTGGATCCCATCACATAGACAACTAACCTTTGTATCATTTTCAGCCTTCACAACCTAGAGAGTTGCTTGTTTGTGCTTTTTCCATACTTCTCGTAAGCCTTATTTGAATTCATTTATTTTATGTTTCGTTTAAAGGTTTCTGTTACTTACCGTCATATGCACTAGGTACATGCTAGCAGAAGGCATTGGTCTATCTGGCATTGTTTCTATTCTCTTCACTGGTATTGTAAGTTCAACTCTAATCATTTACCATGGATCTTGTTCTAAGCTTTTATTGTTGGACTCGGAAAATGCTTCTATTTATCTTAGCAAACCGCCTACTTAACCTCCTCACCTATTTAGCGTGGTCTACTTCCATCCCCTTAACTATGAAACCGTCTATTCTACCCCCTGAACTTTCCAAAACCGATCAAATTACCCCCAAACGGTTTTGGACGGTGATTTTGCATAGTAACGGTGGTTTTGCTACAATGACAGTGATTTTGTCTTTATCTTTTTTATTTGTTTCCACTGATTCTTTTAAAAAACATAGTAAATCACATAAAAATCATAAAATGGAAAATTCAATTTTGTTCAACTTCATATGAGTAGATCTACACAATGAACATATAATATGATATATTTTAGTACAAAGTTTTTGCTTTAGCTTTAGATTAATTGAAAAATCCACTTTTATATTGTAATTAATTGGAATAATTCATTCTATGATTCAATTGTTGCGAAATTTTTATGGTGGACTAAATATTGTATGCTTGAATTATAGTAAAAATTTCATACTCATTGGACCATGTATAACTTATGATTTATCTATAACTAAGTTATACATGGTCTAATGAGTATGAAATTTGTACTATAGTTCAAACATACAATAATTAGCCTATCATAAAAAATTCACCATAATTGGACCACAAAAGCTGCATCTATGAATTATTTCAATTATTACAAAGAAAATTGGAGTTTCCAATTAATCTAAAGCTACAGCAAAAACTTTGTACTAAATGATACGGAGTACTATGTTATATGCTCACGGTATAGATCTACTCATGTGGAGTCTAAAAAATTGGATTTTCCATTTTATGATGAATTACTATAATTTTTTAAAGATTTAGCAGAAACAAATAAAAAAACAAAATTACTATCATTGTAGCAAAACCACCGTCCAAAACCAGTTTTGGAAAGTCCAGGGGTAGAATAGACGGTTTCATAGTTAAGAGGTGAAGTAGACCACGCTAGATAAGTGAGGGGGTTAAGTAGACTTTTTCCATTTATGTCATGAGTTGGGGCTGCAAAATTCAAGTTCGCGAACCTAAATTGCTTACTAAAAGAATTTTACTTCCAGGTGATGAAGAGATACACATTCTCTAACTTATCAGACGATTCTCAGCGTTTTACAGCTCGCTTTTTTCATCTTCTTTCTTCACTAGCAGAAGCTTTCGTGTAAGTAGACTGTACTTCAGCTTGCATATGCAAACAACTCTAGACGATGAGGTTGCTGTGCTTCTATTCAGGTTCATATACATGGGAGTTGATATTGCAATGGAACGTCAAAGCTGGTCACATATTGGATTCATATTTTTCTCAATCGTATCCTTCTGTTGGATTGAACCACCAAACCTCTACTATGCACTGTACATAATGAAATATGTTTCTATTTATGTTGCTTCCTTAATCTGTTGTTTATCAATGACGTGTAGATCTTCATACTACTTGCAAGGTATCGTTTGGCTGATCAACCTCCCCCCCCCCCCCCCCCCCCCCCCCCTTATTTTCTTTGATTTGGGATATTTCTCAACTTAATTGACTGCTTTTGGAAAATGCTTTCGACTTTCCACTTTCTTTTTGTTAATAGGCTGCTTATCTACATTTTTACTTTCTCATCTCGTTTTGATTTTGAAGGGCTGCAAATGTCTTCTCTTGTGCATACATACTTAATTTGGCACGACCTCCACAATGCCAAATACCTAGGCAATATCAGCAGGCTCTTTGGTATAGTGGTATGTGTGCAATAAAACGTATTCGATAAATCTGCCATAAACTATGATGTCATATATTTTCATGCTTCTAAGTACTGATGCTGCCTATTCAGGGCTTAGAGGAGCTATGGCTTTTGCCCTCGCTCTTCAGTCTGTTCATGATCTTCCAGATGGACATGGCGAGACAATTTTTACTGCTACCACATCTATCGTTATTCTAACTGTAAGTCTCTTGGTGTAATTCTTGCACATTAAATTAAAAGACCTTTTTTGTAAGTAAATAAAATTAAACGTAGAATATCTGTATGCAAAAGATTTGAATGGTATGCCTCTGAATTTTGTGATCCTACATAACAAGGCCTTGCTTCAAATGCAGAATTCTACTTGATTTGAATTGAATTATTCTTTGGAATTCTTTTAAAATTCTGGCATAAATAACCCCTGCATGGTAATGTTCAAGGTACTCCTTATTGGTGGCTCAACTGGAACAATGCTTGAGGTTCTACAGGTAGTTGGGGACAGCAACCGTTATCGGCAACTGTATGAGGTAACTTCTTTTGCAGTGGGTAACTGTTAGAGTATATTAGGAATATCTCTATATTAGGTAGATTAGGATTGCATCCATATCCTACCATATCTGTAGGGAATATCTCTATATTAGGTAGATTAGAATTGCATCCATATCCTACCATATCTGTAGGGAATATCTCTATATTAGGTAGATTAGGATTGCATCCGCATCCTACCATATCTATAGGAGAGACCCCTTGCCCTCCAAGTCATGTACTCCTATATATATACAACCCCAAGGCTCAGGCTAATACATCCATCACATTATACACCAGTTCTATCATTCTACAGTAACAACAATAAATCACTTTTGTTCTTTTTGAGTCATCAAGTGCATTGTAACCTTAATGTCAATTGGTACAAAAAGGTATACACACATTGCATTCCTAACACCATGCCCCCCCCCCCCCCTCTCCTAGTGGTTCTCTACAAAAATGCACTCTATTTGTCATCTGCATAAAAAAACACTCTATTTGTCATCTGCATATGAAATCACCATGTTGTGATTTTATTTTGGTGCTTACAAAGGGACCATTAATGTCGTCCAATGCCGTTAATTCAAGTATTTTATTTGTATTCAACTTTATATACCATGAGTGTTACTGGTTTTTTTATCTGTATTAGAAAAGGCTTGCTTGGTAACTGCAGGAGAATTCTAATGGCAATGACACCGGTTACATGGGACAAAATTATGATGAAGGAGCATCCACTTCAAGCAAATTCAAATCTAAACTTATAGATCTAAGAAGAAGGTGAACTAACTAGCTCCTGTTATTGAAATGTTGTTGATCTTGTTTGAATTTTTTTACAACCTCTAGTTCTTGATCTATTGTGTTAACCTATTAAAATAGAACAAGTTCTGCTTCTCCCTCCGGTGATTCAATTCGCTTATTATGCAGCACCACGTCTTTCGCTTTACTGGATAAAAATTACCTTACTCCTATTTTCACTTCGCGAAATGGAGACTGCAATGATGATACTACAGAAAGTCCCAGTAAGAGAACTCGTCCCTGTAACTTAGATACTCTTTCTGTCTTTCCTTAAAGATTTTCCTCACTTTATTCCCATTCCTTGTTATCCAGCATCTACAAAGTGAATCTTTATTAAGTTGACTGTTCCTTGGGACTAACTATAGCTCTTGGATGCAAATGCAGATGAAGAATTGACGGTATCGAGAGGGCTTGGGGATTTGGAGGTACATGATTGATGACTGCAGATATTAAGTGCTTATCTTCCAGGATTCTACACGATACTCCTTGTACCTTTCTCGGCGACCCAAAGTGGAAAGTGCAACTAGACATTCGAACGTAGCATTGCCATTAATATTAAGCTATAAGCATTAGTTAGTTAGGATAGGTTAGCGTAAGTCTTTGTACGTAGAATATAGGTGGAATTTATCAACCTTGAATTTCTGTTCTGGTCAACGCATACAACTCCTTAGGCATATCAAGCTCGTCGCCGACCAGTGGATTGATGCAGGCGCAGCTAATTTAGGTTATCTTGTGCATGAGTAGTCGTCATGTACACAGTCTATTACTATTAGGCAGGGATGAGCACATTAGTATAATCTTTACCCCATGTAGTGCGCCTAATAGGGTATGTCGATGCATCAAGAGTTTGCTAAATGTATCTGAAACATAAAGTAGTCAGTCTATTTTGCCAACTTCTCAGGTGTTTCTCAAACGTTTCACATCCATAGTTTGTATATATTACAGGGGTGCACGGGCAAAGTTTTAAAAAATAATTTATAATGGAACAGTAAAGACGTTTACCGTTAGTTTGTCTAGGCCATCGTCGGGGTTATCTGCAACTCAAATACTGAGATGTTCTTATGTTCAGAGAGAACAAAGAAGAATATAGCTTATCGTATCCTGAATTCCTGATACTATTTGTGATTACTTCATTTTTTTTTTGAAACTACTGTTTGTGATTACTACTGCAACTAAAACATCCATATGGCTGTCTATATGCTAAAAATAGAATTTGTGCTCCTGCCCACGTGGACTACCAATACAATTCAACAGTACATGGCTACATGTATTCCAAGACCTATTCCATGTTGGCATGCATTGTACTTGGACCAAAGTAAGTACGATAATATAAGAGGGTAATCATCAAGTCCTACAAGGCTACAAGGAGTTCAGCATGCTAGAAAATTGTAACTTTTAACAGTGACAGAAAACTGCGTGTATAACCGAATATGGCAATGAGACATGTCAGAATACACAACTCAAACATATCAAGTCCAAATTGCTTGCTGAGTTTTCAGGTGACTAACACACATATCGCTCCCACACTGTTGACAATAATGCAAAGTCAAACCTTCACAAAATAAGTTTAAGGCAATAGACTCAGAGGAACAGACGAATAATGTAAAAGAATTAAGTAAACTATAAGTCTATAATAAGACATTTATTTCTTATAAACTAAACTTGTAAAGCATTTCACAGTTCTACAATGTCAATAATATATGATCATGTGACCGCAAGAGACGGAAGTATACACACGAACGATGCAATGACATTGCAATTTTGGACGTTTTGTTTCTAGTTATGTTCCTTTATGTAGTGCAAAGAAACAACGGATAATTGGATATCCTATGGGCCCCCTACGTCACTTGGACTTCCAACACAATATTTGTCTGGCTAGCTTTTGAGGAGAAGCCAATAGAGAGAAGAAGAAGCGGTCGAAGTTAGAGGAAAAAACGAGAAGCGGCTTCCGATAAAATCCGATCCGAGAGATCTAGAGCGTCGGTGGCAGATCGGACGGCTGAAACAATTTAGGTGACGTGGCCACGGTGATTTTTCAGGGAGCTGCTGGCAAATCTAGAGAAGAATTGCAATGTGCTAGACACAGGTAACGACAAAACTTTCATAGTTGTGTACTACCACCCACATTTTTCTTGTCACAGATCCAAATAGCTCTTCACATACTCCGTTGCTGTCTAGGTGGGGCATAAAGGAGCAAACAATGACGCCGGTAATAACACCAGAACAATCTTTGGATTTTCACTTTAAAAATTTACAGCCTTCCCGAAGACAATCCAAACCAAGTGACCTATGTCTCTTTCATAATTCTTTGCTCTAATCGTCATAGTTTGTCCAGGTTTGACATGAACAAGGTTTGTCATAATCAAGTCTACGATAATTAAGTTACTTCTTTTCCAATGCCTAAGGTACTAAACAAATGCGCATGCCCTATCTATAAATGTATTTATCAGAGCACTGCCACGAATGCTCAAGGCATACTGATTCATCTAGCATTCACGATAGAAGGAAAGGATGGGCTCACAGAGCTGTGGTTCTTCCTATGTGAAATCCATTCTGGACAGGATGAAGCCCAGATGCCTGGAAGGAAAGCCGAGTCGCTGTGAGACCACAGCCAGGAGCAGGGCAGAAGCAAGGCAATTCACTCTTGAAGACATCCTGTATTCTCCACAGAGCATCGAAGGCGATGCACTTGGGGCACCATCTCCTCGGAGGCATTCTCCAAAGGTCTGCCCACTTAACATGGACTGCTCTTATGAGAACAACTCTCCAAATGTAAGGGAGAGCTTCTCCATTGATCGAATGTCCCTGAGGAGCCAAAACAGTGTTGTCAGGAGGGTTAGCTTCAGATTGCCTGACGAATCTGATGTCTTCATCATCCCAGCGCGCAAAGATCCTGATGAATACTCCACTGATGATGAATCCACAGAGGATGTAAGTCAAGAAATTGATCCAAAGAGACCTCATTATGTAATAACTAGATACTATTAATGTTGCTCCACTGTGCAACATCAGGATGACTAGAAGAAATGAGTAACACAGAAAAAAAAAACTAGTCACTGCATAGATGGCTGCTTTATCAGGGAATATACCATATGCCACTTCAGGACTTGTCATCATATTTCATTCCATGCAGGACTGCATGAGCATGAGTATATGCACTTCTATGTAATTCCGCTGTCCAGTTCCCCAAAGTATTGTAACACAGTTCTTCCACCTTGTTCTGGAAACTGGAGAATGTCTGAGAAATTGTTCTATGTTTTACAGATCTCCAACTTGTGCAAGTACCTTTCCGTCAAAATGTTCAATTAGCTGAACAAAGTTCTGAACTTCTGATAGAAAATAAATAAATCAATAATAATAGAATTACAGTCGAGCACACAACAGACATATCTATAAGTAGGCATATTTTTTCTTTAACAAAATATAATCAGTTCCTAATGTTAACATACATTCAGTAAATCAGGGCCAGAAATAGAAACACCAGCTGTTCTACTTATATACACTTATCTATATTCAGATTTGAAGCCTTCTGTTAGAGCAACAACCTTCGAATTTAGCTTAGGTTGTAGCCTGGAAACAGCCTGATGAATATCCTACAAAATCATCATTTGGGTCACATTAGTGGTGCCATTGACAATGATTTGGGTCAGATTAGTGGCCATTGACAATGATTTGGGTCACATTAGTGGCCATTGACAATGATTTTATGGGTTGGCTACATACCTCAAGACTATATCGATTTGAGAAATGAGTGAGTACGATTGTTTCGTTCCTGAACCACTGGGAATGCTCCATTATCTATATATGACATAGTGGGTGTAGGTTAGCAACTGGGGCAGTAATCATTTCATATATTCACCAGGAGTTCCAAAAGGCTCATCGGTAGGTGTAGGGAGTATCAGCACTGAAATTGTCACCTCAGAAAGATGCATGTGGCCATGTTCCCTAGCATGCTCAACATCAACATGGTCATCTAGGAACGTTGCCTGCAGAGTGTAAAACTATGTTGGTACTAAATAATAAAAAAGGCGAAGAACTTCAAATTGTTCATGTTTCATATTTGATGTACATTCTGATGAATAAGCTAGTGAAATTATTGTTTCATTAACAGCATGTAAGAACAAATACTGGATGTGGAAAGAAAAATACCTCAGTTATGAGAACTTTTGCTCTCAGGGCATCTGCATTTCTTGGGTCAAGAATAAAATCAGACTTTGTATCTCCTGTGAAGGCAACTTCTGGGTACAGTATGGTATCCGTAATCTAATATTAAAATGTGTGGTGAATACCATGTGGGAGATATTCCTAAGCAACAGGGGCCAATTCAAAAGTATGGGACAGCTTACCTCAGTTCCTGATTGCTTCAGTTTCATTATTTGACTACCCTTCAAATGAGCATACTGTTTTTTCAACTTTCTTCGAATAGAGTAGATGACATAACCCTTTACACCATTCACGAGATGGATAATGTCAATAAGCATTAAATTGTGACCAATAACAAAAGTATATGTCCCCTAGCTCTAAGGAGCAGTACCTGGCTGGGTATAGCGTGGTATGTTTGAAATGGCCTGGCAACAAGATCATTACGTATTTCATATGTCTCTCCTGAAAGAAGTTAAGTTGTTGCAATATAAGGAACAAGCAAGCAGAAAACATTCAAATTAGCAGTGAAGCAATATCCATACCCAAATCAAGTGCAACTAATTCAACTTTCAGCTCAATTTGACTCATCCTACGATGGACTTGAAGGAGATCCTCAACATCATCCTTGATGCAGGGTGGTACAAATACAGTAGGAGGCTTCAAGTTGTAGAGGCCACGGGTTGCTACGTACATTGGAAGACCACCCTGCACGATCACCATAGAAGAAATCGATGTGGTAAGCATCAGTGCTCCATTGATAGTTTTATAGTTTTTGTAAGAGCTGGACTTAGCAATGCGCATGTAAACCTTAGTTATTAGAGGTGTATAAGCAAACCGAGCAAAAGCAGAAACTTAGAGCCTGCAAATATGAAAACAGGGCCCGTGGTACTCACGATGTGGTCGAGGTGGGCGTGGGTGATGAAGAGATAGTCCTGGTTGACGGCGAACTGCGGCCCGCGGCCGATGTCAAATGCGACGTTCAGCGACGGCACGGTGACGCAGGTCTCGTGCCCGCCCACCGAGATCCCCTCGATGGCGTACCCTTCCACCTCCACGCCCTTGCGCTGCACCTCGGCGCGGGCGCGCCGGTACTCCTCCTCGTCTGCCAGCGCGCGGTCCAGCACCGACAGAAGCCCGCCCCCCTTGCCTCCGCCTCTGCGGCTGCCGCTGGTGGCGGTGGAGGACTCCACTGGCTTCCTAGCGGCGAGGGCCTGGAACCGGGAGCCCCGGACGGAGGTGCGGGAGAGGACACGGAGCGACGGGAGGGAGAATAGAGAGGCGGTCGCCATTTCCGGGCTGCGAATTTGGGAGGCGGGATGAACGGTGGCGAGCGGCGGGGCCGCGGGGGTTCTGGGTTTTGTTGTACTTCTGGGAGTTCGGCTGGAGGATAACGAGATGTATCTGCACCTCGCTGCAGCTGAGCGCATAGGCAACCTGTTCCAGCGTTACTTTTCAGCTTATGAAAATCAGCATAAATCAAATTTTAGCGGAATAAACAGTCCAATGGAGAAAAATGCCAACAATCAAGCAACAAAGTGACAATCAAGTACAGGTGAAAGTAGGGCTAGTTCTTATTAAAATAAAAGGAACAGCAACTAGATATAAGCTGTTATATGTACATGACTTATCATATGATACTCTCTTCGTTTCAAATTGTAAATTATTTTAGTTTTACCATAACTGAAATTTGTTTTATAGAAAAATATATTACCCTCTGTAATATTCCATCCGTTCTAAATTATAAGTCGTTTAAGGTATAACAAAATAAATTTATCAAGAAAAGGTTAAAATGACTTATAATTTGAAACAAAGGAAATATCAAATAAATTTACTTAGAGGAAGGACTTATAATTGAGGACAGAAAACATAGTACCTACCTAACAGTTCCACTTACAGGCTACTTGAAGGGCTCCTATCTGTTGATCTAATATGCATATATAAAGTACATAATTATTTACACATTTTAGAAAACAATACACTACGACGAATAGCGTTACTATTTACAGGAATTTTACACTAGTTATCTGTGGTTGCGATGTTTTGGCAGATCCAACCAGCAAACTAACTTCATATGACAAATCTTCGTTGGTCTGGGACTCTTGCACATGAGACAGAGCCAGGCTCCATGAAGGCAACATCGCAGCCAACAATCATTCTTGAGTAAGAAGTGAGGATATATGCATCTATGACGGAGAAGCCCTTGATGATGGGCAACTGGAAGCCTTGCTTGAGATATGAGTTCACATAAGGTACAAACAAACTTTTCAGCAAAATCCTCAGCACACTCTGCAAGCATAACAACATTCATATACTATTATTAGACAGGCAACATATGAAGTTTAATGCAAGATACCAAAGCAATCCTGAAATTTAAGTGCAACTCGATACTTGTTCATATTGAGTTAAACGACAATGCTACATGCTGCCAAAACTACAGTGCGTAGCATTTGAATTTAGAAAGATTGCAGCCTATCATGGCATCCTAAACCTCTATAACAGTATTTATTGGATTACAAAAACTTATGGTATTTCAATTAATTAGTGATCTCCAGTATCTATTGGACTGCCAAAAAATAATTGTATCTGCAATTTTCTATACCTATCCAATTGCCCAAGTAGGTGATCTCAAAGCTGAATTGTGCTTAACGCTTAAGGTGTGTGCTGCATGCAATTTAAGGCCCTGCCCCTAGGATACAGAATAGGAAAAGGCCAAAAAATGAAAAAATATAGTTAAGCAGAACCACCTGCACTAGACTGGTGTGGAGTTTGCCAACTTTGCTCCACTTCAAGGTAAATGAGAAATAATCCAGTTCCACTCTCCCAACAAGATTATTCTCTGATACAGTTGCAGCTCCAGAAACAGTAACCGACTACAGAAGTAAAGGCCATTTTCAGTAACTACAACAGTACATGTTGGAAAACTGGACAGTGCATGCATTTTCAAGAAGATACAAAAAACATAGAATATAATAAAACCTCCCTAAAAATTAATCGACAATATGTTGAGGATAATCACACAGAACAGTTTAATTGGAAAAACATAAACATGTATAAACAATTTAGTTTCATTGAATATTCGCATTGAGTGAAAAGCCTGAGATGCTTGAGCCTAACACAAAACAATATTACTGTCAGATTGCAACTCCAGAAGCTGCAACATAATGCTACTCCAAATGGATTATTTTGTTGCTTGAGTGGCTTAACTAAGTCGTTAAAGCAAAGATGGATAGAATCTCACCACTGATATGCATGCAACTGAAACTATCTCACCAAAATCCAAGACATTAACTGTGACATCTAAGTCAACCGTGGCATCAATGCTACCCACATTAATTCTCACAGAGGGAGGCAAAACTGCAGAGATATTCAGTAGCATATCATCATCAGGATACTCTCGATACAATTGAGGAACAAAAAATCTCCAGCTAGCAGTGTTCAAAAGAAACTGTTCAGGAACCTTGTCCACCATCAGTTGCAGCAAATCAGCCTGAATGATCAAAAGTGTAGTATCAATCAGAATATAACAATTACAGTTTTTTTTTACTGTCATAACAATTACAGTTCACAAAAGAAAAAAGGGTAAAGGTCGAAGTCCACAGTTCCACACTGACTGTTAAGAAAATATAGTGCTTGTGACAAAAAAAAAGGAGTGTTTACTTTACTTGTACCTATCAAGAAAAATAACAGGTTCATTTATAAATTATATCAAATGAATTAGAAGATACCTTGAAGTAGAGAGCTGAAACAGAGTTGAAAACATCTTCATCCAATGAAATCCAAAGCATTTTTGAGGAGCTCCCAAGAGGTAATGCAAATTGGGTATCTCCAAGAAGCATGTCTCTCGGAGCAGTTTCATCCGATGAAATAAATAAGCCATCTATATCAAACTCAACAGAGGAGCTCTTGAATATTGGATCATTAACAAAAGTCACATTCATTGCAGCAACGCTATCAAGATCAATTTTCTTTGGAAGGTTTCCCAGGAAAGAGTCAAGCTTCAGTACACCTTCCATTACTTTGTTCTTGATTGCATTTTCCACCGATGATCTGATATGATTACTGAAACCATCTATAAACCTACAAACAGTAAGCAGAAGCAACATCTCACACATGTCCTCATCAAATTCAAGTAAGATGTGCACTAAAATTCATTTAAACATAAATCAGATTGGTTCACTTCAGAAACAAATGGAAGTACTCAAGAGGATTCTACAGAATTTTCTATCTACTGTAATAACAAAAGAAAGTAAAATGAGGTTGATATGCAAAGATATATGTGCATGATGTCAACTTCTTGCTGACAAAGGAAAATCCAATTTACTGAGTGCGCCCTCAAAGGAATTAACAAAATTGTGCATATACAACAAACCGAGAACTACATACACTTGATAGAACCAAGATGCTCCTCCATTTAGTGTTATGGCTAGGTCCTCCATATAACAGCTACATTCTGTAACAGACAGCTTGATAGATCTATTCTGATTCTTTATGACCATGGAAACACCAACCTCCATTCCTTCAACCTTAGCAACAAGTATCTATGAATACACCTTGTACCTTCATATACATACATGCAAAAAGTGTCTAGTATGTCGAATACAATTGAAGTTACAGGATGTATAAGAACAGCTGGGCAAGGTGCTAAGAATAGTAACGACATAAACTCTGAGTCAATATACTTGTTTCAATATTACGGTTTCGTAAAGTACACGTAAATGACAACTTTTGCCTTGCTGAACAACACGCTTGTTACAGCAAAACTTTCACTGTCTAGGATCCTTCTATAATTCAGTTTTATATACTCATAAAATTATCACTGGGCTGAAATGTTTGTCAAATTTTATCTTACAGGACAGATTACAGGCTGTTGCCTTGAACTGAAGCTAAGTATAACATTTTTCTGCTAACTATAATTTGCAGTGTCTCATTTCATGAGAATGTGCTCATAGCAAGATGGTAGACCTCCAAGTGGAGGCCCTGGTTCTCACAAAAAAAAGCCATTACTATCTTTCCCCCATGGCTGCGGCACCGTAGGTAGTAGCGGCCTAGCGGGCTCTCAGGTCAGGGCTTTAACTCCACCTTAAGTGCAGCGTATTCTGAATGTGTGTTGAGTACTTTTTAAATTTTTTGTAGAAACATACTCCCTTCGTCACAAAATAAGTGCATGTTTGGCTTCTCGAGAAGTCAAACATTTTTAAGTTTGACTAAGTATATATAAAAAAGTAATCATATTTATGATGTGTAACCAGTATCATTAGATTGACATTAGAACGTACTTCCATAATAAATTTATTTGGAGATACAAACATTGATATCATTCTCTATTAGGGACATAGGTAACCACTCTGTTTTGACTCCACTTATAAGGTACTAGTATACCATCTGGAGAGCTGAAACTTGAAAGTGCCTTCATCACCACTCAATTTGGCAACAACATGGATTCTAGAGTGTTTATATGAATTCCATTTTAACAAATAAGTGTGAATTAGTACTCACTTCTCAGATGATTGATTCTACTTCTGACAGTCCAAAATTCAAGTGTTGACGATCAGTCTCTACTTAATAACAAAATGATGCGTATATCTCCTGCTGAGTAGTATCATATGATTCAATTAACATCTACCAATCAGCAAGCCACGTCCTGGGGAACATAACTTGTGGAATATCAGCCAAACAGCCAAACAGGAGTCCCATTTATACCTGGATCGAAGCATTCCCGCTGTCGGATATGGTCACAATCCAGGCGCTGTATGAGTAGTTCCACTCCATGGTGAGGTTCGCGCTGGCCAACGAGGCGGCCACGACAACACCCGTATCCCCCACAGCGACGGTGGAGTTGGTGACGGCGAGGCCGTCGAGCACAATCCCGGATGCGGCCATGCGGACGGTGCCCACGACGGGGATGCTCATGGTCTTCTCGATGTCCGGCACGTTCAGAGGCGTGAGGGTCGCGACGGCACGGGACACGAGCAGGTCCTTGGCGAAGTCGAGGCCCGACTGCGAGATGACGACGGAGATGTGTGACGACGCTACCGCGGGGGAGGAGGCGGTGAACAGCGGGAGAGTGACGAGAAGGGGGAGGAGGAGAGGAGTCCCCATGGCGGGCGGTGAGGAGGTTAGCCACTAGCTTAGGACTCTAGGTTTGGAGAGGTGGTGGCTGAAGTGGGGGTAGCGTAAGGGGGACGAAGACGAGCGCTGCGGCGGTATGGATGGCGGTGTCGAGCTCGCGGCGGCGGTGAACTGTCGTCATCTCCTGGTTTGGTGAGAGACGTGGAGCGGGTTTGGTTTCGACATTGCTGACGTGGTCGCTGGCTAGGCCGCAGCCCGCAGCGGTGCAGCAGCAATGCCTGGAGTCCCAAATGCTAGTCACCTACTCACCGACACGTGGTCCCAGTTCATAACTGGTGCATGCGCTTTTGTGAGTAGCGTTGAAAACAGACGGAAAAAACTCATTTCTACTCCTATTTCTATATTTCTTGACCGAACGAAATCGGAATCGGAAAAAAACAGAATTAAAAACGGATAGAGATATGCGGGAATACGGAAATAAATAAGGAAACAAACAAATACGGATGAAGATCGGATGAAAAATCGAAAAACTAAGTTAGAATAACATGACCAAAATTTCTTAAATATACATGAACAAGAGCACAAAATAATATACAATACGAAGTTATCGGTCAAATATTCACTAGCATGCCTGTGTTAACATGTTAACATATATAATTTGTGATTTTTAGATTTATGAAGATATAAATTTCTAGATATGCCTCACTTGAGATTGAAAACGGGATAAAAACGGGTCAATTCCATATAAAAACGGGATTTTATGAAAACAGACGGAAAACCCTCTACGAAACGGACAGAACAAAGTAGAAAACGGAACGGGTCGGAACGAGATTTTTTCCGTCCGTTTTCAACCCTATTTGTGAGTTGTGAATCAGGAGAAATAGTTACTTTGGTCCTTCAACTATTGACTGAGGTTCAATTTCATCCCTGAATTTTAAAATAGTCATTTCAGTCTTTAAACTTTATTTCTAGTTTCAGTTTTAGTCTAGGACTATCAAAGCGATAGTTTTAGACTTTCAGTGATCCAACTTTGTATTAGGGACTTAATTTTACCCATGAACTTACCGTTGAAGGACTAATCAAAATGCATTTTGATAGTTCATTGTTGAAATTGAGCTCAGAATTCAAAGTCTTCGTAGGAAGAACCTAAGCCCGAAAATAAAGTTTAAGGATTGAAATAGTCTTTTATAAAAGTTTAGGAATAATATTGAGCCGGCCTAGTGATCAAAATGACTATTCCACCTGTGACTCTTTTTTTTTCTGAGATTATTCCACCTGTGACTTGTGACACGCGAACTCCAGGCACCTACGGACCCACCCGTCTTGTTCGGTCTAGCTCGGAAAGCTTTCCCCTTCGGCCCTTCCCGAAGCTGAGCACCACCGCCTCCTCCTCGTCTTACTCGCCGCCGCCGCCGCCCCTTCTAGAATCATCAAGAGGCGTGCCGGTGAAGCGCGAGAGCGGTGAGGCATGGCGATGCAGACGGGGGTCGCGGCCTCCAAGGTCCTCATCCTCGTCGGTGCAGGTCCTCATCTCATCACTGTCATCGACCTCTCGCCCCCATCAAATCTCTCTATTGGATTTAATGCGATTTTCCCCCGATCGGCTTTTTTTAGACACCTTACGTGGTGAAATGGTGTCCTTGCAGGGATGACGGGGTCGATCCTGCTGCGGAATGGACGCTTATCTGATGTGTTGGGGGAACTCCAGGTCGGCATAATTTTTTCCCCATTTTTATGTTCATGTTTGATTATACGCACTGTCGTGCGGTTTGGATAGCTGAGCGTTGTCAGATAGCTGATACCTGAAATTCTCTTAATGACTTGGCGATGGGGTACTATAAGCATTAATTCTGTCTTTATATGGACGTGATTAACACCATGTGATAAAATTGCGTCAACGACTTTATGCCCCAATTGCATTTGGAAGTCGTGCATAATTTATGCTTCACTAGTTAATGATCCCTGATACATATCATACAGATTTTGATGATATGCTGTGAAACTTCCGAATAAATGTTTATTTAAGACAATGCTTTATTTTTTGTGTTTGTAGGAGATTATGAAGGGTGTAAATCAAGGAACTGCTTCGGGTCCCTATGACATTGCACTTATTCAAGCTCAGGTATGCACATCTCAGTCTCAATGTCAGCATCTGCATAGAAGTTACTCTTGCTTCCTTTCATCTTGATCAAATTATTCATTTCATCTTAACTTTGCGTGCTTGTGCTTGATATTAGCTTCGGAATTTAGCCCAAGAAGTCAGAGATTTGACATTGTCAAGGCCCATTACCATTCTGAATGGCAAATCTGACTCAGGAGGTCTGTTCAGTTTCACTGTCTCCTCGCTCTGTTTCCTTTATTCACATTACGTGTACAAATTACCATTTCAGGCAAATCTTTAGCTTCAGTTCAGATAGTTCCTCTATGAATGTTCACAACTTCACAAAAGATTAAATAAACAGTTTCTTAAGCCCCTGCAGGCTTATGTATACTTCTAAACTGTCTACATCCTAAAGGAGATCACCCACATAGTAGTTCTGCTAAAAACACTTGAAAACATGTTCAGTGCTGAAGTTAGCAATGGGGGATACATGATACCCGATTATTTACAAGATGGAATCGCATACATGTTGATTGTTAGCTTATAGCAGTTTACTATAAGTGGGTAAATGCTACTGATATATTCAGCTTTTGTATTATTTTCCCAATTATGTGATTGTTCCTTCTGCAGGCGGTTTATCATCCTACATATTGCCAGCAGCAGCAGTTGGAGCAATGGGTTATTGCTACATGTGGTGGAAGGTAAAATGCAAAATTTATGCCCTTGATTAGTTGATTGTGAATTTTATTTGTTCTCTCCTTTTCTCCACTCGTTGTCTGTGTTTTTTTAGCTTCAAGGTAACTTTATTGAGTCAGTAACTGAATAAAAGAAAGTAAAAAAAATATTCCCTGCATATTTTAATTTTAGCTATTCTGATCTGTTTTGTTGTCTGAGTACAAAAAATTATGATATTTGTGTTTTAAATAAGGAAGTTCATCATTTCTCACTGATGCTCCCACATTCAGTTCCAGTAGGGTCTTATATGCAGCTGTAAAAGTGGTACTCATCCATGTGTACATGTAATTGGATATTCATAACTGTATAATTGGTACTCATCCATGTGGACACCATGGATAAATCCTCTATATTAATTATATGATAATGTCTTCCTGGTTGGCTATGGAATGTCCAATCAAGTTTCATGTTTTAGAGTTGATAGTTGATGACCATTTTGGTTCTAGCAATATTGTTTTCCTGATTCACTAGGACTTAGAGGCAAGACCATCAGATGTTTTAAATCATAATGACAGAGCCAAGTCGAAATATAACATGTTGCAGTCAGAATGACTGTTTCACCCATTCTGTTTAGGTTTTCTTACATGCTAATAACCTCATGCAGGGATTGTCTCTCTCAGATGTCATGTTTGTCACAAAACGCAACATGGCAAATGCTGTTGAGAGCATGTCAAACAGTTGGAGCAAGTTTCATCAGCACTAGCTGTATGCTCTGTTCCCAACTTCATTTCATTTTTTTATTTCAGCAGCTTTCATCTCTATAAGTGCAATTAATTTCAGGCAACAAAAAGACATCTAACTCAACGGCTTGAGAATTTGGATGGCAAAATGGATGAACAAGTAGAGGTCTCCAAAGCTATTAGAAATGAGGTTCGGTCATTTTAACTATGTTACTCCTGCCTCCTGGGCAGTAATATTATGATATTTGCTTGATGTCCACATGGCCTCCTAAAACACTGTCGTTTCCTGTTCCTTAGCATCAATATTCATCTTTTTTTAATACTATATGCCTGCATTTGATCAGCACCAAGTCCATGTACTGCCCTGTTAAATTAGCATAAGTAGACACTTATTTGTGTGTATTGCTGCATAACTGTTTTAATAAAGTTATTCATCTAGAAGCTATGCAAGGATTTTCTTTGGTATCTGCTCCAAACTAAAAATAAAAAAATGGAGCCTGTACCAACGAGCAAGTCACACTTGAGATAGACTGTAAAAAACAGAAGATCACAAGCATTAGCATGTTGATTTTATTTTTTATTAAATTATGTGATTACATTGGGCTGTAGCTGTTTGATAAACCAGTGTAAATCTTTAATATCCTAACATTCCCATACAAAAGCCTTTCAACCATGCCATACACTTACAAGCTCTAAAGCTATAAACTATATTTTAGTTATCCTTGTTTCAGTTTATTCATACAATTTTGTTCTATACGTGAAGGTTATTGATGTTAAAGATGACCTGTCTCAAATTGGATTTGATATCGAATCGATTCAGAAAATGGTTGCTGGATTGGTGAGTTTGAGCATTCTCTTAAACTTGTTCATGAACTCCTGTCAGAGTTATACATCTTGACCTTTCTTTTCCTTGTTATCAGGAGGGAAAGATCGAGTTACTTGAGAACAAACAGGTAGTTTAACTTGTGAGTATTAGTTATCCATGCCATCATTTAATTCCCCTTATCCTAACTTCCTGTGTATACTGAACAGGACGTGGCTAATACTGGTATATGGTACCTCTGCCAAGTAGCAGGCGGTTTAAAAGATGGAATAAACGCCAAGTTTTTCCAGGTGATCAGATTATTGAGTATTCTGCATGATAAAAGATTTTTTTCATTCATGTAAACTTATATCCTCCCAAGAACTAGCAAACCAAACATAGGATAAAGACTTGGCAAAATAGGGTCAAGCAGAAACAATGTGTAAAAAGACATGTATGTATTTGTTTTTCTTTTCTTCTGATGATTTTTCACTATTCGTTATGCAGGAGACCAGTGAGAAGCTGAAACTCACACATTCAGCTGAACCTGAAAACAAGCCAGTGAAGGTCCCTCCAACCTCTCTTTTTTCTCTTCCAATTCTTTGTCCTCCTTCCATTTGTTATGAAAACCGAATCTCCTGTTTTATTTGTGCACATTCTAGGGACTTGAATTTTTTTCGGAAAGCACCAACGAACAGAAAGTAGCTGACTCCAAACCAATTGGGTCACGATCGACGCTGAGAAGCCTGAGAAAACCACAGCTGTGAAGGGCACCGCAGTGCACAGATCCATCCGGTTCTCATATCGGAAGGAAGGCCTTGCTTTGTGATCAAATCCTCGACGCTTGAGATGAACATGGCCTTCCTGGTTTCTTTGTGTGATAATCAGAAAACATATAGAAGAATAACCTGCATCTGGAATTACAGAATTTCTTTTTCCCGGAGTAGACAGGTGTGATTATTTGGTCTGTTTTGAAACTATCTCCGGTTCCACTCATTTGTCTTTTTTTTTCCTTGGATTTTGATTCATTTTTATGTTTTGATTTGTTGCTTTGTATACTGTAAAGTCATTGGAAAGAATAAATAAAACAAGATTGTTTTCTTGTAAAGTTGGTGGAGATGTGTCTACTCCCTCCGTCTCTAAATAACTATCTTTCTCACTTTTTGAGAAATAATTTAGATTAATTTTATATAAAAAATTATTAATATTTATGATACATAATTGATATCATTAGATGGATTGTGGTTTAGTTTTTTAATAAATTTATTTGAAGACATAAATGTTACATATATTTTATATAAATCTAGTCAAAGTTGTGATACGAAAACCTAAAACGACACTTAATAAGGGACGGAGGGAGTAAAGGCCAAGCAATGCCTCGACCGCTTAGCAAGTTTCCTGCCAGACAAAAGTACGTAGCAACAATGCAATAGATAAGGAGGCACCGAGCCAAAGCCAAAATGCAAGAAACATTAGTAGCAGCTGCAAGATTAAAATTCTGCCGAACAATAGCAACGGCGCGAATGACGGGAAAGATTTGAAGACGAGCGGGGCTGTTGGAATCTGCAGGCACAAGGCGCCACCGCCGCAAGAATTGGACCGCATGGCCCACATTAAGGGAAAGGAAATACTCCGTATATATAGACCGAACAAAGTTGTCCATCAACGCCCAGGCTATATAGGACACGGAGAAACCCTCCCTTCTTCCCGTCCGCCGCTAGAGGACGCCCAGGCTATATAGGACACGGAGAAACCCTCCCTGCACCGCCTCCACCAGCACTTGCCGGAGAGGACGCGACGCGACCTCTTCCCGCTCCCGGCCACAAGTCGGTCATCTTCTTCCGGGCGCCTCACAAGGTAAGCAGCGCTCTGTGCCCATATGCCTTATCCTTCGTCTGTTTGTTTTGTTTTTTTTTTGCGCGTGATCGTTTGTTCTTGCGCGTGCGCTTCCCATGGTTTTATCAGTCGGAGCTGTTCACAATTTTGTTGAGGAATCCGGTGTAGTGCTCCCTATGATCCGTAGGTTCTTGAGCGTGTGCTTCTCCATGGTTTTATCAGTCGGAGCTGTTCACAATTTTGTTGACGAATCCGGTGTAGGATTCCCTGTAATCCGTAGCGATCAGTTGGATATTGTTTGAGCGAGAGTTGAGTTGTTTGATCCATTGATACTAGCAATTGGTGTAGCTGCTTCTTAGATGTGACATGTGAGAATTAAGGTTCCCTATAATCTGTAGCGATCAGTTTGATATCCACGTTCTCTAAAAAAAAAAAGAATTAAGGTTCCCTATAATATGTAGCGATCAATTTGATATCCAACTGTACCATGTGTGGGACTGCACGTTCTCTAAAAAAAAAAGAAGAATTAAGGTTCCCTATAATCAATGGTGGAGTGCCCAGTAGAGCAAGGTAGGGCGCTCGCCATACCTTGCTCCGCCGCGGCTACCCACCTGTGTCGCTGTCTTGGAACTTGAAGTTCGAAACGTTGGCCTAGATTCGGAGCGCACGCCACTTAGCATAAAAAACGATTAGACGAAGCGAAGAAAAGATATTTGGCGTTAGGCTTTTGACGCTCATGGGCTGGCACATATGGGCTTTGCAAGTGCTGTAGACTACAAACGCAAGATATCATACACAATAGTACTCCACAGTGCTGTAGTTCTGAACTTTCAATCGCCACTGGTTTGTTTTCCCAACGCTGGCAAGCAAGCCCCAAGCAGTGACGTTTTGTGTCCCAAACTTCCCATCGCGACGATCAACAGGTTCAACAAGCTGTCGCTTCACAATTAAAATTTCATCTCTCACTCGTATTTGTTTATTGGCTCCATTTATCTTTCTATTTATTAATTTATCTTCTTCTTTTTATTAATATATATAACGGAACAATAGGTTTCCGAGTCTTTTTTTTTTTAAAAAAATATCTTTCTATTTATCCTAAATTTTTTACTTATATATAGGTTGGTTTGTCAATTGACTTCACTTATATCTTTCTATTTATCCTAAATATTTTACTTATATGCATGCTTGACAATCACGATATTTTGTGTAGTATAAATCAATTTAGAGAGAGATATTACTTTACTACCCATATTATCGATTTTGCCATACCTCAAAATTTTCCCGTCCTCCGCCACTGCCTATAATCTGTAGCGATCAGTTTGATATGGTTTGTGCGAGAGTTGAGTTGTTTTTGATCGATTGATACTTTGGCGATTAGCTGATGCTTATATGCGACATGGGAGAATTAAGGTTCATGTTGGGTGTATGGATACTATGGTAGTTCGAGCAGACCACTGAAACTTTCATTTAGTTTGGATTTTGTGCAGCCAATCAAGATTGTTCTGTTCTTAGCCATGAAAAGGATGCCCTGTAGTCTCTTACTGGCATCTTGCCTTGCCTGTCCTTAGCTTAGCTTTAAACGAAAAATCACTCTTGCCTGCAGGTGATGCATTATGATTTGTGGCTCGCCTTAGGTTTTTGCTGATGCCAGTTTACTTTGCTTTTGCTTTTTCTGATAGTATCAGCACCGTGCGTAGTAGCAAGGTGCTGTGTGCTTTAAATTGGTTCATTGCCATGCAGTATTCTATAGCAATAGCTTCTGAGTGCGCCAATAGCATGTTCAACAAGGAAATCGGTTTGTCTTTATGTTTGATCTGATTTTGTGTTGCCAACTTAATCTGTACTTTCTTGTGGAGAACTGGAGATGCATATAAGCATATTGACGCTTTTTTATAATCGTTTCAAGACGAATGCTTGTAAACACATTGTTTGTTGATTATGTCATCTTAGAATTTCTTATCCATTATTATTATGCTGTGTAGCATTCACGTGTGTTCTTGTTTTACTGGAATACCTTAAGTTTTCTATCACCAAGATGGTGCAGTACAATTTCAAGAAAATCACTGTTGTCCCTCCTGGGAAGGACATCATTGACATAATCCTGTCCCGCACTCAAAGGCAGACACCGACTGTTGTCCACAAGGGATATGCTATCTCTCGCATTCGACAGTTTTATATGCGCAAAGTTAGGTATTCCCAGCAGAACTTCTATGAAAAGCTCTCCACCATCATCGATGAGTTTCCTCGATTGGATGACATCCACCCTTTCTATGGTGATCTCTTCCACGTGCTCTACAACAAGGATCACTACAAACTTGCCCTGGGTCAGATCAACACAGCTAGGAACATCATTGAAAAGATATCCAAGGACTTCTTGAGGCGCCTCAAGCATGGAGAGTCCCTTTACCAATGCAAGGATCTGAAGAAGGCTGCACTAGGGCATATGTGCACTGTTGTGAAGAGGATCAGTCCTAGTTTGGCTTACTTACAACAGATCAGGCAGCACATGGCCAGGCTTCCTTCCATAGACCCGAGCACCCGGACTGTGCTGATTTGTGGATATCCAAATGTGGGTAAAAGTTCTTTCATGAACAAGGTTACAAGGGCAGATGTGGATGTCCAGCCGTATGCCTTTACAACAAAATCCCTGTTTGTTGGTCATACAGATTACAAGTACCTGCGCTACCAAGTGATTGACACACCAGGTATACTTGATCGGCCTTTTGAAGATAGAAACATCATAGAAATGTGCAGCATCACTGCTCTGGCACATTTGAGGGCTGCAGTGTTGTTCTTTCTGGACATTTCTGAATCTTGTGGGTACAGTATCGCTCAGCAAGCTGCACTCTTCCACAGCATAAAGTCTTTGTTCATGAATAAGCCTTTGGTCATTGTGTGCAACAAGACTGACCTGCAGCCTCTTGAAGGGCTTTCTGAGGATGACATGAAGCTAGTCATGGAGATGAAGGCAGAGGCTATGAAGACTATAACCCAAGCTGGTGGTCCTAATGAAGAGGGTGTTCTGTTGACTATGAGCACTTTAACAGATGATGGTGTAATGGCAGTAAAAGATGCTGCATGCGAGAGGCTTCTTGAACAGAGAGTGGATGTGAAGATGAAATCAAAGAAGATGATGGATTGCTTGAATAGGTTTCATGTTGCTGTTACAAATCCTCGTGACAACAAGGAGAGGCTTGTTTGCATCCCTCCAGCCGTTCTGGAAGCTAGGATGAATGCTGCTGCAAAGGAAAAGAAGCTTGAGAAGGACCTTGAGGATAAGAATGGGGGTGCTGGGGTGTATTCTGCAAGTCTCAAGAAACATTATATATTGGCCAATGATGAATGGAAGGAAGATACTCTTCCTGAGATACTGGATGGTCACAACGTTGCTGATTTTCTGGATCCAGATATCAACGTAAGGTGTGAAGAGTTGGAAAAAGAGGAGGGGCTTCGTCTGGAAGAACAAGCTGCAGAAGATGCTTTTCAGATTGATGGCCATGAATTAACTCAGGAACAAGAGATTTTGGCTCAGACTAGGAAGAAGGCATTACTCATCCAAGAGCACCGTCCTATTGTCCCTAGAAAGTTTGACAATGGTAGGAAATTCACAACAAATAGGATGGGACAGCAGCTGTCCTCCATGGGTGTGGATCCTAGTGCTGTCATGAATAGAACTCGCAGCCAGTCCAGAGGCCGCAAGCGTGAGAGGTCAGTGAGCAGAGCTGCAGCTGACGGTGATGATACGGAGATAGATGGTCTGCAATCTCATAAGAAACTGCGTCTGATGTCAAGATCTAGGTCGAGGTCACGGGCTCCTTTGGAGGTCGTTCCTGGAGAAGGATTCAAGGACTCTGAGCAGAAAAAGAGGGCTAAAGAAAGCAAAGGCTGCTACAAGGAACAGGAACAAGGATGGTCGCCGTGGAGAGGCTGACCGCGTTATTTCCAGTTTGAAACCAAAGCATCTGTTCTCTGGGAAACGCACTCTTGGAAAGAAAAGCAGGCGATAAGGTGAGCACCTCACTGGATCTTGTTGGTCATATTTGCAATGAAACATTTGTGTTGGCTTTCTTTGCTCTACTATTGTGTCCTGCCACATAGTTAGCCTAATTAGCCTAATCCTGAGCTCAAGCTTTGCCACCGTGAGAAAGTTTTAAAGAGTTGTAGCAAACTTGTAACTGCAGTGCCATCTTGAATTTGAAAATGTATATATGTTTTGTTGGAAATAATCCTGTGTGTCTAGGTGCATGCTAGTGTCTAGGTTCATAGCATTTACTTTAGCTAAATTTCAGCCTGGAGTAATAGGTTGTTCATTTGGGTAATAGTCTGCATTAATTAGGAGAATGTCAGAGTCATGATTGTACCTCAGGTCTGTCTACATATATGAGACAAAAACAGAAAAGCTAAGTCATTTCAGGCACCAAAACCATTTGTGCTTGT
This sequence comes from Microstegium vimineum, assembly GCA_022036555.1. NCBI lineage: Eukaryota > Viridiplantae > Streptophyta > Magnoliopsida > Poales > Poaceae > Microstegium > Microstegium vimineum. The sequence continues at coordinate 5,731,379 of CM039120.1, read as the reverse complement.
GTGTGAGAGTTCCTGGTGAACTGTTAGAGGCTATTTGACCTTTTAATGTGTGTTCGCTTTCTGTTTCATCGTCCTTTTCTGACAATGTCCAGGCTGTTGGGCCATTTGGAGAACCAGAAACACAGTTTGTTTTTGAAGGGAAGAGTCAGCGCCCACTGAGATTATCTGTTTGATCTGTTCTCTTTTGGTATGTTGGGCAGGGCTTTGCACTTCATCAGGAGGGAGATAACATTCTAGCCATCAGCAGCAGGACCGGAGTTCTTCAGTAATCTTCTGGAGAAAAGCAAGTCAGTCGTCGATGGCCTGCGTGATTGTAATTAGTTTTAGGTCTGTTAAATCTCGGCGTTGAACCTTGGGTGAGGTTTATTTGTCAACTACTATTTTGGTTGCCATTCTGGTTGGGCCCTCTGGCCCTGTATGCTCAGTTTGGATGATAGCTGGTTTTTGGGCACAAACTTATTAGTTTGGATGATAGTTGCGGATTTTTCTAAGATAGTCATGTAAATGCAATGTGTGCAACAGCCATACTAGTACTCTGAAAAACGGCAGAGCTTAGTATGAAAACATGTTCAGGTCTCCGCACAGGGCTAATTACCTGATTCAAAAAGAAAACATATATGCAAAGCTCCAGATTTTTAAAAAGTTACATATATATATCTGACACATAACGCCAGGAGATCGATATGTTAGAGTACTGCTTGACTGAATGGGGAAAAATTGAAGCAGCTAGCTGATGCATGCAAACTTTTTTCAAACATATGTATGCACGCACGCACGCACCCACACGGATTCAAAACTTAAAACTAGTCACGCCACTAGCGTCAAAGCTTGCGTCCCTTGAGTCTCGCTCGGACACCGATTCTCATGGGGGGGCATTGGGCATCGGTGCCACCAAAGTCAAAACCAGCAGCTCATCTCATCAAGGAGGCTGACCGCGCATAGCCATGGATCGATTAAGATATATTCAGATTAGGTAACCAAATCGAGAGAGAAGCAGCTGACTAAAATACTCCTACTCCATTATTACCCAGTACCACACACACACACTGATGTGGAGTTGTGGAGTGCAAACCTTTGATTCCTAGCGACGCTACCATGCATATATTGACCCCATCCTTCCGTGATGCCGCGGGTGGCGACGCATGACGATGCGGCGGCAGCGTTACTAATTTCGCGGCACCACACGTGCAATCACGGATAGTAAAAGAAAACGGATCCTGAGGTCGTACGTACAGCGGACGGATTTCTGGACAGGCCGCCGGTGCAGTACGTACGTAACGTACCGCCGTGGTACAGGTACAGAGCGGCGCCGCAGAGTGCCGGCCGGCCTTTCGTATCTCTACCCTGTCTGTACACATGCATGTCCGGAATATATATGAGGATGCACATTAAATAGACCGAAGGAACTCATGCCCATAGTAACTGAACTTTTTTTTCAAAAAAAAGGGGGTAATTTTTTTCTTCGAAAAATCCGTTTCTACTGGAGTAGTTGTGATTCACGTGAAATTCATGCTTCTGGAAGGAGAAAGAGAAATGCTTCTGCACGTCTGTGCAAAGCTGTCAACATGAAGAAACTTAACTGCAAAGATGACCATATAGTACGTTGAAAACTGGAAATAATGTGTACGTACCTAGCTATTCCATGCGTGCATCATGATCAGCAAGCAGCATGTACTTGATAACTTCAAGGGCTGCAAAAGTAGCATTATATACCCAAGGGCTACAAAGCGATCGAGATCGACAGAGTTAGGTGAAGAACTGGTACTTCTAATTCTCAACACCTGCCACCTAATCTCACTGTAGCTCCGATCCCCTCCCAAACTGAACATTGTGTATTAGTGATTGTACCTTGTGTACTGGCCGTGAGATAGTCAAGAGTGAAGGGTGCACGCTTAAGGCACCTAGCTAGGACTAGCGGATGGAAGAACAATATGACACAAATGATTTAACAATAATCGGTACGTACCAGCTACCACTCATTATATATCTTTAATTTGCTCCATCAATAATGAGTAATGACCCTTTCCAGGGACAAGCTAGGTCCAGCAAAATCTTATCGGAACGTTCTGTACGTAGATCCACTTATAGTCTAAGATTTAACGGACAGTAGCTGGTGTAGTACGTACCATCGTATCCTGCGTACGTACACGCAGGCAGGCCTAGGAAGAAATTGCAGTACGTACTACACAAACGGCGGTATGCGCGCAGTATATATGGACAGCGCGGACACACAGACACAGTACAGACCCGGCACGTACTGTGCATATGCATGGCTTCATTGGACCTGTGACTCCATCCATGTAGAACCCAGCTGTAACAACGTACAGTAGGTACAAAGCCACGTTCCCGAATTCATCAGCTAGACACAGCTATAGCATTGAAATTACACGTTGGAGTAAAGCGTTCCCTTTGATCTATCACTAACTCTCGAGAACATGTATACATGCATTGCATACAGCCTTAGTGTGCCGTCGAGAAATTTCAGGTCATTCAATTCTCTTGTTCTAAGAGAAGGTATAACATGAAGAAATATATGCGGAGAGCAATAGTTTCTGCATCAAATCAGTGTGTTGAGAACATAAAAAAAAACACCCTCCAACAGTTTGGTATCCTAACTTGAAAAAAATAGAAACTTAACAAATTTCTCCTCTCGACGCGCATATATGCGCACGCGTATACGACTTCGCATCCGTCAGGAGATTGAAATGGAAGGACCATCGTAAACAGAAACTCTTTATTGTGTTCACTTTATAAAAGTGTCAGAGAGAAGAGTTTATAGATCTGGACTTATTTGGTTTCTAAGAAGTTCAGGGTTCCCGATGCAAAACCGTTTTTCTTTTATCCTTTTTATTTATATACATAAATGGCTGAAAATTTGGAGTAATTCATAAAAAATCATAAAATAGCAAATGAAGACTTTTTGGAATCCTCATGAGTAGATCTATAGAGTGGAATAATAATATGATAATTTTTAGTGCAATGATTGTACTGTTGTACTTATCTATGATATTTAAGGATAAACTAGCTTGTGGGCTTTTTTAATTTGCCAAGTCCAAAATAGCAAGCTCTTGGAGAGAGACTCTTTTTTTACTTGACATATTGTTTTAGGAGTTAGCAAATTACATGATTTGCCAAGTAGAATTTGGCAAACTCTTGGAGATGTTCTAAGTGTGTGCATTAAGGGAAGTAAATGCTCTTAGTGAGTAGACCCACACGAACCACTCCTTGTGTGTGAGTGAGAGAACACAGCTCTAGTTTAGCCCCTTGCTCTCCTTTCGCACGAGGGAAAGAAAAACAGAGAAGAAAAAGGGAGGAAGAAGAGTGAGATTAGAGAGGAGATCTTTCAATATATCAAGAAGTATTTGTCCCCAAGGTTATGAAGTTTTAGATCCACATCCTTGGTGCCTCTAATCTGGGTTCCACCATTATATTTAGTGAGGTATTTCTACTCTCTAAGTAGCAACCCCAAATCTTGTTGTTATCCAAGATTTGTTGTATCATGTATGGATGCCTCAATCTATAGTCCTATCTAGAGACTAACTTCTTGTAATCCCACAAACATATAGTGGAAGAATATTTGATTGGCTCAGTCCTATTATTTAAACTGGCTCATATGATCATTTGCAGTCAGCTACAACTAGGTTGATGTGATAACAATTGATTGGGGGCAATTGTGATTGTTGCTATTTCCTCTGTTTATATGTGTGATGTATGTGTTTTCTTCCTTGAATAGGTGATGACCCTAAGTTGATTTTGCATTATAGTGAAATTAAGCACTTTCGCTGTGACTAGCAATTGTGTTAGTGTGGTTATCCCAATAGGATTGGTCTCTAATAAACTTTGTATTAGAATAAGGTGAGCCAACCATTATAGTCGTAATAGCATTATATTATTAAGCTAGTATACATTAGCTAATGGCAATATGGTAAAGACCACAACAATTAGCTTATTATCAGCCATGCTCAAATCCTACATATGTGAAACAAAGCCTCCGCCCTGTTCGTTTGACTTATCAACCACCGAAACAGTATTTTTTTCTCACAAGAAAGCAGCCAAAAACAACCACAACCGGCTTATCAGCCATCAAAACGATCAAACGAACGGGCACACCTATATGCGCATACTGGACGATTGAGCTAAGAAAGCCTTTTTCATCCCTATATGCGCATACTGGAATTAACTCGACTGCGGGCAACAATGCCACAACGAATGAGAAATGTGATATCGATCATCAAGGATCCTTTTTTTTCTATGGCATATACAGGGAATTATATGTCATAATAAATAAAGAAATTACATAAACGGCCTGTGCAGTTAAAGGTCTGGCACAAGCGGGTAGTACTGTGCAAACGAACAGAAACGGCGTGTACGTACGTAGAGGCGCCAGAGCATGTAATGGATAGTGCAAACCTTTTTTCAAAAAACAAGTACTGACTGGATCCATGTACAGTACATCGGTAACAAGACATTTGAATTACGTACAGCGCCGTATATCATGCATTCCCAAACTTTTAGGAAAGATGTAGCATAAACATGGAAGACACGTCAACAAATGTTCATTCGATCGATCTGGGGGATATAGATTCTGGAGAACATATGCATTACGTAGAATCTTACAAAAAGGAGGGAGAATAGGAAGAAAACTTTAGCAGCAAGTTGTATAATCGCACCCCGATCTAGGAAAATGCAGATATACACATACATAACCCGCTATTTTGGTCTAAATAACCTCTACTAGCTTACAGTAGCTCCTTCAACTTATTAGTACTAGTAAGTACTATGCCTAGCTACCTAACTAGAGAATCCCAAAAGAGACAACAGAGAAAACGAACAATGCATGGCAAAACAAAAGAAGAGTTTCTTAGTAGATGATGATGGATTAACACAAGACCATGCATCACCGTGCAATGCATGGAGATGAGGAAAGCTAGCTAACGGAAAGGTAGTTGAACTGCGAGAAAATGCCTGGCTTTCCCATGTATGCCGCCGATGGATCGAGTTAGAGACACCTACACACACCACCAGTTAGCTCCTTCGTCTTCAGCTAGCCTTTTGGATTGGATGACCCTCCATTATTTCTGGGTCGTCGTCTGTCCGGCGCGCCCGACCATCGTCCCCGTAGGCAGCTAGCTGCATCCTACACGCCGAGCAGGGAGGCAAGCAGCACATCACTGACCGGCGGCCGGAACGGGCTCCCGGCCGGAGCCGGAGCCGTCGACGGACGAGAGCATGATCAGCCAAGCGCGGGAGGCGCCTCCTGGGCCTCTCGCCAGCTGGGAGGACGGCACGGCGGAGCAGCGCACGCCATCCTCATCTTTGCTCAGCATCATGTCGCCGCCGCGCACAGGTAGCAGCTAGGCTAGGCTAGCTAGGCTACAAATGCGAAAGCATGCACCGCTCGAGCTAGCTAGCTTACTCGAGAGGCCGCCGGCCCGAATGGCTGGAGAGAGACGGGGGGAAGAAGAGAAGGAGAAGCAGGTTTGAGGTGCTGCTAGCTACTCCATTAGTTGAGCTGAGCTGCCCTTTGTTGGCCTCGGAATATTTCAGGGGGCTTTTAAGGACGGGACAGGAAAGCGGAAGAGGCGCCGAGTCAGGAGATCTCTCCTCTCTCTCTCTCTCTCTCTCCCGCGCGCGACCCGCCTCGAGATCATCTGCGCCCGCCCGCCCGCCCGCCCCGTCGTCCGCGCACTTGTGCTTGCTGCGCTTGCCTTGCGTCCGCCCGGTCCGGAACGTACGGCCTGCACGCACGCGTCCAACAGCAGCGCGCGGTGGTTACGGGTGCCGTGCGCCGGTGCGCGAGCGTCGGTGAGTGCCAAACCAGACCGAGCTCGTCCGTGCCGGTGCCGGTACGCCTGGCTTCCTTGGCGTGGCAGTCTGGCAGCCAGCGTACGCGACGCGCGGGACGCCCGACCCAACCCAACGCGCCGCGCCTGCCGGCAGCCGTTGATCCGTGCGTACTGTATAGTAGACCCGCCGCCGCCGCGCTGCGCCACGGGGACGACGCGCGCGTGCGTCGACCGTTCGGTTTACGTTCAGACGTGACTCCACCTGAACTGGAAGACGCTTCGATTTGGGTGCCGAGATTTTCCTCTTTCGGGGCCGGGAAAAGGCTTTTTTTTCGCTGCCAGCAGCAGGGATTAAAGAGAGAAGGGGGGGGGGGGGGGGGGGGGGGGGGGGGTGGCACACGTTAAAGAGGGCACGACGACGACCGGACGCGTCTTTATTTCCACCCACAGTGAAAGCCGCGCCGGTGGTGGCTTTCGTTATGCTCGTCCAAATCTTTGTCCTGCAAAGCGTGGAACAATACGCATGGGCTCTGCCCGTACATCGGTCCGCACCGGGGGCAGGTAGGGCGAGGTGCAACCACTACGATGGAGCAGTACCATTACTATCATGATCATGATGCTTCTTTCACTCCTAGGTTTTGTTACAAACTTATACAGTTTACCGCCACACCGGCGGTTTTTTCCTTAAAAAAAATACACAGTAGTACAACAACGTAGATGTTCACTAAAATTAACCAGCTGATCTATGATCAATTCATAATGACGGATCTTTAACTACTCTACACAGGTGCTTTTAGGGCCCGTTCGGTTTCTACGGAATCGTGACTGGGAACTAATCCAGACCGGATCACTTCTCTAATTTGTATAAGAATCCTGGCCGGAATGATTCTTGGGTTTGGTTCCCGGCCAAATGAACAAGGCCTTAGTGAGGAATTGGATTGGATTGGTCATACTGATACTACCTCATACTCAACTTAATAATGAGTTTTGAGTCATGAAACAAATTTAGCCTCCCCCCCCCCCAATCCAAAAAACATATTTTATGATTTGAGGAAACAATAAATATGGTGTTTTTTTTTCTTATAGCATAGTTACACAGATCGGCCTCTCCTGTTTGTTTGTTTTTGTCAAGCTTCGCCTCTATTTGGATCTTATTCTCATAATGATTATTGGCTCTTTTTTTTTGCATCGTCAGAATCTCCAATAATTAGTAAGGTTTGGATAGACGGTTCGATGCTAAGAATTAGAATCCAAGTGTCTAGATCATATTATCACTTTTCTTAGAAAGATCCAGCCATTTTGATCTATAAACAAGCGAAAAGTTGCTCTCACCGTTTTTCTTCAAGCTGAACATGATATGCTTCTATGGCTAAATATGGTTACGTTGCTCATGTACTGTATGTTTAAGAAATGACACGCGCATATCAATAATACAGGCCGTGCTGATTCCTGGTTTCAAAAATAAAAAAGACAAGCTGAGTGTAAAAAAATCAAATACTTTGTTCTTGCTCATGGGACGGAGCTTAGTGGCAGTCAAACTGGGCGCCGGGCCCCTGCTTGCCTCCAAGTCTCCAACGTATGTGAAGGACACCTAGCTGACTCCTATGGATACATGCATGTCAACTGATAAAGTTTAAATGCCACTAGTCCGTAATACTGTTAGAACTATACTCCTTGCGTAAGTGAATCGATGGCGGTGTGTTTGTAGAATTGAAATTAGGACAATAATGTCGCTCCGCCACTGTGTACCGGTGCATACACTTCAAAGGTCAAAGCTAACCATTGTGCCTTCGCGTGACCCTTTAGAGCGATTCCTAAATTGGGACTCGGAGAGTTGGAGTGCATCTTTCTTTTGTATCCGACAGTTCTTTTTTAGAGAGAGACAGAAAAAAAGGAAACAGCGATGAACTTTGTGGGAGGGAGTACCGGACCGGATCACCGTGGTCCACCGCGCACCACCATCCCAACCAGACAACAAGGCCCAAGCAACAGCAGGCCGAAGAGATCGATCGGTGGGGGCGCACCCAGGCCGAGTCCAGGCGCGCGGACCGGACCACCACTTCCTCCGCTTCTGCCGCGCCACATGCGGCGCGGGGCCAGGTCCGGCTCGGCTCATCAATCATGTGCGAGTGCGACCATCTCTCATCTCTGTGGATGGTGGTGGCTGGCGCCGTGACGGTCGGGTTCCGCGTCCCCGGCCAGCCCAGGCACAGTGGCTGGCTGGCAGGTGGGCGCCCGTCTCGGCTCGCGGCGCGCGGTGGTTCTGGTTCTGGTTCCCTCCCTCGACATCGGCCCGGCTCTTGCGCCGATGCCTCGTCCCGTCCGCGGGCTTCTATTCCGTTCGGAGCATTCACCGCCACGCGCCGATCTCGATGCCTCGGACTCAGCGGCGAGGAGGCGACCCCGACCCTGACCCCTACTTTTGGATAGAGTAGCACTAGCCCCGATGGCCAATGCAGGTAGTAGCATTTGATTTGGCGTGTGTTCATTTCCAAGCATCTTTTTTCTTTTCGAGTGGAGGGAGGACATGCCTGTCAGACTGCGAGGAATCTGCAGGTGCGCTGCGCCGATGCACCGGTGTCTACCTGTGGCTCACGTTCTGACTACAAACAGCGCCGCCGGGGTGCTTCACGCTCACTCCTGTCCTGTCCTCACTCCAAAACTCGGGCCCGGCCTGGCCCGCCGACGCGTGAATGCGCGAGGCCCACACCGCCCACTAGTGGCCCAAGTACACTGCACTGCACTGCACGAGCTAGCCGCCGCCCGCCGGACTCCATTATCACCTGGATTTGGCTGTTCCCTGTCGGCATCCGTGTACGTACGGCGTGCGTAGACAGGACGCGCACGGCAGTATTATACATACGGTAAAAAGTTCACCCGTGCATTTTCCAGCATCGTTAATCGTAGCTGCGATGCCGACAAAGGTTTCAGCAAAGTAGTAGGATATCAGAAGCTCGGAACCCAAATTAAGCCACAAAATGTCTCTGGGTTGTGCAAAGTATGAAGTCTCTGTTTGTTTCTGCAAAATGAAGCACGAAATCACGATCCATAGCGGCCTACGTACATCCAAGACGAAGACAGTATGTGTTCACGGCCAGAATTGGCTCGACCAAATTCCGTCGCGTATGTCTTTTCTTTTTCCTTTTTTTATAATATAAAAAAAAACTCAAGTCCGCTATTTATTCGCTAAATAATAGACATGCACGTCAGGGTCATTAAAAAAATCATATATGTAACCAGAAAATTAACACATTAGTTCTTATGTATAGCGTATTAAAAATATAAACATTCGAAGTGATGATGTATACTAATAAGCTAGTCACATTGCGGCATCGCTGGGTCCTAGAGTTTATTTTGATATGGATGCAGGAACGGTTTATATCTAGCGATGTCATATGGGAAGCTCAAGCCCCTTTTACCATTGCTGATCTCATGGAACCTTTCTCTCTTCTGAAGCTCCTCCAAGAATTTTTTTGTCATGGCGGGAATAAGGAGGAGGTTTTGGAGTGATTCTAAGATTGAAGACAACGCTAATTATAACTTGGGCCAACGAATGCCTCTTCCTCTTCGGCCCAACATGCAACATGTAATCTTTCTAGACATCCACAAGGGCTCTCATTCTCCGAACTTCCCACGGTCCAAGAAGCCCATGATCTCTATGCTTCCATCAATTCAACAAAAAAAAAACTTTATTATACAAGATTGGTTTGGATGTACTCATTGTATGTCAATGTGGGGTTACTCTCGCTTCGCAGAGCCATCGTTAATGTTGTGGGTGAGACCTATGACGTATTGACCTGTGTTCTTCTCGTACCACCTACACCAATAACTCTACAAGATCTTGTGTGGCGGAATGGCGAGCACCCACGAGGAAGTCGAATAAGCGGGAGCAAATGTGGGAGACGAGGCCAAGATGAGAGGCTTCTGTCTGATATACAATTTCCTATTGTGCACGTGTTGTCCCTCATGGATTGACACATCCACAAGAGGGTTTATTGCCAGTGTCTTGTTTGGACATTGTATCGTTGCACGAGTCTAGTTCCTATAGCTAGGTGTATACTTTGGGAGTCTAGCGATCTAGATGAATATTCACTACAAAATTTAGATGACACTTACCGCAAAGTTAAGGTCCACCGTTGCATTTTACTCATCCTTTTTAAATGCAAAATTGCTTCCATGTTTTGCAGTGGCCTGTCACTTATCACACTTGATGAATTGTGTTGCCACTTGGCACACAAACTAAGTTGTTGAGTTTGACATCAAAATGTGATTAAGTGCTACTAACTAGTTGGTATTTCCACACCACTAGGAAAACATGTTGGAATTAGATCTTCTACCGTTTAAGCCCAATGGCCTAACGGGCCCTAGGTCTGCGCTCTGATCGGGGGCGCCCAACCTTGTGGTTGGTGGCCCCCCGTCGCACAGTGCTATAAAGACAATGTGGGGGGCCGGGGCGCTAGGCACGAGTCACGAGGTTCACCTAGCCGCCGCCAACACCCCACCAACATCTAAACCCTAAGTCCGATCTGAAAAGGGGTGCTGCCAGCGACGGGATTCCCCATCGACGCCGGCGAGCACCCGGATGACGACGGACGCGACAACCGACTTTGCTTCGACGAACATGGCGGGCGGCGGCTCCAACCCGAACCCCGGCGCAACCGCCACCGCCACTGCACCGCATCCCGTCGACCCGTCCGGTCTGCATACTACCTCTCTCTCTCCCTCTGTGCATGGCATATGAACTACATACCTATCTACCTACTCGAAACTCCACTGGATCTACCTCCTAGACGATCCTATGAACTAACAATGGTATCAGACGCCTCCTATGGAGGGGATCCATCTGGATTTGAGCCGGATCGACTCACTACATCACGAAACCCTAACCCTAACCCTAACGTTTGAACAGCAGAGGTTAGGGAGAAGAACTTGAACGAACAATCAAGATCGGGATGAAACAAACAGCAAGAAATCGAAACCCGATGCATCGAACACTTGAAACCCTAACTCCAACCGTTCGAATCAGAAGGTTAGGGAATGAAAGAAAATGAAAACAGAATCGAATCCATCCCAAACCCTAGAACACAGAACCGGCGGGTCGTCATCTCACTCACCGCCGGCCACCAAGAACCCCAAACCCTACCTTGACTTCGTGCGCGTGAACAGCACCGCCACAGAGCCGCTCGACGGCAGCGCGCTCAGCCGTGGGGCGAACGCGCGTGCCGGCGAGGGGTCCCGCGACGGCGCGGTCTTCTTCCTTTCCGGCGAGTTGCTCTCTGCCGCCGCTCTCTCTCTCGGCAGTGTGTGTTGCGGCGCGGGGAGAAAGCAGAGAAAGGGAATGGGGAGAGGAAGAACAAAAATGAGCTAGGGTTTGGGGCCGGCTCGGCTGGCCAGCTGGTTTTGTTCTCGCGAAATGCACGCGCCGATGTCCGATCTTGTTGACCTTGATCGACGGTCGGCGGCCGATCCGTGGCTGCTGGGCCGAATTGAGCCCAGGCGGGCAGATGGAATCCCGGCCCAGGCCCACGTTGCGGCCTGGGCGGGAGGGGGGAGCCCCGCGCGCGGCTGGGCTGGGCCGTTTTGGCCTCTGGGCTGATCGGTTTCCCCAGGCCTGCGAATGAACAGTTAGAATTTTTTAATTTTATTTTCCAGAAATCAAATGAATTGATACATGAATGAATTTGAATCGAATTTCTTTGATGAAATTTTTTCTCTGCATAAATTTTATCCAACGATATCTTTATGTTCAGAGAATAATCATATGAATAATATTCTGGAAAATAATATCTTTTGAACAATTTTATTTATTTATTCTATTTTCCAGAAACATTAAATCGAATCACTTGATATTTGAATGAATTTGAATTGAAATTTGATGAATTATTATCTGTACAAAATTTTATCCACCAATAATTTTTTGTTCATAAAATAATATGAATTAATTCTTTCTGAAAAATAATATTATGAACTCCATTATTATTGTTTCCGCTGCGAAGAAATATTGAATTGACTCTTAATTAAATTTGAACCAACGGGATAATTTAATTTTGAGCAAATTATGAATTCTCTGAAATTTTGATGAAATTATAATACTGTTATTTTCTGTTAATAACATTATTATAATGAATTGCTATACATTAATTTTTACTTCTGCCCAACAGTGATGTATAATTTTGTATAGATGAATTGTATGTTTTAATTTTGACCAACGTTGAGTTAAGGCATGCAATTTATATGATGAATGTTTCTCACTTTTCTTTGGACAAATTTCAGGAGTTAAAGGAATGGTGAACATAAACAACATTCCTCCGCTCAACGGTACCAACTACCGGGTGTGGCGTAAGAAGTACGATCTGGAACTTGCATTGGCAGAGATCGACCTTGCCATTACTTCACCGTGTCCTACTATTCTAGAGAAACCGGAGAAGAGAACTGATGAAACTGACGAAGCATTTAACGCCGAAAGCGTGACTTTGCTGAAGTCAGAATGAAATATGACATTGAACACAGACGTTGTATTCAATCCAACAGAAAATGTTTGTTGGTGGCGAAAGCCACCATTGAAGACCAAATCCCAGGGTCCATCCCAGAATGCATCATCGCCATTGACTACCTCGAAAGGGTAAAGAGTCAGTTTACTGGATCTTCCAAGGCCACAGCAAGCATCATGATACATAAACTTGTATCTGAAAAATACAATGGTGGTGGTGTGCGTCAGCACATATTGAAAATGAACACAATGGCAGCAAAATTAAAGACAATGGATTTGAGGATCAATGATAAGTTCCTCATTCACTTGGTCTTTCTTTCTCTGCCAAAAGAATTCGAAACCTTTGCTGTGAACTATAATATGTTGCCTGAAAACTGAGACATTGAAAAACTCATTGCAATGTGTGTTCAGGAGGAAGAGAGACTTAAGCAATGTGTGTTCAGGAGGAAGAGAGACTTAAGTCCTCACAGGGCGACTCAGCTCATCTTGTGAAGGACAATAAAAGAAAGAATTATTACAAGAAACCACAGAGGAAACCCCAGTGGAATAAAGTCTCTCCCTCCAAGCCACAAGAAAATGCAATTGAAAAGGGAAAAGAAAAGGACTCTCAAGATGAGGACTTCAGAAAATATGGCAATGCTGAAAAAGACCAGTGCAAGGAATGCTTCAAAAGAGGGCATTACAATAGAGATTGCCCAGTCTACCTGAAAAAGTTATTGAAGAAAGGTGATGATACTATAACATTTGTAGATGAATCCCTGTTTTTATGTTATTTGAACACCACTTGGTGGATTGATTCAGGAGCAACAATTCAAGTTTCGAATTCTTTACAGGGGTTAAGTGGGAGGAGAACCCTGCAAAGAGGAGAAAGAACGATTAAAGTTGCGAATGGAGTACAAGCTGGAGTTGAAGCCATTGACGATCTAGCTTTAGAATTAAAAGATGACTTTGTACTTAAGCTTAAAAATGTACTCTATGTTCCCTCTTTGCGTAGGAATTTAATAAGTGTTTCGAAACTCGATGATGATGGATTTGGCTGTCATTTTGGCAATGGCAGATGTGAAATATTTGATAATAATGATAAGTATGTTGGTCTTGCCTTCCGACAAGACAAGCTTTATTTATTATCTCTTGCTGAGAATGTGAATCATGAATGTGATGTTATGAATGTCTCACAATCTACAAATGAAAACAAGAAGCGGAAGAGAAATGAAAGCGTCTCTTCGAAGCTATGGCATTGTCGTTTGGGCCATATTTCGAGGGGGAGAATAGAACGCTTAGTGAAACAATCGATTCTTCCGCACTTAGAATTCTCCGATTTAGAACAATGTGTTGATTGCATCAAAGGAAAATATGTTAAGAAAATAAAGAAAGATGCTAAACGAAGCACGAGAGTATTAGAAATAATCCACACGGACATTTGCGGTCCATTCCCAATGAAAAGCGTGGATGATTATGATTCGTTCATAACATTCACAGATGATTACTCTCGTTATGGCTATATTTATCCAATTAAAGAAAGAACAGAAGCATTGGATAAATTTAAGATATTTAAAGCCAAAATTGAAAATCAACACAACTTAAAAATAAAGATAGTTCGATCAGACCGTGGTGGAGAGTATTATGGGCGACATACCCCGTATGGTCAAATTCTAGGTCCCTTTGCAAGGTTCCTACAGGAAAATGACATAGTCGCTCAATACTCCACACCGGGGGAGCCTCAGCAGAACGGAGTGGCTGAAAGAAGAAACCATACCTTAATGGATATGGTGAGAAGCATGATGAGTTACTCCACACTACCGATTGGTTTATGGATGGAGGCACTGAAAACCGCCATTCATATACTTAATCGAGTACCAAGCAAGTCGGTGCAGAAAACACCATATGAATTATGGACAGGAAGAGAACCCTCACTTAAGCACTTACGTATGTGGGGTTGTCCAGCTGAGGCAAATGTTTTTAACCCAAATATTGGAAAGTTAGACTCCAAGACTGTCAGCTGCCATTTCATTGACTATCTAGAAAGATCGAAGGGATATCGATTCTATTGTCCTGATAGATATACAAAAATTGTTGAAACAAGACACGTTGTGTTCTTGGAGGATGATATGATCAGGGGGAGCAAGGTAACACGTAAAATTAGCCTTGAGGAGAAGCGGGTACATGTACCTACTCCGATGGTTGAAGAACCATTCTTTACGTTACCTGCTACCGATGTTGCACCAGCAGTACAGGACGCTGTGGTGACAACGCCTGTTGTGAATTCTCCCATAGCGACAACGAATGAACAAGAGGAACCTGTCCATCAGGAGCCTGTAGAACCAAATGTCGCTAATGAGGAAGAACAACAACAACCCATAATGGACCAAGTGCCAGAGGCTCCTAGAAGGTCTCAAAGAACTAGAAGGTCAGTCATTCCAGATGATTATGAAATTTATGAAACTGAAGAATTTCATATGGAGGATGATCCTATAACTTTTGAAGAAGCCATGAGAAGCGAATTCTCATCGAAATGGCTTCAGGCCATGGAAGATGAGATGAAATCTATGAATACCAACAAGGTTTGGGTTCTAGAAAATATTCCTAAAGGAGCTAAGAAAGTAGGCTCCAAATGGGTTTATAAGACGAAATATGACTCCCAAGGAAATATTGAAAGACACAAAGCGCGACTTGTGGCTAAGAGTTTTACCCAAAGAGAAGGGATTGATTACAATGAAACCTTTTCCCCGGTTTCTTGTAAAGATTCTTTCAGAATTATTATGGCACTTGTGGCTCACTATGATCTAGAATTACATCAGATGGATGTAAAGATCGCATTCCTAAATGGGGATTTGGATGAAAATGTCTATATGGCACAACCGAAAGGTTTTGTCATAAAAGGAAAAGAAAATATGGGATGTCTTCTGAAAAGATCCATTTATGGTTTGAAACAAGCTTCGAGACAGTGGTACTTGAAGTTTGATAAAACTATAAAAGGTTTTAGGTTTACAGAAAATGTCGAGGACAATTGTGTCTATGTGAAATTTAAGAATAAGAAATATATATTCCTGATCCTATATGTAGATGATATCTTACTTGCTAGTAGTGATGTCAACCTACTATTGGAGACGAAGAAATTCTTGTCCTCGAACTTTGATATGAAAGATCTCAGTGAAGCGTCATTTGTTTTGGGAATTGAGATTCATCGAGATAGAAGAAAAGGGGTATTGGGATTGTCGCAGAAGGCATACATAGAAAAGGTTCTGAAGAAATTTAGTATGCATGCATGTAGTCCATCTCCTGCTCCGATTGTCAAGGGCGATAAATATGGGGAACATCAGTATCCCAAGAACCAATATGAAATTGATCAAATGAAAACGGTACCGTATGCTTCGGCAATTGGAAGTTTGCAATATGCTCAAACGTGTACGCGCCCTGACATAGCTTTTGTTATCGGGTTACTTGGCAGATATCAAAAGAATCCAGGAATTGAACATTGAAAATTAGTGAAGAAAGTCTTGCGTTATTTGCAAGGTACGAAAGGTCTCATGTTGACATATGAAAAATCTTATTCCTTGCACATAGAGGGGTATTCAGACTCCGATTATGCTGGAGATGAAAGAAAATCCACATCGGGATATATCTTTACTCTCGCTAAAGGAGCGATATCATGGAAAAGTTCGAAACAAATAGTGACTACATCCTCGACAATGTATGTCGAGTTTGTAGCTTGTTATGAGGCCTTGGGGCAGGTAAATTGGTTGAAGTAATTTGTACCCGGATTGAAAATAATTGAAAGTATAGAAAGACCGATGCGGTTGTATTGTGATAACAATCCGGCGATAGAATATGCTCACAACAATAGGTCAAGTGGTGCTACCAAACACATTGACATAAAATACTATGTTGTGAAAGATAAACTTCAGGATCATATCATAAATCTTGAGCATATACGAACAGAAAAGATGCTAGCGGATCCGCTCACAAAAGGCCTTCCACCCAGTGTGTTCAGAGGACACATAGCCGACATGGGTTTAAGGGAGAGCTTATGATTCTCGAACAACAAGAAGGGTCCAGAATGATGAAAAATTTATTTCCAAAATAGAAAGGTGTGTAGTAGCTGTGAGTCTAATGACATGAATTGTTGTGACGATGAAGCATGCTCTATATACTGATCTGTGATGGAATTGAAAAGAATTGGAATATTGAACTCGAATGAGAATTGAAGAATAAAAATAATTGTGTGAGATCTAGGGGGAGAATGTTGGAATTAGATCTCCTACCGTTTAGGCCCAACGGCCTAACCGGCCCTAGGTCTGCGCCCTGATCGGGGGTGCCCAACCTTGTGGTTGGTGGGCCCCCGTCGCACAGTGCTATAAAGACAAGGTGGGGCCGGGGCGCTAGGCACGAGTCACGAGGTTCACCTAGCCGCCGCCAACACCCCACCGACATCTAAACCCTAAGTCCGATCTGAAGAGGGGCGCTGCCAGCGACGGGATTCCCCATCGACGCCGACGAGCACCCGGATGACGACGGACGCGACAACCGACTCTGCTGCGACGAACATGGCGGGCGGCGGCTCCAACCCGAACCCCGGTGCAACCGCCGCCGCCACTGCACCGCATCCCGTCGACCCGTCCGGTCTGCATACTACCTCTCTCTTTCTCTGTGCATAGCATATGAACTACATACCTATCTACCTACTCGAAACTCTACTGGATCTACCTCCTAGACGATACTATGAACTAACAAATCAGACACATAGTATGAACTAACAAAACAGACACATGGTGTTAAGCTTACATAATTAATAAGTACTCCGTTGTAGTTAATAGATATTCAGAGTCAAATGGAGAACTGATTGAACACAGATTCTTCGGACGAAAAATAATAAGCTGCATGTGGGAAACATCAAGCCATACTCAATGCACATGGAAGTTTCAATTATTTCTATAGACATGTGCGAACCAACCAACCCAAGTTCAAAATTCGAATAAACTAATGTGTATCAAATGCGTCAATCTTTCAGTTCCGTGCATGCACTTCAATGAACAAAGTTGTAATCTTGAGCATGTTATTCCTGCCAGGAGCCCAGGAACAACTCATATGTGTATCAGTCGAATGTGAGGTGCTGGTTGCAAGCAGTTTTAGATCTTTATCTGAACAACTACCATGCATGGTTCTTTTGAAACACAGAAATTTCAAGAAAAAAATGCACAGAAAATTCCCGCAATCCAAAAGGGGCCTCAAAATGTGTTTATTACCAACTGGCGCCAGCTGCAAAAGTGGTAGCAGTGAAGTTTTTTTTTCTCGTGTTCATTCGTTCAATCATCCGTCCATCAAAGAATGATAGAAATATTGAGAGTAATGTAATGTGACGTAAAATATTCCAACTCGATCCTAACGGTATGCCTACCTTTATGTCCAAAAGAATGACTCCAGCAACCCATTCAAATCAAAACGAAATCAAGTGTGGCCGTGGGGAAGCACGAATACTGTGCTCCCACAAATGGCAAGAACCCACGAGCTAGTCTCACCACTCACTGGAGAATCATCAAGCACCCTGCGGCAGCGAGCAGCAAGGAACTGGCGACGCCGACGGCGCCCGTAGTGCTGTGCGCGGCGCTCGTCGAGTCACCCTTGCCACCGGCGAGCCCGCCTGCTTTGCCGGCCGCCGGGCTGGGGGCATCGGACGCCCCGGACTCCGGCGCGGGCGCGGGCGCCGGCGCGAGCGGCGGGTCCTTGCTGAAGAGCTGCATGGGCAGGAGCACCTTGTTGAGCGCGTAGATGGCGACGGGCTTGGTGGCGTAGACGCTGCTGGCGATCTTGGGCCTGGACCACTTGGACTGCACGTAGATGGTGCCCATGTCGTCGGTGAGGTCGAGCGTGTAGGGCGACCCCGCGAAGGTGTTCACCGGGTTGAGCGAGCTCAGGTTCTTGAACTCGGCCAGGGAGTAGAACTTGGGGAACGCGTGGTACAGGAGCAGCGTCTTGAGCTGGTCGGAGGTGAGGTTGGAGAAGGTGGACTTCTTCAGCGCCGAGAACGCCGAGTCCTTGGGGACGAACATGGTGATGCCCACTTTGGTGTCGTTGGCCTGCCCCTGGAAGGTCTCGATCACGTTGGTCTTCTCCAGGTACTGGAGGAACTCGTGGAACGGGCCGGCCACGCTCAGGAGCTGCGCCAGGTCCACGTATTCCGGCGCCGGCGCCGGCGCCGGGGTCGGCGACAGTGACACGGGCGCCGGCGCGGGCGGGCTACTCTTCTGAGCCATTGCCGGGGCGGAGAAGAGGACGGCCAGTACAGCCGCCGTGGCAAGAATTGCAGCTTTGGACCTCATCATGCAGCGTCTGTCTGGCGGCGCACCTGATTCCCTACTGCCTTCTCTGATGCAAGCCCCTGAGGAGATCACGCAGAAACTATTTAGCAAATTTGATCTGATTGATCAAGGCTGAGAGTTCTTTATATTTATATAAAAAAGGAAAAAGTTTGGTGGTTGTGTGTCGTTGTAAAAAAAAACAAAGCTCTTTCTCTTGATCAAAATGTCCAAATTTATGCTGACATTTCTGTGTTCAAATCACTACTACTATTATGGAATTGCGCCATGCATAGAGTCACTTCGGATACGAGATGGATCGTTGGATCTGCTAGCTTGTCTAGACGGCACGTTATTGGAGCGCTACTTGCCAACCAAATCATGATACGGACAGCGGGCAATTGCTTTGCTTGAACAAAAAGGCAAAGGAAAAAAAAAGAGCTTTCAGATCTCAAACCAATACAAAAAGGGCAAAGAACCAACCGACTACCTAGATCCTTATTATTTTTTTTTAAAAAAAAAAACAGCTACCTAGACGAGCACTAGCTCAAGAGCTAGCCTACACGATCTTCCTTCGCTTGGACTTAAAAGATGAAAGAACTAAACCACTACCATTGTGTGCTACCAGTAGTTAACATAAAACTCTCATATTCCCGAGATCATGTACCGACACGGTGAAAAGCTACACAAACATCACAATGCATGTAGAGTTGGCAATTCTCAAGCTGACAATTGCATGAGACTGACGAAAAGAGCATCATAACCAGGTACTGTACAATATAATGCCTTGCAAATGCAGGAGAACAAGAGAAAAATCCATGGGAGGAGCAAACCTGATCGAGCAGAGCAGGGAAGGAGAGACGAGAGAAGACGAGAGATAGGAGGCTGGCAGCTCAGCTGGAAGGAGCGCTGGAGGAGGGGTGCTATATAAAACCGGGGTGTTCTTTCGTGTCGGGAGGGAGAAAATATATTAAAAATTAAAAAATATTGATATGTTCGTATGGATGGCAGCTGTTGTGGGCGGGGGCAGGTAGTAGGTGCCCACGCGCTCTCAGCGAAGAAGGTGCGTGCTGATTGCTGAAAGCTGGCCAGGTATCAGCTCAGCTTAGCTGCGCTTTTCTCCTGCCTGTCCTGGGCCTTTCTGATCCGTCTTGAGTAAATTGCACTGCTCCATTAGTGGTAGTAGGACAATTAGACCCCATTTCAGAAAATAATCTTCAATCATTAGTGGGAGTAGTGCGATTAGAACCCAATTTCAGAAACTACTGTATTTCAGACCCGATCTCTGTGTTGTGTGTGGGTGTTTGCTGAAAACATGCACTGCTTGCTTTTCTGATAAACTGTTTTCAGTGCTTGTTTTTAAAACGTAGTTTCCCACTGCTTGTTAATTTTGTCAGGATAGTGTACCATCTGACCAATAGGATACCGCGCTTCAGTTTTTATTGTAAGGTCAATTGCAAACTGTCACCCGGCTGCATGAAGTGCTTCTGACTTTTTCTGAATCCAGTTGCGCACTCTGCACTTTTAAACTCGTCCTTTGCAAGGCCACAAGAAGTATGAGAACTGTAAACTTGTTTATTCGATGTCTGACTCTGACATCGAGATCCGTTAGACTCAAACTGGTTTCTACTACGGTACATCTCTGTTAGAAAAAGGTCATATCGAAAACAGGATTGCATTGTTATCAGAAGTAACAGTGTGCTCGCTCTAAGGCCTAAGCACAGAGATTCCTACTCTGCCAAAAACTAATGTAGAGATCAGATTCATCTTAGGATAGGTATTCAGATTTCATCTGACCATTTGAGGCAAACTAAAGAAAGTATGATTTGAATCACTATTTCTTTTTTTGGCGAACGGCCTCTCCGGCTCGTGTTTCATTTAAGGGGAATCACTATTGCTCTCTGATCTGCAGTCTAGACCACATGTACAACTACAAAAGTCAGTAGCAGATTAGCAGTGGTTACTGAGGCTATTCATGGAAGACTTCAAGTCAGCTTAATGCATAGGTGCGGTTAATAATCCTGACAATGTAACCAATGCTCCTCTTTCTATATCAAAGGATTCCTTCAACTTGCATGACACTCAAAGTACTAATACCAACCTATGTTTCTTGAAGTAGACAAGCATATGACTACGAGAAAGTATCACAAATTGTCATCAGCTACCTTTTTATCTCATGAAAAAAATGATCTTTCTAGAAATGGGTTAGTTCTTGATTAGAATTGAAGGAATTCACAAACATTTCGTAGAGACCACCTTCTTATTATTAAATGGAATATTCTATGTACATCTTAATGTACATGTGCATTTTATTACTTCAGAAATAAATATGTCGTGATCGATATATAATGAAGTTCCGTCATCAGTGATATGAGGTGTCAAGTGGAATTGATAATGTGAACTCACTACCTGACTTGATTTTGAAGTGTCGGTGAGGCGGCCACTTGACACAGTTGATGCAGTTCGTATCTGGTGGGATCGATAAGCATCTTGTAATGCATCAAGTCGAGTAGAATAACAATTGTTCAGCGGTAGGTATCAAGGCCTAATCATCAAAGGAGAGGAAAGTTCACTTCTGGACCTACCATGTTTAATTAAACTTCGACAGGAAATCAAATTCAGTACCATTATTTGTGATACCCAATCAAGTAATAACATGTTTAACATCAATAGACTGCAAGATTCGATGAATTTGATTGCACAGTTGAATTTCATGTCCACGGTATTACTATATAGCTCGGTCTGATAAGAAAATAGTAAAAAGAAAATAATGGACATGTTTTTTGAAAATACACATTCCTAATCATACTTCTGCACATTTGTTACATGCCATTTGTTGGACCAGCCATGAATTTTTTTTAGCTTGTAATTGTATATCACTATATCACATAATCTGTAGGAACAAAAGGTGCAGTAACCAGCAAGAAGCTTGTGCTCTCCTTTTTCACTATAAACAAAAAACAACTACCGCGAAGTTTTTTCAACTTTACTTTTTGGTTTCGCCAAAAGAAAACCCTTCACTTTCCAAGAAAATGTGATGATTTTGTGGTTATTGTCTTTTCTTTCACTCTAAGTATAGCAGACTAGCAGTACCACCTCTACCTGAAAACCAAGGGCTCCTGTTTGGTCTAGAATTGCAGGTAGCTAATGCCCCCTTCCTTCCGCCATAGAGAATCGACTAGTGCATGCCTAACTCATCATCGTAACCACTAACACGAAAGTGCCTCCTTTCACTTGTTCAATTATCATGGCTGCGTTCCAGAGTTTCAGTGGTTGATGACTTTGAGGTAGCTTAACTTCATTCGTTGTCAGGATCAAGCAAGCGCCTTTTCTTCTTCTCATCAAAAGACAAATTAAAGGTACTGTAAATAGGAAGGTAGACCTTAGATTGTTCTTGTTCTCGTTCAGAACTTCGGATTCAATCCACCTGCAGCTGCAGATCTTACCAACTCGGAGCTTACAAACATGTTTGCCTGTTCAACTGTTTTTATTCATCCCGGAGAAAAAAAAAGGCGGTAGCAAAGCAACACACTGTATCGGCACTGTATTTGTCCCACGGCACTTAACTAATTAAATTCCACGCAGCAAAACTATTGGTCACTGCGACGCAAAAATCTCGTGATGGCCGTGGAGACGTCACCGGAGCCGCAATTATTGGCGACTGATGACGGGAGAACCGCCGCCGCCCACCGGACAGGAAATGCAGTGGAACGAGCGAGCACGGGACGGGAAAGGGAAGAAGAGAGGGGGGAAAAAAGGAGTGTGTGGTCTGACGTAGAACGCGGGAGAAGAGCGGGCGATCGAGACGGCCGTTGCCATGTCGCTGAAACCAAGCGTCCGCGCGCGGATTTGCTGGTCGGCCAGACATCCACGTCCGGCCCGCGCGAGCGAGGCGACGACCGGGGCTATTTAATTCCCTTGCAAGCCATGGTGCCGTGCTGTCTGGTGTGTGCGTGCGTGCCAAGTGCCATGCCGCCGTGGTCAGTGACGGGAGTGCGACAGCGCCACCGACACCGACAGTCTCGGTTTGGACGCGCCTGGGCCGGATTTGGGTTTCGGTCTCACCTACGCAGTAGTTTGGGCCGCAGACTTGTATTTCGGATGGGCTGCTGTAAGTTTGTAGTTGGCCGGCGGCTTCGTCAGCCTCTGAGGTCGCTGTCGGGGGCGTGGGCTGTGATGGGCGTGGGCGTCGCCAGGTGTGGTGTGGTAGACCAAACTAGCCCACAGGTTGGCCCATCGATTTGGTCCCCCGGCCTACTTGCGGGTGCGTACCTTATCTTACACCGGAAAGGCAAGCGTGCCAAGGAGCCAGCGCGGCTTTGTTTTCTTTTAAAAAACAACCCGAACCGCACTCCCACGGCCACCGGCGCCGTCCAGTGAACGCGCGCGCGCACATTCCCCGCGTATTCTGTTCTGTTCTGCGCTGCGAGACGCCGCGAGCCTTTACCGGCCGACGACCGAATGCGAATCCACGGTGGTGGTGCTGCTTTTCTCTTTAGATTAGATAGAGGAGAACAGAAACTTGGCTTACATCTCAAGCGCATCTTGGATTCGATTTCCACAAGTCGCCTGCTGCTTCCGCACATCCCACAGCCTCGGCGAACAAGAGCAGACCACGACGCGGCCACGAGTGGGCTCGCTGGTTCGTCGGCCCTCGCTATAAAACGCGGCCGCTGCCTTGCCGCCTTTTCTTCAAACCGACACCAAGAGAACACACAAGTACACAGACAGAAAAAAAAAACAAGATGAGCGTGGAGATCCTGGACGGTCGGACGGTGCAGAGCTTCGTGGAGGACGAGCGCGCGTTCAACTCGTCCGTGGACGCCCGCTTCGCGGCGCTGGACGCGGACCGCGACGGCCGCCTCACGTACGCGGAGATGGTCGGGGAGCTCATGGCGCTGCGCGTGCGGGAGGCGCACTTCGGCGCCGACGCGCCCGCGCCGCCGGCCGAGCTCGCCGACCTCTACGGGGCGCTCTTCGCGCGCTTCGACCGCGACGGGGACGGCGCCGTGGACCGGGACAACTTCCGCGCCGAGATGAGGGAGGTCATGCTCGCCGTCGCCACCGGCCTCGGCGTGCTCCCCGTGCAGATGGTCGTCGAAGAAGGCAGCCTCCTCAAGAGGGCCGCCGACAGGGAGCTGCGGCTGGCCACCACTACCATGGCAGCTTCAGCTTCATCGATCTGATCTGACCAGCTCCATCGGCTTATGATGCAGTGAGAGTGTGTACAACTACTACTAGCTAAGTACGTACACTGCTAGCTGAATGTATAGTGGCCATGTGGTCCGAGCCCGATGGCACGGTCCGAGGCACGGGGATTCGGCACGGTCCGAAGCACGGCCCGGCACGGTGCCGGCGTGCCCGTGCCGGCACAGCCCGACGCACCAGGCCGTGCCTAGGACGCCACCCTGGCCCGCGGCACGGCACAGGCACGGCCCAGTGGCACGACGGCCTGCTAACAGCTCATCCCCTAACCCTAGCTCTCCTCCTCCCCAGCCCCGCGCCCCCGCCCCCGACTCGCGCAGTCGCGCACGCCCGCCCCGCGCCCCCGACCCTGACTCGCGCCGTCACGCTCGCCGGCTCGCGCAGCGCAGCTCCTCCACGTCGTCGCTCCTCCGCGCAGCTCCCCCTCCTCCGCGCGCTCGCCGGCGGGACTGCGGGAGGCTCTCCTGCCTCCTCCCCGAGCTCCGCCTCGCCCTCTTCCTCTTCCTCGCGCGCGAGCGGCGAGCTCGGCATGGCGAGCGGCACGGCGTGCTCACGGGTCGGCACGGCGGCCCACGTGCCGTGCCTTGGGCCGACCCCCTGGCACGAAGCACGGGGATGGCACAACACAACCGGCACGGCGGCACGGCGAGGCACGACGGCGTACGGCACGGCACGACACGCTAGGCCGCCGTGCCGTGCCGCGCTGGCATGGCACGATGGCCATATATAGCTGAATGAGAATTTTATCAACTATGTAACCGCACGCTGAGGGTGTCGCTTTGATTTGGACTCGTTTAATCTTTTTCGTGTTTGTTTTTAGAACACGGATATGTATTGTATGCGCTGAACCAATATTTTTTCGATATAAAGACTGAAAACTACGTCCTCCTCCACATTTTTTCTTTGGGAAAATATTTTTCTCGATAGATTCATTGTGCTCGTTTCACTAGCAAGGTACACATCACGAAAAGGGGCTTGTCGGTGTTATGACCCAGGGGGTCAAGACCACCAACTAGTAAATTTGTATATTGCGTGCTCCCTCTCCCAGATGTGATGCAAGAAGAACACAAGATTTATTCTGGTTCGGGCAAAGAAGGCCCTACGTCCAGCGGGAGAGGATGGATTGTATTATCTTGCACCGAAGTGCTCGTACAGGGGGGGTACAAGCAGGTTTACACGGGGGTGCTCAGAGTGAGCTAAAGCCTAGGACTAGCAAGGTTATCCTAGGTGAGTTGGTGGATTGCTTGAGATGTTGATCAAGCAATCAGGTGTGGTGTGTGCGACTTGGCTCTTGATGTATGCGGGTCAGAGCTGATGTCTCGGCTCGTTGAGAGATCTCTGATGTCCGAATGCGTGAGCCGATACGAATGCGCATGCCCTTTCTTCTATCCCAGTGTTCCCTTTTATAGATCAAGGGGAGGCCTGAGAGTACAGAGATCCTAGACTGTAGAGGCATGGGAGAGGTGTCCACGGCGCCATGCTTGCGGTGGGACGTCGATCGCTGTAGCGGCGTGACCTTCCCATCCTTCCGGTGTTCAGGGCATGGTGATAGCAGACTGGACGTTGCCGAACGTCATGGCGCAGTATAGTTGGACTTCTGTAGATGGGTACAAGCTCCACAGTTGAAGCGGGATGGAGCGGACGGGCCCCATACCGTAGTGGTTGGAGACGGGGGTCGAGCCCTCGGGTCGAGGAGTATCGAGGCCTGTGGGACCCTGACTCATCCCTGGAAACGCGGTCGAGGGCTTGTCCCATTTAAGACTCGAGGGGGTGCCTTTGACCTCCGTACTTGAGGCGTGGCCACAACGGTTGTACGATCAATGGAGAGTCGGGGCATGGGCGACGAACTGATGGATTTGATCGTGGTAGTGGGCACCCATGGCGTTAGGTGGGAGCAGGTAGGCGCATTGAATTCTCTTTACCCCATACTGGGAGTAAGTGAGCTGATCGAGCCTCCTACTCGTGGGTCGTTCGTTCGACCCCCTGTTCGTCATTCGAGGGGTCGAGGCGGAAGGGTCGTTCGTTCGACCCCTGTCCGTCAATCGGGGTTGAGGGGTTGAGGTCGAGGGGGATTCGATCGACCCCTCTTCCATCATTCGGGGGGTTAAGACGAGACGGAGGGGTCGTTTGTTTGACCCATGTCCGTCAGTTGAGGTCGAGGCGGAGGGGTCATTCGTTCGACCCCTGTCCGTCTATTGAGGTCGACGCGGAGGGGTGTCCTGCCTACTGTTTTTTTAGTAATGGGCCGGCCCACGACTGGTCACTGTTGTTGGTGAGGTAAGCCTTCGTTTGATGGACCTTCTCTCGCTGATTGGGCGGCTGATCGGATTCTGCCTCAAAAATGGTTGCTATGTTAAGCATTAGATTATCGCAGGTTAGGGTACCCCTTACCTTTGTACCCGACAGTAGCCCCCGAGCCTCTATGCGGATAAGAAGAATTCGCATAGGGGCTTTTGCCATTGATCTGCAGAGTTAGTAAGAGGTTCGATTCTCCGCAGGGTGCGCGCGAGCACACCCCGCGGGGGTAGCCCCTGAGGCCCCAGAGGAGTGATTAAGAACTCCTCTGGGGGCTTTGATGTGTGTTTTATCGAGGGGATTAATATTAACTAGAGTCATAG
Organism: Microstegium vimineum; assembly: GCA_022036555.1. Lineage (NCBI taxonomy): Eukaryota > Viridiplantae > Streptophyta > Magnoliopsida > Poales > Poaceae > Microstegium > Microstegium vimineum. The sequence continues at coordinate 5,704,987 of CM039120.1, read as the reverse complement.
CGCCCTATTGAGGGGTCAACTCTGTCTGCCAAGCTGCGAGTGTTTTCGACCCTCTTTCGTCGAGGGGTGCCGTGCGTAGTCTAGCCCTCGAGCCTCGTGTGGTTGCGCCTTCACTACCTCATAGCGTTCTTCCCACGGATCCTTGCGCTCGGATTGTGGGGCGAAGAGCATCGTGCTATCCTCGTTCGGATGAGCCTCGAAGTCCTCTGTGAGCTGGTAACGGGGATATCCAAGTGAGAACTCGTGCCCCCTTCGACGGGGGTCGATAGAAGCCCTGAGGCGTCCTCATTAAGCAAACCGTGTGAATTATTTAGGTGCCAACTCTGTTCGATGAGAGTTGGTGGCTCGATGCCTCCCGTCGAAGGGATCCTTGGGTATTCCGTGGTTATGCCTCGGATATGTCTCGGGGGGACTCGGGAGTTCATTCTCGAGCTGGGCTTCGTACTGGCTCCCCCTGGGTCATCCCTGACTCGGGTACTCGAGGGCGGCTGTCGAACCCCGTTCGTGGGGCCAGCCTTCGCCCCCTCGAGATTTGGGGGTGGACCGGAGTCCGTTTTACCCTGGGTCCTCCCTGACCTCGGGGTACTCGAGGGCGGCTGTCGAACCCTGATCGAGGGCCAGCCTTCGCTCTCTCAAGATTTCGGGGTAGATCGGAGTCCGTTTTACTTCCCTAGGAAGGAACTGCTCGAGGGCGGCTGTCGAAACCCCTTTCGAGGGCCAGCCTTCGCTCCCTTGAGAGCTCGATGGGGTGGTCGACGTCCGTTGTTTACCTCCGAAGATAGAGCCCATCATTGCCTGTCGTCCGCCGTAGGCGCGCCCTTTTAGGAGATGTCCGTTCGACTCCAACCGTAGCAGACGTAGGGTGCGGCGAGGAGTGCAGTGACGTGACAGGTGTGCCCTATCCTGTGGAATACGAGGGGGCGGTAGGTAGGCGCATTAAATGCGGAGATTTACCTATCTTTTTGTTGGATCCGCCCGTTGGGCTTCTGGTTATAAATACGGGGACGGGGGTTTGGCTTCCGCACGCTTGCCATTGCCTCCCTTGCCTCCTTCTCCTTTCGCCATTTCCTTCATCGCCCACCGAGCCGGATCTCTGCGCGCGCGAGAGTAGGAAGAGGAGAGATTGAGAACATACCTTCCACCCCCTCATCCGAGCGCATCCGCTTCCCTACTCGCATGGCCAGCTACAGCTTGCGCGACCCTGACGCCTGGCTTCCATCGTCGGCGACCGTGGGGCGTTTGGGAGATTTGGTGGAGAGCGGCATTCTTCGGCCTATCACCTCTGCGAACCGGCTGGAGTGGATAGTGCCGCCGAGGGAGGATCGTGAGCCCAACCCGCCGGAAGGTTACGTGGTTAGCTTCGAAGCTTTCCACCGGGCGGGGCTGGGATCCCCCCAACCGTCTTCTACGCGGGATCCTCCACCACTACGGCGTGGAGCTCCAACACCTCTCCCCCAACGGTGTCTGCCACGCGGCGGTCTTCACCGCCGTGTGCGAAGGATACCTGGAGATGAATCCGCATTGGGAGCTGTGGCTCCACCTGTTCGAGGCGGGCCTGTTCCACGCTTCGGCCCGGAGCGGTAGCCGCAGGATGGTCAGGGATGGGTGCTACAGCATCTCCCTCAAGAGGGCGGAGTACTGGATCCCGGCCAAGCTCACGTCGAGTCACTCAGGATGGCACTCCGGGTGGTTCTATCTGAGAAACGATGACGGCATGTTCCCCGCCTACACCGGAAGGACAATCGACTTGAGGCCCGACCACTGGAGGTACGGCGTCGAGCAGAAGAAGCAGAAGCGTCTCGACCACCTGTTTGAGGCGATTGCCCGTCTGAAGAAAGCGGGGCTTACAACGGCCATCGTGGCGTCGACGTTTCATCAGCGGTGAGACGTACCGCTGATGGTCCGCCCACTACGCCTCGACAAGATGCGCCCCGGGGCGGACCTCACGGGGTGCCGCCTCATGGGGGACGAACTGCCCCTCGAGAGGGTGGTCCGCCAAGTGCGCGCCTCCTTTGCCGGCGTGTTCGAGGTGGATAACGTCGCCAGCATCCCCTTGGTGCCGGACCAGGGCCACGTCCAGCTGGTATGACATCTCTTCTCTGTCAATGCCCCCTTGTTTGTCTTGTTCGTCCCCTTTTGCCCGTTTTCTGACCACGCCTCGTGTTCCTCAGGGGAACGTCGTTTACCGGAAGTCGCTGCCGCCGGTGAAGGAGGAGTGGAACGACTCCCAGGTGAGATGCTTTCAGGCCGAGCAGGACAAAAAGAACAAGGATAAGGCTAAGAAGGATAAGGGCAGAAGGGCCCGAGAGAAAGAGGAACGTGAGCAACGCCGATTGCGGCAAAAGCAGGCCAACCTCCCCGAGGAGGAGTCCCCCTCGGAGGAGGAGGATGAGGAGACAAGTAGTGGCGAGGTTGTTTGCGACATGGCATAGTGGTGTAGGATTGTGACCATTACTTTGGTCCGGACGGATATTGTTCTTTGTGCAGGAAGAGGAGCCGGAGCAGGAGGAGGAGCAGGTCGAGCTGCGCAAAGGGCTCGATGAAGACAGAGCGACGCCCGGGCGCCAAGGGTCGACGTCGAGGTCGGCCCCGACCGCCCGGATTGAGCCGGGGAGCAAGCGCCCTGCGGCCTCTCAGGGCGAGGGGGTGCAGCGACCGCGCAGTCGCTCGTCGCAGTCCCCGTCGAGGGGTGGGTCGAGCACGCCGCCGATGCCTACTCAGTCAAGCGCACGGGCCTCGAGCCCGTCGACCCAGGAGGAGACCAGGACGGCGGCGACGAAGACGCTGTTGGCCCCTGGCAAGGTCACGACACCGGGAGCAGCCTCAGCCCCCGGTGGAGGAAAAAGCAGCTCCTCGGGTGACGACCTGAAGGCCCCGAGCGGTTCGAGGTCCACTGGCCGAACCCCTTGATCCCGTTGGGGTAAGTTCTTTTCTTTCTGGTCCTGAACTCCCTTTTGCTTTGGTTGCAACTCGCGCTAATCGTAACACATGCGTTCCTTTTTCAGGGTGAAGCGCTCGTTGGAGGCCGCGTCCCCCACCCCGGCCAAGAGGCTGAAGGTGGAAGCTGCGGCTAAGATGGCGGCCGGAGCCAGCCCCGCTGCCCCGTCCCCCTCGACCCTCGCCCCAGAGGTGGCGTGGGCGGCCAAGGCGCGGAAGGCGATGCAGCGCGGGCATGTGCAGTCGACCGCCGAGCAGGCTCTAGCGGAGGAAGAGGCAGGTCGACCCGCCTCGTCGTCAGGGTCTGCCGGAGTGGCGGTCGAGGCCGTGCTCACCGCCCCGTCGGAGGGGTTGCGCCAGCAGCCTCGGAAAGCGTGGAGCCGGTGTCGACGACGGCCGTGGTGGAGAGGGTTGAGCCCCAAGCTGTCGTAGAGATGGAGGTGGTCGACTTGACCTCCGCTGACGATGAAGAGACGCTGGAGCGCCCGGCGCCGATGCGGTGGCCCGAGAACCTTGTGTCGTGGGAGGCGCGTCAGCGGCACGAGCGTGAGGAGAAGGCGCGGCAAGAGGAGGGAGCGATTGTCGCTGCGCCGGAGGTGCCGCCGTCGGTGGAGACCCTCGTCGAGGGGGCCTCGGCGTCGCCCGCGGTGGGGACGACGACGACGACGGAGCTGGCGGAGATAGTGGTGGTGACGACCCCTCGGCAGGAGCCGGAGGGGACCGTTGTGGTGCTGCGGGGGTGCCCGCGGTGGGGACGGCGGCGCGCCTGACGTGGCTATGTCCGAGGCGTCAGCTCGGCCTATCCTCGAGGTCGGTCAGCCGTCTACTCGAGGTGCTCCGCCCCCTGGCTCGGTCGAGGTGGAAGGAGGGGATGAGCTGCCAGACTGTGGCGAGCCCACCACATTAGACGCTAACATGCGTTTCCTCTACCGCCCAGAGTTGTTCCCGCGGTGGGGGCCTCCTCCTCCTCGAAGCGATGACCCGGAGGGGTCGATGGCGGCCCTACAAGACCACTTCGAGGCCAGGATCGCCCAACTCGAGGGGGCGACCCACTTCCCCAACCTCGCAAAACGGGTGATGGCCCACGGGGGTACCCTCGAAATGGGTCAGTCCATCATGGACGAGGTGAGGGGGAGGGTCGACCGCTCCAATGATTTCTGGGGGCAGGAGGTGCTCGAGCTGCCCGACCCCAAAGACCTAGGGCGCACCTTCTTCAAGCTCGATGATCAAGCCGAGCTCGGAGAGTGGGAGCACCTGGAGGAGTTTCGGGCGTGGCTCGACCACGTGACGCGCGTGGCGATGGGAGTCGCGTCCGAGGATATATATAAGGGGATGATGGTAAGTTTTGTTCTTTCCTTCCGTTTAACCTCGGGTGTTTTGTTGTTCTTTGTTGTGACCTTCCTTTTTATCCTTGGTAGACGCTGAGGGCGAGGTCGCATGACAAGTCCCAGTTCATCCTCCGCTCGCGGGAGCAGTGGAGTCAGCTCCCCATCCTCCGTGCCTCGCTGGGAAGGCGGAGGCCAAGGCCACCCAGGCGAAGGTCGAGGCGGCCACCGCGTAGGAGGGGGCCAAGGCCGCTCAGGAGGAGGCCTCTCGGGCACAGTCGAGGGCCGAGGCCGCCCTCAAGGAAGTTTCCGAGGTCGGGCAGCAGCGGGACGCCGCCTAGGAGGCCCGGCGTAAGGCTGAGGAGGAGGCCACCTCGCTGAGGGGGGGACTGGCTCGAACGGCGGAGCAGGTCCGGCAGCTCGAGGCCAACCTGGAGCAGGCGGGCACCGACCGTGCCTCCCTCGAAGAGCGGGTCCGGCAGCTCGAGTCGGATATCGACGTCGTCTCCCGCGACCGTGACGCGCTGAACGTCGCGGAGCAGAAGGCTCGAGCCCAGATCACCATTCTGGAGGAGGCGGCGGCTGCCCAGAAGAGGGCCCTCGATGGTACTGACAAGATCATCGAGGACCTCCGGGCTAAGAACAGTGACCAAGCTGCATCCCTCGTTGACGTCCGCCACCAACTACAGAAGGCTGAGCAGGCCTACGTCACCCTGGAAGCACGCGCCAAAGGTGAGTTTTTTAGAAGTGTTATTGAGCTTGCTTAGTCTCGACCCTTCCCCTGCTTTTTGGTTTTGATGGAGTCTTCTATTTGTTCTGGCAGAACTCGAAGGGGACAAGGCCCAAGCCCTCGAGAATCTGACCAGTCTTCAGAACCTCCTCGGGGCGGAGACGAGCCTGAAAGAGAGGCTTGGGGACGCCATCTCCTCCTTCTGCGACGGCATGGGTGTCGAGCTGGAGCTGCCGGTTGCGAGAGACGTGCGTGGAGATTCCCTCTTGCTCCAGCTCTTTGCCGCGACCCGTGGAGTGACGGAGCAGGTTCGTGCTGCCCTTCACATAGGCGTGAAGCAGGCGCTCGCGGTCGTCCGCTCGGGGTACTCCTACGACCTCGACGTCGTTGCCAGCGGCTTCGTCGTCGACCCGGAGCTGACCGATGAAGCGAACATGGCGAGATGCCATGAGCTGATCGACGCCACAGAGGTGCCCGGCGGTGAGTTGGCGAAGCTGTTCGAGGTCGAGGTGTTTCCCCCGCCGGACGGCGATGGCGATGAGTAGTCGAGGCCTGTGAGCCAAATCTGGAGAAGAAGGTCCATGTAATAGATTAGTTTTTGTGACAATATGATGTCGAGCCCCTGGGGGCTTCCTAACTTTAATGCATTTTATTCGGGTGCATCTGAGTGTTTTTATCTCTCGAGCCATCTCTGTTTTTCTTTGCCTGAGTTGTTGCTTTTAGACTAAGTGTTCGACGCACGCTCGTATCCCTCGAGGGGGGGGGAGCGAGTGGGGGTACCGTATCCCTGAGGCGTGGGAGAGTCCCCGGCTCGACGGCCCTCGACCCTTAGGGAGTTCGAGGCGTTTTTACTTAGCTAAGAAGCGTACTCGGGGCAAAGGTGGAAAGAGAAGTGCTGAGTTTTGAAAAAACGTTCGAGTTTTTAGAGGACTTAGGAGGGGGGGTCCCCCCCCTGTCAGCCCCCGAGGGAGGCTTGACTTTGCATGAGCAGAGTCGAGGCTACCTCAGAGTTATGAACAAATGTGAAATGTATTTCGAGAACATTTTATTCATTCATAATGCGATAAGTGTACATAATGCGGAAAATGTACGAGGCCTCGAGGCCTTAGGGGTAGAAGCGACATAGTTGTTCGATGTTTCATGCGTTGGTGAGGATCTCGCCCTTGCTGTTCTTCAGCTTGTAAGTCCCTGGCTTTAGCGCCTCTGCCACGATGAAGGGTCCTTCCCAAGGTGGCGTCAGCTTGTGACGCCCCTCGTTGCTTTGTCGGCGGCGCAGTACGAGGTCGCCGACGTCGAGGTCCCTTTTGCGTACGTGTTTGTCGTGGTAGCGCCGTAGCGTCTGCTGGTACCTTGCTGACTCGAAGAGGGCTGTGTCCCGGGCTTCCTCAAGCTGGTCGAGGGAGTCCTCTCGGGCTGCTGCATTGGCTTGCTCGTTGTAGGCCTTTAATTGAGGGGACCCGTACTCGAGGTCAGTGGGGAGGACGGCCTCGGACCCGTAGACCAAGAAGAACGGGGAGAACCCTGTAGCTCGACTTGGCGTCGTTCTGAGACTCCATAGGATAGAGGGCAGCTCATCGACCCATCTCTTGTCGTGTTTGTTTAGCCGGTCGAAGATCCTTGGCTTGAGGCCCTGCAAAACCATACCATTGGCGCGCTCGACCTGGCCGTTAGTTCAAGGGTGGGCGACTACAGACCAATTCAACTTGATGTTGTGGTGGTCATAGAAGTCCAAGAACTTTTGGCCGGTGAACTGCGTGCCGTTGTCGGTGATGATGGCATTGGGGACCCCGAAGCGGTGGACGATGTCGGTGAAGAACAACACAGCTTGTCGAGATTGGATGTTGGCGATGGGTCGAGCCTCGATCCACTTCGAGAACGGAGTCGGCACCAACCCCGCGGGGTTAGCCCCCGAGCCTATGGAGGAAATGGTACATTTCTTCCTAGGTTTTTGCGTATTTGTAGGCCGGCGCTGAGTGCCTCGACAGGGAGCCGGTGTAGCCCCCGAGCCCCCGCTCGTCGCAGGGGTCCGTGGTCAGCTCGCGACCTTTGTTACGCCGATGGGACGTGCGGTACCTTGCCAAAGAAACAAAGGACAAATTCATCCCCCGATGGGGTAGTTAGTCACGTGCATAAGTTTGGGCCAAGAGGCCAAAAACTTGTAAATGCATAAGGGAGTTATTCGCATCGTGTTTGGAACACACGTCCTTTTTAAGCGCATAAAAAGGTGCGAGCATGGTAAAAGAAGTGAGTTGGTGCGGTCCGATGCTTCCCATCGCTAATTCTGAGAGGAGCTTAAGGTAAGATAGGATGGTTCGAGTACACCAGGGTGCGTGAGTTCGTAGCCACGAGGCATAGGTCTTCGATGCTCGCCTAGTGTTTGCTCAAAGGCACCCTATCCACCCTCCGCCCTTCAGAGATCCAACATGTGGGAGGGTCGGATGCACGCGAACAGTTCTAGTAAAGCGATATTATCCATAATAGAAGCTAGCGGTGTGCATGGTGCACGTTCTATTATGCCGTGAATCGATGTGGTCCGGCGTCTCTCTAACGTTGAACCTGGGAAGGGCCTAATGTCAGACAGGATGGTTCGAGTACACCAGGGTGTGTGAGTCCGTAGCCGCTGGGGAGTAGGTCTTCGATGCTCGCCTGGTGTTTGCTCAAAGGCATCCTATCCATCATGTTGACCTTCAGAGATCCAACGTGTAGGAGGGTCGGACACACACAAATAGTTTTAATACAACAGTATTATTCGAAGTGGAAGCTAGCAGTGAACACGGTGCCTGTTCAACTATGTGACAAATCGATGTGGTACAAGCGCAGTACGGTTGGCCTCCTGTAGATGGGTACAAGCTCCACAGTTGAAGCGGGACGGAGCGGACGGGCCCCATATCGTAGTGGTTGGAGACGGGGGTCGAGCCCCCGGGTCGAGGAGTATTGAGGCCTGTGGGACCCTGACTCATCCCTGGAAACGCGGCCGAGGGCTTGTCCCATTTAAGACTCGAGGGGGTGCCTTTGACCTCCGTACTTGAGGCGTGGCCACAATGGTTGTACGATCAACGGAGAGTCGGGGCATGGGCGTTGAACTGATGGATTTGACCGTGGTAGTGGGCATCCATGGTGTTAGGCGGGAGCAGGTAGGCACATTGAATTCTCTTTACCCCATACTGGGAGTAGGTGAGCTGATCGAGCCTCCTGCTCGTGGGTCGTTCATTCGACCCCCTGTCCGTCATTCGAGGGGTCGAGGCGGAGGGGTCGTTCGTTCGACCCCTGTCCGTCAATCGGGGTCGAGGGGGATTCGATCGACCCCTCTTCCGTCATTCGGGGGGTTAAGGCGAGGTGGATGGGTCGTTCGTTCGACCCCTGTCCGTTTGCTGAGGTCGACGCGGAGGGGTGTCCTGCCTACTGTTTTTCCAGTAATAGGCCGGCCCACGACTGATCACTGTTGTTGGTGAGGTAAGCCTTCATTTGATAGGTCTTCTCCCACTGATTGGGCGGCTGATCGGATTCTGCCTCAAAAATGGTTGCTATGTTAAGCATTAGATTATCGCAGGTTAGGGTACCCCTTACCTTTGTACCCGACAGGGCTATTGCGTTCTTGCCTCTACTTTGATGTCCAATTTTGGCTTTACTCCTGTTTTTGTCATCGTTGTGATTTTATCCTTGTTTTTTTTAAAACGAAGCTCAAGTTTACCCCTACTCCGTGAACATCAGGTAACGGTGTCAAATGGGCTGAGAAATGACAAGTTTTCCCATGTAAAATTGCCCCTATTTATCTTAATGCATTGTGAATTTACCCTGTTTTGAGATATATATTTAGACACATCATTTTAACTAATATTTAGGGTAAAACCACAATTAGGGTTCAAAACAAGGGTAGAAACACAATAGTATTCCGGATGCAGGTAACGACGTTAGAAACAGGGGTAAACGGAGCCTTTGTTTTTTAAAAGAAGGGTAAAAAGACAAAGCCAAAGAAAATGAGGGTAAAATTATAATTAAGATTCAAAATAAGGGTAGAAACGCAATAGCCACTTACGAAAACAGGTTAATCCCGCTCGCAAAAAAATTAAAATACTAGTCCATCCATTCCAAAATATAGTTCGTTTGACTTTTTTAACCACTGACCATTCGTCTTATTCAATTTTTTGTGCAAAATATCACTTTTTTTGTTATGACTTGCTTATTTAATGAATAGTCTAAAAATAACTTAAATTTGACTATGTTTGTACAATTTTGGAGTAGCAATGTAGACAAAAGCTCTTGCCATGTGTTCAGGTATATGCCAATAAGCTTAACTGAAGTGCCTTGTGTTTCAGCCCGGCAGTTAAAAATGTTACTTGGGGTGAGATTGTGTCGAGATCAATATAGAATCACAAATTAAAGTAGGTCCATGCATAGGCAGTGCGAAGTGTTGCCCGAGACTTACCATCCCTCAACCTGCCACAATAGAGGTGTGGGCGGCCATGGCCCGGAGCGGGAGATTGGTGTGGATTAAGTTTATTACTGCCAATTTATAGCATGATTGCGGACAGTCTAACGCCATGGGCGTAGGACGAGATATATTGCCATTTGTAGGCGATTCCTATGAACCGGGAAGGAGGACTCTGTGCGCAGCAAATGCATAATCGCTTGGCCAACAATTTGTCGACTCAATGACCTAGGCAGCCTTGTCATACCAGACCTCAAGCTCACCACAAACCAAATGGCTCTGTCTACAACACACAAATAAGCAACGAGCATGGGCGGAACTACCCATCAAGATAGAGCCGAAGATGGTCAGATCACTTTGTAGGCAGAAAAGATCTAAATCTACAAAAAAAATTATACTAAAGCATATCATATTATTTATTCACTATGTAGATATGCTCGTGTGAGTCCAATAAAATTAGATTTTCTTTTTTATATTTTTTTCGATTTACTATGTTTTTTCAAAGATTTAACTGAAATAATTAAAAAAGGAAAAAAACAACCCACCTTCAAAACCACTTATAACCAGGTCAGTGATATAAAACACATGGTTTCAAAAGTTAAAGGATATGATTTATCTGGTTTTAGTTTTGGAGTCTAGGAGAAAAATCAATTTTTGGTAAAAGTTGAGGGAATAAAAATATACTCCCTCTGTCCCTAAATAAGTGTCGTTTGCGCTTCCCAAGAAACATCTTTGACTATAATATATATATATATATATAAATATATCTATATTTATACCTAATAATAATAAAGAGACAAAATTTCTCTCTCCCACTTTTTTGGTCCGGCTCCTCTAATCTATATCTATATCTATACCTAATATATATAATAATAAAGAGATAAAATTTCTCTCCTCCACTTTTTTTTTTGGTCCGGCTCCTCTAATCCGATTCGGACCAATAAAGAGGCAAAATTTTTCTCCTCCACTTTTTTGGTCCGGCTCCCCTAATCCAATTCGTACACGTATTGAGTTCCGTTACAACACACGGGCATGTTTACCGGACAAAGTACAAAATCCGATTTCTGTTGCAACGCACGAGCACATTTGGTAGTAAATAATTATGATGTATAATTAGTATCATTGGAAAGATCTTTAAATCTAGTTTTTTAACAAATTTATTTGGAGATATAAATATTGCACGTATTTTGTACAAATCGAATCAAACTTGTGGCACGGACACTAACACGTTTATTTAGGGACGGAGTGAGTACTTTTTATCTAAAAAAATATAAGCACTTGTTTTGGGCCTCTAGCTTCACCATGTCGGCCCAACGGAGGGTCCGGACCCACACTAGAAGCCAAAGCCTCGTGCGCCGCATGTTGTTCGCTTCACCTGCTCTGTCGCCGCCGAACACCGCCGCCAGCTTCCCTCACTCCACCGAATAACGGCAGTCGCACTGCAGCCGCCCGCCCACCCACCAACCCCAAAATGCCGGCGATGTTGGCGGCGAAGTTTATAGTTCTTCCTCTATCGCAGCCACCTTCGCCACAGGCGAGCCTCCGCCTTGGCCTCCGCCCCTCGCCGGCGGGGAGGGCCCGCTCTGTCGCTCCGGTGGCAGCAGCCTCTGCGACCGCCGTATCCGCTAAACCGGCGGTGGCTTCGCCTCCCCTGGTTGCGGACCGCAGCGTTGTTCGTATCGGGCTCCCCAGCAAGGGCCGCATGGCCGAGCAAACCCTAAGCCTCCTCAAGGTTTGGCGCTCCTTTCCGATCGGTGCTTCCGTTGCTGGGTTCGAAAGTTTGAATTGTATGATTGATATGCTGATTTGGTTATGGTCGTGCTCTTTGTGCTTGATGATGCAGAGTTGCCAATTGTCGGTGAGGCAGCTCAACCCGCGGCAGTACACTGCGGATATCCCGCTGGTGAGGTTTACAGTCCTATGTTCTCTCATCTCTCTCATTTAATTACCTTCTGTCAAATCTGGCAGGGAGGCAACCAGTTTCTGTGCGTAGGATGGTAGGTCTACGATGGTAGATTTTTAATCAGTAAGCCTTTGGTTCCTGATTCACTGGTAGGATAAGGATTTTAATAGTGTAGTGTAAATTTCTACTCCCTAGGTTTGTTTGTACTGTATGGTAAGTTTAACACTTAGGTTTAGCTAGTGAGAAATGGCCACTATAGTTCTGATGGTTACTTGCAAGGCCTTCTCGATGTTTGGTTGGAGCAATGCCAAGTAGATGTTTCATGGTGTCTATTGACCCTTCACTATCCGATGCTAATTATGTGATTCATAATATTGCATAACAGAACCGTGTAAACTACAGAACATGCTTTTGCATAAATTACATGTAGTCAATAAATTTGGGGCCAACTTTGTCCTTAGCATTTTTGACTAATCATCTAGATTCAAGAATTATGAAGGCTTTCTTGGATAATGAAATCTCTACTAGATCATTCTCACATCCCTGTTTGCATCATTAAATCCCTGCTGGAAGCAAAACTAGCACACCCTATTACCTACAGAGCATGACCTGTACGCAATAACGATGAACCCGAACATCTGATTTGTAGCTGTATCTGTATGTATCGAACCTTTGTATCTGTAAATGGATTAATATCCAGTGTGGAATCATTATATCTGCCTACATCTAATCAACGTTCAAGCATCAAGCCTGGGTCCTTGTCTTTTCTGTTTTGCCTTCTGGTTAATATGGTTCTCTTACATTCCAGGCATTCATGTTTAAGTTATATGCTAGCCCTCATTCATAGCGTGTTAGCCTTATTATGCAACATCATTTGATAATATTTATCCATTGGCTAAACCATGGTATAGCCCCTGTTCTTTTTTCCTCCCATTTTAAGTTCCAAGATAAGAAGTACCATGTTCGGCATAATCTCATTTAAGTAGTGGTATGCTGGTGGCATTGGAAGCTTACTTTCTTTCCCTTCCCTTCAACTTTATATTTTCTTATTCGGTTTCTATGTGTGGATAGCTGGTCTGACACATTATGTGGATGGAGTGATTGATAGTTTCAATAGAATTTTTGCTGAGTTTACGCAACACGCTTATATCTTTTTATCCTTTCCAGATTCCAAATTTGGAGGTTTGGTTCCAAAGGCCCAAGGACATTGTTCGTAAACTTCAGTCAGGCGATCTGGACCTTGGTATTGTGGGTTTTGACATAGTTAATGAATACGGGGAGGTAAGCTTTTGAGCAATCCTGTTATTTTTTTTCTCGATCATGCAGGAGAGCTGCCGTGTCATTATTTTGCTCTGTTTGTACATGCTTTTAGTCCTAGATGTTTCAGTTGTATGTATTAACACACCATAAATCTTTTTAATCAAGGGTCACCACACAATATTATTCCTGGGATGAAAATAAGTGTGTAATTATTGCAACTCGCACCTTATACCCTATATAATGATGTAAAAGAGGTAAAAAAATGTTTTCAGCATGCATTTGATTATTTCTCATTACCTTGTCCTTAGACTAATACCCCCCTGTTTTGTGCACACGTGGTTCTGGACTTATATATATTATAAAACATGAATTTCTGCTAATTGAGTTTGCAATATTCTTTTATGTGAAATTTATTCTGCTTTGAAGAAACCTTTATCTGACCAATGTTTGTACTTAAAAATTTTATGTGGCAGGGCAATGAGGATTTAGTGGTTGTTCATGATGCTCTTGAGTTTGGACATTGTCGTTTGTCCCTTGCGGTATGTTGTTATCCAGGCACATTCATGGGTACTAGTCTTGTTATTCCAAATTGAAGTTTATATCTGAAGCAGTCAACTTGTGTGACCAGGTACCTAAGGAAGGCATTTTTGAGAACATAATTACTTTGGAAGATTTGTTAAAGATGCCTGAATGGACAGAAGAAAGGCCACTACGTGTTGTTACAGGATTTGGATATGTATGATCCAAACCCAAGCAGTCTAATTCCTGCTCCCCACCCCTACCCACCACGCCCACCACAACCACACACACGCGCACACACTGCTTTGTTGATTATTCACCCCAGTTATATTATTGTGCTGCAGCTAGGCGATAAGTTCTTAAGAGAGAAAGGTTTTAAGCATGTTCACTTTTTATCTGCCGATGGGGCTCTTGAGTCATATCCTCCTGTGAGTCTGCTTTCTCTTCATTTGATTTTCTTTTGTTTCCTTGCGATTCCCCCCTTTGCCTTTCTGTTTTGCATTTGCTTCCATATATTTATTTTGAATTTGATTGGCCCAATAGTGAAGGTTGCCCTTTTCTGTCCCCAATAGTACTTCAATTTAGATCTTAAGAGAATCTAAGTGCTAACTATTTGTGTTAACAACTTAACATATGTTAGACATTGCTCTATCCAGAAATCAGTACGCCACATAGAATTATGTGTACTATTGACTCTGCTATACTTGTTTATGTTCTTGCTCTAGTAGTTATGATGGCTAGCATGAATTTCAGTATGGGTAATATATGACTGACTTAGATTATGGGTGTCAACTTTAACCCTTCACATGGATCGATTTGTTCATTTACTATTGTAAGGTACTACTGGAATGCACACTAGTGTCATTTTGTACTATCTTGCGAGTTGTTGCGTAAAGAGGCTATCAAGGTTAACACTTGTTGCTAATTTCCTTTCCCCCTGTGAAGATGGGTATGGCTGATGCTATTGTGGATCTTGTGAGTAGCGGAACGACCTTGCGTGAGAATAACCTAAAGGAAATCGATGGTGGAGTAGTTTTGGAAAGCCAGGTAAACTTTCTCTCTCTCGCACACATGCATGTGTTGGGCACACACACTTCAGTAGGCAATATTTCACAGTTGATGGTTCCTTTGCCAAAGAGAAAAGTTTATCCCTTTCTTATTTCCGAAGATATCAAATTCTATGCAGGCCACTCTTGTAGCAAGTAGGAAATCTCTGCACAAGCGTAAAGGTGTGTTGGAGGTTACTCATGAGTTACTTGAAAGACTAGAAGCTCACCTAAGAGCAACTGCAGAGTTAATGGTAAGTCTTCATATAACTCATGTATGCATGATTATTTGGTTGGAACAGAGTTATTGTACTTCGTATTTTTATATTAGGTCACCGCAAACATGAGGGGAAACAGCGCAGATGAAGTGGCAGAGAGAGTTCTTAGCCAAACATCAATATGTGGATTGCAGGTAATAATTAGGAAAATTATAACTAGAATAATCTTTATCTTAGAACTGACAATATATTATGTGTAGTTTTGGGGTAAAATAATTGTTTTTGTGTTCGGAAATTGAGTTGCATTCACCATATATTATGTATTATGTATAGGCCCTATAGTGCCTATACCTGTGACCAAAATATAGTTGGGAGTCATTATACAACTGTAGCAGCTCCAATATACACAGGAAACAAATCTAATTATTCTGCATCATGTTTTCCCCACTGAATAAGGGATTATAATTTTTGGTTCATTTTCTTCTTCCTTGATGAGGGAACTTCTGGGTCATTAGAGTGAGACTAGTGCCTTCTAATTGTAGTGAAACTAATCACTATCTATAATTGAAATTGCAGTAGTTTGAAATATCAAGGTTGTATTCTTGTATTTCTCACTTTTGCTAATGATTTCATTTACTCAATGTTGATGTGAACAGGGCCCGACAATAAGTCCTGTCTATTGCAGACGTGATGGAAAAGTTGATGTGGAATATTATGCCATTAATGTGGTTGTTCCACAGAAGTTGCTTTACAAATCTATCCAACAACTGAGATCAGTACGACTCTTGCTTCATCCTTTCTTTTGTTAACACACAAATTGCCATAGTGTAATAACATGATGGAAAAAGATGATTATTCTTGACTAACTACTGAACTAACTTGTTGGAGCTCCTATCAGAACCTATTATTAGTAGTACCTATGTATATTATAATTTATCTTTTCTGAGCCTGAATGATTCTTGATGTTAATAGTGTGTGCAATACTAATATACATATCTGTGGACTCGGAACTGCAGATTGGTGGCAGCGGAGTCTTGGTAACAAAGCTGACCTACATATTTGATGAGGAGACGCCAAGGTGGCGCAATCTCCTCTCGGAGCTGGGGGTGTAACTTGGGGACAGGTCTCTTTTACAAGTTCCTATACACCGCATTTGTTTGCCCATGCTGAAGCATGTAGACCCATATGCAGAAGTGAGACCGTGTTGTATCTGTTGTGTACCCCGTCGCTTCAGGAAATTTTGGCCTGTACCACCGTGTATTGTGCTTATAGCTGTTTATACTCCAGGCATACATCTTGACCATCTGCGATGTATTTATAGAGTTGGCGAATCTTGTTGGGCGTGTGTGTATTTCTTGTGCGGTTGTGCCTGACTTCTCTTGCGGTGGCACTGAATAATCGGCCATGTTTCAATAAAGAAAGCCGGTATGGTTCTCATTCATGACTTCTGAGCAATTTTCAATGTACTATTAAATCTTAAATCTTTAGTCCGAGTTCGAAGGATGCAGTCATGCAGTAGATAAGTATTTTTGCTTGCGGATTTGCTAAAGCACAGCGGCACCGGCACAGGTGATCGCTGGAAATGTTTGGTTTCCGTTGCTGTGAAAGTGAAATACCATGATTGATAAGTTGAGCAGGTAAGTAACAGGCTCGACAGAAACTGCTTCATCGTAACATACCATGGACGAGGATGATTCCGTGACTTTCTCTGCCCTCTCTCAGTAACTTGTTGTATGACTGCTCTGAGTATCCTGTTCTACGGTTCTGGTTTGGTTCAGTCTGGACTCTGGGCTCTATAGATTTTCGCCCCCAAGTGAAAGTGATCTTAATTTGTTCCAAATTATAGTTCGTTTGGTCTTATTTAAATTTTTGTGCAAAATATTATTTTTTGTGTGACTTTCTTATTTAATAAATAGTCTACATGAATGACTTAAACTTGACTATGTTTGTACAAATTTTTTAAATAAGACGAACGAATTATAAATTGAAATGGAGGGTACCTACCACACACGACCACACCTAGATTTCTAATGTTTGACATGTTCAGTTTGACTTACTTGGGCGAGTAGGGCTTGTTGATGAGGCAGAGAAGCTGATTCCAGGCATGCCAATGGCCCCAGATGTCAAGCTTCTGGTTGCGCTACTAGGTGCTTGTCGAGTGCACAAGAGCCGAAAGAGTAAGGAGCAGGATCGTCAACCTTAATACAAAGCAACACTTTTATTCCTCAAAGACACGGGAGAACTAAGTGTCATTGGGTTAAGAAGAAAAAAGAAGGGGGCAACAGCCGGCTCTTTCAAACACACACGACCACACCTAGATTTCTAATGTTTGACATGTTCAGTTTGACATTTACACCATAGAGGCAAAGGGATTTTATTGCAGAAGTATAATATCAGGAAATTAGATGGATCATCCAGCTCAATGTATTTAGTTTGAGTTCTTGCAGTTGCTGAGGCTTTAACATCTTATTAGATCACATTCTTTACCGGCAATTGTAGTGCATGCCGCATAAGTGTATAAACCCCAATAAGCTGTTGGGACTAGAGATTGTTGTTAATGAAGCAGTTCTAGTTTCAGAACTGTCTGAAATCATCGTATCCAAGCAGAAGATTACTGTCTGAAATCATTGTATCTTACAAAAGCAGAAGATTTGTCTCTCCTGCCGCAGAACTGATTTTTATTCATTTGGCTGTATTGTCCTCAACAATGTATGTTTCAGTTCTTACACATGCCACTGCAGAAGGGTTGATATGCATTGATTACCTATCTCAGATGCCCACCTCATGGTCACTATGATTTCCTACGGGAGTATGATTGCTTTCATTTCTAGCATTTTATGATATGATGTTTTCAAACTTCACCTGGTTTGACTAAAAGGCCACATGTTAATCAGGAGCCCAGCACATTTCCAGTTAAAATATATACCTTACTCAGCATGCTCCTCTAGAGCATCATGTGTCTCCTAAGATGGTGCTATGGTTGAGAGAACCTGGAAATATGCGTTATGCGCTTAGAAGTTTTAAGAAATTGGACTACATGTGTTTGCGTAATCTTAAGCATGATCTTGGCGAACCCTTCGTTCCTCCCCCTTTTCTCTGAATAGAACACTGGGTTTGTTCTAAACATCAGACCTTGTGGACTCGTGATTACCTTCAATTTGGGGTGAAAGACTACTAAATTTATTTATTTATTCAGGAAAAAAAACGTCCCTGCTTGCCTCACAGAAAATTGCTGCATCTTTACTGAGGGCTAATTGCTGCGAGTCGAACTTTCCCTCCAAATTTCTGGCAACGTTCATTTTGGGCAAGCAGTTCGCCAGTCTTCTGTGCCTCGAACATCAACTATGCCATGTCTGGATTGTACACAATTCCTGTGAGATCGCTACATTTTAGACATCCTTGGGGTAGATTTGGTTACATATTCTTAACCAGCAAATATAGAGGTAGTAAGCTGTTGGTACTAGAAATCCTTTTGGCGAACAGTTCTAACTAGTTTTAGAACTGCCTGAAAACCATCATGATGGACAACCTAATAACAAAAGAATACTGCCAAGGGCAACATTATGTTCTGGAAGCACATATAAAGTACTCATTACACTAGCCATTTGGATAAATGTTGATTTTAATTACTAAGAAGCTATATCTCTGTTATCTATGAGTTTACCAAGAAGTCATCTCTGTTGCTAACTTGCTAAAAATTACTACATCCTGTGAGGGGCATCTCTGCGATGAGCAAAGCAGATAAAAACTGATGCTCAAACAAAAGCAAGCATATAAAAAACCGAGACAACCAAGAAAAAATGAAGACAACAAGATAAACGGATAATAGCAGCACTATTATACCAACGTACTTAGTTTGATAAGGCTAGCAAAAGTAAACCACACAAAATAAAACGATAGCTGATGTTCAGATTATAGCAAAACTTCAAAGTGTGGCTTTAGTCGACCTCTTCCATCTTGCTCTCGCAGGCGTCGTCCTCCAGAGGGGCCATGTCAGGCCCAGCTTGAGCATGCGGTAGGAGAGGGCCGTCTCGAACAGCAGCATGACAAGGTCCTTGACAGACTTGTCGTTCTTGTCAGCCTCTGCACGCTTGCGCAGCTCCTCCATGATGGCCTCCTCCGGGTTGATCTCCATCGTATTCTTGGAGGACATGTACCCAGACATGCTGGAGTCCCTGAGCGCCTGGGCCTTCATGATCCTCTCCATGTTGGCGGTCCAGCCGTACTCACCAGTGACGAGGCAGCAGGGGGAGTCCACCACACGGTCAGAGACCACCGCCTTCAGAGCCTTCTTGCTCTCACCAGTGATGTAGTAGATGTCATTATGGCCCTCCTTCATCCTGGTCACATAGTCCTTCGGGCTGTTCAGCTCATATCCGCTCTTGGTGGAGTGGTACCTCAGGAGCTCAGCAATCTTGGTCCTGTTTGTGGAGTCCTCGTGGATGCCAAGCTTGAGGTTCTTGGAGAAGGCCTCATAGAACTTGTTGTAGTCCTCCTTGTTCTCAGCAATCTCAAAGAACAGCTCAACACACTTCTTCACGAGGTTCTTCCGGATCACCTTCAGGATCTTGTTCTGCTGAAGAGTCTCACGAGATATGTTGAGGGGAAGGTCCTCAGAGTCAACAATACCCTTAACGAAGCTCAGCCACTCAGGGATCAGCTCTTCGCAGTTGTCCATGATGAACACCCTGCGCACATAGAGCTTGATGTTGTTTTGCTTCTTCTTGTTGTCAAAGAGATCAAATGGGGCCCTCTTAGGAACAAAGAGAACAGCCTTGAACTCCAGCTGACCCTCCACAGAGAAGTGCTTCACAGCCAGATGCTCCTCCCAGTCATTTGTCAAGCTCTTGTAGAAGGCAGCATACTCTTCCTTTGTGATCTCTTCTGGCTTCCTCATCCAAATTGGCTTCTGTTTGTTGATCAACGACCACTCATGAGAAACCTCCTTGATCTTCTTCTTTTTCTTTTCCTTCTCTTCCGTCTCCTCATCAACATCCTCAACCTTGCCTTCCTCAGCAGCATCTTTCTTCTCCTCATCATCTTCATCATCAGAAATTTCCTTCTCAGTTGTTGTCTCAGTCCACAGAGAGATGGGGTAACTGATGAACTCAGAGTGCTTCTTGACCAGATCCTTGAGGCGACGCTCCTCAAGGTATTCCAGCTGCAAACAGAAAGTTCAAAGATGAGTTCAAGCAAAACCAGCAGGTTTACAACAAATCACTTCATTACACAGAACAATCAAACACTTAAGAATCAACAAGGCAATCGACATGAAATGAGATCATGTGACTTGTACTATAATCATAACAAAGAACATAGTGCACAATGAATATAGTCAGGAAGAACCTTGTCAGGAAGTGCATTGAGCTTGTCAGCGATGAATATAGTGACTTGTACTATAATCATAACAAGGTTCTTCCCGTCATCATCATTGTGCTTGGTGGTCACAATGACCCTCTCAGCGACAAGGTAGGCTGACTGGCCAATGATGGACACATCATCACCAGCGGCGAGCGCCTCCATGAACTCCCTGATTCCAGACTGGGCAATGTTCATCTTCTTCCTGGTGTCGAAGAGGTCAAAGGGAGCCCTCTTTGGCACAAAGAGGACAGCCTTGAACTCAAGCTGACCCTCAACAGAGAAGTGCTTCACGGCAAGGTGCTCCTCCCAGTCATTGGTCAAACTCTTGTAGAAGGCAGCATACTCTTCCTTGGTGATCTCCTCAGGTTTCCTCATCCAGATTGGCTTCTGCTTGTTGACCAACTGCCACTCATGAGAAACCTCCTTGATCTTCTTCTTTTTCTTCTCCTTCTCTTCCTTCTCCTCATCAACATCCTCAACCTTGCCCTCCTCATCCTTCTTATCCTCCTCATCTTCATCGTCAGAAATTTCCTTCTCAGTGGTCTTCTCAATCCAGAAAGAAGAGATTGGGTAGCTGATGAACTCTGAGTGCTTCTTGATCAGGTCCTTGAGGCGGCGCTCTTCAAGGTACTCCAACTGCAGAAAATAAGAGCATATTGTAAGGAAGAGTACAAACTTAAGAGTAGCCAGGTAACAAAATTAGTAGCATATATTTTAAAGATTCATCCACAAAAGGTTCAGGGCCTTTTTCAAAAAACAAAAGGTTCAGGGCCACAGCAAAACTGCACATCTATGTTTTACATCAATTCACCAATGGCTGAACCTAATTACCAAATGTTCAGTTAAATAGCTAATAATAACAAAACAGCTCAATTCTATAACAATGCTACAGATTTCAGTTGCATTATCACAATGCTACTAGTAAAACCAAACAAAACATCCTTCCAGTTATTATAACACTATTAATTAACGAACTACACCATTTAACAGCAACACCAAAATAGTGTAAGTCAGTTCCTGTTCCTGATAAACCTAGAATGAACCAATCCAGTTAGTGTAAGTTTTAGTGTAAGTTAGTTCCCCTGATAAACATAGGACGCCTTAATGTAGGTAAAGTTCATAACTGAACAAAGGTTTGCACTGGACCACATCAACATTTACAAACAGATCAGCCATAACTGAGTAATGTGGCATAACGTGCAAAACATACAGGGGTGTAGCACTAGGACCTTGATTAGCACAATTATTTAACTTAAATAATTGTTAAATGATGGAACTTTAACAGAAATATCAAAAGACTATCAAACATTAATTAAGACCATAAACTTCATAAGTGAAAAATGGTATTGTACTTAAAACTTTCACATCCACATTTACCATCAAATCATATATTTGGTCAATCCAATAGAACATCAGCACATTTTCCATAACAGCTATAAAAAAACAAGCCTACTACCAACATAATAGCCATGTGATTTCATTAATTAATAAAACTACTAATTACCAATCAATAATTAATAAAACTACTAATTGGCAATGTCTTTCAGAAGCGCTACATTGAAACTCTAAATAACCAACCATGGCTGCATGTCAATAGAAAGTAGCACTAAAAACATGAGCCAAGTAAATTTCTGCTATACCTGATCATCCTTGAGGTAGAGGGTCATCTTTGTACTCCTGGCAAGTGGTTCCCCAAAGAAGCTGCAAACTCTGTTCTTACCACCTGCACAAACCAAGAAATTCAGAACAAGCCACTACACCCATCGATCACAAAGAAGAAGACACCACCAGCGCTTGTCATAAATGAGCGGTAGTGGGGGGTTCCACCTCACCTGCACGGTAGGACGGGTCTGATCTCTCGTTATCTTCACCTTCTGCTTGAAGATCACGGGGAGATGCGGACGAAGACGGCAGACAACTCGGGAGCTCCTCCGCACAGGGTCACCGCCCCCGCCGCCGTGGCCGTGGCCACCCCCATCCTCGTCGTCGTCATCCTCGTCCCCATCCTCGTCGTCGTCATCCTCGTCCCCATCCTCATCACTGTCATCATCGCCCTCATCCCCATCCCCATCCTCACAGTCATCATCGTCACCGGCATCCTCGTCATGATCATCCCCATCCTCATCCTCACCGTCATCATCATCCCCATCCTCATCCTCACCGTCATCATCGTCACCGGCATCCTCGTCGTCATTATCCCCATCCCCATCCTCATCCTCGTTCTCGTCCTCCGCATGGGCAAGGGCGGCTTCAGCATCACGAACAGTCTGAACTTCATTCTGAATTAGACCTTCTAGTATCTCAGGATACTGAAGGAACACCAGCTCCTTCACAGCAGCCCTCACATAGGGTAGCCTGATGTAACAGAGGAGATAATCTCTTCTGTTGTTGTGAGTAAAATGAAGAAACTACGGATGCAAACGCATCCTGCGCCTCTGTCGCATAAAAGCAGAAACTTCGAATCTGTAAATTAGTCAGTAAGAGGTGAGTACAAAATAAAGTTATTTGAACCATTGCTGAAATAAGTCACCGTACCTAATAAACCATATCTCATTAGTGCCTTTCAGTACTCCCATGACAGATTCGGTATGCAGCTTTTCCCAGTCGTTTGCACAGTACCGAGGCCACTGACCATACCTTGGTATGGTGTGGTGTGATAATTAAATGCTAGGTTCTCATAATCCTGCAAAGTCAAGAATTAAACACATCCAGTATAAAACTGCATTCAAGAACAATATTTACCTCATTGTGCATCACTCGAATGACCACCCTAGCAAATGTATTATATTTAGATGGAAAAACGCCCTCGGCGTAGTTTTCCACGAAAAATCCGTGTTAAGAAGAATGGCCAGAACCATCATGCTAGGAGGGTGCCTATCCAACTCATGGATGCCATCGGTAAGCTGGCCAAGAGTCTGGAAGCCGTGGATCCCAGCACCCTGGAAAAAAAGGATAGAACGGTGTATATAATGTGAAGAAATATTCATCCGCAAAACAAGTGGACACAACTTACAGCAAGGGCACCCGCCACCATCCAAACACCTTCTTTCTTTCTTTCTTTCTTTCTTTCAGATACCTATGTATTTAAAAAAGGGAGTGACTACACATCTTTTGGTTGATTTTGTGTCAATCTATCAATCAGTTTTGTGTCCAGTCACTTCATGACACGTAGGTTCTGAAACCGGATCAAAATATGGTAGATAAAGAGAAAAGAATTCACCCAGAATTTGCAGTGGCATAAAACAATAAATAAGTAACTGAAATTTCAACAAACATCACCCGGATCTAACCCAATTGGTAACCTCCTACTTGTGTGCATCCACAAACAACACTCCTACTTGTGTGCATGCACAAACAACCCTCATGGGAATCTTGAGCCTCATAATATGGAAACATAAAGGAGGAAGATGAACTTGTGTGCCCTCAACAGATCGAGAGTTAAATAATAGGGATAAATATTACTACAACAATAAATCCATCAAATTAAAAACACTATAAATAGTGAATAACAACTATGATTCAAGTAGGTAGCCATGTGGAACTTAAAGGACAAACTGAAACACTAACAAACTCAAACTCGAAATGAATATTATGCAAACAACAATCAATCAACTAACTGAATGCAGGTATTCTTGAAGGACAACTAATATCTAGGATTTACGAAGCCATATGAACTTGAAAGGGGAATTTATGAAACAAAGAATCTCTAAACTCATTTAACTGGAACTAATAGAAATGTTAAAACTGAAACAGAGTTTCTAATGAACCCAATCATATCTGAAACTAATGGAAACACTAAAACTGAAAAAGAGTTTGTAAAAGTCCGGATAACTGAAACTGAACTTTGACAGTATATCACTATTGCTTGAAAATGATACATCATACATTACAACTGCAGAAGCTACACAACTAAAAATAATTAACAATGTGTGCTGAAATACCGAAATGAATTAAACTAAAATAAACTAAAAATAACAAACTGAATAACAGAATATTACTCAATATAAAAAAAACAATATAATAATAAAAAAAACTAAAACTAATAGACATATTGTAAGGAAATAAACTCAAATTAATGAGCTTATCTACTAATTACAGTGCAAACATGTAATCTTAATATAGGCAGTGTGCAAGTTGACACGGTTATAATCACTGCTCACTACTACTATCAGAATCACCTTTTGTGTATCACATCAATTTAACTGTAGTTATTTAATTCCTAAATGTGTGGGAGCACAATGAATCAATAATCACACGGTGATGCCTTCAGAGCTGAAGCTACTGCACGGATAAACAAAAAGACATAAGTTGCAGGAGATCATAGCACTGCTCCCTGAACCTCTCTAACAGACTGCGCTCGACCTTCATTCAGGTAACAAGCATCAACGCTGACACACTTCTCCTCACGGTCACAACTTGCTGGCCAACTCATCCACCTTCCGTCGATACAACCTTTGCCCATGGACGTCCGCGCACACGAAATTCGTTTACAATGCAAAAACAGTGAAATCCAAAATCACATGGAAGGTACGGATGACAACACGCTGCACGCCCCTCAGCTTTAGTAAACAACGAAGACGATGAGTGAAACACAGTCCTGCACTGACGGCGACGCTCGACGCCGACACCTCTGCGGCACTGCCTCCACCAAGCACCAAGCAGACCGTTTCTTCACAAAGCACCAAGGTGTGCATGAAACTCTGAACCCAGCAGCAGAATTAAAAAATATTAAATCATCCAGAACACCAGCTCGCAACGTGTGATGGATTGAATTAGGCCCAATTATTACACGAAAATGAGCCTGTTATGCGAGTGGACACGAATCTACAAACAATCTGAACCACACAAAAACGAATGAAAACCTGACATGATATCATCCGAGAGTTATTTAGAAATCCCGTTTAAAAAAAACCACAGTATTAATCTAAAACTCCAAAAAAACTTTGTATCCAAACAGGGCCTAAACAACATTAACAACCCACCCGTAGTGCTTACATACACATACATGTGTTGCCTTACATACAACAGAAAGAGCCCATGTACCGAACTAACAAATCATGACCGACGAAGCAAGCCCAACGTCTCCAGATTCCCAGCGGCTGTACCCAATTTGGGAGTCCCCCAATTTGACGCATGAATGCAGGCCCGTGTACGACGTTACTATTACTAATTACACGCTGCTGGTGGTGCGGAGAACATGAAAACGACGGATCGGTGCCGGAAATTTCGACACAAAACCACTGCAAATCGTTCAGGCAGGAAAGGGCAAATCAAAGCACCAGCACACCCTAAGCTTCTCCGATCCCAATGTTCGCTACGAAACTCACACCTATACGACCAAAAAAAGGGCCAAAAAGGCATCAGACTACAGGCATTCAACATCCATGCCTCCAGAAATCGCCTCAACAAAAACGAGAGCAGATCCAAACGCGCAGCGAAATAAAACTATCACCGCCGCGGCCTCTCCATCCTTACGCTATTACGCAGGCGATTGCCTCCGAGGCGTCGGAACCAAGCCAACTAAGCGCAGCCAGTGGGGGCGCGTACGTACCTATGGTGCGGGCGTGCCGCGTCGCGAGCACCCGTCCGCCGTCCCTCACCGCGCCGCGAGCAAAACCCCACCTCAAAGCCAGTGGGAGAAGGCACGCGCACAACGGGTTGGGAGAGAGGCAAGTTAAAAAGATGGAAGGCAGGAGTGCAGGACGGAGCAGCTTGCAGCCTCCCCACCTCTGTACATACTAGGCTAAAGGATAGCCCCAGTCACTGACATGATGGGTCTACTGTAGGGGATGTGAGTCGAGGTGGGGGCGGTGGTGCATGGAGCCTTTGCCCTCTTCACGGCCAGCCCGTCCATGGGACATTTGCCGTACTGGTGCGAGGGCGACGCCAAGCAAATCTCATTTGGCGAGTCAACAAATCTCATTTCGCGACTCAAAACTACCTACTGCGTTACTGCATTGTGGTAGTGTATCTAAAGAGACCATGCATGGTGATTGAATATGCTTGCTGTTTAGTTGGAGTGATTTCACGTGGGATCTGATCACAGTCACGAATCATGTTAGATCGTGTTTGTTTGGGTGTGTTTAGTTCCCTCAACTTTCCCCAACTTTTCATCACATTCCCATCATATTGAATTCATATTCTCCGTCACATCAAAATACCGACACATACATGGAGTACTAAATATAGTTGAAATAAAAAACTAATTACACAGTTTTATTGTACTTTGCGAGACAAACATTTTAAGCCTAATTAATCAATGTTTGGATAATTATTATCAAATAAAAACAAAATTGATATAGTGTGATGTGATAAATGCTACATGATTTTTTTCACCTCATTTCCAAGATCTAAACACAGCCTTTGTGATGTGCTGCTATCGATCAGTTGCGCCGAGAATTCATGAATTCCAGCCTAGTACAATAGTGATTACGCTCACCATCCAGCAGGATCACATAATGCTACGGAGTGGAGTGAACCAACAAATCAGGTAATCACTTATTTCATTTCAGATACCGCTGCAACTTGATTCCTTTACGTTTGCATTACCGTACCTACAACCAAACAACACCACATCAGACTGCAGCAGTGCTGCGCTGCGTCCGCCCCTTCCCAACGGCCCACGCCAGCCGGCCTGCGGTTAGCTGTGCTGTGCAGTACTCGCGATTCGAGACTGCACAGTGCATAGTGCCTGTGAATTTTGTTATATTGACTGTACTTTTTTGTTTCCGCATCATAAGTTTCATTTAATTTGTAAAAATATGTATAGTATTCATATTCCTAAATAAATTTATCAAAAAATCATATTCAAATATTTTTCATATGATACTAATTATATATTATAAATATTAATATTTTATCAAAAAATGAGAACAACAAATTGGTTTTGGACGGAGGGAGTACTTCTGCATACTACTTGTTGTTGTACTAAGAGCAAAGTCCGTTGTTGTTGCACCAAAAGTAAAATCCACTTACTACTAGTTTGTGTACCAAGTGTAAAATCCGTTGTTGTTGCACCAAGAGTAAAATCCATCAGCGACCTTAAACTTATTTGATTGTGACGATTAAAATCCATTACTATTAAGAGTAAAATTTATTAGCGGTCTTTAAACTTGTTCCATTATGTCTATCCTGGTCCTAAACTCGTAAATCGTCCGTTTAGATCTTTAAATTTGATCGGTGGTGTCATGTCAGTCCCTAAATTTGCAAATTAATCATTTTGACCCTTAAACTTGTTCGTTGTGTCATTCAGGTCCCTACTATTGCATGTCACTCGTTTAGGTTTCTTAAATTTGTTTGGCTGTGACATGCTAGTCCCTAAATCGGGAATCACCCTTTTGAATTCTCAATTCATGTTCGAGTCTTAGAGCCCGTATAAATAGGTAAAATATTGAGTGCAGACAACATCTTCGTTACAATCGTGAAAACCTACTGTGAAACCATACTTAGGAGTTTTTTTAAAAAAAAATTGAAACTATGCATACCAGTAACACATCTATAGATAAGCATCGTCACAAAATTTAAGATTCAAACTGGTTTTGTAGAAAAATATATGAAAATAATAAAACTCACTTGCATAATTGGTCAAATTTGCTTTTCGGGAAGCGCAGTGACAGTCTTTTAGGGACGGAGGGAGTATAAGCTACTTTTTTTTCCTTTTCTATACTCCGTATGAACTAGCTATTTATTGCAGTGGTAGACGCGTCCCGCCGATGATTGATCATCACTGGGCGCGGCGCGCGATCAGTACGGTGGCGGCGGCGGCCAAATCACGTCTTGCGGCTGCGGGTGGCAAGCAGCGTAGATGGGCACGGCCGGTGGGCCGCCGCACGGCGACTCCACACAGGCTGCGGTGCCGAGGCAAGGTGCGGCGCGGTCTGGCGTCGAACGGCGAGAGGACGATGATGCTCTTGTGGCGTCTGCTCCCCGGGGTGCTGGCCACGGCCGGCTCGGTGCTCATCCAAGGGGACGGGGTCGCCGCTGCCGGCGGAGAGCGAGACGGAGACGGACACGGACGCGTCGTCGTCCGCTGGGAGTGGGAGGCGGTGGAAGGTGGGGTTAGTGAAGGCAGCCGCGACGAGGACGACGGTGGACGCGACGTACAGCGGGCCGACCACGGCGCCGCCGACGACCTGCCCGTGCAGCCCCGCCAGCGAGATGGAGTCACGTGGCGGCGGCGGCGGCCTGCGGCGCCATGGCGGACATGGCGGGGGGAAGGAACGTGGCGGAGATGGACAGGAGTTCGTACTGCCCGTGGAACACGATGGCGGTCGTCGGGGCGGCGGCGCCACCGGCGGCCGCGCCACACAGATCCCGAGGTTCCGGCGTGCCGCGAAGCGCGCGAGCGCGTCGGCCACGTCGCAGCCGCAGGGGATCTCGATCACGTGGGGCCGCATCGCGGCGGCTGGCTCCGTCTCCCGCGTGATCACCACGGGTGGCTTCGGCTTGTTCTTGGACCCCGGGGGTCGGCCCCTCCGCTTCTTGGACAATTCGATGCTCGCCCCGTCGCCGCCGCCTGAGGCCTGACACGACGACCAGTGCCCCACCACTTACGAGCTCCTTCTGCTCCGTAGTCCTGCGGCTATCCACCTCGTCGGAGAAGCACTCCAGCTGGTGGTGGTGGTGGTGGGATGGCGGCGGCGGCGGCGTGGTGAAGTGGGGCGGCGGCACGTCCTTGCGATCTTGGTAGAGGCGCTCCTGACTCATGTCTCTTTTGCCAAGCGATACGAGGAGCTTGGTCGCGAGAAAGAGAGACAACACCTAGCTAAGCTAGCAATCGAGTGGTACAAGCTTGAAAGATGTGGGTGCGACAACATCGAGAGAGATATAAGCTTGAAAGATGTGGGTGCGACAACATCGAGAGAGATATCAAGAACACGACGGGGTGCGGCAAGTTGCGATGGCAGCTGCGAGCGATGTTTCAGTGACGAGAGTGGTCTCTGGGCTTGGGAAGGGGTGGGACACAGTCACAAAAGTTCCCGGATCGAGGAACATGGATCGCGGAACGTGGAACATTAGTTTTGAGTGATTTTAACACTATGAGGACGAAATTGTACCACGAACGTGGCTACGTACCATGTTTTTTTAGAGACCACGCCGTTGCGCGTATTTCATTAAGCAGAGGAAAGTTCAATACAAGAGCCGCGAGTGGTAACACCATGGTTACCAAACGTGAACTAGCAAAAGCACAAACCCCAAAAGAAAGACAGTCACCAGACTTTACAGGCGATTACATGACTGAAGCCTTTTCACTCCAATGAAGCCCAAGCAACATCACAACATGCAGAGGACTCCTAGCTGCCTGTAACCGGCCAGCACCCAGCTCCTTGCCTCAACCAGCATTGCCTCAACAAGCAAGGGTGCCGGAGTAGCCACCCCATTGAAAGTCCTAGCATTATGCTCTTTCCACGACATCCAGCCAATCAAAAAGACCAGGGAGTCGAAGCCTTTACGAAACGGCTTCGGAGCCAACTTCCTGTTGCGCAGCCACCACCGAAGCGCAGGCTCCTCAGAAGCGACGATGGTACCCTGCAAGTGTACTTTGGCGAGCCACAGATGCCAGACCTCCCGGCTGTAACAGCATCCCAGAATAATATGATCCATGGTCTCCGGCGTTTGGTCACGCATGATGCAGTCACTAGAAGCTTGTAGCCCATGGCGAAACCGCCTATCACCCGTCCAACAGCGTCCATGCATGCATAACCAGAAGAAGAACCGTACCCTGGGGGGAGCCACAGTCTTCCACAACTGTTTGGCGCCGAACATCATCGATGAACCGAAGAACATAGCTCCATAAGCCGTCGCGGCCGAGTAGTTTTGATCCGCAGAGAAGCGCCAAGACAAGGTGTCCGGCACATCCGACAACTGTACTTGGTCCAAGCAATCGCACAGGCCGCCAAACTCCACCAGAAAGTGCACGGAGAAAGACCCGAAAAGGTGGCTCACCCAAGCAAAACCAGCCATAGCCTCAGCGACAGTTGCCTTGAGCTTCCTCTTGCGCACCGATGCAAAGACAGTAGGTGCCAAACTCTCGATGGATGCCCCATCCAACCACCGGTCGGTCCAGAAAAATATTGAGGGGCCGTTACCAACGGCGAAGATCGTGGCTGCCTGGAAGAGGTTCAACACAGCTTGCTCCCTGGTTGCTGGCGCCGTGCCCCGCTGGCGGTCACGCCAGACCCAACGCACCCGCAGTGCGACCCCCGCACGCCGAAGGTCAGAGACGCCCAAACCACCGAGCTCCTTTGGCCTGCAGACGGTTGGCCACGCCACCCTGCATTTGCCACCCGACACTGAGTCGCTCCCTGCCCAAATGAAAGCTCGCCGCAGCTTGTCAATCATTCCAAGGGACCATGGAGACAGACACAGAGCAATGGATGTATGTACTGGGATAGCGGAAAGGGTCGCCTTGACAAGAGCAAGACGGCCGGCCATATTGAGCATTTGGCCTTTCCACCCCGGGATGCGAGCTGCCACCTTGTCAATAAGAGGTTGTTCATCTGAACGCCTCAACCTGAACACTGAGAGCGGGATGCCAAGATACCGACATGGGAAGGACTCAGCCTTGCACGCCAAGGAGCTCAGAACAAGGTCCAGATCAGGCTGAGAACAGTGCATCGCCGTGGCCACACTTTTCTCCAAATTTGTGAATAGACCGGAGGCAAGGCCGAAAATTTGCAAGGCGGCCTTTACACCCAGCAGGCTGGGCTCATCCGGCCTAAGGAACAGCACCAAATCGTCTGCGTAGAGGCTCATCCGTCGGTCACCCAAACCCACAACCGGCGTCAACATGCCCCGCCGCTCGATCCAACTAAGCAAATGGTTGAGCACCTCCATTACCAGCACAAAAAGCATTGGGGAGAGGGGGTCCCCCTGCCGTAGCCCCCTTGCGTGGCAAATCCTCCGTCCCGGCCTACCATTGAGCATAATCTTGGTACTCGATGAGGCCAAAATCACAGCTACCCAATTACGGCATCGCTGACCGAAGCCAACTTGCTGCAGAACTTCGAGGAGAAATACCCAAGCAACGAAGTCAAAAGCTTTTGCAATGTCGACCTTGAGCAGTACACACGGCACCCGCCGCCGATGGATCTCCTGACATGCTGACCGTACATTCTGGAAGTTATCATGGATGCTCCTCCCCTTTATGAACGCACTTTGGTTTCTCAAGACAAGCCGGTCGAGCACCCAAGCCGATTCACCATGCACTTGGTGATCAGCTTGCCGAAGCTGTGTATTAGGCTAATGGGCCTGAAGTCTTTGATCTCCTCCGGATTCTCCTTTTTCTTCAGCAAAATCAAGTATGCATCATTGACATGGTGCAGGCTTCTGCCATCCTGCGCCCAGAACGCATTAAAGGCGTTCATCACATCTCCTTTGATCAATGGCCAAGCCACCTTGTAGAAAAGGCCTGTGAAGCCGTCTGGCCCGGGAGCTTTCTCATTTGGTAGCTCTTTAATCACGTTCCAGACCTCTTCCGTGAAAACAGTTTCCAGCACAGCAAGGTCCATGGAGGGCATCCCAATCTCATGCAGATTTAACCTCCTGGACCGCGAGAAATTTGTACCAAGCAATTGGTTATAATGCTCAAAAAGCGCCTCCGCCATAGAGACATCCGTGACAACCTGGGCACCTTGCACGCGCAGAGACTCAATTTGGCACTAACGTCTCGTGTGACATGCCTGAAGGTGAAAAAACCTCGTGTTGGCATCCCCATCCTTGAGAAAGGATAGTCGTACACGTTGCCTGACAATCATGCACAACAAGGACGCAAGCCCCAGCACACGAACTTTGAGGGCACGACGCAGCGCTGCCTCCCATGGGGCTAGATGTCTCCTCTCCATCTCCTCATCAAAGCGTAGGATGACCTCCCTGGACATCGCAAGCTGCAAGGCAATACTGCCGATTTTTGTGTTGCTCCAGCTCTGTAGCCCCTTAGCAAGACTCCTGAACTTCTGGTCAAGGACCCTGAAGGGATCCGCATCAGGCACAGGCCGTTGCCATGCACGCGCAACGACCTCCTGGAAATCTGGGAATTTGACACAGAACGACTCGAACCGGAAGCGTCTCCGCAGCCCCGCGAACGCTTGCAACTGTAACAGCAGCGGGCAATGGTCCGAGCAATCGAAGGAGAGTGGCTTCAAGACGTGGTGTGGGAAGGAGGCGAGCCACCCAGAGGAGGCAAACACCCTGTCCAGCAAAACGAGCGTCGAATGCTCCCTCTCATTTGTCCATGAAAAGCGGCGCCCCACCATATCGATCTCCTGCAGCTGCGCGCTATCAAGGAAAGCACGAAAACGTCTCATGCAGCGGCGGTCGAGACGGTCGTTGCTTTTGTCCCGTGCGCGGTAAATCATGTTAAAATCCCCGCACAGGAGCCAAGGACTCTGCGAAGTCCCTCTGAAGCCACGCAGTTCATCCAAAAAATGTACCTTGTCTACATCTAGATTTGGGCCGTAGACGACCGTGATCCACCATGGGTCAGCCAGCGAACGTGGCCGCTGCACACAGACAGAGATGGTAAAACGCCCAAGCTCAACATCGGACACTGTCCAGACATCTCTGAGCCATCCCAGAAGAACACCTCCAGCCACCCAACAGAAGGGAGAAAGGTATAGTCAAAAGCCGGACCTAAAAATTCAGTTGCCCGTGCAGTACAGATGGAGGAGAGCTTAGTCTCCTGAAGACAGACAATGGACGGTTTGTGCGTCAAGATGAAGTTCCTAACAACATTACGCCGTGCGTGGTCGTTGAGGCCACGCACGTTCCACACGAAACAGCTAGTTTCCGCCGACATGGGGAAACAAAAGTAGTGCTCCAGCGGTCCTGTGGCATGTCACGCCAACTCCCCCTCAAGGCCTGCCATGTTCAGGTCCATGGCCAAGAGGTCGTATCCCCCATTCAAAAGCATCTGTAGGCATTGTTGCTTCGTGGTCGACATTCCACCACCAAAAGTTGCTTTGAATTTGTCTTCGATGTCAGGGTCTATTGCTTCTTCCTAGATTTGCACCCCCATTTTCCTCAGGAGCACCCTCTGTGCCTGAGAAATCACGTTCGGCGCACGAGGCTTAGCAGCAATATGCCCACTCCTCCGCAGCGTCTGGATGGAAATAGGCGTCCTAGCCCGCCGCAGGCGCGGACCCGCCCGGATCAGCGGGGTGCGCAACGGGAGGCAGACCTCATCTTCTAGCTCCTCCAGCAACGATCTGGGCGCTGCCGCTGATAGCGCCGCCACCGACGCGGTCACCACTGGCGACAATGACGAAGCCAACGCCGCTCCCCCCGCCACGACGGGAACCGGGTTGGCACAGTCAGGGTAGGTGGAGTCGCATCCAACCTGACCCCCGACAGAATGCGCCGACAACGTCCAAGGCGCCTCTTCTTCAATCATTTGCGCCCACCAGTCGCCATTGGGAGTGGTCCGAGCAACGCCAGGCGACAGCCTCCCGTGCGCCTGGTGCAGCTCGTCGTCGACACACATCGCCCACCAATCTTCGCGAGGTGTGGGTTCAGCCGTCTGTGTGCTCCCACCCCCATGAAGCAGGTGGGGGCCAGAGCCAGAAACCTTCCAACCAACCCCAACATTGGGGAGTTTGCAGGCCGGACCACCCAGGGCGAAGGGGTCTCGCACAACGAAGGAGGTCCTGCAAACGTTCGCTCGGGGGACCGAGACAGCCGGCGTGCCTCCATCCGCCCCATGCGACGCCTAGCCGCAGCGGGCGTAATCTGGCCAGTCATCGAGCGCAGATGGCACCGAACCTTCCCAACCATCACCACCGGAGAAAGGTCATGGCCCCCGGAGCCCCTGGCCAGAGAGCAACCCCCGGGGTGATAGTTATTGTAATTGCTATCAGCAGAGTCTTCATCATCACTGTCTCTGTCTCGCTGTGGCGTCGGCCAGTGGTCTTCCCGGTCGTCATTGTTGGCCCCAGCCGGGCCACTTGAATCGCCATCCCCTCGGTCCTCCCCATTGCCACCGCCATTATTGCCAGCATCCGGGGGGGCCGGCGGCATTCCCCAGTCTTGATACGCTATCAGGCGCGTCCTCATCTGGCAGCCCAGGAACAGCCGGCTCCGGGATGAAGATAATTTGCTCCTTCTTGATGAAGGAGGGATGCCAGCACCACGCTTGCACAAAATATTCCCAATCATCGTCATCCGGCACATCCCGACAAGTAGTGGACTGAAGCTCTGCACAGCAAGGTCCCAGGATCGCCTGCACCACCTCCAGGTTACGCGCGTGGAGGGGGATGCGCGCCATGGCCACCACCACCCGGAAGCGGAATGCCCCCGCGCTCGCCAGCGAAGTCCTCCAGACTCTCCAGACCAGCGACATGAGGTAGCCCCCTGGCCGGGACGCCAAGACACGGTCGCGGTCACGCAGGTTCCGGAAGCGAACTACAAAATCCTCAGGCTCATGACGCCTAACATCCACCTCATCAGCAGGAATTCCAAAGCGGTTGAAGAGGGAGGCGTAGACCATTGCCGTTGTGATGTCAGGCCTCGTACCCCCAATCATCACAACCAGAGCATGGTCCAGCGCAATCTCTGCCGTACGTATCTCATCGGAGCGCGGGACGACGACTAGCGTGGCCCGTGGCCGGTGCCGCCGCCTCCGGGGCTGCCGGCGGAGGGACCGGAGGTGGAGGAGGAGGCGGAGGCGGAGGTGGCGGTGGTGTCAAAGCCCGCAGCCTGGAAGGCGGCGGCGGCGGGGCACAGACACGAGGCACCGAAGTTAACCGGCCCGTGGAGACCGAGCGGCCCGACGTGGTGTCCGCGGAATTGGCTCGATGGCGTCCTCCCCCACGCCTTCGCGGAGCCACCCGGCGGGCCTCCTCCCCAAGAGGCGGGGAACGACCACGCTTCACGCCAACCCAGGCGGAGCGAGCGGGAAGGGGGCAGGAGGCAGCATGGTGACCCTCATCCCAGCAATTATAGCATCTCACCGGAGCGCCACATCGCGCCTTGACATGGCCGGGCCGCAGGCATTTAAAACATACACCCTCCATCCCCGGGGGAACCGACCTGGGCGACCTCGGCGGTGAGAAGCGTCGGTCACAGCGCCGGTTGCGCACCTCGAAAAAGCCGTCGCGGTCCGGCTCACCACGAGCCCTCGCCGGGTGCGCCGTCGGGGAGCCTCCCCGCCTGGCTGGATTAAACTGACGGTAGGAGCGCCGCGCGGCCGCCATGAAGCCCTCCGGGCGGCGCCGACACCGCCGATGACGGCGAGCGCGCTGGCGCCGAGCACCCCTTTGCCTTTCTCGTCTCGCGGCGCCGCCACAGACTCCTCTTCGAGCTCCGACTCCGAGTACGAGGCCTCCGAGTCACTGAGGGGCACCCTCCCCCCAGGACCACGGACGAGGTCCTCCTCAGCAGGAAGCACCATCTCCCCCATCTCGAGCTCCTCCACCAACTCGTCCGCCCAAGATCGGCGCGGAGAGGACCCATTCACCGGGGTCTGGGGCATGCTAAACCAAAACTCGGCCACAACACGGGGGGTGGGGGTGTAGCAGCCGCGGCCGGAGCTGCCGGCGGCGGCGGGGGGTGTGGGGGGGGGGGGGGGGGGGGGTGGCTGTAGATCTGGGTTTGGGCGTAAGGGGCTGTAGATCTAGGTTTGGGCGGAAGGGGCTCCCGAGCAGACGAGCCAACGCGTCTGGGGGAGAGAAGAGGGAAGGAAGGCGGGCGGCGATAGGGAGGGGGCTGGGGCGCCGGCCAAGGACGGCCGACGTCGGGCTGCGGTGGACGCCGGGCCGGAGTGGCCACCGGCGGTCGGCTGTTGCGGTAGCCTCACGCGCCCTCCGCTCCCCTCAGCTGGGCTTTTTACACTTTTACCATTATAACGAATGACACTCACCCGATTATCACTCTTATAATTGTTTTTATAAACTTATCATCTTTAACAGAAAAGTTTTACAACTTTACCAAAAACGCGTACGTGGCGTGCTACATCACACTGACAACGTGGAGGGGCACGGAGAAAAGACGAGATTGCCCATGTCCTTCTCTCTATCTCTCTCCTGCTTTGGATCCCGCAGCTCCCTGTCATCTTCATCCCCAACCTCCAGCTGAGGGAGAGAGAAAGCAGAGAGGCACCGCTGGGGCTGGACCCATGGCGACAGCCCCTGGGCGAGGGCGTGCTCCGCCCCCGCAGCGCTCGTCACCACGCGCTCCAGCAGCTGCTCGTCACCGCCGCAGCAGCTCAGCTCCTCCTCGCGCGCGCTGCATGGGTCGTTGCCGCCGTAGCAGCAGGAAGCCACCACCACCGCCACCGCCGTCGTTTGGGACGCGGGCGTGGCGGCTGCTGTGGACGCGGAAGGGCGGCGCAGCGCACAGCCTGCGCCTCCTCCGCACGCTCCGGCGCCACGACCACGACCTCGTAGGCCTGGCCAGCGCGCGCGGCGACCGGCGGCTCCGCTGTGGCGAGCGCGAGTACTCCATCGATGAGACTCCGGCGTTCCGGTTCCCGTCTGCGTGCGTGGTCCGCCTTATCCCCTGCATCGCGTGAGTATTGAATCCGTGCGTGAACATTTTGGATGTTCAGTTGTTCACGAGTGCGTTGTGTGTCATTCTCGCGGCTCGCCTTCGAGCCATCGCGAGACGCCCGTCCAACGAGCTCTGCGCCTATGCAGTATGCACCCCGCTAGGCGCCGGGTACTGCTGCGCCGGCGGCGACGACCCACGGAGCGCGCGCGAGGAGGAGCTGAGCTGCTGCGGCGGTGACGAGCTGCTGCTGGAGCGCGTGGTGACGAGCAGCTACTCTCTCCCTCTCCTCTGCTCTCCCTCCGCTGGAGGTGGGAGATGAAGCTGACCAGTGGGACCAGCCTGACAGTGAGAGGGAGCTGTGGGACCCGGCTATCGGGAGGGTGTGAGGGAAGAAGAGCAGGGGCAGTCTTGTCTTTTCGCATTGCACGTCCATGCTGGCACTGTGATGTGGTATGCCACGTACGCGTTTTTGGTAAAGTTATAAGAGTTTTGTTGTAAGGATGACAAATTTATAGGAGTCATTTTAAGTGTGAGAATCGGACGAGTGTGATTCGTTATAATGGTAAATATGTAAATTCCCCATGATTGTGTTGATTTTTATTCCCGTGGTTTATGGACGCCTGCAGTAGAAAATTCGCATAGATTGGGTGCATAGTCGTGATGCCGCTTGAGTTGGTTGGCTGCTTAGAGCATCGCTAGTGTGGAGTTCGAACCGACCCGGATGTGTCTGACCACGAAAGCACGGTTCGATTCGTATGCAAGTAACCTAAACATTGCTCCAGTGTAGAGTTCGCTTTTTTACCTGCTGCACTCATACGGACCAATAAACAAAAGAGTAATCAGAGCACTGCTCCCTCTCCTATCGCACGAAATAATACTTTTCAATTGCTCTCGCGTCGCACCGTAAATGAGCGCTGAACCGAAGATTCTTTCCCCACGGTTCGACTGCTCCAGCGTGTAAAACGATTTTCACCCCGTTTCTCTCCCCACGGTTCACTTCCGCGTACACTGGAGGTGCTCTTAGGAGATCTCACTGCCTTTTTGTTAAAAAAAACTGATGCGTTGATGTAGTTGTGATGCTACATTGGCACTCCTTACTGCAACCATTTGTGCATAATTTTTTAGTGCAGCATAAATTCGGCGACTCTTGTTTCATTGTGCAAATTCACATAGAAATACAGAATGAGTGTTGGTTGGTTCGTTCCTTCCTCAAATGCTAGGTGATCAGACTGCTTTCTGTTACACTTAAGCCTGATGTTATTACTCTTACACTGCATTGATGTTGTGATGCTACATTGGTCTCCCTAGTGGAACTGTTTGTGCATAATTTTAGCTCAGTTAACCCATGTTAGCGTTTCATTTGTGGACAAAATTTTCATAGTACATATGTTCCTAAATGAAATAGTAATGCTGCCATGTGATCAGTATTAAAAAGCTTTCAATTTTGGTTCTGAAATGCATTACTTGTTGGTAGGCACTGACAATAACATGTTACATGCCATTCGGTGAAATATGTTGTTGGACTATGTTTGTGCTCAAATGCCTTGTTTTTCATGTGTTCTCTCAGGAATCTTCTATTCGATAATGTGGCGTGATGCTCAAAACTCTGCTCGCTGTTGTCTACTTTGACTACATCTGATCCAATTGGAGTATTGGACCACCTCTTTTCCTCCAATGGGGATTGTCAAGATAGCAAATCGTGAGAGCCTGCAGCGAAGAGTGGTTACAATTGTGGAGATGAGGACCTTACAGGAGAGGACAGAATGCTTCTTCAGAGATTTCCTGATCCCGAATCTCTTGGCTCTGAACAGGCATAGGTGGAATGTGAGCTTGCAGCGTCCAGAGGTCCGATGTGCAATATCCCCTATGAGCTTTATGATCTGCATGATTTGACAGAGGTTCTTTCTTTGGATACATGGAATTCATGCCTGACGGAAGATGATAGACTCTGTGTAGCAGCCTACCTCCCGGACATGGAGCAACAAGACTTTGTTACAACCACGAAAGAGCTGTTCAGCGGTGATGCTACGTTCTTTGGACATCCACTTAGAAGCTTTTTCCTTGGATTGAACGGTGGGCTTTATTCTCCGCAAGTTTCTCAGGCAAGGGAGTTACTGATGATGCTTCAAAGACCGAGACAATATCATTTTCTCAAGTAGTACTACGATGATATGGTTGGTAAGTTTGCATCCATGGACAACCTGTTGAGGAGTTCCAATACGAGCGCTAGTCTTGGAGAGAAGGTTCCCATCTGGTGCAACCGGGTCTACGAGAAGCGTTTCCCATCTGTTAGTCTTAGGGCACTCACAATGACTCTATTATAGAGTCCAAGACTATTTATTACCACTTTATTGATGTGACAGTATATTTATTGAAGAGAGATGGTAAAAAAACAAAACTCCAAGTCTTATTTAGACTCCAAATCCACAAGATTTAAGGTAATAAATATGATTAGACTCTATGATAGAGTCTGCATTGTGAGTGCCCTTAGGCCAGTCTCAATGCTTGGTTTCATGTCACTGTTTCCAATACTATTTTTCTTGGAAGCTGAAACTTGAAACTCCCAATGAAATGTCCATTGAGACTCAATAATTTCATTGCACTATTTCATAGGCTTATTGTATCATTTAATTCTTACGTGTTGTGGGATCAAGTATGCAAGATAAATTCTGTAGCTATTGTTATGTTCTAACGCACTTCTGCACATTATCAATGGAACTCATTCATGCACGCACATGCCACCATCCAAATATAGTATAATATATTAATTGATAATACTACTCATAAACGCACACACATATAAAAACATTACACATATATTACTCGCTCTTGTTTTTGCCGGTCTTCTGAAACTGTGCACACCATTTTGGCTCATCTTTAAGTTTCTTCCACCAATGCACCAACGTGAAGGGCTTTCCATACTTGTTTGTCCACATTTTCTGTGCCTCATCCTCCAACATGTCGTCGGAGTATCCGCTTGTGTGTATGTTACTTACTGTAGTCCAAAACCCATTGAA
Organism: Microstegium vimineum; assembly: GCA_022036555.1. Taxonomy (NCBI): domain Eukaryota; kingdom Viridiplantae; phylum Streptophyta; class Magnoliopsida; order Poales; family Poaceae; genus Microstegium; species Microstegium vimineum. The sequence goes on along the minus strand of CM039120.1, from coordinate 5,665,760 downwards.
TTCAGTGATTGATGCCTTCAAACGAGTCCAGTGAACCTTCAATTGGTTCATTTCCCTTGTACGCTTCCCATTTTCTTTCTTGTTAAACACAACAGTGACTTCATTCCAAAATGTATCACCTTTCTGATCATTCCCCTTAATTGGGTCTTTAGAAGCATTCAACCAAGCACTTGCCTACCAAATAAAAAATAAGAAAAATATGAACATCTCTGTAGAAAAACCAAACACTGACCAACAAAAATTACTAAGAACAATCATTACCAGTCTCTCTTCCTTTTCATGTGTCCAATACCTTTTCTTTGTTGTCCTATTTGTATCATTGGTGTCGTCTTCCTCAATTTCAATGTTCACTGAAGTGCCTTGTTTCATAGCTTCAGGTGTTGTGTCCCATAGGCACTTGGTGGTCGTGGAGGTATCGTGTTGAAAATTTTTGTCCTTGTACTAGAGGCCGTTGAATCATATTTAGAAAACCACCTGGTGGACACATCCTGAAATTTGTACATAATCAAACTGCATGAAAATCAAACTACCTTCTACTAAATATTTTTCAGACATTGGATATTTGGCAGATTAACCAAGTGGACCACAGACCTGCTATCAGATAGTGAGTCATGGAAATAAATTTAGACAGCGTACTGCAGATAAATTCAGAGATGATACAAATCACTATCTACAACCCCTACATCTGGTAACTATCTATTTGCAGTTCTAGTACAGATAAAAATTCAGAGATAATACACATCACTTCTATTCAGTTCGAGCACTTAAAGGAATCAAAATCAACTACTTCTAGGAGAGGAAATCAAGTACGTGCACAGATCAAAACAGCTACTTGCGTAAAATAAAATCAATACGTACCATGGATTTGGGGCTTGCTGGTTTCCATGTTGAGATGAAAAATTTGGGAGTACGGTTCCCCATCCTGCTCCTTGCAATGGTTGTGGCGGCATAGTGGACGTCGGCACAATGGAGGATGAAATCGACACAGGAGGGGCAGGAACAACAGAGGAGGAAGATGGCACAGCCTGCCGCGGAACTAGTGACGGCGCTGGGAGGGATGTCAGCGTCGGCGACGAATCCGTTGAAACTGGAGGCGCCGACGGCGTCTTCAGTCCGAGGCGGCTGCCCCCACGCCCTTTCTCTCCTCTCCCATATGGGTGCCGCCCGGAACCCTTCGACAGTGTTGGATCCATGGCGCTGGATCTCCAAACTGGCTGCACGGGAGCAGGAAGAAAAGAATGGCGAGGGCAGGAAGGAATGGCAGGGGGGGGGGGGGGGGGCGGGGAGGGATGGTGAAGGGCGCGGGAAGGATTCGGCCGGGGCGCGGGAAGGATGGCGCGCGCACGGGATCGAAGACGATGAAACTCTCCCCCTCAACGCTCGTTTCGTGCCGTTTCCAAGGAGTTGAAAACAGTGCGCGTTCGTTTCGTGGGGATGAAACGAATTCACTCTCTCTCCTCCTCAAATAAAGCAAAGATTACATTTTAGCTGATGTGGCAGCCTAATTAATGTGCATGAAACTCTCATGAAGCATGCATTGAGACTGGTCTTAGCAGTACCACACTCCACCAGTTACTATCAAGGATGAAATTGCCACTGTTTCATCACCAATGAAACGAGCCAAACTTATGGATGGGCCATTAAACACTCATTGTTCGACCAGACAAAGAAACAGCCCGTGTGGCCAAATCAACAGAAATGAACTCGTTGGAAACTCAACCCTTCCGTCCTCTCAGTGACCCCAGGAAAAATTGTAGTAAACTACCGAAAGGTGTGCTGAAAATAAGGACCGGTTCTGCTGCTGTTATTGATGTCAGTCAAGGGGCACATTATAGACCTGGACTGGTTCGAGCTGATCAGCCAGGAACACAGAACCCCAAATTTTGCACTCCACCTCTTGTTTTGGAACATGATGTTCATGGTTTTCCTGAGAATTCTTCTCACATCAACAGAATCAATGGCACGTCTACTAGTTCACAACATACTCCCGCCCAGTGTCAGGGTACACTGGAACCTTATGCACTGATGGGCAAAATCTCACTTGGAGTCCAAATGACAGTTCCACTGGAGCACAATGCAGTTTACCCTTCCATGATGCAGTTCTCAGCCACGCTTGTGGAAATCTAAATGAGAACATGCTATGTATGGAGAGCGATCAAATCATAGACCTCTCTCCTATACGTCGGAAGAAAAAATATAATAATGTCATAAATATTGGCAAGGGTAAATATCCCAAGAAACCAAAGACCCCCTCCAAAATTATTCTAAAATGAAAGGAGTCTTTTGAAATAGCAGAGGTCTTGCAGACTTGGCTAAACACAGGTTTTTGGCAGAATTAGTTAAGGAAGAGCAAATAAGTTTTATCGCTCTTTTTGAGACTGGGTGGGATTCTTTCCCGGATCATGTCCTCAAAAATCTTTGTGCCGGACATGATTTCCTTTGGCATACCATGGCACCCCGTGGTAGATCAGGTGGCATACTTCTTGGTGTTGACCTGAATATTTTTGATATAGGTGCTATTGACGAGGGAGATTTTTATATTAAGTTCACCCTAAGATATAAAATTAATGGCTTCAAATTTGTTCTGTATTCAGTCTATGGGACGGCATAACATCTACAAAAAAGTGCTTTCCTCTCTGAACTTGCCAATACTTGCTCCAAAGAATCCCTCCCGTATATCATAGGAGGTGATTTTAATATTATGAGATCTCCTGATGATAAGAGCTCTAGGGAATTTGACCCTAAATGGCCAAATCTTTTTAATGTGGTCATCGAGTCTTTGGATCTAAAGGAGATAGTGATGACCGACCGCCAATACACTTGGGCAGGGCCGGGGGACAATCCAACTTATGAGAAATTAGACAGAGTTCTCGTCAGCACATAATGGGAAGATCAATTCCCTCTAGCATCGGTCGAACCCAGGGACAGGAACATCTCAGACCATACTCCCCTTATTCTTAATACCGGAGCTTTGACTCACCGAACTGAGAACAAACCTTTCAAATTTGAGAGGGGTTGGCTTATTCGAGACGGTTTTTATGACTTGGTTGCAAATATCTGGCAACCTCAAACCTCTGGGTCGACTCCTTTAGAACGTTGGCAGTCTAAGATCCGAAGGCTTAGACAACACCTAAGAGGATGGGCAAAACACACAACAGGGTCTTATAAAAAGGAGAAGAAGACTTTGTTATCCCTTTTAGAGAATCTAGATAAGAAAGCTGAGAGCATTTTCTTATCTGACCAGGAGATTAATCTTAAGCATTATCTGAAAGAGCGTCTAGTGTGCCTCTTGAGAGAAGAAGAGTTCAAGTGGTACGAGAGAGCCAAAATTAAGACCCTTTTGGAGGGCGATGCGAATACAAGGTTCTTTCACCTAGTGGCAAATGGCAAACACCGCAAGCAACACATCTTTAAACTTGAGGATGATCAAGGAGTTATTGTTGGTGATGATTGTCTCAAGAGCCACATTACTAATTATTATAAAAATCTTTTTGGGCTACCGGAAAACTCTGAGATCTCTTTGATGGAAGATCAAATTATAGATATTCCACAAGTTTCTCAGGAGGAAAATGATGGTCCTCGTCAGCCACTTCACTAAATCTGAGGTGAAGGAGGCAGCCTTCCAAATGGAGCATAATAAAGCTCCAGGGCCTGATGACTTTCCTGCGGAATTCTATCAGGTTTTTTTGGGATCATTAAGAATGATCTTTTGCCTCTTTTGCCGATTTGCATAGAGAGGCCCTGGATCTTTTCAGTCTGAATTTCGGGATCATCACTCTAATCCCTAAAATTCAAAATGCCAAAAAAATTTAGCTATATAGGCCTATTTGTGTGCTTAATGTTAGCTTTAAAATCTCCACAAAGGTAGGCACAAATAGACTGAATAAGGTTGCGAAAACGGTGGTCAGTCCTACGCAAACCGCCTTTATGCCGGGTAGGAATATCATGGAAGACATAGTGATCTTACACGAAACTATCCATGAGCTACACACAAAGAAAAGAGACGGCGTCATTTTCAAAATTGACTTTGAAAAGGCGTATGATAAGGTTAAATGGTCTTTCCTACAACAATCCTTGCGTCTGAAAGGTTTCTCCCCCAAATGGTGTCGGTGGGTACAAAGTATGGTCTCGGGGGGAAGTGTAGGGATTAAAGTCAATGATGATGTAGGTCCCTACTTCCAACCAAAGCGAGGGCTGAGACAGGGCGATCCTATGTCGCCAATCTTATTTAACATCGTAGCTGATATGCTAGCTCTAATCATCAATAGAGCAAAAGCCGATGAACAAATAAGAGGTATCATCTCGGACCTCATTGATGATGGTCTGTCTATTCTTCAGTACGCTAATGATACTATTTTATTTATTGATCACGACCCACAGTAGGCAAAGAATCTGAAACTTTTGCTATGCGCTTTTGAGTAGTTATTTGGGCTTAAGATCAATTTCCATAAGAGTGGAATTTATTGCTATGGGGCAGCTAAAGAGATGTAATCATATTATATTACTCTCTTTGGATGCTGTGTAGGCGAGTATCCCTTCAGATATTTAGGGATCCCTATGCACCACAGGCAACTCCTCAATTCTGAGTGAATCAAGATTGAGGAGTATTTTCAATAAAAACTATCTTGCTGGAAAGCAAAATATTTGTCTTATGGGGGAAGGTTAATCCTGCTTAACTCTATTCTAAGTAGCCTACCCATGTTCATGATGTCTTTCTTTGAGATTCCTAAAGGAGTACTAAAAAAACTTGACCAATTCAGGTCAAGGTTTTTCTGGCAAGGATCCTCTGACAAACATAGATATAGACTTGCCAGATGGGACATCTTGTGTCGTCCTAAAGATCAAGGAGTCTAGGCATCCTAATTTACAATCACAGAATAAATGCCTCTTGGCCAAATGGGTGGTTAATTTGCTGAACTCAGATGGCATGTGGCAGTCGATGCTTAAGAATAAATACCTATATTCAAAGACCCTTACCCAAGTGACAGCCAAACCTACCGACTCCCATTTTTGGAGGGGCCTCATGCGTATTTAAGATGAGGTTTTGGCTATATGTTCTTTACATATCAAAGATGAGACCAATACAAGGTTCTGGGATGACACCTGGGTATGTGACAAGCCTCTAAAAGTTATATTTCCGTCCTTATATAATATAGTGCAAGATTCACATGCGACTGTATCAAAAGTGATGACCACCAGTCCTCTTAATGTCTCTTTTAGAAGGGCACTGGTGGATAATAAACTTATAGAATGGTTTCATTTGGTAGCGCGGATCTCCAATGTTCAGTTGGGGGAAGGTTCAGATTTTTTTCATTGGAGATTAACCAAATCAGGGTTATTCTCAGTACGCTCTATGTATCTCCATCTCATAGACACTCCACAGCCGTCCCTCCACAGGAAAGATCTGGAAGATAAAAGTTCCTCTAAAAATATAAATCTTTTTGTGGTTCCTACAACGAGGTGTTGTCCTAACCAAGGACAACCTTACTAGAAAGAACGGGACAAGGAGCCAAAGATGTATCTGTTGTAATAGGAATGAGACTATCCAACATCTATTTCTAGACCGTCCCTGTACTAAAATGATCTGGAGGATTATTTTTTACGCTACTAATCTAACCCAACCGAGATCTATCAGACATATGTTTGCTAATTGGCTTATTAATCAACCTAAACAGATCAATTTTTTTTTTCACGAACAGATCAATTATTTAATTTGGGTTGAGGTTGCTGCAATGTGCTGGACTATCTGGCGGTGTCGGAATGATGTTATTTTTAATAAAATGAAAATTAACTCTATTTCGCAGGTTATTTTCAGGAGGGCGTACTGGATACACTCCTGGGCCCGGCTGCAGTGTGACGAGCAAGGCAAGGACACCCTCGTGTGGATAAGCAAGAAAATAGAAGAGATTGCTTTGGAGATCTCAAATCGAGGGTGGAAGCATGTTTATCATTTGCTCTAGAGACATGTGTTTTATATTTTCAAACTCAGATTTGCTCTTTATCTTGCATGTGTCGAATGACTTTATAATAATTATGTGTATATCTCCGGATGTAGAGGCCGAATATTTTTATCCATTATCGAAAAAAATCAAAACAGTTCACTTTTGGGCCGTCCCCCGAGCTAGGAGGAGCCAGTAGGGCCACCGTCACCGTGACCGGCATCGTCGCGGTGGCAGAGCGGCGTGGACCCCATCCACGGCCATGTAGTAAAGGCTGAACACGTACACGCACATGATGACCTTCTTGGCGTCTGGAAGACGGACAACATCCTAACGATTCAGAGCACATGTTGGGCGGCCGCGCGAGCTCCTGGCGGTGGCAGCATGCGAGCGTGCGGCGTCCACGCGTGGTCCCTACAGCTGCGCCCGTGCGAGCTCTCGGCGGTAGCTGCACGCGTCCGCATCGAGTGCGCGAGGATGCTGGGCGGCCGCACGACCGGCCGTCGACGCGCGCGAGCTCTCCACGGCGGCAACGGGAGAAGCTCCGCGCCGGCGGCAGAGCGAGCAGCTCCACCTCAGCGCCGACGTGCTCCGCGCGAACGACTCCGCGGATGACGGCGCATGGGAACTGCAGACAGCTGGCCCGCCCTCGAGCGGGAGCAAAAGGGGCCGCCCCGGCGAGCGGGAGCAGCGGCCGCGCTGGCGGACGGGAGCAGAGGAGCAGAGGCGGCGGCGTCGGAGTAGAGGACCAGAGAGGGGCCAACGTGGAGATGGAGAGGGAGATGATGAGTGGCTGACGCGTGGGCCCTACATAAGTCAAAACCCGCTCAGCATGAGTCAAAACAGCTTTGCCCTCTCTCATGTGTCAAAAGTTAGCCGTTTTGATAGTTGGGGTGTGAGAAATAAACGGTTTTGTAGTTGGAGGTATGAATTAGACCGACGCGATATTTGAGGGGTAAAAACTGGAATTAATCCTAATCTGTAATTGTTCCTAATCTGTAATTGTAATTCGGTACCGTATCTCAGCCGTTCGATGCCGATCGAGATAATAATAATAAGATTTCAAATATTTGAACCAACACTCTCCCCAATTCCACCAAAAGGGAAATGCCGGCGCCAGCTCGCCTCCTTCCGCTGCTCGGCCGCCTCGTGAACGGCGAGATTCACCGGAGCCCGGACCACCTCCGTCGCATCATACCTGCCTTCCTTCGCACCCAAACCTCGCCGCCGCCCTCTCCAGCCCGGATACCTCCCCCGAGCACTTCACCTTCCCTCCGATGGTCAAGTCCACCTCCAGGATCCCCTCTTTCTCGCGCACGGGCGCGCAGGTGCACGCCCAGGCTGCCCTGCGCGAGTTGTTGGCCGAAATCTTCGTCGTCAATTCGCTGCTCGCGTTGTACGCCGCGTTCCACGACTCGGCGTCGATGCGGAGCGTGTTCGAGTCATGCGCGGATGTCGCCGACGTGGTGTCTTGGAAGTTGGAACATGGTGGCTTTCGGCTACGCAAAGTGTTGCGAGATTGGGAATGCCACGCGTGTGTTTGACGAAATGCCTCGTAGGAATGGCGTGTCTTGGAGCGATGGTGGGAGCTTATGCGGCTGCTGGGGAGCTGGATATAGCGAGGGAGATGTTTGATCGGATGCTAGCCATTGGGAGGCATGTCATCACATGGAACTTGATGGTGACGGGGTTTGCAAGACATGGGTTGTTGCCGTTGGCGAGGAAGATGTTTGATGAGATGCCGGTCTGAAATCTTGTGTCATGGAATGCAATGATCTGGGGGTACGCCATGAATGGTGAGATGGATGGTGCGAGGGAGTTGTTTGATGTGATGCCAGAGAAGGATGTCGTTTCTTGGACGTGTGAAAGGTCTAGGAATGGCTAGAGGGGGGTGAATAGCCTATAAAAATTCTACAGCAACACTTAAGCAAACTTGTTAGAATAAAACACGGCTTTAAATAAGTTTGCTCTAGCTCTACGGTTAGGCAAGCCACCTACCAATTCTAGTCACTAGCAAGATAACTACTATGACACACAACTTAACTAGCAACCTAGAAAGCTCTAAGCAAAGCTACACAAGCTAAAGAGCTACTCTACTTTGCAAGAAGGTAAGCAATGTAATTCAAAGCTAGAGTTAGGAGGGTTATACCGATGTGGAGAGAATACCAATGAAGAGCCAATCAATCACAATAGAAATCCTCGGTAGAGACAAGTTGACACAATGATTTTTACCGAGGTTCACTTATTTGCCAACAAGCTACTCCTCGTTGTAGCGATACACCCACTTGGAGGTTCACGCGCTAATTGGCAATCCAAGCCAAATCTGTCACCGGGTGCCGCACAACCAACACAAGATGGGGATCCCCAAGCTACGCGAAATCCACTAGAGATACCTTTCGCGAACTCCCGCGGCGTAGGTTCAAGAACCCCTCACAATCCACTGATCGGAGCCGGAGACAATCACCTTCCTCCGCTCAACGATCCTCATCACACCAAGTCGTCTAGGAGGTGGCAACCTCCAAGAATAACAAGAGCTCCGCGATGACGACGATCACCAAGTGCCACTAAAATGCAATCAACAAAGCAATGAACTTGGTTCACTCAATCTCTCATGAATATGTCAATTATGTCAAGAGGATGAGTGATGAGGCTTCTCACAAATGAGCACAAGTGTGTGAGTGATTAGAATGTGCAAGATGAAGGACCGAGAACGGCAACTAGAGGGGGAGGGGGTGAATGGGAGCCTCAAATTTCTCTTGAAATATTCGGGTCACTCTTCCCAAAAACCAAACCTAGTTGATGGGGGCTCAACCTCCCCCGAGCAACGCGAGCGGGGATTTAGACGAAATCAGAGAAATGAGAGCTCACCGGTAGTGGAGGAAAACTCACCGGAAACCCCCAAGATTGAGTTCTCAACCCCTATGGGAAAGAGGCAAGAACCCCAAGCAAATCAGCAGAAAAGCAGGCGACGGACTCTAGAGACACTGGCGACGGACGTTCCGACGCAGTGCAATAGACGTTGAATGACGGACGCTGCAACAGAGAGCGACAGACGCTGGGTGAGCGTCTAACGCTTATGCAGAGCCGAACCCGAGAGGTCCTCCAGGCGACGGACGCGTCTGGTGGCACCTTGAAGGACGCTGGTGAGCGTCCGACGCAAAACGAACAGAGAGCGTGTCAAACGCAAAAACCGACGGACGCTCTGGCGGGCATGCGACGGACGATGGCGACTGTCCGACGTGAACTTGAGCCGCGCAGACAGAGATTGTGACGGACGCTGACGTCAGCACGTCCTAGTGTCCGGCGCCTCTCGACGGAGCATCCGGTGCCCCCGAGCAGATCGCAGTAAACACGAAACTCGTTTTTCTCTCTGCCAAATCTTCCCAAATCCTAACCAAATGATCTCCACTAGCAACCCAACTTGGTAGACATGTTTCTAGTACTATGGAGGAGCTATCCTGAAGAAATCATCGCTCAATTTGGTTTGGATTGAAGGGAAACAAAGATTTGGGGGAAGAAAGAAAGAAACGAAGAACACCACAAAGAAATCACCCGATCTGCGTACTCGAGAGGTTTGAGGAGGAGTCCTTCGGTGCAAACATGCTCCTCTCGATTACGAACAACTTGGTTCAAACGGATTTGCATGAACTACTCCCTACAAAGAGATCTCATCTCAGGATCAAAGAGGGGCAAAAAGCAAAACGCAAAGAACACAAGCAAAACTCGGGACACAATCAAGAAATCGAACCAACCATGGCTTACGGAAGGTAAGGCCTCTGATTCCCACCAAAATATTTGCGAGTTCTTACAAAGGTTGGAGAGATCAACCTATGGCCCTCATGAACTAGAGAGAGGTTAGAGAGAGAGGTGGTGCAAATGATTAGGGTTCAAGAGGTGGGAAGAGGGATACCCGTTCATCCCATACTTAATGGGCTTTGGCTATTTCCCAAAGACCCTGTTGACACCTCTTAAGTATCAATTCTAAGTGTCAACTAAGCAGAAGAAAGGATATATTTGCAACACACCACCTAGACATAGGGTTTTAACTAACAGAATTCCATGAGTTTTGGTGTTTATCTGTTTCTGCAGGGAGACAACTGCAAAAGAGAAAAAGAGGCCCACAGGTAAGGATTACATAGACACATAACACCTCGGCATGAAAAAGAATAATCTAGAAGGATCAAGAAGGCTCGGTAAGGAACCAGAGGCCAAGCGGGCCCAGTGGCAGGGCGCCCACCCTACCCCCCTAGGGCGGCCGCCCTAGGTCAAGCTCCAATGGGCCTCTGTCTTGTGGACCCTCCCTCCACCGCCTTTGAGATCACATCTACACCATCCATCAAGGTCGGTTTGATCCGACGGCTGACTATCATTTGAGGGGCCTATATAAGGAGGACCCCTGCCCCCTGGCAAAGGGCAATCCATTATTCATTTACATATTTTCCAGAGAGGATTCGCTAGAGAGGATCCCTTATGGATCTATTCTCTAGGGCTTAGCATACAAGTGAGGTTAGATTGAGAGAGTTAGAGTGGAGGTGTATATTGGAGGAAGCCCGACTTGTCAGTGTCTCTTCTTCAGTTTGTATCGACCGGATCAAGACTCCTAACCCGAGACTTGCTCCTAGGATTTCTTCGGTAATTCGACTTCTAATTCTAGTAAGTTCCTTGTTTATTAATTCATTGGTTTGTGAGTTTACTTTATTCTCTTCGCGTAGAGAGTAGGGTAATCGTCTCTAGCGTAAACGTGGTGTTTGGGCTGGGATCCTCATAGATATCCCATGTCTAGCCGGATCTATGGTAGTAGCTCGGAAAGTGACAATTCTGTAGATACCTTTGGAACCCACAATCCCGTTAGAAGGACCGATAGGGTTCTATAGGCCGCGTGGTAAGCACTCTCTGGGGTGTCTCTTATCACGACAGTTCTCCCCAATAGAATAATAACACATATCTTATCTAGACTAGAAAGAGACTACAATCACGATCTTCTCTAATCGCCCATCAGATCACCTTGTTAATAGCCAAAAGGTTAATAGCATAGATTCGTTAGTCAAATGCACCCTTTCTCCCTGTGGAAATATAAATTACGATACTCTGGATAACCTCCCGGGTGAAGTGCTCACCGGTATCCATGCGCTTGCAAATTACTTCCAAGTGATTTCTCTGTTTGCGTTAACAAATATCAACAAGCATTTCTAGCGCCGCTGCCGGGGAGAAAGACGGTTTGCTGAGATAACCTTGAATCTTGCTATTATCTTGTATCTATACTTTTATATTTTCTTATCTTTTTCCATTTCTTTATTTCTTACCTTTTCTATCCTTATGGAAAATCTAAATTCCACACCTATCTATCAATTTTCTGCACCCACGTAGAACGACCTATTACCATGGGAGTCATCACAACCTATCCAAACTCCCAAGTTTAGGTTGAGTCCGCGGTTGATTGCAATGATTCAAAGCCTATCCTTTTCAGGAAAGTTAGACGAAAACCCTTACCTTCACATTAGAGATTTTGAGCAAACATGTGATTGCCTTCGCATAGAAGGCATATATGATAAAACTTTACGTTGGAAGCTTTTTCCTTTTCCTTTAAAAGGTAGAGCTAAACAATGGTATAATGAGAAGGTAAGTCAACAACAAGGAGATTGGGGAGTTTTGCGCTCCAACTTCTGTTTAGACTTTTATCCCATCACTCAAATCGTCGACCTTAGAGTCAAGGTTCTAACCTTCAACCAAGAAGAGAACGAAGCTTTGGCTTATTCCTGGAAACATTTTCTTGAGCTTTTAGAATCTGGACCACACCTTAGCATCGAAGGCCCTGTTCTTCTTCAACATTTTTATAAAGGTCTTCGTAAAAAGGATAGAGTTGCTAAACACCACATCTGGAGGTTCTTTCTTTCATGTGCCATCCTTAGAAGCAAAATCAACCTTAGATAGAATCCTAGATGCTGAGTTGGATAATACCATCCATGAAGAAACCCACGAAGCTGAAGACAATATCTTGCCAGATCCAACATCCACTTCAGCTATCCCAAGTTTTGAGCCTAAAAAGGAAGAAATTCCACCACCTGATTTCATGCTGGATATAGATCTTGATCTTTTCACTCATTTCAGAAACATCTCAAACTATGTTTCTATTCCAAAACCCTGAAATCATCACCTTAGCAACCATATACACCAAATGCCAGATAGAAGCATTTTGAGAGAGCTTTTATCAATCATAAGTAGCGAATGGTTAGAAGAACCAGAGCTTTCCTCTGATGTAATCCGTTTGGATTCACCTTCTATTCCAATACGTTGTGCTTTCAATTCAGATCAATTTGATGCTCTCTATAATCCTGTTGTGGGGGTCAATATCATGTCTAAATCACTTGCGCATCAATTATTCGGCAAAGTGACTTTAACCCCAACAACAAAGTTCATAAAGAATCTTGACGGACATATAGTCCCAAGTCTTGGAATTTTACATGTCTTACCCATTATGGTAGATGGTGCCATGGTTCGTTTGAACTTTTATATCTTTGATACATGGGACCTCGACCTTTTAATAGGACAACCTTTTATAATACTTCTTTATGAAGGTCAAAATGGGAAAGTGGACATTTCCTTTGGAAAGAGTTTTCAAATCCCAACGAGAATCTCTCATTCTTTGAACAGTAAAACTGAATCATATCTTTTGCCTGATCCTATGGAGGAAGTAAAAACTGCTTCTCTAGAACTTTTCAATGAACCAGATTTGGAAGAAGATACTCCTTTCTTCATAGAAGAAGAAGCTGATCCTTCTGAACCTGAACCCTTAGACGAGTTTGCAAAAACGCCTAGACCTCCTGTAGAGCTTAAACCTCTACCACCTGGTCTTACGTATGCTTTCCTCCATAATGATCCAGAGTCTCCTATAATCATAAGTGATAAACTCACTCAGGAGCAAACTCTGCGCTTGATGGTTGTTCTAGAAAGACATCGTTCAGTCTTTGGTTACTCACTCCAAGATCTCACTGGAATCAGTCCTTTAATATGCACTCATCGCATTCCAACAGATACTTCTGTTTCACCTTCTCGAGAGCCCCAACGAAGACTCAACAACACGATGAGAGAGGTAGTTAAAAAAGAAGTTTTAAAGTTGCTGCATGCAGGGATTATATATCCCGTGCCGCATAGTGAGTGGCTAAGTCCAGTGCAAGTTGTGCCTAATAAGGGAGGCATGACTGTTGTCACAAATGAAACGAATGAGCTGATTCCTCAACACACCGTCACAGGATGGCGGATGTGTATAGATTACAGAAAGCTAAACAAAGCTACAAAAAAGGATCACTTTCCGTTACCCTTTATAGATGAGATGTTAGAGCGGTTAGCCAACCACTCTTTCTTCCGTTTCTTAGATGGATATTCAGGGTATCATCAAATCCCGATCCATCCTGATGACCAAAGCAAAACCACCTTTACATGCCCCTATGGAACTTATGCTTATCGTAGAATGTCTTTTGGGCTATGTAATGCTCCAGCTTCTTTTCAAAGATGCATGATGCCTATATTTTCTGATATGATTGAAGATATTATGGAAGTTTTCATGATGATTTCTCTGTTTATGGAAAAACTTTCGATAGTTGTCTTGAAAATTTAGATAGAGTTTTGCAAAGATGTGAAGAAAAACATTTAGTCCTTAATTGGGAGAAATGTCATTTTATGGTCAAAGCAGGAATAGTGCTAGGACACCTGATATCTGAAAGAGGCATTGAGGTAGACAAAGCTAAAATTGAAGTAATTGAACGGTTACCTCCGCCTATAAATGTGAAAGGAATAAGAAGCTTTCTTGGTCATGTTGGTTTTTATCGAAGATTCATAAAAGATTTCTCATTCATTGCTAGACCATTAACTCTTTTGCTAGCCAAGGATGCTCCTTTCATTTTTGATGATGCTTGTTTAAAAGCTTTTGATTTATTGAAAACAGCACTCATCTCTGCACCAATCATTCAACCCCCTGATTGGTCTTTACCTTTTGAAATTATGTGTGATGCTAGTGATTATGCTGTGGGGGCAGTTTTGGGACAAACTAAAGATAAGAAGCATCATGCAATATCTTATGCTAGTAAAACTTTGACAGGACCTCAACTTAATTATGCAACCACTGAAAAAGAGCTCCTGCCTGTTGTTTTCGCTATAGACAAATTTAGATCTTACTTAGTAGGAGCAAAAGTAATTGTTTATTATGATCATGCTGCTTTAAAATATCTGCTCACTAAGAAAGATGCTAAACCTCGTTTAATAAGATGGATCCTGCTGTTCAAAGAGTTTGACTTAAAAATTAAAGATAAAAGGGGAGTAGATAACCCTGTTGTAGATCACTTGTCTAGAATGTATTTTGAGAATCCGCCGAAACTACCCATTGATGATTCACTCCGGGACGACATGCTCTACGGAATCAATAAATCCGACCCCTGGTATGCAGATATTGTTAATTTTATGGTTTCAGGATACATACCACCAGGAGGAAACAAAAGAAAGCTTATTCAAGAGAGTCGTTCACACATATGGGATGAGCCATACCTCTTCCGAGTATGCTCTAATGGTTTACTCAGGAGATGTGTGACCATTGAAGAAGGAATAAAGATCATTGAAAGATGTCACTCATCACCATACGAAGGTCATTATGGAGCATTACACACACATGCAAAAATTTGACAATGTGGATTCTATTGGCCAGCAATGTACGAAGACACTAGAGAATTCATCAGAAGATGCGGGCCATGTCAAAGACATGGCAACATAAACTCAAGGGATGCCATGCCACTCACTAGCAATTTGCAGATAGAGCTCTTTGATGTTTGGGGAATCGACTATATGTGACCATTTCCCCATCAAAGAAATGTGAGTATATCTTGGTGGCGGTTGACTACGTCTCCAAGTGGGTGGAAGCATTACCTTGCAAACATGCCGACAATGTGAACTCAAAGAGGATGTTTGAAGAGACCATCTTTTCAAGATTTGGAGTCCCTAGAATAGTGATAAGTGATGGAGGATCACATTTCATCGACAAAAGATTTGAACAGTACCTAGCGAGGCATGGGATCCGCCACAACGTCGCTACACCCTATCATCCTCAGACAAGTGGCCAAGCAGAAACCTCAAACAAACAGATCAAGAATATTCTTCAGAAAACAGTGAATGAAATGGGAACAACATGGAAGGACAAGTTACCCGATGCACTCTGGGCATACCGGACTGCATACAAAACCCCAATTGGAATGTCTCCCTATCAACTCGTATATGGGAAGACTTGGCACCTACCTGTTGAACTAGAGTTCAAGGCACACTGGGCTATAAAAAGATGGAATATGGACTTTGATGCCACTGGAGAAAATCGACAAATGCAATTATCAGAGTTGGAGGAGTGGAGAGAAAGAGCATATCACAATTCGAAGATCTACAAAGAAAGAGTCAAACGATGGCATGACAAGAAGATCAAGAAGTAGGAGTTCACACCCGGAGATAAGATATTACTTTTTTAATTCCGGGGTGAAGCTCTTCGGACACGGAAAGCTACGAAGAAAATGGGAAGGACCATATAAGGTAATTAATTCATCATCCCACGGAGCAATCACACTTCAAAATGACGAAGGTACGTTATTCAAGGTAAATGGTTCACGTCTCAAAATATTTCTTGAGCCTAATGAAGAATTAGAAGAAATAGACGTGATTAATTTTTACCTTTTAAGTGAATTCTAAGGCCCAATCACTTTATCTTTACATTTCTGGGCCATGCATACCTTTTTCGGAACATAGAACCTTCTAGAAACGAGTACGCAGAAGGAGCCCGACAGAGCCCACCTAGCCAGGGCGGGCGCCCTAGCCCTTAGGGCGGCCACCCGACTTCTGTAACCTGTCGCCGCCGCCTTTTGCTCACCCGAACCTCCTAGTATCTCTTATCCGATAAACCTTGCAGAACACTTATCCAACCATTTCTCCGCGAGATTTGCTCCGTGGATGCTTCTATAGCCTGTTTTCCACCCCTATATAAAGAACCCCTGACGTCAGCCATCATCATCATCATTCAATCTTTCCTTTAGCTCCCGCTTGCTAGATCTCTTTGCTCCAATGGCCAGCAACAACAACGCCGATAGGAGGATGGTCCCCTACGGATCCATCCCCGACCAGCTCCCGCAAGAAAATCTGGATTCCAGAGCCTTAGTCCTAGTCCACGATGAGCTTTCGCTAGCCACCATTCCACCAAAGCAGCAGCGCTATAGCAGATCTTACTACGCACAGCCTGTCCTTCGTGCACCGCCGCAACCGCTCTTGCTCAAAGGGCCGAAAGAATAGCCCATCATCGAGGTACCTGTCGGCACCAAGGTTCTTCCACCATGACCCAAGGAGAGGGTCGTAGGAGTGAAGACCCATCAAAATGGAGAGCTCAACCACATCAAGTACACCACCGAGGAGGAACGTCCCTACTTCGAGGGAATCCGGGCACCCAAAGTCAGATTCGTGTCGCAAAAGGAAGCCCCGAAGCACTCCCTCAACTCCTTCGAGTCACCTCCCAAACGCCGCAAGACCGTAGCAAATTTAGAAAAAGATTTCCATACTAGAGATAACACGATCATCGGTCTTCAAAGCTCTCTAGACTTCTACAATAGGCAGGTCACGAACCTGAACAACACAGTAGGTGGCCTTAGAAGCGATGTAGATGAGCTCAAGATGAAGATGATGTTTTTAGAACGTCGCTAGATGCTTTAGCGAGTTTTTCTTGAGGCATAGTTTAAATCCATTAGCTAGAGTTTAGTTTGTTTCATTTCCCTTTGTATACATGCCTCATAATAAATAAATAAAGATTATTTCTATTATTGTGCCTTGCTTGTCTCCACTGTTATCATCTAATAAAACAGGAAAGAAGTATGGGGGGAGACCCCCGATGACGAGACGAATAGATTCAACCGCAACGAGCAAATATTTCGGAAACAAATAGAGCAACAAACACATACGCCGAAGCAGAGGCCGAGGGGCCACCCCAGCTGGGCGTCCGCCCCACTAGCCAGGGCGCCCACCCTGGGCTGAGTACCTCCTGCTCCCTCCTTCGACCACGATCAGGTTTGCTCCCTGCACGTTACATTTTTGCATACACATCTCTAAATTTTAATTCGCGCAGTGAGTTTCCATAAATAAATGCTTTAAAACATGAAAAAATGTTTCCTTAAAAACATCTTCATGGAATAGACTCTCTATATGAAGTTTTCTAAGAGTCCTGCTAATGTTGGGAATTAAGTTAGAGTCTCCATGTTGCTTAAGTCGTTGTGGAATATAAGATGGTAGAGTATGAGAACTTATTCTTGATAATCTCTGTCACTTGGAGAATTTCTTTAAAATAAATAACTATCATCTCCTATAAGCTTTACACTTACCAATCAAAAGCCAAAAGGCTACTTACTTTGTATTGAGTTTTTTCGAATCGTGTGGATCCTTGTTAGAATTTTATCATACTCCGAAGGTCAAGGCTTCATTCATACATTACAAACACAAAAGATTATCTCTTCAGAAGTAGTGTTGCATTAGAGGCATGGGCTATGCAAAAATAAATAATTTCGAGGAAATAAAATGAAACAACCTCGTAGTAGAATTAGGGGTACTTCATGCACCCACTCAAAAAAAAAACATATATACAAAGATAGCCCATGGTTCCTCTAATAGCAATGCACCAGCAAGAGATGACATTATAATAAAATTTGACCAACAAGTCTTGATCTAAGAGTATGACATTATTCTCCTCGGATCCTAGTTTGATCAGGCAATACATACAAGGTAAGTATGCCACATCTAGCTACATTTTTTCGAAATTCATAAGTGACCTGAGAGCACCAGAGGAAAGAAGTAAGCTAAACATGCAAAAACTCCAAGTGACAAGATTGATAGATGAAGGGTCTCTACTTCTAGCTACTTTATTCCTCATTTACTCATAGCTTTATGGTGACTCTACAGAGAATTCCCGCAGTACATGTAAAAAGGAATCTTTTCTACTATTGATGTCTAAACCTTAAGCTTATGTTTTCACCATCCTTTTCTCGAGGACGAGTAAAAGCCTAAGTATGGGGGAGCTTGTTGACACCTCTTAAGTATACTTTCTAAGTGTCAACTAA
This sequence comes from Microstegium vimineum, assembly GCA_022036555.1. Taxonomy (NCBI): domain Eukaryota; kingdom Viridiplantae; phylum Streptophyta; class Magnoliopsida; order Poales; family Poaceae; genus Microstegium; species Microstegium vimineum. The sequence continues at coordinate 5,647,702 of CM039120.1, read as the reverse complement.
GCAGAAGAAAGGATATATTTGCAACACACCACCTAGACATAGGGTTTTAACTGATAGAATTCCACGAGTTTTGGTGTTTATCTATTTCTGCAGGGAGACAACTGCAAAAGAGCAAAAGAGGCCCACAAGTAAGGATTACATAGACACATAACACCTCGGCACGAAAAAGAATAATCTAGAAGGATCAAGAAGGCTCGGTAAGGAACCAGAGGCCAAGCGGGCCCAGTGGCAGGGCGCCCACCCTATCCCCTAGGGCGGCCACCCTAGGTCAAGCTCTAATGGGCCTCTGCCTTGTGGACCCTCCCTCCACAACCTTTGAGATCACATCTACACCATCCATCAAGGTCGGTTTGATCCGACGGCTGACGATCATTTGAGGGGCCTATATAAGGAGGACCCCTGCCCCTGGCAAAGGGCAATCCATTATTCATTTACATATTTTCCAGAGAGGATTCACCAGAGAGGATCCCTTATGGATCTATTCTCTAGGGCTTAGGATACAAGTGATATTAGATTGAGAGAGTTAGAGTGGAGGTGTAGATTGGAGGAAGCCCAGCTTGTCGGTGTCTCTTCTTCAGTTTGTATCGACGGGATCAAGACTCCTAACCCGAGACTTGCTCCTAGGATTTCTTCGGTAGTTCGACTTCTAATTCTAGTAAGTTCCCTATTTATTAATTCATTGGTTTGTGAGTTTACTTTATTCTCTTCGCGTAGAGAGTATGGTAATCATCTCTAGCGTAAACATGGTGTTTGGGCTGGGATCCTCATAGATATCCCCTGTCTAGCTGGATCTGTGGTAGTAGCTCAGAAAGTGACAATTCCGTAGATACCTTTGGAACCCACAATCCCGTTAGAAGGACCGATCGGGTTCTATAGGCCGCGTGGTAAGCACTCTCTGAGGTGTCTCTTATCACGACGGTTCTCCCCAATAGAATAATAACACATATCTTATCTAGACTAGAAAGACTACAATCGCGATCTTCTCTAATCGCCCATCGGATCACCTTGTTAATAGCCAAAAGGTTAATAGCATAGATTCGTTAGTCAAATGCACCCTTTCTCCCTGTGGAAATATAAATTATGATACTCCGGATAACCCCCCGGGTGAAGTGCTCACCGGTATCCGTGCGCTTGCGGATTACTTCCAAGTGATTTCTCTGTTTGCGTTAACAAATATCAACAGACCCCTTAGATACATGACCGAATTACCTAGCCCTAAGACATTGTAATCCAAGTCGGTAACTCTCAGCCACTCGTTTGAATGGACGACCCCGCTTCCTGCCGGGATTTGCCGTCGCCTCGACGCAACCTCCAGGATTTCGCCACGTGCTATCCCCGCTTTCTCGGAAGCTCTGCCTTGGTTTTGAGGCCCAAACCCAGAAAAACCTGCCACCAGTAGCTTTGGGTTCAACTACCGAACCCTGAGTTTTGAGGCCCAAACTCGGAAATCGTCCTCGGATAGTTTTGAGGCCCAAACCACCAAACTGCTCGAATCGAGCCACCTTGTCCTCGCCCAGTCAGACTCCGAGTCCCCTGAGCCTCCGCTCGACCCGCTCGTCCACCGTCTTGACTCGGTCGACTCAGTCTACCTCCGTGTCTTCTCGCACTCGCCGGTGCCAAGTACTAGCCACCACAGCTAGTCCGCCGACGCCCATGGTCCCTCAGTCCGAGCCCCGCTTCTGCCCTTCACCGTTCTCAGTCCATCGGCACGACAAGCCTCTACTTGACCTTCTTCACGCCATTGATCACTGTCACTAGGCATAGCACCTGCACACCACAAGCCGATAGACAGGCACACATTTGCTTTTGCAAAGGGTTAGAATAAACCGCTCAAACTGAAACACTCACGTGTTGGACGATCACTCATCATAAAACTGAACAATCATGGGTACTTATCCACCATGTGTTTGCAATCTCCCCCTTGATGAGTGCATTGTCAACACAAGTGCATTTCAGATTTGAGCCACAAGGTAATGCTCTAAAAATGACCAAAAAGCTAAGAAAGCCAAAACAGGGTCACTTGAGAGAAGCAAAACGAGTCCAAAACTTGGTTCCCAAAGACATGGGCAACGACTCGACGCAACCAAGCAAATCAAAGCTAGCCCTCAAGAAGAGGCAGAAAACGGGCTCAACACCGCTAGCAAGTCCAAGAAATGAATCACAACTCTCAAAGCTCAGAAAACCAATTGAAGCACTAAGGGAGCTCAAAGATACCAATTAAATCAATTAAAGCTCAAGAAGCAATCGAAACCTATCGAAGCCTAGCAAAAACTCCCCCTGGGCAACAACAGACTCAAGATACCAATTGAGCACCTTAAGGAAAAAGAAGCACAAAAACTCCCCCTTGACTAAGGAAGCTCTAAACCAATGAAACTAATGAGATGCACTCTTTCTCCCCCTTGGAAGTAGATGGCTGAAAAAGGAGTGAAATGCACATCTCTCCCCTTGGTGACACATGTAGCTCATCAAAGCCCACAAACTCAAGAGTTGAGCCACAAAAGCCATGAAATGCAAAATGAGTACAAAAGCTTCATACATAGAGCTAAGACAATGAATAGATGCTCTAAGTGATGTGATCCTATGAGAATAGGAAAAGCTCTACGTGCGCAACAAAGACTCAAGTTGAGCTTAAGATCACTTTAGAAGCTATTTTAGAGAGCATTGCATGTGAGAGCAGAGAAAGGGTATCACCTCCTAGAGACAACTAGACATGGCAAACAAGATAGGATCTATCTCAAAGCAATCTCATGTATAACAAGTAAAACTATCCCTAGCAAAGTTCATACAACAAGCCAATGACCCAACTGAATGAATTTTTCAAGTTTCAGAGTTTTGCAGCCAAATTTCAGTTTTAGGCACATTTCAAGTTGTATGCGAGTGGTTGTAAGCAAGGTGATGCCACTTACCAACCGGGCGAAGTCAAAGGACTTGACACACCGGTTTCGGTCATACACGACACCGCTCAAGTTCAACCCATATGGGAAGCAGTCTCGAACACATGGTGAAGTGCTCACAATGCAAACCCAACTCGATCTTTTCAATTCACAATTCAGAGAGCAATTTCATTTTAGATTAATTTTAATCATGGTGTTGACACAAAAAGCGTCAGATCTGTGAACACCTCGGGCTATTACCCAAAGCTCGGTATTCCGGAGGCATGCCAGTTGATTTGACCAATCAATCGACAAGGATGATAACTAGAACAAACTGAACGAGACGACAGCGATGCGCCCGGACGTCAAGGCTCAGATTGATCAAGGATAACTAGAGCAGAGCTGAACGAGGCAAACAGCGATGCGCCCGGATTGCCAAAGCTCAGAGGTACTCCCACGCGGAACTAACAAGGATTTGACGGAGATCAAGGTGATGCAGCCCGTCGAAAGCTTGAAGAACTCGTTGAAAACTATAGCTAATGTAGTAAAAGGGTAAATTGCGATAAAAGGTAGAATAAGATAAAATTGGTTTGTTTTGAATTGGATTGTATTTGATTTCATAGCCCTCGGGCACATATTTATACTCCCGCATGGAGAGTTGTACAAAGACACGACACAACCCTTCCTAAAACAAACTCCTACTTTAAAGGAAACTGACTCACGCAGGAGCCGGATAACAATATTTATTTCCTAAACAAACACACCTATTTTAAAGGAAAGTAAACGACTCATGCAAGAGTCGAACTCAAATTACTATAATAATACTGGTACAAAACACCAGTTTCCTTATTCTTTTCTTCGATGAAAACTTTCCATCGGCAGATCCTTTTAATCCGCGCCTTCCTTCTTTTGACCACCGGTAACCTTTTGCTGCTACCAAGCGCTAAATTGCGCCCATCGGTATCGGCAACACTTCCCTGATCGGCAACATTTCCGATTAGCGTCCTTGTGCTGGTAACTCCACCAATCATCCCCATCGGCAATCGGCAACCACCCTTCATCGGCAATCGGCAATGATCTCATCGGCAATTGGCAATGACTCCTCATCAGCCATCGGCAATGACTCTTCACCGGGCATCAGCTTCAGTAAAACTTCACCAATTAACCTTTGTCGGCAAAGATCATCTAGCCTTCATCGGCAACACACTTGGCCCTCTGCAGCAGTCTTATCGGCAACATTGGCTCAGAATTTTCCCGATGCCGATGGAGAACGGCCATTGACCAGTCAAGCCTTAGCCCACTTGACACGTGCCGAAAAACGGTGTCAACACATGCCCCCCAATTTCGGAGCGTATAACTTTACGTGCCGAAATTCTCTCCACTGTAGCCGTTGTTGTAGCCGTTACCCCCGAGATAGGCGTACGGTTTCCTCGATCCCCGTGTGTGGAATTGCAATTTAATAATAAAATCCCTCGATTGTAGCACAAACAGTTACAGACCACCTCGATCACCGCGCGTATCTACCGCGGGCCTCTCCACATTCCTGCACAGTGTGGAACAGAACCCCAAAATACCCCTGAACAGGATTATAAAAGTTACCGGGATCTACACTGCCTTTTTACCCGAGCCCATTTTCACTTTCACCTTCCTGCCTTCGTCTTCAACCTCCAGCCGCGCTGAAGAACACAAGCTCGAGCAACAGTGTTCCTCCGTAATCAAGGACGAACTGCAATCATTCCTTCAACTTCCAATGGCAATCCAAGTCGACATCCCAAAGGTAAGACTCATTCTCCACTTAATCCAACCTCTCTGCATTGTTTTTTCCTCGCAAAAACCTGGATTTATTTCCATTCTTCTTTCTGATTCGTCCCTTCTTGTTCAAACCCTAGGAGCTGTACAACAAGGTAGTCATCCCACTCGCCGGTTCCAATCTCAGCTGCCTAGGCCCAATGGGCAATCCAGACCCCATCTTCATCATCAACGCAGAAACCAACCGGGTACCGTTCAGATCTGAGCGTTTCGATCTAGGACTCTGGAAGGACACATTCCGTTCATGGCCCAAGCCTACTAAGGGATGGAAGAACTGGTACTTGAGAATAGTCAGATCACAACAAGTGTACTGGCAGGAGTGTAACCTGGATCAATGCGTTAGGCTTTCAATTGCCGATATGGAGAAGAATGAAAACTTGATGATGGCAGCCTCATACTTCTGGTCCGATAGCATGAACACTTTCCTCTTCAGACATGGACCAGCTACCCCAACCCCTGCCGATGTCTACATGCTGACCGGCTTAGACATCACCTCTGCCGATACCTTCACCCTCTTCAACAGAAAAGCCGAGTATAAGATGAATACCCGGAATATCGGCGGTTGGACGGGCTACATTAAGGAGAACCAAAAATCCGGATCGGTAAACCAACGGGAGCACGCCATCTTCCTGAACATGTGGCTGGAGAAGTTTGTCTTCTGCGGCAAAACCGTCGGCCCGACCACTATGCACCTCCCAGCGGCCGAACTACTTGCCGATGGAGCAAGGCTCCCCTTAGGCAGATACCTTCTTGGATCAGTATACCGATTGCTACATCAAGTATCCCAGAAGCTGCTGCTAGGAGAACCCATCGGCAACCTTGGAGGCCCCTGGTGGTTTGTCAATCTATGGCTGAATGCACACATGCACAAGGCCCTCCAGTTTGACTTATTTGCCCAACAATTCCCAAGGGATATATCAGAAGATTACCGATACAGGGATGACGAATCGGCAACTCGCCCTCCGCTTAACTTTGGAGAGGCTATCATAGTGCTGCCAGGTACCGATGCCGATGCAGAGCACTTCGGCTACTATTTCTAGAAGTTCTACAACGGGCTTCCCTCTTCAGAACGAACCTGGTGGCCGTATCTTGATGAACACAACCAGTTCCCGTTGCTGTTCAACTTGACCGATATGAGCCCGTCCGAGAATCAAGCAATCATGAGAGCCAGCATTACTCCCCGAGCTATTCCTGTAAATATCTTTAGATCTGGGAAGAATGCTTCACCATCCTATGAGTTCTACTACCCATCGGCAGCAGCAAGACAACTGGCATTTGGTCAACTGCCGATCAAGCTCTGTTTCTCCAAGGTAGTAAGACCCAGGCAGACAATCTCTAGTAATCTGGACTGGAATAAAGTCATCAGCCTTCCTGCTGATGCCGATCTGTCAGACCTTGACTTATCTTCCTGGTCGCCAACCTCCTTCATCACCAACGAGTTCAAGTCTTGGTGGCAAGAGTGGAAGTGCCAGCTACTTGCCAAGTCTTCACACTATTATCGGCACTTGATTGACGCCAATTACATCATCCCCGATGACGCAGTAAGTTTGCCATCTAATCTGTTTTATTGCTTTATTTTTGTCATCGGTATCAGCACTTAACTCTTTTGCACCTAACAGGCCGATGATCCGGTTCCCATAATGAGTAACAGTGGTAGGCCCTTTAGTCTTCGGATAATGAGCCCCATATCGATCATCGGTACCAAAGCTCCGACGCTGGCCGCCTTCACGCCTCAACAGGTACCTACGCCAACACCTACAAAAGCTCAGGCTACATCGGCTGCCGTTGTTGCCTTGATGCGAATTTATGCAGTAAACTCATCTTTACTTGTACCGATTACATATTGCTTTATCGGCAACATTTATCTTGTATAACTCACTTTGTATTCAGGCACTATGGTCATCGACATCTGCTTCCAGCAGGCAAACACCTTCTAGCTCGGCTGCCGATGCCCCCCGGTCTTCATCCAAGCGGGTCGGCTCCCCTGCTGCTGCGCCGACGAAAAAGAGGCGCCTGAGGCTGGCTTCTCCTCCACCATCGGCTCCAACTGCGCCATCAGCTGCCGATGCGCCGCCAGTAGGACTGCCTCCGATCCCAATCGCACCAACTGCCGGTGAGTCATCGGCAGAACCTCCATCGGCTTCTATCGTGCCAACCACCGGCGGGTCATCGGCAGAGCCTCCATCGATGAGTATACCTAATCAACCGATGGACGATGTCCCTACTCAAGAGATAACTCCACCCGCCACGATAGCGGAGGCATCGTCATCGGCACAGCCGACCAGACTACCCGGCGAAGAAACAACCCGACCTTCCGCAGCAGCAGCGACGTCAGCGTCGGCACCGTCGACCCAAGCCCCCGATGACAGAGTAGAACTGCCACCATATCGGAGGCGACGCCGGCAACAACTATACCAGCACCAGCGGCATCGGCTGCCTCTCCAACAAGGGCCCATTCATCGGCATCTGCTGCCGATGTCCAGGACAAAGCTGGACCATCCAGTATGTCAAGCCCCAGGTAGGAGATCCGCTTCAAGACGGTAAGTCGATTACCTTAAAGCTCATAGTATAATTTTGCAATCGGCAAACTCTAACCTCTGTTTTCAGGCTCAAGATTCTCCGGACAGCCTCTTCTCCTACAGCTTGAACCCTCAGAACGAGGATGAACGCCAAGGCCGCATTCAGGCAGACAGTCTATTTTCTTTTGCAGTCGACGTTCCCGATGATGAGGAAGAGGAAAGCTCTGTCCCAGCTTTGTCGGCAGAAATTAAATCCAAACTCGAAGAACTGCTCTCCTTGCTGCTACAAGACACGTCTCAACTCATCCAGGACTAATCGGCAGTGAGGATTGCATTCAAGGACATCCAAAGCCATCTCTCCGCCGACGCAGCAGAAGTCCTTCTCCAGGCAACCTTCCTCGACATCAAGCAGATCCAGTACCAGAAGCTTATCCGTCGCATTGCCGATAGGGCCACTCAAGCCAAGAGCGAGGGAGAGAAGCTCAAATTCAAACACATTGCCGATGAGAAGCACAAAGGCATCGGTCAAGCAGAAGTCTCCATCGGCAACCTTGATCAAGAAATCTCTCGACTGTCGGCAAAGAAGGAGGAGCTACTGGCGGAGTTACAGAAGGTTGAGGGGGATCTGAAGACTGCCAACCAGCAGAAGACTCAATTGTCCGATTCTATCAGGGTCCTGCGGCAAGAAAGGGACCAGAATGCCCGACAAGCCATCCTATGGAAGAAGAAAATCAAGCCGGTTGAGGGCTCTGCCAATGCTGACGCCAAGGAGATGGACGAGATAGAACAGATTCACCTGCGTGCGATATCAGTCATTCACTCCTTGCTGTAGTTTATGTATCGGCAATAATGTAACTCTGATACTTAATTCCAGGCCTTGTAATATAATGTTTACATGTTTTTACCGATGTATTATAATTTCTTTTCATCGGCATCCAAACGAGCATGGCATACGTCGACTCCTTCGAGAGTTTTCTGGAATGCACGCTTTGTTGGGAGCAGATTGCCTCATCTGACAAGGACTTGATTAGGAAACTACTTCCAAACAATCCTGATCGGTAGAATCAATCTCCACGCTAGAGTACCATCAGCAAACTCGTTCACCCGGTCATCAGCAATCATCACCGATACCATAACTCATCAAATCGGCTAAAAGCCTGAGTAATCCCAACTTATTAACAGACCCCGGTATTTAGCCCGATTGTAACAATAATTGGCAACGAGGCTTCATACTTCCATCGGATCAGAATTAGGACAATGCCGATAGGCCCACCAAAAAGTACGTAACTCCCAGGATGCATGCAACACACACTTAGTTATCATGTGCAAGCGCAGTAGAATCATTCTTACAACCATCTCCCGGTAATTAACGAATCTATCGGCAGTGCGGCGTTCCATACACAAACCATCGGTAGGTGCCCAAAGTATAATAATTGGAATTGCCGGTTTGCCGAGTACAGCCCCCAAACTAACAGGTCCAAGATTGACCTCAATCAGACCATCGGCGAATCATCGGCGTCTGCCGATGGACCTCTGTCCTTGCGCTTTGGCCTCCACCGCCTCTCTCCCAAGGGTTCTGCACTGTCATGCAGGTCGTCGCGGCGCTGTCGCTGAATCCTCCTCTTCTGGGTTTTAGTCAAACCCTTAGGGCACCAGGGAGGAAGCTTGGTCTTCCAGACAGGTTGGTGCTGCTTCTCACCGCTTACATCGGCACCTCTTCCGATGTTGGGATCTCTATAGAATATCTCTTCGTCGGGCACTCTAGCATTGGCCATCTCCTCCAACTCCCCTTGATCAATACGCCCGCCAAGCCGATCATGGGCACTGAGCTTGCCCCCCAGTCGGTCATGTGCTGATCTGTTCTCTCTGAGCGGCCTGGCGTATCCGGGTGCCTGATCATCAAAACAAGGTCTCTTACCTGACCGATCGGCTGTGTAGTACCCATTGCATTCTGGATAGTTATCGGCAGTGGGCAGCTTGATGCCTTCCTCCCAGCAATGAATGAAGAAGGGACACCTCCAGTGGTCCTTATGTCGAAGCCATTCCCGATGCTCTTCTTCTTCTCGCCGATACCGTTCTTCACGTGATTGCCGATGATATCGCCTTGACTGTTTGTGAGTGATTACCACCCCAGGAGCCCTGTTGGCGCTGTTACCCTCATCGGCAACCTCCTTGCCCTTTCTGCCATCGGCAAACCTCTTTGCGTCATGCTCAGACACTTGGCAGTTAGGGTCTACCGATGAATTCCTTCTAGTAGCTTCCGATGTCAGCACTCTGGTCTTTTCACTGATCTCCACCATATTGTTTGGGAATGGGTGCTGATCTATCTTCATGGGTTTCTGGACTTTAGAATTTCCAAACTTGATACGCCCAGACTTGATCTCCGACTGCAACTGCTGCCTGAATACTTTGCAGTCATTGGTACTGTGTGAGGTCACATTATGCCACTTGCAGTACCTAATATTCTTGAGCTCTTCGGCCGATGGAATTACTTGATTGAGCGCCAACTTGATTCGCCCCTCTTGCAGCAACAAGTCAAACATCCTATCGGCCTTCATGACGTCGAAGGTGAACTTCCCAGCCCTGTTCCGGCCGTGCGCACCAGGTACCGACTGCTCATCCTTTATCCATTTAGAAGTACAGATATTCACCCCGTCATCCGACTCAGAGCCCCCTTGTCCAACGAAAAGCACCATTGTACTCCGAGTCTTTCTGAGCTTGAATGGTTCACCATCCCTATCGGCCTCCGTGATATTAAAGGTGAATTTTTCCAATTCAGCAGTGTTGATACTTAGCCCTCTGTCCGAATCTGAAGCTTCCACTTTCTTGGCCAAAAACACCTTTGTGTCTGGATCTTGCCGATGCGCAGACTCGCTCACTGGTTGGGTAGATGGACGTACTTCCTCAGGTTTCGACGTCAAAGTATGCGAAGTGTTTGGAGCATACATAGTACCAGCCATTAGAACATCATGCATCGGCTGTGCTGCCGATGGACCATCTTGCACAGTTATTGGTTCGCGCTGCGGCATTTCATTCATCGGTTGCTGTACCGATGTCTCGTTGGACACTCTTTCTTGCGGGTATTGCAGTATGGTACTTATCGGTTGAGGTACCGATACTTTACTCGGAAGACTCGCTGGGCGATGCCATGGAACTTCTGCCACTTGGTGTTCAGGCTGCACATATTGCCGCTGAATTGGCAATTGACCGATCCGACCTGCATTAGGCGTCATCGGCATATGACTTACCGATGGCTGATAACTAGCTGACTCCCGCAACTCTTGCACACTCGGATGATAGCCTCGACTTGCGGGCACCATGGGCTGGGCAGCTATTGCCGATGTAGACTGATTGACACTCGGCATGTTTTGTTGCATCGACCAAAGACTCGCCGATGGTTGACAGCCAACTGACTCATGTAACCCTTGTACTCTTGGATGATAACTTTGATTTGTAGGTACCAAGGGTTGAGCAGCTACGGTCGATGCGGGCTGACTGACACATGACACACCTCGTTGCATCGACCAAACATTTGCCGATATAGGCTGATTAACTGTTGGCACGTCTTGTCGCATCGGCCAAGCATTTGCCGATAGCTGATAACCGGCTGACGCTTGTTCTTGTTGTACCCTTGAATGATTGCTTGGACTCACGGGTACCACAACTTGAGTAGTGATTGCCGATACAGGTTGATTGGCAATCGGCACACCTTGCTGCACCGGCCAAGCAGCTGCCGGTGACTGATAGCCATCTGAGGCTTGTTCTTGTGGCGCCAGATAATTCATTGCTACCATGGGCTGACTGGCAGCAGCTGGGCTTTGTTGTACTGGCAAGTGATTTGCCGATGGTTGGGCGCACGGTACTTTGGGTATCGCCGTTTGCAGATTTCCTGTCGGCAACTGCACCGTTGGAGAAGACGTAGTGTAATGCATCACTGGGACCATCGGCTGTACGGATGTTACCGATGCCATCTCCCACCCCGCATGGTTAACTTGGACCAATCTGGAATCAGCAGATGGACTTGGAGACATACCGTATCCCCACCAGTTGGCAGAAGTTGGCTGACTCTGGATCACCGGTCCAGATATTGTTGAGGCCACCAGATTTGTATTCACCTGAGTGAATTTTGCTGGGTTTGATCTCGGCGACATGATCTCATCGGCAGATCGGTTCAGAATCGGTGAAAACACCCTTGGAACCGCCGATGGGATTGTAGCAGATGCCGATCTGAGTTGACGATGCTCCGGACCAACATAACATGGTGCCTGTCCTCCCTTGAAAGCTTGCTTAACAGCATCGCATACAGTATCGGACACCGCATTGGATTGGCTAATTAATATATTATTTAATGCAAAATTAACCATCTCTTGTATTTTACCAGGATCGGCGTTGAAATTGACCTGCCGTGGCGACGACGGATCTTGCTTCTGGACTACTTCGCCGATTCTGTTTAGGCTGAAGGATTTGAGGTATAACCGCTTGTATTCCTCCATAGCCTGCTCCATGGTCTGCTTCTGATCATCTTTCAAATCGGCCTCAGACACTTTAATGACATTCCTCTGGTTGACATCGGCGTGATCACCCATGCCGAATGCGTAGATTTGTATAATCGTGGTCCCACCGAGCGTGCCAAAAGAGGTGTTGACACAAAAAGCGTCAGATCTGTGAACACCTCGGGCTATTATCCAAAGCTCGGTATTCCGAAGGCATGCCAGTCGATTTGACTAATCAATCGACAAGGATGATAACTAGAACAAACTGAACGAGACGACAGCGATGCGCCCGAACGTCAAGGCTCAGATTGATCAAGGATAACTAGAGCAGAGCTGAACGAGGCAAACAGCGATGCGCCCGGATTGCCAAAGCTCAGAGGTACTCCCACACGGAACTAACAAGGATTTGACGGAGATCAAGGTGATGCAGCCCGTCGAAAGCTTGAAGAACTCGTTGAAAACTATAGCTAATGCAGTAAAAGGGTAAATTGCGATAAAAGGTAGAATAAGATAAAATTGGTTTGTTTTGAATTGGATTGTATTTTATTTCATAGCCCTCGGACACATATTTATACTCCCGCATGGAGAGTTGTACAAAGACACGACACATACCCTTCCTAAAACAAACTCCTACTTTAAAGGAAACTGACTCACGCAGGAGCCGGATAACAATATTTATTTCCTAAACAAACACACCTATTTTAAAGGAAAGTAAACGACTCATGCAAGAGTCGAACTCAAATTACTATAATAATACTGGTACAAAACACCAGTTTCCTTATTCTTTTCTTCGATGAAAACTTTCCATCGGCAGATCCTTTTAGTCCGCGCCTTCCTTCTTTTGACCACCGGTAACCTTTTGCTGCTACCAAGCGCTAAATTGCGCCCATCGGTATCGGCAACACTTCCCTGATTGGCAACATTTCCGATTAGCGTCCTTGTGCTGGTAACTCCACCAATCATCCCCATCGGTAATCGGCAACCACCCTTCATCGGCAATCGGCAATGATCTCATCGGCAATTGGCAATGACTCCTCATCAGCCATCGGCAATGACTCTTCACCGGGCATCAGCTTCAGTAAAACTTCACCAATTAACCTTTGTCGGCAAAGATCATCTAGCCTTCATCGGCAACGTACTTGGCCCTCTGCAGCAGTCTTATCGGCAACATTGGCTTAGAATTTTCCCGATGCCGATGGAGAACGGCCATTGACCAGTCAAGCCTTAGCCCACTTGACACGTGTCGAAAAACGGTGTCAACACATGGTGCTCAATGGAAGTGAATGAAGCGATGAAGAGCCATAGATACAAGCTATATACAAGGCAGCCAAGAAGGATCTTCAAAAGCCTACACATGCTAGTGCCATTTCAGAGGTGACATGGAGAATTAAATTCAGTTTTAAAGCTTTTCTAACTTAGCTCTATTGCATATCTATAGATCAAAAAGAGTCTAAGTTAGGCAACACCATAGACACATAAAACACCTCAAACAGAGCATAGATTCATTATATCGGCTATAGGTATGAAGCTTAAAATGAACTATGTCACAAATGCAAATGAGATGCAAGATGCAATGACACCAAATAACAACTAAAAAGACACCAAGTGAAAGAAGAAAAGACAAATAAGAACCAAAAAGAACTATGATACACAAAAGGTTTCCCTCAACTAAAAGAGGAAACACACACCCAACTCGCCCCGAAGGCGAGAAAACGCAGCTTGATCCAAAGGTTTTGTGAGAATATCTGCAAGCTGGTTGTGGGTCTCGACATGCCGGAGGTCAATGCCGCCCTTCTTGTAGTGATCTCGCAAGAAGTGAAAGCAAACATCAATGTGCTTGGTCTTAGAGTGAAGTACGAGATTTTTGGCCACACTAATTGCACTCGTGCTATCGCAAAGCAGAGGCACCTTAGTAAGCACAAGACCGAAATCCTTCAAAGTTGCAATCATCCAAATCAATTGCGAACAACATCTAGCGGCGGCAACGTATTCAGCTTTGCATGTGGATTGCGCCACGCTAGACTGTTTACGAGAAGACCAAGACACAAGAGAAGACCCGAGAATATGGCAAGTCCCATAAGTGGACTTCCGATCAAGACGGCAACCGGCAAAGTCGGCATCAGAATAACCGCAAAGCACAAGAGAGGAGGAGGTGGAAAACCAAAGACCAAATTCGGGAGTGAAGCGTAAGTACCTCATGATTCGTTTCACCATCTATTTGTGCGAAGTCTGTGGAGATGCCTAAAAGCGTGCACACAAGCAGACGACAAACTGAATGTCCGGCCCAATCGCTGTCAAGTACAGAAGCGACCCGATCATGCTTCGGTACTCCGTCTGATCCACCGCCTCTCCTTCCTCGTCCGCATCCAAGGTAGTTGTAGTCGACATGGGCGTCGAAAGAGGCTTTACCTCACCCATGTCAAACTTCTTCAGAATGTCCTTCGTGTACTTGCCTTGGTGCACAAACGTCCCTTCCCGGGTTTGCTTGATTTGCAACCCGAGAAAGAAAGTCAACTCGCCCATCATCCTCATCTCAAATTCCCTGCTCATAAGATCTGCAAACTTGGCAACAAGAGCATGAGAAGAACCACCAAAGATGATATCATCCACGTATATTTGGACCAAGAGCGAGTCTTTGCCTTGCTTAAGGAGAAAAAGCGTCTTATCTACCGATCCCATTTTAAAACCCTTAGCAAGCAAGAAGGTTCGCAATCTATCATACCATGCTCCAGGGGCTTGTTTCAAACCATACAAAGCTTTGTGAAGTTTAAAAACATGGTTTGGAAAGTTGGGATTTTCGAAACCGGGAGGTTGTTTAACATAAATTTCCTCCTCTATGTAGCCGTTTAAGAAAGCACTTTTAACGTCCATTTGAAAAAGTTTAAAACCCTTAGAAGACGCAAAATCTAGAAGGATTCTAATTGCTTCTAAACGAGCTATAGGAGCAAAGGTTTCCTCATAGTCTATTCTCTCCTTTTGACAAAAGCCTTGAGCTACTAACCTAGCCTTGTTGCACACTACCACCCATCTTCACTTTGTCTATTTTTGAAAACCCATTTGGTACCTATGGGGTGTCAACTTGGTGGTGGTGGCACATAGACCCAAACGCGATTTCGCTCAAAGTTTTCTAACTCCTGATGCATGACATTAACCCAATCCGGATTCATCAAAGCGTGTCCAACATCTCGGGGCTCAAAAGAAGCGACAAAAGCCGAATGAGCAAAGTGAGAGAGATTGGACCTGGATCGCGTGACTTGACGATCAATATCGTCGCTGATGTTCTCTGGCGGGTGCTGCTGCTGGATGTGGCGGGGAGCCTGCCTGGACGAAGTGGCCTCCCCCTCGACAGCAGCTGGAGCCCTCAGGTGAAACGGGCACGAACTGAGGAAGCTGCTCAAACGGCCCCCATGTAGAGGAAGTAGTCGGATCAGGACCGTGAGCCGAAGTGGACGTCGCAGGGTCGTCAGGGGCAGCCGGTGGAGTCGGCTCGGGATCACCCCAATCGACATCATCCTACTCCTCCACAAAGATGCTAGTGTTCACCTCATCATCACCTGCAAGCTCAAAAGCGGTGGAAATACAGGGCATAGTCTCATCAAAGGTAATCTCACAAGTCTCCATCACTCGGTTAGTCTCAAGGTTAAGAACACGATAAGCACGAGTGAGTAGAATAACCAAGAAAGATACCGTCAGAAGATCGAGACTCAAACTTGTCCAACTTACCGCCCTTTTTGAGGATGAAGCACCTGCACCCAAACACCCGTAGGTGACTTACCTTGGGTGGTCTCCCAAATCGCAGCTCGTAAGAGGTCTTCTTCTTGAAAGCTCGGAGAAAAATGCGATTGGAAACATAGCAAGCATAACTGATCGCTTCGGCCCAATACCGCCTAGGAGTCCTATGCTCATCGAGCATCGTCCTGGCCATCTCAACAAGGGTCCGATTCTTGCGCTCAACAACACTGTTCTGCTGGGGAGTATCAGGTGAGGAAAACTGGTGATCGAGACCCAAGGAAGAACAAAGAGTTGCAAAGTGAGCATTCTTGAATTCTGTGCCATTGTCACTGCGGATAGCTCTCATGGCATTCTTAGGTAGCTCATTTTGCAATCTCAAAATCAGATATCGAACAAGTGGAAAAGCCTCATCCTTACTCTCCAAAAAGAACACCCAAGAGTACCTCGAGTAGTCATCAACGACTACAACCACATACCACTTCCCTCCCTCCGACCTAACCCAAGCTGGACCAACTATGTCCATGTGTAAGAGCTCGCCGGGTTGTGTGGTCATGATCTGGGAAGCAGCAACCATCTTGCCATGCCTACAAGAATGGCAAACCAAATCCTTCTCGAACTTTAGCTTTGGCAATCCTTGGATAAGGTCCATTGAGCTGAGCCTTGCAAGCAAGTCAAAACTCAAATGTCCCAATATCCTATGCCACTTCCAAAGCTCGGAAGAGGAACCGGCAAGAAGACAATGAGAAGGTTCAGAAGAGATAGTAAAATTTGCACGAAAAACCTTCCCGAAGGGTAAAATCTGGCAAACAATCTCACCATGAGAGTCTAAAATCCGAGAGAGATTAGGCTTGAAACTCACTTCAAAACCGTCATCAAGGAGTTGTGAAACCGAGGGAAGGTTAAAATGCAAATTCGCAACCAAAGCAACATCCTTGAGGACAAAAGAAGAGTTCACTCGGATCGACCCTCGGGAGACAACCTTACCTTTACTTTTGTCCCCGAATGTGATATACTCGGTGTGGTGCACGGGGTCGAGGCTGGAGAACCACTTGGCACTTCCGGTCATATGGCGTGAGCATCCGGAATCCACAAGCCAAGTCTCCTCTAGTCCTCCTTCCTACATCAATAAAAAGACATATGGTGAGCAAACCGTGCAACACTGGGGTTAGTAAACTGTGAAGGATACCAGTGTTATCCCATTTGCCCAAAGAATGGGTTAGGAGAGAAACCAAACATCTCCTGTCCCATGGGAGAATATCAATTACCACAATGGGGAAAATGTGGTCCGCTAAAGAAGGGTGGAGTAAAGCCACCGCCACGAGGCCCGTAGTCGTATGGGTCACGACCGGTACCCCGCCGGGCTCGACCACCATGTGGTCTCACCTCCTGAGGGCTAGCACCTTGAGGCATTGCACCTCTAGGCCTAGTAGTGCGCCTCCGAACCTCTGGTTCACGCACCCCAACCGGTGGGTAGTACATGTCCCGGTTGTTCAACTCAAACTGTCATCGATCATCTCTCTTCCTCCTAAAGCAAAACTCAGCCAAGTGCCCATCCCTCACAATACTCACAATGGTACCTCACCGCACTCTTGGTAGGCACTCTCTTGTTGGGTTGGGTGGCTCTAGCTTTCTTAGGAAGGGGATCACTAGAGATGCCAGACAGTGTGTCAAGTGGGTTCCGAAGATGATTCGGTTTGGTAATTGATGACAACCTTTCCCAAAAACATATGAAATATAATCATTTTGAACTTGAGTTGCTTGTCCAAGCACTTTTAATCAAAGATTCAAGATTTGGACAAGTTACACAAATTTGGTTTTGGTAGTTATTAGCTCCCCCTACATATGTGCTTCATGAGTTTGGTTCAAGTGTTGCACATATGCATATATAGACAATGTGGGAGAGTAAATAGCTAAAAAATGATGCTAAGGCTTAAGAGTAGACCTTTGAAGCGTGATACCATCAGAGTGCGAAATTTTAGAATCACCCTTAGCACCATGATTAGCTAGACACCACTTGAAAATACATGGGTTAAAGCAAATCAACCTAGGCATGCTAGTTGTTCAATCATCATTCATTTTGGATCACTAGCAAGCAGCAAGCACCACACAAGCATGATATATGAATTTTAAGTACTTGTGCAACAATTCATATGAGGATGCAAGCATTCAAATGCAACAAAGTGTTCATGAGCTTGCTCCCCCTATTTGTATGTTCTTTTCAAAATTGATTTTCCCTCTTTCCCACAATCAGTTTCTCCCCCTTTGTCTTCTCCCCCTTTGTCATCCAATTGACACAAAAAGGTGGGACTAATTATAGATATTCAAGTTTTACTCCCCTTTAGTGTGAGATAGGGTGAAATATTGTTTTCAACTTTGGTTTGAACTAAGCTACTTGCCCAAGATATTTAATTCGGTTTAAACCATAGACAAGCTTGTTCACACATGCTAAGATGGTTATCTTGCCTATGTTGAATTAAACACTTAAGGTTCATAGACATAGATCAAACACTAGGATTGCAAGAACATCAACATGTCATATGCCACCACGAGATCACATCAACTCATAGAAGTAATAGTGGTACCATATAAGCATCAAAGATATTTTAGTTTTCATGAATGAGCCTAGAAGCATGAATTATGTCTATATGATCTACACAAGTCCTAACAAGGTATGCATGAATGCTCTCATATCAACTTTTACCTTGCATTGTTGGAGTAGAGGCATGTCATATAAGTGGGGGTGCATCAACTCATATTTGAGAAATCAAGTATGTTCAACTCATTCCTTAGCTTGCAAAACCTCTTTTCATCTAATGGCTTGGTAAATATGTCAGCCAATTGATCTTCGGTGCCAACACTTGTGATAGAAATGTCCCCTTTTAATTGATGATCTCTAATGAAATGGTGGCGGGCATCAATATGCTTTGTTCTTGAGTGTTGAACCGGATTGTTGGTGAGCTTGATTGCACTTTCATTGTCACATAGCAAAGGCACTTGCTTGAATTTGACTCCAAAGTCATTCAAAGTAGCTCTCATCCAAAATATTTGTGCACAACAACTCCCCGCACTAATATACTCGGCTTCGGCGGTATAGAGTGCTACACTATTTTGCTTCTTTGATGACCATGAGACTAGTGATCTTCCAAGCAATTGACAAGTGACCAATGTCCTTTTCCTTTCTATCTTGCAACCCTCATAGTCCGAGTCGGAGTATCCAAGTAACTCAAAGTTTGATCCTTTAGGATACCACAACCCGACATTAGGTGTATACTTCAAATATCTCAATATCCTCTTTGTGGCTTTCAAATGACTCTCTTTTGGAGAAGCTTGAAATCTTGCACACATGCATACACTAAACATGACATCCGGTCTTGATGCGGTCACATAGAGCAAGCTACCAATCATTGATCTATATAGCTTTTGATCTACCATGTTGCCACTAGCATCACCATCCAAATTTCCATTTGTTCCCATTGGTGTACTAATAGACTTTGCCTCATCTAGATTGAACTTCTTGAGCATGTCCTTGATGTACTTGCCTTGACTAACAAAAGTCCCATTCTTCAATTGTTTGACTTGAAGACAAAGTAAGTAACTAAGCTCTGAAAGCATAGACATCTCAAACTCTTTGGCCATCATGTTGCCAAATTCTTCACAAAACTCTTGATTGGTTGACCCGAAGATAATTTCATCCACATAGATTTGCAACACAAACAAGTCCTTCCCAATCTTCTTAGTGAATAGGGTAGTATCAACCTTGTCCATTATGAATCCCTTAGAGAAGAGAAAATCCCTCAACCTCTCATACCATGCTCTAGGAGCTTGCTTCAAGCCATATAATGCCTTCCTTAGCTTGTACACATGGTTGGGTTTCTTGTCATCTTCAAAACCGGGTGGTTGCTCAACAAATACCAATTCATTGATGTACCCATTGAGAAATGCACTCTTCACATCCATTTGATAGAGCTTGATGTTGTGAGCACAAGCATAAGCCAATAGAATCCTTATTGCTTCTAGTCTTGGTACCGGTGATGTTGACACAAAAAGCGTCGGATCTGCGAACACCTTGGGCTTATACCCGAACTCAATATCCAAAGGTGTGCCAGTCGATTTGACCAGTTAATCGACAAGGACGATAACTAGAACAAGTTTGAACGAGACGACAGCGATGCGCCCGGACGTCAAGGCTCAATTTGCTCAAAACGCGGAACTTGTGAGCTTGACGAGGATCAAGTAGATGCAGCCCGTCGAGGCGTCGTAAGAACTCGTGGATATGCTAGAACTAGTGCGAAAAAGTAGATGCTGGAAAAGTAGATGAAAAGTAATAGGTGTATTTTATTGATTGTTCTCTTTTTACATCGCCCCTGGGTACATATTTATACTCCGGTAAAGGAGTTGTAAGCAGACATGACTCATACCTAAACGGAACTCCTATTTTTAAGGAAATAAAACGACTCGTGCAAGAGTCGGACTTAAACTAAAACAATAATACTAGCATAAAATTACTAGTTTCCTTATCCACCTCCCTTACGATGAAACTTTCCATCGGCAGAGTCCTTCAATCCGCACTTTCCTTCTACTATCATCGGCACCTCCTTGCTGACGTCAGCCGCATCATCTCACATCCATCGGCAACATTTCCGATCGACAATATTTTTGTTTCATCGGTAATACCTCCTCATCGGCAAACACATCTTTCACTAGTGGTATCTTGATGCCGATGAGAGACAATGTTTTACCTTCTTGCCGATCGACGCACTTGGCTCAATATTGACCCGTACGAAAAACGGTGTCAACAGGTGCATATGTTTCTCCAAAGTCAAGATCCTCTACTTGAGTGTACCCTTGTGCAATTAGTCTTTCTTTGTTTCTCACCACTATTCCATCTTGGTCTTGTTTGTTGTGAAAGACCCATCTAGTGCCAATGACATTGTGGTTTTTTGGTCTCTCAACTAACCCCCAAACTTGATTTCTAGTGAAGTTGTTGAGTTCTTCATGCATAGCATTCACCCAATCAATATCTTGCAATGCCTCTTCAATCTTGGTTGGCTCAATAGATGATACAAAGGAATAGTGCTCACAAAATGAAGCCAATCCTGATCTTGTTTGTACACCACTTGTGATATCTCCAATAATTTGGATGATTCTTTGCAATAGATGTAGGTTGGAGTATTGAGAGTTGATTGCTTGTACTTGGTTAATCATTGGGTAGAGATGATGAACTATCTTGTTGATCTTGAGTTGGAGAGGGTGAACTAGCTTGATTTTCATTGAGTTGCTCATTGGATGAGGGATTCACTTGATAGTCAATATCTTGCTCATCATCCACTTGCTTCGGCCTAATGTCCCCAATATCCATGTTCTTCATTGCATTGGCCAATGGTTCACCTCTCACATCATCATGATTGACATTCTCATCTTAAGATCCATTTGTTTCATCAAACTCCACATCATGTACCTCCTCAACTATCCCATGAGTAAGATTCCAGACTCTATAAGCTTTGATTGTAGTTGAGTAGCCAAGTAGGAAGCCTTCATCACACTTCTTTTCAAATTTGCTCAATCTTGCACCTTTCTTCAAGATGTAGCATTTACATCCAAATACTCTAAAGTATGCAATGTTTGGCTTTCTTTCATTCAATAGTGTAACACCCAAATTTTGCTTTTCGAGAAAATAGAGTTTAAATGATTTAATTGTGATTTTGTGTTCATGAAATATAGGAAATTAAAAACTTTTATCAAATTAAAAGTTTCTTAGAGGTAGCAACGTGAATGTGCACTCATGCCTTTGCATATGATTCAATGTTTGTGTGGTCTTGTTAAAACTCAAAAGAATTTAAAAAGTGGGTTTCAAAAAGGTTTATGAAAATACCTTGAAAAGTTTTCCAAGCAAAATAAATTTAAAAGGATTTAAAAACTCTTTAAAAATTTAAATGGAAACTTGTTTTGAAAAGAGCTTTTCAAAGTAAAAGAAATAAAATGAATCAGAAGGAAAGAGATTTCAAAAGGGTTTTTGAAATATCTTTGAAAAGGATTTGAAGCAAAAGAAAATAAAAGGAAAAGAAAAACAAAATCCCTCCTCTCCCTCCCCCATCCCTCTGTCTGGCCCAAGGCCCAACCGGCCTGCTCCTCTTCCCCCTCCTCTCCCCCCCCGCAGCCCAGCGCCGACCCACCTTCTCCCCCTCCCCTTGGCCCAGCCACGCGCTCGGCCCATCAGCGCCCCTCCTTCCCCCGCCGGCCCGCCAGCTCCCCCTCTCTCCCAGCCGGCCCACCCGCGCCAGCTTCCCTCCTCTCCCCCCCGACCCAGTTTCTCCCCCCGCGCCGGCCCACCCGCAGCAGCCGCACCAGGCCGCCTCCCCTGCCCCCCAGCACGCGTGGCCCAGCAGCGTAGCAGGCCCAGCTCGCCCCCGCCGGCCCAACCGTCCTAACCCTAGCTGCCAGCCCCCTCCCCCTATAAATACAGCCCCCTCAGCCCCTCCCTTCCCAACACCGAGAGCAGCCACCGCCACCGAGCCGGCCCTGCTCCAACCGCAACCGGGCAAACTTAAAGCGCCTGCTGGCCTTGCGCTTTTTGCCTTGGAAAGCGTGTTTCCACGCGGTAATTGTTTTGTTTCAAAAATAAATTTCAGTTCTACCATCAGTTTTCAACTGTTTATAAAATATTCGTTTTAAATCCGTTTTTATCCATTCAAATTGCGTTAGATTCGTAGAGTTTTTATCTACATGTTAAAACCATAATCAAATCTGTTTGAAAAATTTTAAAATAAATATTTATTTAATGCTTTTCAATTCCATGTTTAATCTCTAAATTTCGTTTAAATCATATCTTCTCCGTTTTAAATCCGATTCGATTCGTTCAAGTTGCGTTGGCTTCGTATCGGCATAACCTTTTTATTAGTGATCTTTAATACCATGTTAATAGCTCTGTAATTTTATGGTTAACTCCTAAACTTGATTAATAACTATGCAACTTGTTTTATATATAAAATATGATTAGTTCTACTTTTATTTCAAGATCCAAATATAACTTTGACTTAATCTAACTTGGGTGTTTCTTTGAAATTTATCCATTCTTTTATATAGTTATTAAAATTAGGTAAAAGCCTATAGTTCTCTTTTATAAAAGCAAATCTTCCGTTAGTTGTATCTTGATCTTTGTAGCTTCGATTAGTGTGTTCTTCGCGTCTTTGTGATCGTAGCAATGCGTAGTTTCTTTTAAAATCCTTTTCATTGATTGGTGTATTGTTCTAAATAGATATGTATGTATGCTATGTTTGGTCAGGTGTTTGAGTGGTGTTTGTGATTTTGTCCAATCGGTGAGTGTTACGTTGGAGATCAAGAAGTTGGTGTTTTAGAAGATCTTTTGAAGAAGTTAATCTTTGAAGACGTTGATCTTTGAAGAAAGGATCTGTTTTAAGGCAAGTATTATATGGGATCTTCCTTGATGTCCTAATCATGATGTTTTTGAATAAAATCATATGCATGTGTCTAATCTTGTTGCCATACGGCTTACCTAGAATTGTTACCTTGAACCTTGAAATCCTATGGGTTATCTTTGCATATGGGTAGTTATTGCTAGTGCTCCTTTTTAACGAAGCATGATCTTTAATCTTGATTAATGAATACATGAAATGATAAAGTAAAACTTGACTTTTTAGTAACATGGATTTAGGACCCTATCTGTCAGCAAAAGCTGGGACATACAGTACAACCATGAGGGCTATATGGCTCTGGCTTTAGTTCAGTATGAGGGTAACTCTTCACATGTAGCAGTTCACGAAAGTTGCCATTGACGAGTGGTTGCGGGTTGCGGCCGGAGTGGCTACCGCTGCGTGTGTGTACCATCGAGGGGCTCCCGTATACCCCTTGCCCGTGGATCCGTAGTGTTTGTTGTTTGTCAGCGAGCCCCTTTGAAAGACTTCATAGTGAACCCTGCCGACCTTCCTTGGAAGTGGGTTAAGAGGTTCGCTACCTCGGGCGAAAGGGCAAATCACGACTTGTGGGTAAAGATGTACAACCTCTGCAGAGTGTTAAAAACTGATATATCAGTCGTGCTCACGGGCACGAGCGGCCCGGAAAACTCACAGAAACAATGTTTACATGTTGGTTATTACTTGTGAATCACTTTATCATGCTATTTGTGTTATTAATTCAATTGTTTATATGATCTTGCAGTTTAATTTGGGGGCTTAAGCATAACTTATGACACATCAATTGTAAAGTTTTGAATCAATTAAAAATGCTTATCGCAGTAAACCAGTGTCAACTTTTTGAGCCTCATGAACCCCATATATACTTGTTGAGTACGAGATGTACTTACGCTTGTTTACTTTTCAATATTTGGATAAAAATCCCGGATGGGTACCAGATTGCAAGAGTCTCGAGAAGTTAGGCTTGTGATCAACCGGTCAGTTGGTCCCTGTGGAGTGGAGTCTTCGCCTGAAGATCGGAGTGTCTTTCCGTTGTTTGCTCTCTTAAGGTTATTTCTTTGGCCTTATATGTTATTTATTTGAGTGTTGTCTTTTGATATTACCTTGTTCTGTGGCTATATGTGAGATTTGACTTCCTGGGCTCACATATAGGGTATATCTGGTTTTGTTCTTAAAACTGGGTGTGACAAATAGCTCATAAGGTGTCTTCTCAAGCATCTTGTGACAATAGAGCCGGTTGCTATAATAGCAAGCTGTGTTGATAGCTTCGGACCAAAAAGAATCACTCACATTGTATTTACTAAGCATAGATCTTGCCATATCAATGAGTATCCTATTCTTCCTCTCAATAAGCCCATTTTATTGAGGTGTATACTTGGCCGAGAATTGATGTTTGATTCCATATTCATCACATAGCTCATCAACTCTTGTATTCTTGAATTCACTACCATTGTCACTTCTCACTCTTTTGATAGTTGTTTCAAATTCATTTTGGCATCTCTTGACAAAGATCTTGAATGTATCAAAAGTTTCACTCTTGTCACCAAGAAAGAATACTCATGTATATCTAGTGAAG
This sequence comes from Microstegium vimineum, assembly GCA_022036555.1. Taxonomy (NCBI): domain Eukaryota; kingdom Viridiplantae; phylum Streptophyta; class Magnoliopsida; order Poales; family Poaceae; genus Microstegium; species Microstegium vimineum. Next base: position 5,623,270 of record CM039120.1, on the reverse strand, counting down.
TTATCAACTATCACAAAGCCATACTTGTTTCCACCAATACTTGTATATGCGGTTGGTCCAAACAAGTCCATATGCAAGAGCTCAAACGGTTAGCAAGTACTCATCATGCTCTTACTAGGGTGTCTGTTTCCAATTTGTTTGCCGGCTTGACAAGAGCTACATAGCTTATCTTTTTCAAAGACCACATCTTTCAAGCCTCTAACTAGATCATGCTTCACAAGCTTATTTAGTTGCCTCATTCCAACATGACCAAGCCTTCTATGCCATAACCAACCCATGCTAGATTTGGATAGCACGCAAGTTGACAATTGAGTTTCTTTGGCATTGAAATCAACTAAGTATAGATTCTCATATATAAATCCTTTGAATATCAAGTTAGAGCCATCTACACTTATGATCTCTACATCATCAACTCCAAAGATGCATTTGAATCCTAGATCACAAAGTTGAGCAAGCCCTTTGACTTTGCCTTTGCCATTATCACCAAATGTGATAGATTCAATCCCATTGCAATCATTTTGCTTGATAGAGTTGAACATTCTTGAATCTCTGGTCATATGTTGAGTGCACCCACTATCAAGCACCCAATGTCTCCCTCCGGCTTTATAATTGACCTACAAAACAATTCAATACCCATACTTGCTTGGGTCCTCCAAAGTTAGTGACTAAGGACTTAGGTACCCAAATAGCTTTCTTCTTTGAGCTCTCATTGGGTGTACCCATGTACTTAGCAATCACACATTTCTTGCCCTTGGTAAGCAAATAACTAGAATCAAAGCAAATAGATGCATTTGTAAATTTTATCTTGCTTAGATTTAGTTTGCAATGTTGCTCATCATGCCCTACTTGCTTGCAACTAGAGCAAAACCGACCATTGCTCTTCACAAAGCGAGGCTTTGGAGTTGCAAAGGCCGCCTTGCCTCTCTTGGGGTTATAGCCAAGTCCCTCTTTGCAAAGGGAGAACCTTTGGCTACCCAAGCACTTAAGCAAGCAGGCCTCTCCACCATAGGCATTGCCTAATGCTAGAGTGAGCTTACCAACCTCCTTCTTAAGGGTCTCATTATCAACCATTAGTGAAGCATCACAAGTGAAGTCATCACTAGTAGGAGAGGTAGAGTTAGATGTGCTACAAGAAGGGTTAGTTGGGGTGATGATGATGGGTTTATAGAATGATTCATTGATTATATCACAAGTTGTTCCCATGTTACTTGTTGACACATGTTCTTTCTCCTTTTGCTCAACAAGAGATGAGTGAGCATTTTCAAGCTTAGAGTGAGCTTTGCCAAGCTTCTCATGGGATACCTCTAGCCTCTCATGAGAAAGATTGAGCTCATCAAAGGATTGCTTGAGAGCTTGAAGCTCTTTCCGCAATGCTTTGCATTCCTTTCTCTTGATGTCAAAGTGAGTCTTAGAATCTTCCAACATGTCAATTAATTCATCTTTAGTGGGTTCATCATCATCATCATCACTAGAGTCACACTCATCATCGGATTGTACCTTAGTGGGCCGAGCCATGAAGCATGTTGATGGAGTGTCAAAGAGAGAGATCTTGTTCTTCATAGCAATGCTTGCAAGAGACTTCTTGCTTGATCTCTTCTCATCATCACTTGAGTCTTCATCACTTGAATAATCACTATCCCAAGTGACAACATATGATCCTCCTTTCTTGTTCTTCTTGAGAGTCATCTTGCTCTCTTTCTTCTCTTTTTTCTTGCCCTTCCTCTCATCTTCATTGTCACTATGATGAGGGCAATCCGAAATGAAGTGATCCTTGCTATTGCACTTGAAGCATCTCTTGTCATTGCTTTTGCTCTTGAAGGAGTTCTTCTTCCTTTTAGCTTTATATCCCTTCTTCTTCATGAACTTGCCAAACTTCTTGACAAAGAGGGACATTTCTTCTTCATCATCTTCATCACTATTGCTTGAGCATTCATCATTGCTTGATTCATCACACTTTGCTTTGCCCTTAGATGATGATTTGACTTTGAATGCCACACTCTTCTTCTTGTCTTCCTTCTTCTCATCCTTCTTTTATTTGTTTTCTATCATCTTGTCTTTGTCATCTCTAAAGGTGTCATCGGTAATCACCTCACCAAGAACTTGATTTGGTGTCATTGTGTCCAATCCACTCCTCACCAATAGAGTGACAAGCATCTCAAATCTTGAGGGAAGGTTCCTCAAAAATTTGAAGGAGAAGTCCTTGTCCTCCACTTTCTCACCAAGTGACTTGAGGTCATTGACAAGCACCTGAAGCCTATTGAACATCTCGGGCACATTCTCATCTTCTTTCATCTTGAAGCTAGCAAACTTTTCCTTCAAGATATAGGCTTTTGCTCCCTTCATGGATCGAGTCCCTTCATATGACTCTTATAGCTTCTTCCAAGCCTCATGAGCACTCTCCAAGTTTTTGATTTTCTCAAAGACTTCCTTGGAGATTGCCTCATGTATTGCACTCAAGGCAATATCATTGTTTTGGAGCTTCTCCTCTTCGGCCAGGGTGGGTGCCTCTTCATTTACCACCTCAAACTTCTTGTTGACCACCAACCATATCTTCCGGTTGATTGATTTGATATAGGTGGTCATCAAGGCCTTCCAATAGCTATAATTGGTGCCATCAAACTTAGGTGCCCTCTTGGTGTTGTTGATATGAGCCATTTTAACACTGTGGGATGTTAAGCCTTTGTAGACGGTGTACTAACTCTGATACCACTTGAAAGGTCTAGGAATGGCTAGAGGGAGGGGTGAATAGCCTATTAAAAAGTCTACAACAACACTTAAGCAAACTTGTTAGAATAAAACACGGCTTTAAGCAAGTTTGCTCTAGCTCTACGGTTAGGCAAGCCACCTACCAATTCTAGTCACTGGCAAGATAACTACTATGGCACACAACTTAGCTAGCAACCTAGAAAGCTCTAAGCAAAACTACACAAGCTAAAGAGCTACTCTACTTTGCAAGAAGGTAAGCAATGTAATTCAAAGCTAGAGTTAGGAGGGTTATACCGCTGCGGAGAGAATACCAATGAAGAGCCAATCAATCACAATAGAAATCCTCGGTAGAGACAAGTTGACACAATGATTTTTACTGAGGTTCACTTGTTTGCCAACAAGCTACTCCTTGTTGTAGCGATACACCCACTTGGAGGTTCACGCGCTAATTGGCAATCCAAGCCAAACCCATCACCGGGTGCCGCACAACCAACACAAGATGGGGATCCTCAAGCTACGCAGAATCCACTAGAGATACCTTTCGCGAACTCCCACGGGGTAGGTTCAAGAACCCCTCACAATCCACTGATTGGAGCCGGAGACAATCACCTTCCTCCGCTCAACGATCCTCGTCGCACCAAGTCGTCTAGGAGGTGGCAACCTTCAAGAATAACAAGAGCTTTGCGATGACGACGATCACCAAGTGCCGCTAAAACACAATCAACAAAGCAATGCCCTTGGTTCACTCAATCTCTCATGAATATGTCAATTATGTCAAGAGGATGAGTGATGGGGCTTCTCACAAATGAGCCGAAGTGTGTGAGTGATTAGAATGTGCAAGAAGTGCCCCAAAGGGCCTGTCATACCACCTTATATAGCCTCCACTCACAACTAGTCGTTTCCCCCCTGAAAAACGCTTTCTGCGTCACCTCCGGACGCAAGGAACAGTGTGGGGTCCGGACCATCAACAGCGTTCGGATGCCCCCACACAGCAGAGATAGCTCCTCCTTTCAAACTCCGGACGCGGCCTCCAGACGCGCGCAATGCGCCGTCTGGACCAATGGCCACGCGTCCGGTCAGCTGCCGATTCAAACGGCTAACTTCCCGCCTTCGCCTCAGCTTGCCACGTGCCTCCGGTTGCTACTGTTCATAGAGTCTGGACCACCGTCCGGAAATATTTCCTAGAGACCCCGAGCGCACCTAAGAGCTCCCGAGAGCAAGCAGCACCTCCGGACGCTAGTCCGGAGCCTCCATCCGGACAAACGCCTGTGTCTGGATCTTCACACCAGAGAGCAACAGAGAGTGCCAGCACTCCAGACGTGCGTCCGGATCCTTCGTCCGGACCGCAAACAACGTTCGGATCACTACTCTCAGCCCTGCCAAGCTAGGGTATGCCTCCGGACCCATCGCCGATGGTCCGAACAACACCAAACCCTAGCATCCAGAGCCTTTTCTTCTGCTCAAACACTTCACCAACTTCTCCCAAGCTTCCAAGGGATAACACTAAGTGATCTCAACACTTGTGCACGTGTGTTAGCTTTTAGTTCACATTTTACTTGGAATTAGTTGGTTGTTTCACTCGGTTCAATTGATTTTAATGCAATGCATATGAACCTAGTGGCACATGATAAACGTAATCATTAGCAAGAGCTCCCTCCTTGATAGTACGGCTATTTATCCTAAATGTGATCACACCCTCTATGGTGTCTTGATCACCAAACCAAAAATGGTTCCTATATCACCTTTGCCTTGACACCATTTTCCTTTGCACCACCATGCTAGAGCATGTGCCATCCTCACTTGATCCACCTTGCTCCATCACATGGCATGTACCAACCTATCTCATGATTCACACTTAGAGATCCGGTTAGTACTTGTTGGGCTTTATTTGTGCATAGTGTGTAAAGGCCCATGAGCCTATGTACCATGTATAAATGTAACACTAAGCAAAGACAAGAGAGTAGACTTCAAGAAATTTCCCCCAAATAACAACATGGTATCGGAGCTGATGGTGGTGGCGATGGAGGCGACTCCTACTTGGTCGGAGTGACGGTGCCGGCGGGCGACCTGGGTGCTGTGACGGGTGCAGAGTAGTGAGCTGCTCAGGTGAAGGACGCGGTGGCTGGAAGGTGTTGGTGCCGCCGATGGGCAAATCGGGTTACTCGGCACTGCGTGGTGGAAGGGCCAGTTGAGAGGCGTGTGCTCAAGCTTGTGTTGTGTGTGGATTGGGAGCTGCAGGAGGAGGAGGAGAAAGCAAAGCAAGATCTAGAAGAAGCAGTAGCACGTGAATCAGCTGGACGGGATCTGGAACGAGAGGCAAGTTTTGTGGAAATTGAGGTGTGTGTGCTTGTGCTCTTCCTGTGTTGTGCTGCTGAAGGAATTGTTGCCTGGGGTGTGTGCGTGTACATCCTAGGAGTGGATTTGTGAGGAGCTGGACTGTAGAAGGCAGAGGAGCCGCTGCTACTAGAGGGAGATTGCACTGCTCTGTTCTTTGTCCTTGTGAGTAGAAGAACTGCAGGTGTAGAAGGCATTCGAGCTGCTGTTGTATTGCTCTGGTCTTCAGTTGTGGAAGCTAGAAGAAGAAGGCTTGGGCAACAAATCATGGGGGGAAATCAAGAAATCATGGAAGTTCTTGGGAGATTATCTAAACTAGAAAAAATGGTAAAGTTGCTGATTGTGGAAATAAGTGAGATATTATCCTCAAGTAAGGAAACTATGGAGAAAATGAAGATGATACATAAGGTGGTGTTGATGCCTACGGGTACCAAGTTGGAAGATAATCATGCTGAAGCTCTTTCATGCATGAAGAGAGCTCAATATGGATGGATATTGGACTCTGGTGCTTCCAAACATGTTACTGGTGCTCCTGATAAGTTTATATCTTACACACCATATCCATCTGCATATAAGGAGACCATTCAAACTGCTGATGGGACATGTCAACCTATCAAAGGCAGTGGTATTGTCAAGTGTACCCCATCAATTACTTTGTCATCAGTTTTGCATGTCCCTTCTTTTCTTGTTAATCTAGTATCATTAAGTGCATTGGTTGGTCAAATGGACTGCCGAGTCTCTTTTGATCAAGAGCATTGTCTCATTCAAGACAGAAGGACAGGAAAGGAAATTGGAATTGACATTAGGCATGGTGGGTTATGGTACCTGGATGGGAAGGAAAATGGTAAGTTTTTGGGTGTTGCTTTAGCAACAAACATGAATGAAGATGAAGCTAAGGTGATGCTTCAGCATTGTCGACTAGGGCATTTGTCATTTGAGACTATGGCCAAAGCATTTCCAGAAATAATGACTAAGGCCGATAAGAGGAAACTAGTATGTGATGCATGTGAGTATGTGAAGCATACAAGAGCAACATATGTAAGTAGAGGACTTAGGAGTATAACTCCATTTATGCTAGTTCATTCTGATGTGTGGACGAGCCCAGTCACCTCAGTTAGTGGAACGAAGTATTTTGTCACCTTTATTGATTGCTATTCACGTGTGACTTGGATCTATCTCATGAAACACAAGAGTGGAGTAATTAAATGCTTTCAAGATTTTTGCTCAATTATTAGAAATCAGTATGATGCTCGAGTTAAAGTGCTGAGGACAGACAATGGAACGGAGTATGTGAACAATGAATTCTGTAGTTTTCTATCAGCTCAAGGGATCTTACACCAAACTACATGTCCTGATACACCTCCACAAAATGGAGTAGCTGAGAGGAAAAATCGTCATATCTTGGAGGTTGCACGCTCGCTTATGTATGCTATGAATGTGCCAAAGTTTCTATGGAGTGAGGCAGTGTGACAGGAGTATATTTGATTAATCGTACACCCTCGAGATTGCTTGGATGGAAAACTCCTTATGAGATGTTATGAGGAGTGAATGAGTTTATTGTTCCACCTAAGGTATTTGGGTGCACTTGCTTTGTTAGGGATCACAGACCTTCTGTGGGAAAGTTGGACCCCCGAGCGGTTAAATGCATATTTGTGGGTTATTCCTCAAGTCAGAAAGGCTACAAGTGTTGGTGTCCTAGTGAACGACGTCTCTTTGTTAGTATGGATGTGACATTTTGGGAATCTGAACCTTACTATGGGGAGAAGACTGATTTGAGCTCCTTGTTTGATCTTGGTGAACCGAGCATGAGCGTTCATGAACAAGAGGCAATGGATGGCATAGATGTACTACAAGATAATGAAGGTCATCAATCAAGAACAATAGAAGTTATCACAGGAGTCATTCCATTGCGTGTAGGTAATTTTAATGTGAATGAGAGACAGGAAAACATAAATGTTAATAACCTGAACACAAAACAAGGAAATAGAAATATTGTGCACGTTTATACTAGAAGAAAAAAAATGTTGGAGTGCTCCCAGTGGAGCAACACGTTGAGCAACCACAATTGGTGGAGGAACAAGTTGAGCAACCACAATTGGTGGAGAACCATGTTGAGCATTCACAACTATTGGAGCAGCAACAATCTTCAACTAGTGGTATTGACATTGGTGATAGTGATGTTGAGCAGTCCACAGAGACAGGGGAGAAGTTGACTCTCCCATTGATTTGCATATTGCTCTAAGAAAAGATAAAAGGAACACAGCTAGTAAACCCCGAGTTAAGTATGGCTTTGAACATGACATAAGTAATTATGTCTCATATGAATCATTATCTCCCGCATATAGAGCATTTATTGCTTCATTGCAATCTGCACATATTCCTAAAGATTGGAAAGAAGCAAAGCATGATCCTAGGTGGCGTGAGGCCATGTTGGAGGAGTTGAGAGCCCTTGAAAAGAATAAAACTTGGGACCTTGTGAAACGACCTCCAGGAAAGAAAGTTGTTAGTTGCAAGTGGGTTTTCACTATGAAGCAAACACCTGAAGGCAAGATCAAAAGATACAAAGCTCGACTTGTTGCAAGAGGGTATAGTCAAACATATGGTGAAAGGTCCTAGATGGCTAGAGAGGGGGGGGTTGAATAGCCTAATAAAAATTCTACAAATCACTAGAGCAAAAGGTTAGATGACACTTAAGCGAAGCTTTTTGCTCTAGCTCTACTAAGGGTGCAAAGCCACCTATCCAATGCAATTCTAGTTAGCTAAGTGCTTGTCAAACAATAGCAAGAACCTAAAGCACTTAGCACAAGCTAGCAAGAACAACTACTAAAGAACTTAACTAGCAAGCTAACTAGACAAGATATGGAAGAAGTAAATACAAGAGAGGAGGTGATTGCTTATACCGATGCCTTGTGTAGAGAATATACCAATGAATACCCAATCACAACATGAACACCAAAGAGTAGCCGGGAGACAAGATGACAATTGATTTTTCTCCCGAGGTTCACTTGGTTGCCACCAAGCTAGTCCCCGTTGTGTCGACTACTCAAGTGGTGATTCGGTGGCTAATAGGCAATGACAAGCCTAGCCCACTAACTCGGGTGCCACAAGAATCCACCCAAATGAGAGTAACTCAATGACACGAGCAATCCACTAGAGTTACCCTTTGGCGCTCCGCCGAGGTGGGTACAAGCCCTCTCACAATCACCGAAGCCGGCTGCAAACAATCACCAATTGCGCCGAAGCTTCTCCTCAATCGCCAAGCCGTCTAGGTGTTGGCAAACACCAAGAATAACAAGAAATCCCACGGCGACGACGATGACCAAGTGCCACTAAGATGCAATGCAATGATCAATGCACTTGGTTCACTCAAACTCTCACAAATATGCAACAAGAGTGAAGAGAGTGAGTTGGGGCCTATCTCAAGCAAGCACAAGTATGTCAAATGAATGGGAGGTGCAAGAGAGAGCCCTAGGAGCCGGCCACATTACTTATATAGCAACCCTTCAAAGACTAGCCGCTTTCCTCCTTTTTCTCAGCTTCCTGCGTAGCTCCGGACGCAGTCTCCATGGGGGGGTCCGGACCAACGCGCATGTGTCCGGACCCTCCTCCATTTGAATTCTGTCGTTCGCGCTCTGCCCTGCTGCTGCCATGTCGACTCCGGACGCACAACACAGTAGCGTCCGGACCCGCTTTACCTTGCGTTCGGATCCAGTCCAGAGAGGATCCAGAGATCTCCAAACTCCGGACTCGCGTCCGGACCGCACTCAGCATCCGGATAAATACATCCAGAGAAGTCCAGTGAGCACCGAGCTCCGGACGCGCGACTGGAGTCAGCGTCCGGACTTACTTTTGCGTCCGGACCTCCTGTCCAGAGAGCCCGAGGGCTAGGGTATGCCACAGGACGCAAGTCCATTGGTCCGGTCGGCCTTTGCCCTACGTCCGGACCTTGCGTCCAGAGCCTTTCTGAGTGGCAAACCGAGCCGCTTCTTCTTCTCCAAGCTTCCATGTGCTAACACCTTGTGATCCATGCCTTTGTTCACCTGGTTTAGCCTTTACAATAGTTCATGGATTATATTTAGTTTTGTTCATGTCACTAGGTTCATTTTATGTGAATACAATGCAAACCTAGTGGCACATGATAACCGCAATCGACACGAGTTTTCCCTTCTTGATAGTGCGGCTATCTATCCTAAATGTGATCACACTCTCTATAGTGTTTTGATCACTAAACCAAAAATGACCCTATGGATATACCTTTGCCTTGGGTCCATTTTGTTTTTCTCTTTCTTCTTTTCCTTAGTCATGCAGCACTTGATCCATCATGATCTTTCATCTAGCTCCATGTCTCAAGGTGAACCACCCTATCTTGATCATACACTTAGTACAAGGGTTAGTCCATAGGTTTCATCAATTACTCAAAACCAAACAAGGTCTTTCATATGGCATTGACTATGATGAAACATTTGCACCCGTGGCGAATATGAGCACAGTGAGAACTTTGGTTTCTTGTGCGGCAAATTTTGGATGGCCTTTGCATCAATTGGACGTCAAAAATGCTTTCTTGCATGGTGATCTTCAAGAAGAAGTGTACATGGAGATTTCACCTGGTCTCTCTAATCCTGGGTCAATTGGGAAGGTGTGCAAATTGAAAACGTCCTTGTATGGTCTCAAACAATCTCCACGAGCATGGTTTGACAGATTTAAGCGTGCACTATGTGGCATGGGATACAAGCAGTGCAATGGAGATCATACTGTCTTCTATAGACATTCAGGGCGCAAGATTTCGGTGTTGGCTGTGTATGTGGATCATATTATCATTACTGGTGATGATGAAAGAGAGATCATACGACTCAAGGAGAACCTAAGTAAGGAATTTGAGGTCAAGGACCTCGGGCAACTCAGGTACTCTCTTGGTATTGAGATTGCACGAGATCCAAAAGGTATTGTTCTTTCACAAAGAAAGTATGTTCTAGACTTGCTAAGTGAGACATGCATGCTTGGATGTCGACCAGTAGCAACACCGATTGATTTAAATCACAAGTTATGTGCTGAATCAGGTAATCTAGTAAATAAAGAAAGATACCAAAGGATTGTTGGTCGCCTTATCTATTTGTGTCATACGAGGCCTGACATAACCTACACAGTGAGTGTTGTGAGCCGGTATATGAATGACCCAAGAAGTGGTCATTTGGATGTTGTTTACCGAATCCTAAGATATTTGAAGAATAGTCCAGGAAAGGGGCTCTTGTTTCAGAGTCACGGTCACCTAAATGTGGAAGGCTATTGAGATGCTGATTGGGCAAGTTGCATTGATGATAGGAGATCAACTTCAGGCTATTGCATATTTGTTGTGGGAACTTAGTGTCATGGAGAAGTAAGAAGCAATCAGTAGTATCACGTTCAACTGCCGAAGCAGAATATAGAGTTATGTCTCATGGATAGAGTGAAATGTTATGGGTAAGAAATCTTTTGTCAGAGTTGAATATTTTAAGAAAAGACCCCATGAGACTTTGGTGCGATAACAAGTCTGCAATCAGTATTGCAAATAATCCAGTTCAACATGATAGAACCAAGCATGTGGAGATAGATCGCTTCTTCATCAAGGAGAAATTAGATGATGGGATATTGGAGTTAAGTCATGTAAACTCAGGTGGTCAAATAGCTGATTGTTTAACAAAAGGTTTAGGAGTAAAAGAATGTGATTTAGCATGTAGCAAGATGGGAATGATAGATATCTATCACCCATCTTGAGGGGGAGTGTTGGGCTTTATTTGTGCATAGTGTGTAAAGGCCCATGAGCCTATGTACCATGTATAAATGTAACACTAAGCAAAGACAAGAGAGTAGAGTTCCAGAAATTTCCCCCAAATAACAACAGTACTTAAGTAGGTTTCATCAATTACTCAAAATCAAAACACATGGGGACTCTCAACGTGCATGATTTCTGGGTATGCACAAGTTGGGCAATACGCGCAAACCCTTGAGCTATTCAGGGCAATGCAGTGCGATGGTGGCATCTGGCCTAATAAGGTGACCACGGTGAGTGTGCTCTCAGCATGTGCACATTTAACTGCTCTTGAGGAAGGGAGGTGGGCTCACATCTTCATTGATAAGCACAAGATGGTTCTCAACAATGAGTTCAATCTTGGTGCTGCTCTCATAGACATGTATGCCAAGTGTGGGAGAACAGACATGGCTACCACTATTTTCCATTCCTTGGATCAGAAGAATGTCTCCGCCTGGAATGCACTCATCACTGTGCTGGCAGTAACGGTGATGCTCGGCAATGCATTGATATGTTTGAGCAGATGAAAATGTCAGAAGAAAAGCCGGATGGCATAACATTTGTCAGTGTGTTGACAGCTTGTGCCCATGCTGGGCTAGTTGATGAGGGTCGACAATTCTTTCAGAGCATGTCATCTGCTTGTGGTGTGCAGCCAGAGCTCAAGCACTATGGTTGCATCCCAGCCACAACACATCTCAAATACTCTAATCTCTGGTTTCGGCCCAGCCCAATACCCGCGAAACTCATGACCCCGTTCCGTTCCGCGGAGGTGTCAGTGTATCACCTACTCGCTCCCGTCCCGTACCTCCCGTTCCTCCGCGAGGCCGCGCTGTGTGCTGTCAGCAAGTCCCATGCCGGCGCGGTGCTACGCCGTGCGACCGTGGTCTACAACCGAGTGGATCGGGTGCAAGGAGCCCTGCTTCTGCTTGCTTTTGGGGTCCTAGGGGTTTTCCGTAGCGGCCGCGTTTGCTTCCCTGCACTGCACTGCGGCCTCCCTATATAAGCAGCCCGCGTCCGCGGCGGTGCTTTCTTCGCCTCGGCTCCTTCACCAGTTCACCACATCGCCACCCACTCCAAGTGGTGAGCGAGGGATCCCAAGAAGGCGAGTCGAGATGCAGATCTTCGTCAAGACGCTGACGGGGAAGACGATCAGGCTCGAGGACGAGAGCAGCGACACCATCGGCAACGTCAAGGCCAAGATCCAGGACAAGGAAGGTACGCGCCGTCTCCGACCACCTTTTCTCGCCTCCGTCCGCTATGCTCTCCGGCCGTCGTAGCATCCATGTGCTTGTTTACCCGTTTAATTTGTTGGGGCGTTTTCGTCGTGGTCTGTCCTTGTGTGTTCGATCCACTGTTTGGAGGAGCTAAAACCCCTGCCTTTTTTTTCTCTGTACTTATGCGGGTTTTAGCCTTTTTAGAGAGAAAAAGTCAGGTTCATCTTCATCCAATCTCTCCGTGTTACTGCCGTTCAACGTTCATCTTGTCGATCTGAAACATCGCAGTCGACCTGGATGGTTGATCTTTATTTTGAAGCCAAAAATCACAGCTCTCGTTTGATCTGGTGGGTAAAGGATAGGGCTGGATTTAGCTTGTTAATTTGGTTTCTTGAGCGGAATCAAGATAAGTTCGATCGATGTTTTGCTTTATTTGCAAGTCGCTAGACAGTCGAACTGAATCTTTTTAGGGATTGTCCATGTGTACTACTAGATCGATTGACGCTTTGTTTGAAGGAGCTAAAACCCCAACTAAACCTCTACACCTATGCTGGTTTTGGGAGAAAGTTCAGTAATCTAGGCATCTAGATATGTGGTATCGTCGGATCCCCCATTTTTCTGTGTTGTTCATAACCTGATAGAAAAGCAGAACAGATCGACGAGGTTGGGTGGTCTTGTTGTACTGAATCAAAACTCTCTTTAATTTCCATCCTGTTTAAGTGCAGTGTGTTGAACACTTGAACTAGATTCTTTCATTGTTTCTTGGAAGGAATTAGAGTTGGTAAGATCGATTACGCTTTTCTTGCTGGTTACTAACTAGAGAATTGAACTGAATCTGCTTTAGAAATTCACTGTTTTGGATCATTTCCCTGGTTCAATTTCATCATCCAGTTCGGATCGTGTGCAAATTGCGCCTCTGGTTCTGTGCAAATTGTGCATGTGCATGACATCGTCTGTGTTGAGATTAATTAATTGAAATTGAAGTAACCCTCCGTGTTTGTTTGTGGCTTTGCTTTGGTTCAATCATTGCAGGAGTTCCGCCGGACCAGCAGCGCCTCACCTTCGCCGGAAAGCAGCTGGAGGATGGCCGCAGCCTGGCCGACTACAACATCCAGAAGGAGTCCACCCTTCACCTGGTGCTCCGCCTCTGCGGCGGCAGCAAGAGCTTCAATTTCAGGATCCCACCCCACCTCCTCGTGCTCGCGCGCAAGTACAAGGAGAACAAGTTGATCTGCCGCAAGTACGCACCTACGTCCCTAATTCACCATGCATATATATCGATAATTGCATAATTTGTTTCTTACTTCTAGACTTCTAGTACTTTAGATTGATTATGCATGTTGTTACGACCGTATCACGATTGCTTAGAATTCGGCGAGTAGCAATGGATCAGAGTTGGGGAAAGTAGCAGGAGCAGGGGTTGGTGGAAGAAGAGGCTTGCAGGAGAAGGCAAGTCAATATTACAATAATCATTTCATACCCCTCAACTAGAGCTTCCTATTACATATAGCTGGTTCTGCGATCACGCCGTCTCCTAATCCGCGCCGGACACGCGAGTGCTGGGCTGCCTTGCTCTGTTGGACCGTCGCATCGCTGGCCCAGGCCCAGGCGGTTGTTCCCCTGGTGTGTCTTGTGTTGGACGCCCAACAGTACCGGTGGGTGGGTTCGTAACATTCCCTCCCCCTTGCGCGCCAAGCCGATTCTAGACGGCAGCGCGAGGAAACTGTTGCTGCAGAAACGTCAGATCCTCCCAAGTAGCAAGAGAACGAGGCAAGTTAGACCACAAGATCAAGCCTTGAGAAATCGATCGCGCACCTTTAGTCACGAGACGCGTCTGAAGAATCTGCTGGGGTACACTCCACAATATAGTGTCGGACGGCGGATGACGGGTCACCGTATGATGCTCACCGACCGATCGCTTCAGCTAGGACACATGAAAGACTGGATGGACTGACGAAGCAGCTGGTAATTCAAGACGATAAGCCACCTCTCCAATGCGAGCCAGGACGTGGTAGGGACCGAAAAACTTGAAGGCCAGTTTCTGGTTGCTACGGGGAGCCAAAGATGACTGCACATAGGGTTGAATCTTGACATAGACGAGATCATTGACCTGAAAATGGCGCTCCGTGCGGTGCTCATCCGCTTGACGCTTTCATGCGGAGCTTGGCCCTCTGAAGATGCTGCCGAATAATGTCAGTCATAAGAGCACGATCATTCAACCAGGTGGAGAGAGGAGTGACTGAAGTATCTGAATCCATCGCAACCAAAATGATGAGGAGCAAACCCATACAGGACCTCAAAAGAGGAACGCCCCAATGTTGAATGCCAATTGGTGTTATACCAATATTCAGCCAAATCCAGCCACTGATGCGGGCAAGCGTGAACAAAACAGCGCAAGAAGGTTTCGACGCACTGATTGACATGTTCCGTCTGACCATCGGACTGCGGGTGGTACGTGGTGCTCATGCGAAGCTCCACACCTGCCAACTGAAACAGCTCGCGCCAAAAGGCACTCGTGAAAATCTTGTCGCGATCGGAGACCATAGCTTGAGGCGGTCCATGAAGCTTATAAACATTGGAAAGAAACAACTGTGCTACTGATCAAGCTATGAACGGGTGCTTGAGGGCCAGAAAGTGAGCATACTTGGAAAATAAATCCACGACGACCAGAATGCAATTGAATCCATTAGAAGTTGGCAAACCTTCAATGAAATCAAGAGAGATCATGGACCAAGCCTTGTCGGGAACTGGAAGCGGCTGCAATAGACCAGGTAGCTTGGCACGGTCGGGTTTCGCCTGCTGACATACCACACAAGCAGCCACAAAGGAATTAACCATCGCTTTCATACCGGTCCAGGCAAACAACTGCTTCAGGTGCCTGTAAGTGACAGCCATGCCGGAATGTCCTCCAACTACGCTCGCATGAACCGCAGTGATTAACTGTGTGCACAGGTCCGGAGCATGGCCAATCCAGACACAGTTCTTGTAACGAAGTACTCCCTCCCGCAAGGTGAACGATGGAACGGCCGCCGGATCGAGAGAAAGCTTGGTAAGAAGTTCTTGGGCACGTGCATCTGTGGTATACGACGAAACCACCGTTTCCAACCACTGAGGTTGACAGACAGAGATGGCTGCCACTTGAGGAGCTGGACAATGGGACAGTGCGTCGGCAGCATTGTTATCAGATCCTTTGCGATATACAATCTTATATTGCAGGCCCAAGAGCTTGGTAAAGACTTTCTACTGCCAGGTCGTATGGAGACGCTGTTCAGTCAGTTGAACCAAGTTGTGATGATCAGTAACAATGTTGAACTCAGCGTGTTGCAGATAACTGCGCCATTGATCGACCACTAAAAGAATGTCCATGTACTCTTTTTCATACGTAGATAGTCCCTGAGAACGAGGCCCCAATGGTTTGCTAAGAAACGCCAGTGGGTGACCATTCTGCATCAGCACTGCGCCAATGCCGGTACCACTCGCGTCAGTTTCGACCGAAAAGGGACGTTAAAAGTCCGGAAGTGCTAAGACCGGAGCAGTAGTGAGTGCTTGTTTCAGAGAGTCAAATGCCAGTTGTTGGACATCAGTCCACACATAGATAGTGCCCTTGCGTAAGAGCTCAGTCAGAGGTCGGGCAATGATGCCGAAATATCGAACAAAGCGCCTGTAGTATCCCGCGAGTCCCAGAAAACTGCGGAGTTCCTTAACTGATCGCGGGGAAGGCCATTCAACCACCGCACGGACCTTATCAGGGTCAGTGGCCACCCCATCGGCATAAATGATATGTCCCAAGTAGCGGAGCTGACGCTGGGCGAAATGGCATTTGCTGCGCTTGACATACCACTGATCACGCTGCAGTAACAGAAAGACAGCACGCAGATGTTCGATGTGTTCTTCAAAGGCCCGACTGTATATCAAGATGTCATCAAAGAAAACTAGCACACATTTGCGGAGCAATGATCTCAGAGTGGTATTCATGGCAAGCAGAAATGTAGCTGGAGCTCCAATAAGACCGAAGGCCATCACACGAAATTTGTAATGCCCGGAATGGGTATGGAAGGCAGTTTTAAACTCTTCGCCCGTTTGCAGACGGATCTGATGGTACCCGGCTGTGAGGTCCAAACACGAGAACCAAGAAGCATGGGTAAGCTCATCCAACAATTCCTCAATAACTGGCACTGGATACTTGGCCTTGACTGTGAGAGCATTCAGTTGTCGAAAGTCCACACATAAGCGATAAGAAGCGTCCTTCTTCTTAACTAATAGCACCGAAGAAGAGAATGGACTGACGCTGGGCTGAATGATGCCAGACTGCAGCATATCAGACACTTGATGTTCAATTTCATCTTTGATTGCAGGTGCATAGCGATACGGTCGAACCGAAAATGGATGAGCACCTGGTACGAGCGGGATGGTGTGGTCACAGTGGCGAGTGGGAGGAAACCCCGATGGAACTGCAAAGATATCCCCAAATTCCTTCAGCATGGATAAGATCTCGGGTGGTGATAGTTCCTGTTCGGGAACAGTGGCATCCGGCAACAGAACTGATAACTGAATAATGGCACCAGTGGGCAAGGGTGACAACTCCCCCTGCATAAAATGCTGCTCCCGATCTTGAGAAATGATAAGCCATTTATTGCGCCAATCAACCTACATTGGACTATAGCGAGCCAACCAATCCATACCCACAATCAACTCATAAGAAGGAATGGGCAGAATCTTAGCAGTCGAGCAAAATTCACACTGCTGAACAAACCACTGCAATTGTTCAATGTGAGTAGAGCAACTGAGCTTAGAGCCATTTGCAACTGTAACACACAATGCTAGCGAGAAGGAAGTCGTTCCCGATAATCTCGCCGCCAGAGTGGTGCTAACAAAAGTGTGTGTACTGCCTGAGTCTAAAAGGATGCGAGCAGGAAAACCTTGAACAGTGCCCATAAACTGAATTGCACGAGCTGAAGAGGGATCAGTGGATACCGTTAGTGAAATTGCCAAGCACTGTTGTTCAGAATCTTCTTCCAATGGCAAAATGTCATCTGGTGGTTCCTCTGAGTGGCAGACGTCCCAGAACTCTTGAAGCACATGTAACTGGATTGTCTCCGGACATTTGTGGTCATGAGACCATTTTTTCCCACATTGGAAGCACAACCCACGCGATCGTCGATAGTCACGCAGAATGGATATCTTGGACTCAACATCACGCCCATGGCGTCCCATTGCTGCCGTCGGCAACGGAAGAGTCTTGTCAGTGCGTTCCAGCCGTGGAGGAGGTAGAGGCAGTGGTAGAGCCGTACGTGGTACAGCTTTAGCGAAGCTGAACGGCTTGGGTCGGCGAACATCTCGACGTCTGGATGGATCCACCAGCTCCTCCTGCAACAAGGCGAGCATACAAGCAGTATCCAGAGTATCCAGTTGTTGCATATGCACTGGAGCACGAATGTCGGTACGAAGACCGTCAACAAAACGCATAGCATAGTACATGGGATCCTTGTTACGCCCATAAGCAATCAGTTGTTCAGCTAACGCTGTAAACTTGTCAATATACTCCTGAACCGACCCGTGCTGGTGAATGCGAAAAAGTTGGCGGATCAGAAAGGCATGCTGATCCTTGCCAAAACAATCTAGAATGGCAAGATAGAACTGCTCCCAGGTGCCCGCACGCACTTGCTCTTCAACTGACTGCAACCAGCGCGCGGCTGAGGCCGTCATGTGCATCGTGGCGACCTTCACCCAACGGCGGTAAGACACCGAGTACATCTCAAAATAGTCCATACAACGCCTGATCCAGAGTTTCGGGTTGTCTCCATCAAATGGGGGAAAATTCATTTTGGGAATATGTTCGTGGTGTCTACCATCATGCTAATTGTGGTCACCCTCCCCGTAACCCTGAGGACCGAACTGGCGGTTCTCGACTTCCCCCATGCCATGCTTAGCGCCCGCCATGAGCGCCGACCCCGAGTACGAACGAGAAATCTTAGGCTGGAAGTCGAAGATGGGTGGTTGTTGCTTACCCTTGACCGGGGATCGAGGGAACTCGAATCCCCGGTGACTGAATTCTTCGCGGCGCCCACTTGGGCTTGTTTTGGTCCATCCGACGGGAATCGCCGTTGTGGACACCTTGGGTGGAGGTAGGACGCAGGTCGTCGGTTGAGGTTGGATGTCGGACGCCGGCGCGGGAGCCGTGCCGAGCACCGAGCGGCTCACCATCTTGCGCAGGGCGGTCATCTCTTCACGCAGCGCCTCCACCTTGTCCTCAGTCTTGCGAGCTGCGCCCAATTCCTCACGCATCTCCACCACCGACGCATCTATCTGTGGCTTCCAGGCGTCGAACGCCTTGGCGACATCTTCCAGGGACTCCACGCGCTGACCGATGGTGTGCTTCACCCGATCCATGCGCCCGGTGAGGTTCGTCTGCACCGCGCGTAACTCGTCGAGGATGAGTTTGGTGTTGGGATCCATCGCGCCCAACTCCTTGCGAAAACGGGTGAAGTGGTTGTGGATGATCTCGTGAGGTTCTAGTGGATACCCTCCGTGAATCGCTCCTTCGCCGACCAGATCGACCTCGGCACGGACCTCTGAGTTCGCCGCTCAGCACCGAAGCGCAAGCAGCGATTCTCTGCCGTCGGGGATTACGATCCCAGATCAAGGCTCCGGATGAAACAGGGATCCGAGGATGAAGGCTCTGGATACCAATTTGTTACGACCGTATCACGATTGCTTAGAATTCGGCGAGTAGCAATGGATCAGAGTTGGGGAAAGTAGCAGGAGCAGGGGTTGGTGGAAGAAGAGGCTTGCAGGAGAAGACAAGTCAATATTACAATAATCATTTCATACCCCTCAACTAGAGCTTCCTATTACATATAGCTGGTTCTGCGATCACGCCGTCTCCCAATCCGCGCCCGACATGTGAGTGCTGGGCTGCCTTGCTCTGTTGGACCGTCGCATCGCTGGCCCAGGCCCAGGCGGTTGTTCCCCTGGTGTGTCTTGTGTCAGACGCCCAACAGAACCGGTGGGTGGGTTCGTAACACGTGTGCTGGTTCTTCTTGTGCCTTTATGCTGCTTGTTTGTGTGGTTCACATTGAGCCAAGCCACTTTTGTAACTGCAATGAACCGCAATTACTCATGCATGTCCCTAATTCACCGTGCATACATTGCATAATTTTCTGCTTACTACGTTGGATTGATTATGCATGTCAGCACGTGTATTGGTTCTTCTTGTGCTTCTATGCTGCGTGTTCAAATTGTGTGATTTACATTGAGGTAAGCCACTTCTATAACTGACATTGTGAAAGTGAAACAGAGGTCGATGCATGACAGGCATTTAGCTCATAGATGTCTTGCTTATGTGATTTGGCAGTTCGTTGTTTTTAATTTGTCAATTTAACATGTGTGCTTTCTGTCTTGCTAATTTAGTTTGTCTAGTCATCAGCCTCGTCTGTAACTATGTGCTATTTTTCTCAAGTCTTATTATTGCCATGAGTTACAACGTTGTGTGCCAACATTGCCAGCTTTTTCAGTTTTTTCTTCTTCTTTTCAGGTGCTATGCTCGCCTTCCCCTCAAGTCTACCAAGTTTGGTAGTGATGATTAGAAAGCAACCACAGAGACAAGTATCAAGCTTCATCCAAAGTGTCATAATCAGAGTCACTGAAGTTTAAGTCGTGTCCTAGTTTATGCTTTTATGCTGGATGTTGAACCTTTATCTCGAGTCTAAGTACTTCAGATTTTCTTATGGGTGTGAACCTTCATAGCTCTTTTGAGTACTCGGTGGTTTATGCTTGGTACGGCAATGCTAGTGAATTTGTTTTTGCAGTGGTATTGCAGTTAATATACTGTGTTTTACCCATGTTAATGCCTGGAATGAGCTTCTGTTGTTTTAAGAGGCATTTGGACGCAACTGTTCTCTCACGCTGCATTGTTGTTGAACACCTTAGAGCAGTTCGATTATACAAAATTCCAAATGCTTCTTGAAAGCAAGAGTGGCATCCTGGAGCATTGAAAACTGTCACAAGAAGCAAAAGTTCAGGACATGCTTGAAAATGTTGTTACGCATAGCAAGCAATGCAACGCACAAGTACGGTAAATCCCATCAAAACCGTCAGCCCAGAAATACTTCGGATTTCTCAGGTTCTTGAAAATGAGAAATGAAATAGATACACAGTATTGCAAGGTTAAGATTGCAAAGGAGAAATTCGCAAAAAGAGAAAGGATTGTGTTGACACAAAAAGTGACGTACTGTATCACACACAGCAAGTCGGAAAGCGTGGCTTAAATCGGGTGCTTCAATCACGTGTCAGTCAGTTTGACCTGAAACTAACAAAGGATGAAAATCATTAAATATAAACTGGAACGTGTCGGATAAGACCAGACAGTTCCATATGTACGGCCATGAAGCCACTTACGACGACATACAGCTATAAAAGTTATCTGCCAACAGGGTATATATAGATCATTCGGCTAAAGCAAAGAGCACGTGGCACTTTGATTGCCGAATATGCATGCATGAGAAAAATACGTATGAATGAACCAAATGTCCAACAAGTCAAAGCATGACCAAGCTCGGCAATCCGGCCGAGTTGGAATCCATGATGAAGGAAACATGTAAGAAAACACGATCAAACCAATCTAAGCTTGCACCTGCCGCACGATACTTCGCTTTGTCAAAACTTGAACGTGAAATAGCATGTATGAACCCGCAACACGTGACAACCTAGATTGAATCAATTCGACTATTATAAAACGTAAGATCTAACTATTGGAACAACATTGTTAAAACATGAATAGATCTATAATAAAGGAAAGAGCTGAACCTCTTCAATCTAGATTGGGCAAAAGAGTGTTTGCAAATATGTAAAGATTACCTAAAACATGCAACACGATAACTTAATGAATCTAATAGATCTTGCCAGATCTATGAGAGTCG